>CM060918.1:861087402-862337402 GCA_030737875.1 Allium sativum | reverse complement strand
GTTAAAGAATCAGTGTCATTTAAAACACGGTTCACGGTAAACCCAAAATCACCTTCCATTAATTATCGGGTTAAAGAACAAGTGTTATTTAAAACACTGTTCACGATAAACCCAAAAATCAATACTAATTCGATTCCAATTAAGTATTATTTAATTGGTGCACTTCATTAAATCTAAATAAAAAGATTTATTCTTTTCTCAATTGGGTTCAAGAATAATGTTAATAAAGACACCATTCACGACAAACCCAAATCACATTTGACATTAAATACAAGGCTGTGAATGGAAAATATACCGGCTTATATTCAATATCAAATTCTACGACCAACAAATATCATATTGGAAATAACGATATATATATATATCTTTCAAATTCCCATAACAATATCTGTATTATCACGAAATCTAACATCGAAATATTCCGAAATCAATTTCGATTCAAATCCATTCCAATATAATTATTGGAAATTCTGGTTATTTTCAAAACCATTTCAAATCCAATTTATTTATTTAAAAATAAATATAATTATATTTCTAGTTCAAAACTAGTTCATTTCGATAAAAATCTATTTATATCTTTTCAAATATGGAGTTTTTCATTCCAATTCTTCACATATCATTTCTTATGATTTTACACAAATTATTACTATTTTTAATAATTTTATCAAGGCCCGTACAGTCGATTTCCATCAATGGCCATCGAACTGCACTTACAGCGACCTTTTCCAAATTTGATTTGGACATAATTCCAAATCCAACCGTTAGATTTCTAATTTCTAATATTCGTTAGAAAGCTCTTTCCGATACGAACCCAACGGTTCCGGTTTTAGGAGAATCCGACGGTCGGATCTCCCGTAATATCCGTTCGAAGTCAATGGTCGAAATTCGCGAACTGCCGCGGCGCGACGCGTTCTATTCAGGCCATTATATTGTATATATAATATATATAATATATACTTCATCGATTTCCTTTCGAAACGAATTTTATAAATCGTTTTAAATTCATTTTCAAAACGGTTTCAACTTTATATTCAATTTAAAATCAAAATTGAATATTCCAATATAAATTCGTTTTAAATTCATTTCAAATTGATTTCAATTCAAATCGATTTTGAATTCACTTTCAGTTCGTTTTCAATTCAATTCAATTTCAATTCGAATTCATTTCTATTCAATTTTAATTCGAATTCATTTATATTCTATTTCAATTCGAATTTCAATTCTTTTCGAAAAATCAGATTTTGAAATCACTTTCGATATTCATTATAAAATGAATAAAATCGATATAAATATCGTTCACGTCAAAATGGTGTTAATCTAATCAATACGACTTCATATATTCCTATTTTCAAATATTCTATTTCAAATATTTCTTTTTCAAATATTTCTATTTTAAAACTGGAATGAGGCCCAATCAATCACCATATAATGTTAATTATATGGATTTTCTACAACACATGTATACAATAACAACGCTGAATAATCAACCATTATCCAAAGTGCATTCTACACTGTATAAGCATCAAATATAAATATTCAATGCTTATAACAGTCTGTCGATCAATCGATCGACATACAACTAAACAATCGGGATTAGTGTATGTCAAATATATTCCCAATACCCGTGTGGGGTTTCAAACAATCAAACACATATTTTATTTGTGCAGTTGGGCGATGTGTAAAATTTATCGTCCCAATCAATGTCCTTCAAATAGGTGTACATAAACAAACCGTCCGGTTTGTAAATGAATATTTATTTATTCATATTCACGTTACAAATTATATTTTTAATGATCAAACTATTTTATTCAACCTATGAATATTATATTCGGTTCATTTATTAAATAAAATGTTATCTTTATTTTTCTAACTTATTTTTAGAAAATTTCGGCAGCATAACGGCACGATACTAGAAACGGGACAAGGCCTAGCCTTATCCCCGGTCTAGTGAAGGCCCACGCCATTCACACATCAATCAAATCAATTTCATTTCACCAAACAATTCAATTCAAACCAAATAATCTAACCAACTATACAACCAAACAATTAAACAAACAAGCCATCCATGGTCTGTGGATGACGGGTGTCGGGTATTGCTAAACACCGTCTGCATCCTAGTATATATATAACTAGAAAATGAAATTGAAGAGTGAGAAGTTCTCACCAATAGCTATTCCAACTCCTCGATACTTCTTCTATAGAAATCTTCATCGTTCTCGCCTTTTGGTCACCTTCGTTGCCCGTAGCCACTACATATGTAAAAATCGAATTTTTACTATGTTATTCAATATATAAAAATCGAATTTTTACTATGTTGTTCAATATATGAAAATCGATTTTTTACTATGTTGTTCAATATATAAATATCGAATTTTTACTATGTTGTTCAATATATAAAAATCGAATTTTTACTTCGCTATTCAATATATAAAAATCGAATTTTTACTTCGCTATTCAATATATAAAAATTGAATTTTTACTTCGCTAATCAATATATAAAAATCGAATTTTTACTTCGCTATTCAATATATAAAAATCGAATTTTGCCTTCGCTATTCAATATATAAAAATCGAATTTTTTACTTTGCTATTCAATATATAAAAATCGAATTTTTACTTCGCTATTCAGTATATAAAAATCGAATTTTTACTTCGCTATTCAATATATAAAAATCGAATTTTTACTTCGCCATTCAATATATAAAAATCGAATCTTTTCTATCATTAAAAATCGAATCTTTTCTATCATTAAAAATCGAATCTTTTCTATCATTAAAAATCGAATCTTTTCTATCATTACAAACTGATTTTATTATTTTAAACTCTAAATACTTTAAAATAAATAAATAGATGAAAAAAAAGAAAGAGGAGGACTTACAGCGAAAATGGGGGGACTGAGGGGGGGGGGGGGGTGAACTCGTTCAGACCGGCAGCAGGTGGTGGTTGGCGGAGATGGCGTCGTCGTTTTGGGCGATTTGGGGGCGGAAATCGAATTGGGCGGCTGGGGGAGCTTTGGCTGCGTCGAGGTGGGGGGCGCGGGTCTGGGGAGACGTGGCGTGGTGGGCGGCCAGCGACGGAGCGCGGTGGGGCTGGGCGGAGGTTCGTCGTTCGATCAGTTTTTTTTCCTATTGATTTGAACGAATGAGGAAAGAAAGGGGGGGGGGGGGGGGTGGGGCGGCGGTTTTGAAGAGGAGGAGAGAGGAGGATATAATTCTTTTTTATTTTATTTAATTATTAAATTCAAAAAGTTGACTTTTACATACGACCTCTAAACGAGGCTCACCGCCTGTCGTCCATAGCTAATTACCCCCATTCCGAACACAATGGGATATGTATCGTAAGCTGATTCGAATGTTTCGATCAATTTCCGTTAAAATCAACATATAACTCTATATATTGAATTTGAACGCGCATTTCAATTTACCGGGGTCACATACTAACTAGAAAAATTCCAAATAATTATTTTCTAGCTTTGCATTAACGATACGGTCCTAACAAAACTAGTTTCGTCGAATTCTGAGACCGTATGAAAAAAGGCCAATTTCCAGTCGATTAAAATCAACTGAAACTGGTCAAACGCGTTTTCCTTTGCCACGCTCACATATTGATTCGAAAAATTATGAAATTTGGAATCTAGCAATAACTTTACATCACAGACCCAAAAAAGTGGTTTCATCGAAATCCGAGGTCGTTTGCAAAATGTCCATTTTTTAAGGGCTTGAATTCCATAGCGACTATTCAGAATTTTCAACTGGACATATCTTTTGATTCCCGCTATGAAATTTTGAATTTTCGGATTCGTTGGAAATATATTCACAAATGGATCCTAATGTTTTTGGTTTCACTAAAATTTGGTTTATTTTGCACCCGGTACATTCAATTGAAGTTTGAAATCGAATTATCGAACTACCGCGCCATTTTCAATTCCTTTTATAAATATAAATAAATATTTATATTCTAACGACGATTCAAACGAATATATACGTTCGAATTATATTCAAAATAAATTTCTCGTTGATATTATTTAAAATAATTCATTTTAAATAATCAAAATTCGCTAAAATTGCAAAAATAAAAATTTTAAACTGGCCCAGATTTTCGGGTTGTTACAATCTCCCCCACTTAAAACTTTTCGTCCCCGAAAAGGAACAAAGTTGAAATTGGTTTGATTAATCAACTCTACGTTCGATCTGGCTTCCATTCTCCAACTTTTCAGTTTCTGAGAATTTTCAAAAATTTCAATAACACCCTAAATTTTCGAAAAATTTCGCCATAACCTCCCCTGCACCGGGAGCCACGGGAAAATCCCGAAATTGCCATACAGGCCTTCTGATCTCAAAAAGAAAAAGAAAAAGCCAAGCGGCTAGCCAATAGGCTCATAAAATCATCATCACCCAAACAAAACAGTAAATTATGTAGTAAACATGTACCTATTTGTCGGGCGAACAAATTTTATTCTCTACTCTAGCCTCCTTGCTATGACCTGTTCAATGTAAGCACATGTATATGCAAGCAAATGCGACCAATTTTCAATAATTCAATATGTGATTCAATTAGGCTAAATGGCTAAGAATTAGCAAACAAACAACACAAACATCAATCCATTAGTGGATTAGCTTTTGAAATTCATAACTTTGATACATAGTCAAAAATCACATTTTTGATGCCAAATCACAACAATAAATCCTATATAGCTTTGGTTCTCACACCAGTCTAATGGAAATATATAGAAATCCCACCTTCGAAACTCGAACATAAATGTTGATGATGCGATCGCTATCATCAATATCATCTCCGGGCGACTAGAGTGTGATGCTATATCTATCCAATATATTAAAACTTTGAATATACGTTTGCAAGGCGTATATGCAAATTCTTTATATACTGAATTGTCCGAAATCAATATAAATAAATTATTCAAATACGTGTAAAATGATTTAAATTTCAAAACAGAATTGTTTTCATTTGAAAAATATACTCTTCACACTCGTTCTAGGACACTACTGATCCCATCTCTAACGAGTCATCCCATTGGATATTACTAATCCAATATCTGATGAAGTCTTTCGTATGGTTCTAATGTGCCTTATTCTCTGAGCTTTGTAAACCAAAGCTCTGATACGAAATGTAAAGACCCGCAACTTCCCCGTAAAGGAAAGAGCGGATAGTTCGAGAACAAGCCACAAATCAGAAAGCAGACGGGAGAACATTCCATTGTATATTACAACAATGCATCAGATTACAAGAATATACAGAGTAAAAATGAATATTACACAGAAATATCATAGATTTAAATTACATTTAAATACATCGCAGCGGAAAATAATACAATACACAACTAGAAGAGATATACGGATACAAAGCTTTCCGGATATCGTTCCAGCTGTAAACCGGGATCCTGTGAATATAAATCTGCAAAACCAAAACTACTAGCTACCCGTGTCAAAATAAGGGCACCCAGAGTTTAGGTTAAAACAATAAACTCCAGGTCAGTCATGGGACTGGTGTGAGAACTAAAACAGTTAATCTTTATTTTTAAAGTTCGGTAAATCAAGGGACCACGCCGTATAACACGGAACGGGTTTCCTCCCAAGAATACCAGTGCATAAAACAACAGCGCAATGCTAAATAAAGAACAATGAAGCTATTATAAGACCCAGTTCCCATCACACAATGCAACGCAAGCCGGAGGATAGGGTTTTTACCTTATAATAGCCAAGAGTGCTTGATACGTTTAAAACAAATCATTTGATACTATTGTAAGTGCATAGTGTATAAAACAACTTCAAATCATAAGTATCAATCATAGGCGGCATGAGCGCCCCATCCCACTATGTCGCCATACTAGGCTCTACAAATAAAACCGCAAATGTCACGTATTTGGAAATTGGATTTCCATCTATGAACCGAGGCAAAAGATAGTCCTCTACCGATTCGAGATGCTCTAGCCCGCCCCTCAGGATCAGAGCTCGAGTGACCCTTGGATCGTCAGGGCCGGTCCACCGATGTGGATTAAAATGCCTGAACATGCGTTTCCCCGCCCTTTGGGGCGTAAATGAGCCAACGAATGGCTCCATCGGACCCGGATCGTCCGATCTTACCGAGGCACCTCGCAACAGCAACAACCACACAGGTGAAAAGCATATAAATGTCAGGGCTGGTAGGTCACTGACACCACCCTAACTAGAAAGAAACGCATGCCCTCCCTGATGTCCTCTCCCGTTTCTTGTTCACAACCGGGGTGTGAGGCTCGCGAATTCACGTTACACAAAGCTGTGCCACACAGGCTGTGCTTTGATCATCACCACAAGACTTTGCTTTTCAACAGAAGCCTCGATCAATTGCCACTTAGGCATGCCACACAAGTAATTCACTCCATGCGATTGATATCCATCAATATATAACCCCTGAGCTCGTACGTCTCAGAGAAGGGCGTTAAGCAAGAGAATAAATTCTCCGCCGCCAAGCAGATATATATATAATAGAAATCAATCACACGGACTAAAATCCAATGTCGGACACATAGTCCATTTACAAGTTCGTTCTGGGTCTGAACGAAACCGGAGGCACCTAGTACCCTGCATATCCATCGATCTCCAAGTACGTCTGGACGATCACCAACTGTTTCCATCTTCTTGGGTGTACAGCCCAATCAAGATCATCAGTAATCACCCAAACAACGTGAAGACCTCCGGTCTTCGACCATCGTCTTCATCTTCGACTTATCGTCGTATCAGTTATTCAGAATGGGATAAACCCGGTCTTTCTGAATAACTCACGTATATTTTAAATAAGTGTTACACAAACACAACATACGCCTCATTCCAATTCATCAGTCACTAACCGTAAATTAATCAAGAGAATAATTCCCCAAATATTAACCCCGAAGGCCGAAACCAACATCAGATCAATATCCAGAAAACCGTTCTGCTTAGCTAACCGACAGTTAGTTTCTAAATTTCATATTCATAGGGAAAGGTTCCCACTAATTTTATCAAAGATAAATTCCTTGAATTTATTCTTTAATCTTCTTTTGAATATTAATTCAAACTAGTCGGGATTAGCGAACCTTACCGAAGTAATCATTTGTTTTAATTTCCCAATTCCAACCTATTCATCCCATGAAGTAAAATTGGTTATACTTCATATCTAACACCACAGTGTTATCGGTAAATTCAATTACCATTTCACGTTCAAATCTAATTAAAGATTTAACTAACGCCTGGAGCAAAACTGGTGATACTCCATTTCAATTATTTCAATCTAATTAAAGATTCATTAAAACTCCACTTAGTTTTAATCTTTGACTGGGTTAAAGAATCAGTGTCATTTAAAACACGGTTCACGGTAAACCCAAAATCACCTTCCATTAATTATCGGGTTAAAGAACAAATGTTATTTAAAACACTGTTCACGATAAACCCAAAAATCAATACTAATTCGATTCCAATTAAATATTATTTAATTGGTACACTTCATTAAATCTAAATAAAAAGATCTAATCTTTTCTCAATTGGGTTCAAGAATAATGTTAATAAAGACACCATTCACGATAAACCCAAATCACATTTGACATTAAATACAAGGCTCTGAATAGAAAATATACCGGCTTATATTCAATATCAAATTCTACGACCAACAAATATCGTATTGGAAATAACGATATATATATATATCTTTCAAATTCCCATAACAATATCTGTATAATCACGAAATCTAACATCGAAATATTCCGAAAACAATTTCGATTCAAATCCATTCCAATATAATTATTGGAAATTCTGGTTATTTTCAAAACCATTTCAAATCCAATTTATTTATTTAAAAATAAATAGAATTATGTTTCTAGTTCAAAACTAGTTCATTTCGATAAAAATCTATTTTTATCTTTTCAAATATGGAGTTTTTCATCCCAATTCTTCACATATCATTTCTTATGATTTTACACAAATTATTACTATTTTTAATAATTTTATCAAGGCCCGTACAGTCGATTTCCATCAATGGCGACCTTTTCCAAATTTGATTTGGACATAATTCCAAATCCAACCGTTAGATTTCTAATTTCTAATATTCATTAGAAATCTCTTTCCGATACGAACCCAACGGTTCCGATTTTAGGAGAATCCGACGGTCGGATCTCCCGTAATATCCGTTCGAAGTCAATGGTCGAAATTCGCGAACTGCCGCGGCGCGGTGCGTTCTATTCAGGCCATTATATTGTATATATAATATATATAATATATACTTCGTCGATTTCCTTTCGAAACGAATTTTATAAATCGTTTTAAATTCATTTTCAAAACGGTTTCAACTTTATATTCAATTTCAAATCAAAATTGAATATTCCAATATAAATTCGTTTTAAATTGATTTCATATTGATTTCAATTCAAATCGATTTTGAATTCACTTTCAGTTCATTTTCAATTCAATTCAATTTCAATTCAATTTCAATTCGAATTCATTTATATTAAATTTCAATTCGATTCAATTTGAATTCATTTCTATTCAATTTTAATTCGAATTCATTTATATTCAATTTCAATTCGCATTTCAATTCTTTTCGAAAAATCAGATTTTGAAATCACTTTCGATATTCATTATAAAATGAATAAAATCGATATAAATATCGTTCACGTCAAAATGGCGTCAATCTAATCAATACGGCTTCATATATTCTTATTTTCAAATATTCTATTTCAAATAATTCTTTTTCAAATATTTCTATTTTAAAACTGGAATGAGGCCCAATCAATCACCATATAATGTTAATTATATGGATTTTCTACAACACAAGTATACAATAACAACGATGAATAATCAACCATCATCCAAAGTGCATTCTACACTGTATAAGCATCAAATATAAATATTCAACGCTTATAACAGTCTGTCAATCAATCGATCGACATACAACTAAACAATCGGGATTAGTGTACGTCAAATATCATCCCAATACCCGTGTGGGGTTTCAAACAATCAAACACATATTTTATTTGTGCAGTTGGGCGATGTGTAAAATTTATCGTCCCAATCAATGTCCTTCAAATAGGTGTACATAAACAAACCGTCCGGTTTGTAAATGAATATTTATTTATTCACATTCACGTTAAAAACTATATTTTTAACGATCAAACTATTTTATTCAACCTATGAATATTCTATTCGGTTCATTTATTAAATAAAATGTTATCTTTATTTTTCTAACTTATTTTTAGAAAATTTCGGCGGCATAACGGCACGATACTAGAAACGGGACAAGGCCTAGCCTTATCCCCGGTCTAGTGAAGGCCCACGCCATTCACACATCAATCAAATCAATTTCATTTCACCAAACAATTCAATTCAAACCAAATAATCTAACCAACTATACAACCAAACAATTAAACAAACAAGCCATCCATGGTCTGTTGATGACGGGTGTCGGGTGCTGCAAAACACCGTCTGCATCCTAGTATATATATAACTAGAAAATGAAATTGAAGAGTGAAAAGTTCTCACCAATAGCTATTCCAACTCCACGATACTTCTTCTATAGAAATCTTCATCGTTCTCGCCTTTTGGTCACCTTCGTTGCCCGTAGCCACTAAATATGTAAAAATCGAATTTTTACTATGCTATTCAATATATAAAAATCGAATTTTTACTATGTTGTTCAATATATAAAAATCGAATTTTTACTATGTTGTTCAATATATAAAAATCGAATTTTTACTTCGCTATTCAATATATAAAAATCGAATTTTTACTTCGCTATTCAATATATAAAAATCGAATTTTTACTTCGCTATTCAATATATAAAAATCGAATTTTTACTTCGCTATTCAATATATAAAAATCGAATTTTTACTTCGCTATTCAATATATAAAAATCGAATTTTTACTATCATTAAAAATCGAATCTTTTCTATCATTAAAAATCGAATCTTTTCTATCATTAAAAATCGAATCTTTTCTATCATTACGAACTGATTTTATTATTTTAAACTCTAAATACTTTAAAATAAATAAATAGGTGAAAAAAAGAAAGAGGAGGACTTACAGCGAAAATGGGGGGACTGGGGGGGGGGGGGTGAACTCGTTCAGACCGGCAGCAGGTGGTGGTTGGCGGAGATGGAGTCGGCGTCGTCGTTTTGGGCATAGGCATTTTGAGGTAATTGACATGGTGTGCTCAAGTGCTTTGAGCTGATCCATCTCGTGCCACACCTGAGTTTGATCACTTGATTTATGGTGATCAACACGGCCGGGGAAAGGGTTTTGGGGCTGATCCAACACTAAAACTTATGTTCACTATATCCATTTACCAAATCTAACAAGATCCGAAGCGTAATCGAATCGAGAACACCAATTCCAAGAATCAACCATACTTCCAAGAATTTGAACACTTCGCGACTTCGATCAAATCGCTATGCATTTCCAAGAGAATGTGATTGAGTTCCGAGTACTTTGGAAACCATAAATCCATCGTGTGACTGTTTTGCCAAAAAGTTGGTCAACGCTTTACCCCCAAAAACATGTCTCCCTTGAGAAAAGGGAGATGTGTTTTGCGAGAAATCCAGAAATCCAAGAACCAGAAGTCGTGAACCAAGGGAAGTCCATGTAGAGATCCAATAGCCGAGAACCAGAGAACCAAAAGCCACGATTGCGTTAGATCGTATTAATGGAAAACCAAAACTCTAGAAAACTAAAGAAAACTGTCGATCACTCCGGATCGTGTTAGCCAAAAAACCAAGGCTAAAAAGAATCGACGATCGCTCTGGATCGTATTACTAGAAATAACCAAGAGTAGCCGAGAGTTGGGAAACTAGAGTAATACGAAATCCAAAAAACCAGAAAACCCAGTAACCAGATAACCAAACCAGAGAACTGGACAAATCTGGAAGCCAGAATTACCAATAACCAAATAACTAAATGAGTCTGAGATGCCCTGGTTAAATCCTAACAAGAGGATCAAGGATAAGACAGAATAACCAATAACCAGATAACAAGATAAGTCCAAGACCCATTTGCCAAATCCTGACAAGAGAACCAAGGATAAGCCAAACGGTTAGGACCCTACCCTCCACTAGGAGAGCGGCCTTGCCAAGCCATGAGAAGACAGTCAATCCCTTCCCAAGCAAAGTCCTTGCTTGGGGACCAAGATTTTTATACTTAGAGAGCAAAGTTCTTACTATGCCAAGTCCTTATAGTTTAAAATTCCGACTTCGGATTTCCTTACTCCGCATGCATCGTCTCAACGAGCAAAGTAATTTTTATTAAAGTTTTCTAGGGTTGGAGTTTTTAATAAATCCAAAGGAAAATGTAGCAGTTTATTGTCAAGCAAAGATCATGCTTAGGGGTTAAGGCCTAATCCCATACGTGGCTGAGTTGGCTTAGCCACTACCGATTTCAAATTCATTAAGTTTCGTTAAGTTTGAAGGGGATGGACTAGCGTCGGGTACATATCATACCTAGGGATCGCACCGGTCCCCGTACATGGGTAGCCGACGTAGCCATCCTTAAGCCACAAAATAAAAATAAATGAAGGAGATTGGATAATCTATCGCCCGTAAAGAGCATGCCTAGGGATTAAGGCCTAATCCTGTACATATGTATGCAGGCTTAACCCTTCTAACTCCTGGCCAGGTAACCAAAGACGAGTGAGGGAAGTCTGAGGGTTTATCGTCCATAAAGATCATGCCTAGGATTAAGGCTTAATCCCATACATGGGTAGGCAGAGTTAGCCCTCAGAAATATGAAGCCAGATAACCAGAATGAAGTTAGGAGATCAGACGTTTATCATCCACAAAGGTATGCCTAAGGATTAAGGCCTAATCTCGTACATGGGTAGGTAGTCTTAAGCCCTTCTACAAGCCGGGTGAATCCAAAGATGAGTGTAGGAAATTAGTCGGTTTCTCGTCCACAAAGAGCATGCCATGGAATCAAGGTCTAATCCCATACATGGGTAGGATGACATAGAACCTCTGCCCTCCTATAATTGTGTAAACCAGAGTGTTTAGTCAGTTGTGAGACAGATGGTTCGTAATTGGGTAAAGAACAAGCCTAGGGATTAAGTCCTAATCCCGTATGTGTGTGATCCGACTAAGAGCCACCTGTGGTTGGTAATCCAGAGGTGTAATATCCAGAAGCATAATACCCAGGAGGCTGGAGCTAATATAACTAGAATCAAGAGACAGAAAATAGAGTTTTAATCACCAAAAAACCAAAGTACATAAGCTAAAAACCCGAACAAGAGTAGGGTCAAATCCACAGACTGGTAGACCGTATAACCTTAATCATAATCCAAAAGACAAGAGTACCGGAGAACCAACAACATAAATGCTAGAAACCAAAAGGTGAAAAACCAAAAGACCAGAATCTATAAAGCCAAAATCCAAAGCGTTGAAAGATGAAAATTAAACCAAAAGCCAAGAAATCTAGAATCCAAGAGAACCAAAATCTAAGAGCTGCAAGGCCAATGAATCCAGAAATCCACATCAGTTGATGACTAAGACACCGGAAGGAGACCTCGGTCCATCTCTATCCTGAACCGGAGCAGGCAATTACGTCTGTCCCGGTACTGCAGCTCGATTCCGAACATATTCCACCAGCTCGATGCGTCTTATGCGTTCTTCGATCATATCCCTGAGATGCCCGTAGTCTTTAGTATTGTGACCATCCAGATCGTGAAATAAGCAAAGTTTACTAGAGTCCTCCTTCTGGGTCGACTCCCTGGTGGAAGGCTTCCTGAAGGGAGCAACCGAATGAACTTTTAGATAAATCTCCTTCAATGGACTAGTAAGCTTCTCATATGAAGAGAATTGAGGATGATTCCACATGTTTCAATCATTGCGGGAGCAAGCTTTCCTTTTCCTCTAATAGAATTGGTCGATCCTTCGTCCTGCAATGAATTTGTTTCGAGATTTTTCTAGTTAGTCCTTGCATCCTCTTCCCTAATCAAGCGATTAACCTCAAAATAAAATTCATCAAAGTCCCTCCGTGGATCCCGTTAAAGCGAGATCTTGAACTCCGTCCTATCCAGAATACCAGAAACCATAACCGCCAAAAACATAGAAGGATCTGGTCGATTGACCGAAGCCATAACTGCATCAAACCTTTATAAGAATTTACATATAGTCTCACCTGTCCTTTTCCTAACCGCCGTCAGAGTCATCACATTCTTAGATCTAACGATATGAACCCTGAACTGTTTGATGAACTTCCCAACCAAAGCATTCCAAGAATTAATCGATTCGTTCTCAAGCTGTTAAAATCACATAGTAGCAATATCTGTAAGATAGAGAGGGAAACATTTCTCCGTAACATTCTCCGAAACTGACAGTACCTCTATGTGGCGCATCTGGCGCATCAGGTGAACCGTATGATCCTTCATACCATCAAAGGCTCCAACATTGACAATTTGAAGTCTGATGGGTTCTAAGAATTTCGAATATCCTGAGTGAAGGGACTACGAGTAACGCAATCCAAATCCGAGAAAAAGGCCCACGTCAAGTGTATCGTTGAATAATATTGACGATCTGAGCTCCATTACCATTACCAAGCCAACGATTCCAATCATTTAAATCTGCACTGGTGCCTTCGGTGTCAAGTCTAGCATTAACAAACTGTTGAGCCCCAACAAAGATATCTGGCTCAATCCTTACCTGAGGTGCATCACTGGCATGAATCCAACATTCAGAACTACGGGAGTTTCTGTTTCCAAAGCTGTGTGCTGGCGCTTGAGCAACATTACCAACACTAGAGCCTAAAACTTGATTAACCAAAAGCTAAGCCGAACCTTGAACAAGATTGGGGTGGTGCCTCCAAACCTAGCAGAACTGGGTACCAGTCTACGGATTGGCGTCGACACGAGGTTGTTCTTCGAGAATTGCCCCTAAGTCCTGGGTTGATCTCTAAGGAACACTAGCACTTGTCCTGACCATATTACATTGGCTCATTGGCTTTGCAATACCTTCAATCTGAGGGAGAAAAGTATTTGTTGTAGCTTCTTATCTTTGGAAATGCTCTTCTTGTTGTTCTAACCGAGAAGTTAGATGCTTAGTTAAACCCTTGACTACTCCGTCGATATCCTCATGAGTAACGTAATTATGTATGTCCAATCGAGGAAATTTCCTAACTTTCCTCCATCCTTGCTCCTTCCAAGCGAGCTAAACTTATCTATTTCTTTTTAACCATAGTCAAATCCAAGAGAATCTATTTCCTTAAAGGTCCAAAGTCCAAAGGCAATCTAATGCTCCTTTCCTGGCATGTTATAATGTTGACGTAAAAAATTGATCGTTCGCACACGCCAACATCTGATGGGTTAACATTAAGCTAATTATCCAAATTAAAATAGTCAAATCATAGAGTTGTAGAAAAGTAAAAAACACTAAGTTTATAGTGGTTCGACACTTACGCCTACGTCCACTTCATGGTCACTATTCGTCATCATTGTTACAATTATAGGGATCGTCTGAGTTTCAACACTTTTGCTTTACAATGTTGTGTTAGAGATTAAAAAAAAATCCTTCTTAATCCTCTTCTTGGCCATAATCTTCTTTCTCAAGCCAAAAATGTGTGAAATATGCTTCTAAGTCCAAATATGTCCAAAAGCATGCCAAGTGTCAGTCCAAACGCCAAAATGTTGACGGAAAACTTCTATGTGAAGTTTATAGGTCCAAAAGAACTTCCAAATCCATGAAAACCATGTAACAAGCCATTTAAAAGATCCAAGAAGGAAGCTTATATGTGCTGGAAATAAGTAGAAAAAGTCCCTCAAAACAGCTCAACGCCATGGGTATTAATAGGTGAGGTTGGTAGCTAAAATCCCAAAATTTCATATCTTGGAAGTTTTACCGATCCCGGGATCAGTACGACTCCCCGGGAGTTAGCCAAAATCCATGAATCCTCAGAAAATTTGAAGTGCTGAAAATCATTAATCAACACATGTGGATCCTTCAAAATCCTATGACTTGCACGCTGCATAGCTTGCCATGGCAAGCCAAGCGTATTCGTATACCCAAACATCCGATCCAGGGATCGGAAGTGCCAAAGTAGCCAAGAACCAATCCCCGAGAAGTGTATTCATACCCACCATCAACAACCGTTCGTTTCTGAATCTCCAAAAACTCCAAACCGTCCTTGCTCATGACACAAAGAACGTAAAACTCAAACATATTGGAATTTAGTGCACTCATGGTACTACCTAGCTTGATCGAGCTCTTGTTGGGCTTTAGCAAGTTGCTCCTTCAATCTTGAATTTTAAAGAGACACGTTGTTGGGTGCCACGATAAGGTTTGCCACCTTCTTACGATAATCCTTGACAACTTGTTTCTCCACATCCAATAAATCTTCAGCCGTTTCTGCATGGTATGAGCATCACGTAATTGAGAATTTATTAGGGTCTCTCTCTGCTCGTGAGATTGAACCACATCTGCCAGGTCTTACTTGGATTTTCTTTTAGCAGCCTCCATTTCCTCATAAGAAGTAGCCATGTGATCAATCTCTTGGTCTCGCTCTTTAAGAGCCTTCTCACCATTCAACACGATCGCTCTCCATTGTGAGCTGAGCCTCATAATTCAACCTATTAACTCTTTGGAATTCCAAAACCATCTTTTTCCAATGAGAAAGTTTCTCCACGTCACTCTTAAAAAGCTTGGTATTCTTTAACATTTGCTCTTTGTCAACTATTGTGATATCCAAGTCAACATGCACTCTGTATAGGAACTGTTAGGGAATGCAGAGTGTGAATCTTAAACTTAAATGATCAACTATATGAATCACACACAACATAGATGATCACAGACACAAAATCACAAACACAGAAACAGATAAATATAAAATGCAGAAAAGGAAAGAACACACCGGATTTTGTACTAGTTCAGATTACTCCTATGTCCATTCCCATGAAATGCTGGATTGCGCAGAGTTTTATTTACCAATATCCAAGTACAATCCCCTTGATTTCATGGCTACAAGGCTAACACCGCTCCAAACACCCTTGATTCTATGGCTACAAGGTTAACACTGCTCCCTTTCCTTGATTTCAGGGCTACAAGGAACACACCCTTTCCTAAACACTTCCCAAATGATTACAATAGCCCTGTAACTCTTCTAGCACTTCAATTCAGAGAGTAGCATATAGAGATTTAGAAAAGATGAAGTTTTATGTAATCTGAGTTGAAATCGGCAAAGTAGAAGTGTAGAAATCAATAAAATATGAAATATTAATGGTGGTATGAAGAGGGGCGAATATGGAGAAAAAGATATATGAAAAAAATTCGAAAGCAAACCCTATTTATAAGATTTGAAAGGTTGCAACGTCTCAGAAACGCTATAAATGGTGAAAAGACAATTCCTTTGAAAATTGAATTTCTAACAGCTGTATGTCGTGTACATATTCTTATTTATTAATCTTATTTTTCAAGTGTTTAAACATATATATTATTTCGGAAATTCTTGAATTAAAACTTAGTGAAATAAATGAATATTCAAAAGTGTAAAATCATATGAAATCATAATTATATATTATATAAACATATTTCTAAAATTATAAGGTTTTAAAACTATAAAACTATATAATTATTTAGCTACATAAACTTATATATTAAAACTTAAAAACTTATTTGTTTGAAATCATAAGTAAGATAACTTGAAATCATAATTTGAAATCATAATTTGAAATCATAATTTGTAATTTTAAAATTAGAATTTGAAAAGTGGAATTAAAAAAAAGAATTTGAACCTAGAGTGCTACTCAATGCCTTACATATAAACTAGACTCTATTACTATATCTGTCTGGAAGTATTGAAAACTTGATAACTTATGAGTCTTGAATTTCTGTTGAATTTTGAATATCTTGGACCTCTAAAACTGCACAGTCTTCAGTATTTAAGTCATGTTTACAAATCCTGCACATATATATATATATATATATATATGTGTATGTATGTATGTATATATTATGTTAGTATATTTTGTAATCAATTATGATTGAAACAAGGTTGTTGTCATCAAAACATCATCTACATTCCATTCGCCAATAGGAACTACCTAGGAAATCTCTGCGATGGTCAACTAGGCGGCTATGGAAGTGAGTAGGGAGGCCTCTTTATGATCTTATAAACCGAAGTAGTGACCGGTGGATTGGAGCCAGAATGACCAATAGAGAAAAGAGCGAAAGATGTTGTAGCATGAGGAACCGAGCTCTGGTCGATTTTGGCATGCTTGGATGCCTCTTAAGAGCCGACATCTTTCTTGTCTACTTTTCGCTTTTTATGCCTGCCTTCTGAGCCACGATCCCTTACGCGATGTTCACGTCCCTATTCTACAAAGTTTTTATGCCTGCCAATAGGAGAGAGATGGTATTAACAATTTTGAATTCATTTTATATAAAAGAAATTTTTTCTCTTTTATCCCTTTTTTTATTCACTTTCTTCTTTCATAAAGCTTACTACTTGCTCCATTCTAGAAAATGTCAAGTTTTAAAACATTAATACCATCTTTGCTTAAGAATATTTGATACCTCAAAGATCAATGCTTACATGATTTGAAGTTTCATTTAACAAAAGCATGAAATGTAATTATGGTGAGAATCACTTATTTTTTTATTTCCTTTAATTAAAGAATTAATTTTGAAATTCAAACTTGAAGATTGAATTTTGCTTAATGTCTAGGAAACTATAATCAAATTCTTGTTTAAAATGGATTAAATCATTTTAGAAATGCGTAAAACTGTGTAACTGAGCCTATTTAACCTAAATAATTACGTTTGGGCTTAGTTAGGTTAGTATCCCATTTTCCTATAGCTAATTGTTGTTTGAAAAGTGAGAAAGGTGAGGGTATGTACTCTTCCTTAAAGTTTTCTTCAACCTTTCCTTTTTACTGTAAAATTTAAAGGGAATGTTAAATTAAAACTTTCTTATCGACTGTGTAGTCTTGCGCTACACATCCGTTCTACTCAAAAAATAATTAAAATTTTCTTCTTTAACTTCACAAGCCTAATCAAAATTCAAATTTGAGGCTTGTAAATTATTGCTACCAGCATCCTTACAGGTAATCATGATCTAAAACTAAATTATTCTCAGCTTCTTCTTTGATTTGGAGCAATCTTCTTACTGTTGCTTGCATGTTGCAGTAAGATACTTTTCAAGTGTATGTGAGCTTCTTTTAGGAAAAACCCAAGCTCAACCTTCAATAATTAATCCCAATCTTATTGTGATTCGTTGTTCTAATTCAAAGGTGAGTTATTCACCTAACACTTTCTAGTTTTGACATATATTTTGGTTGAATTTATGTCATCTTGGTTTTTATGAATTAAAATTCATAGTCACAACCTATTAAAATTCTAAGATTGTGTCAATATGGCCCGAGTCCATGTTTATGAGCTTATTTCTCCTTCATTCGTTGTCCAAATGTTTGATTTTTTTCTGGTTGGTAGTCATGTTATTAAACAATGTGCTTGTCAACTTTTAGCATAATTTGAAGTTGTTTGATCATCTGAAATTCATTTAAATTTTATAACCAGGATTATTTTTAGGACTGGGCACATTCCCATGCCTGGGCCGACCTAATATCAACTTGGGTCGACCCATGGTTCGACCTAAGCTTGGCAGAATCCTTAGGAGACTTCTGTTGTGTTCATGCTATGATCCACCTTTTGTTGCATTTTAGTTTGAATTCATGCATGGTTTTAGTGGTGAAAATCTAATGTTTACCTAAGCGTTTTGAAGCCCTATAAATCAATTATTCAACCATGCTTTTTCTGTTTATTTGTGGCTTACTTCAACAATGAAGAAGCCTAGATAATTAGAAATCCATAGTCGCATTTTTGATATGTTTGTGTGAATTTTTCTATGTCATTTTTTCTTGTAATTTCTGAGTATACACGCACGTATTTTTATACTGCTTTAGAGGGGCATTTCCGTATACAAACATTGGTTTAAGTAAAATTATTTTACATTGTTGATTTATATAATGTAGAATATATGAACAACTACAATTATAAAGGAGTTTTCCAAAATTAATGATTTTTAAATATTTTCTAAAAATGTTTGTAAAACCTAATTTCTAAAGTGTATTTTCTTACATGTAAAGTCACACATCTTTTCACCCTTCAGCAAGACATGGTTGTGAATTTAACGATTTAGTAAACCTCGTGGTATGGGATACGCAGGTACATTTTATCAGTTGATTCCACACTTGTTTGTTCAAGGCTACTTTTGCTAGTGTTTCTGGTGTGGAATTGACTTTCGAAGAGTGAAAAGTGGTGAGAAAGTATGGTATGTGATGCACAGTTACCACTATACGGGTTACTGTCTAAGAGTTTGTGGCACGTTCCATGGACTTGCTAGTACTAGACCTTTTAGCCAAAATTGTGGTATTCATGGCATTTCGTTCAATCTTGCGGCATTTATGACCTTCGGGTCAATCTTGTAGTATTTTTGACCTTTGGGTCAACTTCGTGGCATTAACGACCTTCAGGTCAACCTTGCAGGAGGTACCTATCGCAAAACTTCAATCCATCTTGTGGTTAGCACGTGTAGGGGTAGCTTAGACTTTCAATCTTGTGTTTAGATCCAAATTTGAGTTGTTTTCGAATTCTATGTTTATTTATAATTTCATCTTTTTTGAGATAAGTATTATTATATAGTGAAAATAAGCCACAAGTCCCTAAATCTTTCATAACACAAATGGCCTCTGTAACTTTCCATTTAAAGCGGGTCCCTATTTTTGGGACTTACATGTTTTTCAAAAAAATATGGTGCTAGTACATAAAAAAATTCAAAAAATTGCAAATATTTGCAAAAGCGTGCTGAAGAAACATAAAAAATTCAACAAAATATGCAGTTATAAGCATATGCAGTTATTCATCCTGAGTTTACATTGAAAATCTGGATGAATAATTGCATACATGTATGCAGTTATTGTATATTCCTGTTGATGTATATGCATATAAAGTTGAATAATTTTGTATGGCTTATGAATAACTGCTGAAATTTATGCAGCTATACTGTATAACTGCAGAAATGTATGCAGAAATGTTAAAACGGATGAAGATTTATGAATATATGCTGACATGTATGCATTTATTGCTTATAAATACTGAAATGTAAACAACAATGCTTAAAAATGCTGTATGGTTGAAAAAATAGGCGAGGATTAAAATTTTGCATCAAACGATACATTTATTGCAGTATTACTACATACATTTCTGCAGTACAGTTTGATGTATAACTATAATTGTTGCTGAAATGTATGTAACTATTGCAAATAACTGCATCGTTTGATGCAGTATACTGGTGATTCACTATTTTTTGTTTTTTGATGCGTTTATTTGCAATTATGCTACATGAATTTGATGACGATTAGTTGTTGTATTTAATTATGAATTTTCATGAATATTTTTTTGCTGAATTTTTATGATTTACGAAAAATAGGGAACTAATTTATAAAAAATTAAGGGAAGGATGTGACGTGAATTTCCATACCTATTAGGGATTTGAGTCAAACTTACCCTATTACATATGTATACATAACTTAAAGCTATCAGATGATTTGTGTGTAAATGGTGATTCCATTTCTATGATTTGAACTCTTATTGAGTTCCTGAGTTCTGTGATTCCCTTGATTTATGTGATTCTTGCGATTCTTGTTCATTCTGGGGTTTTGATGATCTCTTAGTTTCCATCTTATGTTCATGTAATCTAGATTGTTAATTACCATAATTAGAGAATTTTGGTGATCTCTGTTGGTGGTAATATCTGAGCTTGTATTGTTGCTTCTCATGAGTAATCCATGTATTAATTTCATGATCTTATATTTTACAAAATCAATGATTCTGAGTTTATAATTTTCCTTTCTGTTGGAAAGAATTACCACATTTGTGCCTCTAGTAAAACTGTGTTTATGATATTCCTTTTCCATTGGAAAGGAATTAGTGTCCACCTGATATTTTATTTCACTTATCACAATATTGCTGATATGCTTAAGCTAGACTGATCCGTGCATTTTATACTCATGTCAGAACGAGTTGTTTCAGTTTATTGTTTGTTTTTGATTCGTGATTAGATTATACATCTTGGACTCTCTCTCTTAAAGCTATTACTTAAATGTGTTGTGGGGAATTAATGTCATTGTATATTTATTCTTTTAGGACATTGTTGATCGCATTTTTACAAGGTCATCACGCTTTGGATTTCTTGTTATCGAAGTGCTCAGGACTTGAATATAATAGACATAGGAAAACTCGAAAAGACTTGAAGTCGCAAAGTTCACAGAATCTTGAAGTTTGGATTAATCTTATGGGGATTGGTATTTCTCCCAAAAAGCTTTGGGGATTGGTATTCTTCTTCTCCCTAAATCGGTATTCTTCTTCTTCTCCTTGGATTCTTTTCCTGGCATTGGTATTCTTCTTCCTGCATCGGTATAATTCTTCTTCTCCCTAGATTCTTCTTCTCGGATTGGTATTACTCCTCCTACTTTGGACTTTGAAATGATGAAAAATAGCTAAATGTTTAGGAAACGAATTTCGAAGGACGAAACACCCAAAAACTTAGTCAAAATGGTAATACAATTTTTAATCCTATATTCTTAGATGAGCATACAATTCCTATAGCTATAAATAGGCATAGACTTGGACATTTTTGGTGGCTCTTTGGGCCCTTATATGCAGGGACTCTGCCATTACCCACATTCAACTTCTTTTCTATATTTCTGTAAACCTGAAGGAATGTACTTGCAATCTATAGTATAAATAATGAAGATTACCTCACATTGGATACAATCATGAGTTGCCAAACCATTGTAAATCCTATGTCCCTTTTATTTTATATTCTATATCTGGATTTATTTCTTTACTCTGTGTTTTCTTTTGGATTTGGGTGTTGCGTTTGATTGACCAAAATCAGCATCCACATTCTGGCATGTTAGGAAGAGGCTTACAAATTTTGGATTGCTCTGGATTTATATATAGTGAAAAGGAAAAAGACTGATGCTACAACCTAGGATGAAGGAGCAGGATAGGAAGGAATCCATGAAGTTTCCTCCATGGCAAATGCTTCCATCTACCTAACTCGGGGAGTGATGGATGGAGTAGTTAAAGGTATGCACATGAATATAGAATGGCAAGAGAAACTCCTCAAAAGGCAAGAGAGGCTGTGAATGCATTTTTGGCTTGGATGGAAGAGTTTGGAAGGTCATTAGATCAAGGAATAATCGCTAGAACAAGTGCAAGGAGCGCCCAAGGATTACAGCGAGACTCGGGGGTAGTTTCACCAAATTAGCCCGAATCAGTGCCGATCTGACTCGACCAAGGGGTAACTCCTCCAATCTTGATGGACGAGTCGCTTGTGATATTCTGGTTGGTCATGCTTTAAATTTGAGAGATGGTGATGCGGCCTGAGCACAAGTTCGTGAAATTCTAATGCACGAAGGGGTTTGGAAGTTAGGTTTGTTCTCGATGCCGCTCCTTCGGTCATGGCCGAACCGGATACACATTGTAATCTGTAAATGGCTCACTCCGGATTGGACAATAGAGGCATAGGTGTAGGATTGGACAATCGGAGGCAGTTGCTTGGAAATAGAAATTGAGTTGCGGATGTGACTCTACGATTTACATAGGATACGGTGTCTCACCTGGAATAGAAGCGAGCAAGGACTTAGCTCGCATGAAATCATCATCTATTTATTTGGATCCCTCTGAACCCTTCAGATTCTTAGCTTTTGGATTTTGGTTATCTGGACTTTGGCTTTTTTGATGTTGGCTCGTTGGTTTTCTAGTTTTTTATTTTTATATGGTTACGTCAGCCTACCTATCTATGTAATAAATATGTAATAAAAAAATATGTAATAAAAAATATGTAATAATCCATCCATCTCTCAGTTAATAAATATGTAATAAAAAACGGCTACGCCGTCCCGCTCATGCACAGGATTAGGATGTAATCCTTAGGCATGCTCTGCACCCGACTATAAACAATTAGCCTTCTTTTGGACTCGTTATAAATTAGCACTTTTGGAACTTTAACAAAAATACTTCTCTTATAAGGATTGTGCTTGTGAAGTATGGAGTTGAGAATTGAAATTTCCAACTTTAATGACTTGATGGGCATGGACTATGATCGTCAATTATAAAACCCTTACAATGGTCCTTAAATATGGATTACACTTGGCAAGAGCCGAGCCGTCTTTCCAAAATTTGACCAGACTGCTCAATCAAGGCTCGAGTATGGACTATACTCGATTGGATGTGGATTGTTCTGTCAGGACTTGGAAACACGATTCACCTAGTATTTCGAAGGTATGGTCATACCCACTCAGATTAGGCTCGGTGAGGCCATGAAATTCAGATTGGATATTTTGGTTCTTCGAGTTTTGGATCTCTTGGGTTGAATCAGATTTCTCTGGTTTTATGGAAACTAGGGTTTCTTGGAGTCAGACTTTGGATATTCTAGATTTAATACGAGCCATAATGATCTTGGGATTTTATTAATCTTTGGATATGGATTTGTTAGGATTTCGAATTCTGGATTTCGATTAATACGACTCGGCATGATCATGATTTTCTCGATTTTTGGTTTTCCATTATTGGATTTCTTTTTGGACTTCACTTGGATTATGTCTTCAAGACTCATGGATTCCTAGACTATTCAAAACACATATTCCACAGAGAGGCATGTTTTGGGGGTCAAGTGTTGGCCCGTATTTTTACAGGACCATCACATTTTGGATTTCTTGTTATCGGAGTGCTCAGGACATGAATACAGACTTAGGCAAACTCGAAGAGACTTGGCCAAAGTCGTGGAATTCACAAAATCTCGAAATTTGGATGATACATGTGGTAATCCGTATTACTCCTACAAAAACTCGAGGATCGGTATTCTTCTCACTAAATCGGTATTCTTCTTTTACTACTTGGATTCTCCTCCCCGGATCGGTATTCATCTTCTTCCTGGGTTCATCTTCCATATCGGAGTTATTCTTCTCTCCATGGATTCTCCTCCCTAAATGAGTATTATTCTTCTTCCCTTGGATTCTTCTCCGTAGATCACTATTCTTCTTCTCCCTATTTTCTTCTCTTCAAATTGGCATTATTCTTCTTCTCCTTGATGTTTTCTCCTTGAATCATTATTTTACTTCTCCCTGGATTCTTCTCCCTAGATTGGTATTCTTCTTCTTCTTATTGGATTCTCTTCCTTGATCGGTATTCTTTTTTTTCTCCATGGATTCTTCTCCCTGGATCGGTGTTACTCCGCCTGCTTTGGACTTGGAAATCATAAAAATAACAAAGTTTTCGGGACATGAAACTTGCAAAAACTTCGTCATAAATGGTGATTCTATTTATACTTCTATATTCTTGGATGAGCACATAACTCCTAAACCTAGAAATAGGCATGGACTTAGACATTTTTCTGGGATTTTTGTGCCCTTATACACGGGGATTCTATCAATTCCAACACTCAACTTCTTTTCTCTACATTTCTGTAAATCAGAAGGACTTTACTTGTAATTGCATAATGCAAACAATGAAGTTTACCTCACATTGGATGTAGGCACGATTTGCCGAACCACTATAAATCCTATGTTCACTTTATTTTAAGTACTTTATTTCTGGATTTACTTCTTTACCTTTTGATTGCTTTTTAGATTGGGGTGTCCTGCTTGATTGAGCAAAATAAATGTCAATAGACATGATGTGTATGTATATGGGATATGTGAAGCCCTTCGAGTATGTAGCATATGTATATGTTTTATTACGCTTTTGTTTCTATATATTTCTGTTACGTAATCCGTTGTCTGTAATGCATTGTAATTTGTTCTAAATACAATCCTTATCCATCTTACTTTATATTAGTTAAATTGAGTGCGTCGATCCACTTAAGGTAAAAAAAAATACAATACACCTAATCAATGTATTTGATACTTGTCTAATAAAGGATTACAGATGCTCCTAACCAGCCCTATTCTTCACTGTAATAGAGCCAAATTACTCAGTAATGCTCTTTAGTACGGTGTGACTTGGGGTAGGGCACTATAGTTTGGTATCATAGCAAAATTTCGAACAAAGTGCAATAAACAAAGAATAAAACCAGAATAGTACATGTGTTACAACAAGTACGAATAACAATTGCGTCTACTTGTATCACTACCATTGTTATCCGTAGTTGTGTTCCATATCCGTCTAGTGTTGTGTAAATCTTAGCTTTAGGAATACGCCTAGGAATGTACTCCATCCCATAGTATTTCATGAGTTGAATCCTATCATCTGTAGTTTCACTTGATAGGAAGTCTCCATTCTCTTAAACCCCTTTATTGTTTACATCTTAGGTTTAAAATTTTGATGAAATTTATATCCTATCCTCTTATGTCCATTTGATTATTGTGTTAAACAAAATGAATTGGGATGGACATATGATTTGAATCTAAGATAAAACAAGTGAAATTCATGTCGGGGTAAAAGAGTGATAAATTGAAGTAAATTAGAGTTGCACAGTGGAAACGAGTGAATTATTATGGCTGTGTAAAATTTAATAAATTTAGTATTGGGATTAAGAGATGGTAATATTGATGATTAAATGTTTATTTAAAGTTAATTAGGTAGTGTACATAAATCAAGTGAACAAGTAGTGAAACTTTGTGTTGGGTGTTTTATTTGAAATAAAGCAACAGTGTTTGTGATAATAAATAATAGAGATAACCATGTGTGAACCAAAAATATGTGATCATCATTTGTTTGAGTTGTCCATTAGGTGTTTTAAAGGTTCTGATTGATACTCTGATTAACGATATAGGAATTTCTTCAACACTTCCACGAAACGATCGCACATAATATTTTGAGTAATAGAATAAATTTTGAGAGAGACAATATAAATATTCATGTGAAAATAGTGTTAAACGGTTATATGAGAAGGGAATAATTCAAGTATAGTTGGCTAGGCAATAACAATATTATGTCGACTTTACAGACAAATAATGAGAAGAATCATTATAAATTTGTTGGTTGAATATTATTCTAACGTCTTAATAAGTTGTCAAGTGATAATTGTGTTTTGTAAAAATTAAGAGTATTAATATGTATAGTGTTTTTTAAGTATAAAGAGTTTCTTTAAGTGTGAAACTAACATGAACATGAGCGATATTTAAAGGCGGTTTCCGCCATCAAGTTGGTAATAATAAAAGAAGAATGGCATGGCTATTTGATATATAATCAAGTTAGCAACAATGATTTAGGTAATAAATACAAGGTTGATGGAAAGGCAGCGTCAGTTACCAATCAAGTTTAGACAATAGAGAAGTGTATATCTTAATTTTATGCTATATCAAAGACAAATTATAATAATTTAAATCTTATGTGTTTATTATCCGGGATGCGAGTTAAAGCTTGTGCAAACTACATAAGAAAAGTTGAAATTTTATTGTTATGAATTAAATAAGTTGGTTAAGATTACAAATAAATTTCATACACTATTTGTTTGGTTCTTAAACTATTTATTTTCCTAAGGAAATAAATCTATGATGAGTCATTACTAATTGGAATTAGTGATGAATTATGTTGATTAAATTCCGAGGATGCAAATATTTTAAGGGGAGAATCTGTAACAACTTGGGTTTTTGGGTATCGGAGATAAACCGATTATAACGTGTCTTGTAAATTATAAATCCTAGAAAAGTGAAATACAAGTTCAAGAGCCTAACTCATATAATAATTTAAGATGAAAAATAAAGGACTTGTGATCTATAGGAAATTGTGGGTACTGGAATAAATTAGATTCATTTGGTGAAATAAGAAATTTTATTCCATTCTGTATTTGCTAATTAATATTTTGGTGGTTCTAATGAATATTGAAATATTAAGTATTGATCAGAAATCAATATTTAAGTCAAAATATATTTTACTATGAAGTGTTAAGTTGTTTTAGTAGGATAATTTTTTTAAAAAAATTAATGTATGAAAAATGTGAGTTATAGAAATTATAAAATAAAACAGAAGTTGTGTTTAAAACAATAAATGGTTAAATAAATTTATAGAGTAATAATAACACATGTTGAATTGTGTTAACATGGAACAAAAATGTGAATTGTTTTAAAGTGATTTTTTGGTGAAAATTAGTGTTTGTTGAATTAAATTGGGTATAAATAAAAAATATAAAAGTGTAATATTGATTGTAAATCAATATCTATGTGTGTTAAATTATTCTAAATAGAGATTAATTTTTATTTGAATGATATAACAGTTTATGTGAATTAAAGTTCCAAAGTTGTAAGTTTTAAATGTGTAAGATGGAAAATGTGTGTTTTGTATAAATATGAAATCCTGGTAAGTGTTGCATTAAAAATAACGTTAAGGTGTTTAAAAATATTTCAACATGTGTGTTTCTGATTTGTAAATTGAACACGACATAGTTTGTGGATATATGATTAAAATAAATTAAGATATGTTATAAGTGTTCAATATCATGTAATTGAGCCTATTTAACATAAATAATTACATTTGCGCTTTGTTGGGTTGGTTAGCCCATTTTCCTATCACTAATTGTTGTTTGGTAAATTAGAAAGGGGAGAGTACGTACTCTTCTTCAAAGTTTTCTTCCTCCTTTCCTTCTTATTATAAAATTTACAAAGAAAGTTAAATTAAAACTTTCGTCTCTATTTCTACAAACCCGATCAAAATTCAAATTTGAAGAATGTAAATTATTGCCAGCATCATCCTTATATGTAATCAATGATCTAAAACAAAATTTATTTAATGTTTTCGTTGATTTAGAATAATCTTCTTACTGTTGTTTGGATGTTATAGTAAGATACTTTTTCGGTATATATGAGCTTCTTTAAGGCAAAATATAAGCTCAACCTTCCAATAATTCTTTCCAGTCTAGTTGTATTTCGTTGTTCTCAATCAAAGATGGGTTGTTCAACTCACACTTTCTAGTTTTAACATGTATTTTGGTTGAATTTATGTTATCTAGGTTTCTGTTAATCAAAATTCGTAGTTATAACCTATGTAAATACAGAGGTTGTGCTAAAGGGCCTGAGTCCATGTTTGTGAGCCTAAATCCCATTTATTCCATGTCGGAATATTGTAATTCCTTTTCCAATTAGTAGTCACGTTGTTAAACTTTGTGCATGTCAATTTTTAGCACAATCAAAATTCATTTGATTATCTGAATTTTATAACCATGATGGTTTTCTTCCCTGCGCATGTACCGTGCCTAGGTCTACCCAATATGAACTTGGGTCGACCCAAGCCTAGGCAAAATTCCCACGAGACTTCTTTTGTATTTATGCTCCTTATCTAGCTTTTGTTGCCCTCTAGTTTGAATTCAGGCATTATTTTATTGATGAAAATCCTGTGTTTGCCTAAGTGTTTTGTCGCCCTATCAGTCAAGTATTCAAACCTTGCTGCCTGTGTACTTCAACACTAAAGAAGCCCAGATTATAGAAAATCCATAGTCGCATTTTTGATATGTTTTGAGTGCATTTTGTATGTCATTTTCTTGTGATTTCTGAGTCACACACGTATTTTGGAACTGTTTTAAAAGGCATTTCCGTATATAAACATTGTCTTAAGTAAAATTAATGTACAATGTGAATTTATATAAAGTAGAATACATGAATAACTTTAATTATAAAGGAGTTTTCCAAAATTGATTATTTCTTAATAGTTTCCGAAATCGTTTATAAAGCCTAATCCTAAAGTGTATTTTCTCATATATAAAATCATACATCTTTGCACCATTCGAGAAGTTGCGGCTGTGAATTAAACGATTTAGTAAACCATGTGGTATGGGACACACAATTTATTTTTATTGGTTGATTTCAGGCATATGTACTTGGGTCTACTATTGCTAGTGTTTTCTTGTGTTTTCTAGTATGGAATTGAATTGCAGAGAGAAAACCATTAGTGAGAATGTATGGTATGAGACACCCGATTGACCAACTTATTAGCAAAAGCTATCACAGTTCAATGAATCGAAGCCCAATGTCAAGAAGCACACTTTTCAGCATCGGTCGGTCGACTGATAAAACAGCCTGTACATAAGAAAGCCCAGAAAAGATTTAGCCCGAGTTAATTTCCTTCAGGAAGCGGCATCTCGTGCCTCGGCACAATCGCTCTCTCAGACCGATCGAGTTCGGCGCTTCCTTAAAATTCGGATCGACCAGATACCTCTGGACCTGCATAGGAAAATTCAACTACGTCATTCAATACTCGGCCCGACTCTCAAGGAATTAAAGGCGGTCAACCACTTCTGGGCAAAGCTCTACTTTTGATACACCTCATCTTGAGTGCCACGTAAGCCATCATTTTCAAGGATACTATTAATCAACAATAGACCGGGTCCCACCGCCGCAACTACTTCAACTGATCGAGCTCCACGTATCCAAGCTCCGCAAAAGAGGCAAGCCACGTAGCGGCCCGCTCAGCCCACTTCTTCACCTATAAATACCTCCAAGTTCAAAGAGGAAAGAGACCTTTTTTGGACACTCTGATCTCCACTTAAGAATTTCGATTCTAAGCTCTCCAAATGGCTAACTCCCAAAATAGTCAACTCTTCTTCTTTTCTCAAATAAATAAAGTGTTGTACCCATAATCAAAAGCAAATTAATACATATAAAGTGGACGTAGGCATCATCTTTGCCGAAATACTATAAAAGTCTTGCGTGTTCCCCGTTTTCTTTACTTTATTGCATTTTATGATTGTTATTCATGTGCTCTTACATGATAGGGGGTTGACCATCACTAGTGACTAACTTTTGATGTCAACACTTTGGCGTGTCAGGAAGGGGGGCACGCGCCGACATACTCTACGACCTTCAGCAAGTTCCGACCCATGGCGAATAAGCGGAAGAAAGATGCAACATCCTCCCATCCCACGAACTTTGATGCAACCGAGACAAACGCTGCAGAGGTAAGTCAGGAAGCCTCCTCTCATGAAGATGTGTCCCGATATATTACCCGGGACAACATAAATAAGATTATGGCCGAGTCCAAAAGCCTGATATCATCTTAGGGTAAACTCCTCGAATGACAACAACAGTTGATGGATCACCTTCTCGCTTACATGGAAAAAGGATTTAACGCTTCGACATCAATTCCTTCCCCGGTCAAGGCTGGGGCTGTAACCGATCTTCGGACTGCAAAAATGCAATCCGCGGATCAAATCACAACTTTGCTTCCTCTGGCTCAGCTCCACCTCCCGACCAATCACAGCCAGGAGAATCACTTCCAATGACCAACGCAGCCACAGCTATAGATTTACAAGAAGCACACGATCAAGATCTAGGTCGTTTGACCATGTTGCCTCCACTTCAGGGATCAGCTCGACCCCTCGGACCAATCGAGCAACCACTGGGTCAAACAGGCTCAATGCCATTCCCATTATAACCCAGCAATTTACAGCAGACTCATCTTATGGCATCTCTCCTTCAACCAAGAGCTGGTGGGGCCTTCCTTCAAACCAGGGAGAACACTCTACCACACTGGTTCTCACCTTAGCGGAGGAAAATGCTACCATAGATCCCTCTAACATAGCCTTGGGAGAGGACACCAGGGGGTGCCAGACATCACATGTTATGCTGGATCAGCCCAGACCTTCCATCGTGGGCATGGATCAGACCAATTCTCATCAGGTTTAAAAGGTGCCAGTTTTCCCAGAACCAACAACTGCAATGGACCCTCGCCCTTACCTTCACTCAACTCTCGGAGGTCAAGCCTAACCAATGGCCAACCTTCCGAGCATGCTTTCGTCGGACCCTGGTGCTGGAGCTATCTCGAATGCAGAGCGGGATTCATGGCAGCGACTCCTTGTAGATGGAAGCCAACTTACCAGCATCATTTGGTGCTTCACTTGGGGAACCTCTTCTCAGCAGGATATATATAACATCCATCGTAGCCACTTCATTAGGGAAATTAAAAACTCCTGCAATCCTCCGGACTTCAAGTTTCCAGCCATTGAACCCTACAATGGTCGGACCGACCCGACCATCCATCTCATGCGATACATGTGCCAAATGGAAGTACTCCCTGCATCAACCAATGTTATGACCAAGTGCTTCCCACTCTTTCTCACATATATAACTGGCATGTGGTTTCGACGGCTAACAACGGAGTCGATCAACAATTGGAACATGCTGGTCACCCGCTTCATCGAGCAATTCAGAGTTCACATCTTCCGACCGAACGTGTCATGTTCTCAACTGACATCAAGAAACGAATGGGAGAAACACTTCGATCTTTCCTAGAAATATTCTATGCGGTCGTAGCATCAGTCAATCGACCCGAGCCATCAGTGCTGCTTATAACCGCCATCGCAGGTGTCTAGAACCAATCAGAGTTCTCAATCTCTTTGACCAGAGATCCCCCCAAGGACATTGAAGATTTCTATGTAGAGGCCGAGCAGTTCCTCCGATAGGAAGATGCCATCATTGAGATGGAGAGCCTCGAGGTCTTGCCACCAAACAAGGAGATCCATCCAACATCAATGGCCAGAATAAAGGAAGAGGTAATGACTCGAAAAAGAATGAACACAACATACAACCACAGAGAGAGAACAAGTACGATCAGTATATCGAGCTCAATTCTTCCCTGCTCGACATCTACCTTGATGTGCGCGGATCCTTATATTTCCCAAAACCTCCTCGAAGAGAGCCAACCCAGAAAGAGCTCGATTCTGGAAAGCACTGCATGTTTCACAACATTGCTGGTCATAGCACCAATGAATGCAGGCACCTGCGCGATCTCATCTAGGATAGGATCAGGCAAGGAGAACTTCTTGAGTACGTCAAGAAAAACACATTGGCCATGCCGCCACAATCACCTGTCCAAGCTCCTTAGGCCGATCCGTGAGCTCCTAGAAACGGAAAGGACCCTGAGCTCAGCACTCGCGGCATCACCATCAACTAAAAAGTTTTAGATTTCTTATGTTTAATGTATTTTTATTTCTTTCAATAAAATGAATATGTTGATGTAAACATGTACGGGGTTAAGATTTAGCCCCTATGCATGCTCTGGAATTAATAGTAGTCCTCTTAGGATTTATTTTCATTTCTTTGTAATAGTTCTTTAGCAACAACAAACTTTCTTTTGCAAACATGAATTATGCTTGAATGATTTAGGTCGAGCATGACTAACACTCACCAATCCGAATATGGTCAGTGCTAAGCCATCGTCCGTAACATACGATAAAGGCCTGCCGCCATAACTAAACCTACTCCTCGAGCCGAGTATGGTAGAACTTTCCTAAGCTGAGTATGGATCATACTCGACCCTTCTTTAACTAAGTGCACTCTCCACTTGTTGTATTTCACTAATGATCTTACATACGTCGAGCATAATTAACACTTACCATAAGCCGAGTATGGGTAATACTCGCCATCTCTGTAAGCCGAGTATGGATATTACTCGCCGTCTCTGTAAGCCGAGTATGGATAATACTCGCCATCTCTGTAATCCTAGTATGGATGATACTAGCCACCTTTCTAAGCCAAGTTTGATTGCTGCTCGCCCATATCTTTAAGCCGAGTATGGTTAATACTCGCTCAGTGAAGACCAAAGCCTTCTCTAGATCGAGAGTGGCCCATACAGTCTTTGCAGGTTTTGGATCTCATGACCAAAGTTAACAATTATTTTCTCAGCCTTAATACGATCCTCGGCGGTTGTTGGTTTTCTGACCTTAATATGATCCACTTCGATCGTCAGTTTTCTGGTCTTAATACAACCACCAGGATCATCAGATTTTTGGCCTTAATATGCTTCGGCACAACCATCGCTATGTACAAATTGAACTTTGATACAAGATTCAGAACACGTCTCCTTTACCAAGAAAGATGTATTCTAAGAGGCAAAGTGTTGAGCAAATTTTTGAAAAAAGCTGCCGCGGTTCAATGACTCAAAGCCCAATGTCAAGAAGCACATTTTTCAGCATCGGTCGGGTCGATCGATAGAATGACTTGTACTTCAAAAAGCTCAGAAAAGATTTGACCTAAGTTAATTTACTTCGGGCAGCGGCATCTCGTGCCCCGGCACAATCGCTCTCTCAGACTGACCGAGTCCAGCGCTAACTTAAATTTTGGATCGACCAAATACCTCCAGATCTGCATGGAAAAATTCAGCTACGTCATTCAATACTTGGCCTGACTCTCAAGGCATTAAAGGCGGTCAACCACTTCCGGACAAATCTCTACTTTTGATACACCTCATCTCGAGTGGCATGTAAGCCACCATTTTCGAGGATACTATTAATCAACAGTAGATCGGGTCCCACCGCCGCAACTACTTCTACTGATCGAGCTCCACGTGTCCGAGCTCCGCAAAAGAGGCAAGCCACGTGGCAGCCCACTCAGCCCACTTCTTCACCTATAAATACCTCCAAGATCAAAGAGGAAAGAGACATTTTTTGGACACTCTAATCTCCACTTAAGACTTTCGGTTCTAAGCTCTCCACCCGGCTAACTCCCAAAATAGCCAACTCTTCTTCTTTTCTCAAATAGAAATGGTGTTGTACTTGTAATCAAAAGCAAATTAATACATATAAAGTGGACGTAGGCACCATCTTTGCCGAGACACTATAAAAGTCTTGCGTGTTCCCTGTTTTCTTTACTTTATTACCTTTTTGTGATTGTTATTCGTGTGCTCTTACATGATTGGGGGTTGATTGTCACTAGTGACAAACTTTTGACGTCAATAAACCCCCTCTATCAAGGATATTTACTTAGCAACTAAAGATGAACTAGACTATTGGCCTGATAATAAGAAGCCATTAAAAGCCGAAAAGAAAAAGGAAAAATTGTTGCCTTTATCACAAGGTCAACAAACATGGTACCAATCAATGCAAGGCTCTAGAAAAATCGATAGCCTACTTCGATAGAAAAGGAATACTTGATGAATATGTAAAGAATGATTAAATGGATTCAATAAAAAGGAATTTTATCTTGAAATAAAATTTTCTACATGAAGTTATGGGTAAAAGTTAATGTCAAAAATAAGAAAGTCTACTTGGTTAAGGGTGAAATGCCCTTTATAAATGGATAACCTTAAAAAGTTCTTAATGTAGTTAAGTCGCTTCCCAAAAGGGAGGAGGGGTAAGCCCAGAGGATGCAGCTAGCTTCCATTAACTTCCTTGGTATAACAAGGTCCTTCCCTAAAGAGGGAGGTGGTAAGCCCAAGACATACGAGCCTAGCCCCAAGGTAAACCTAGGACATGTGTGCCAGGTCCCCAAAGTCTTTGAAGCAGCAAGGCGCCCTCTGGAAGAGAGACGGGTAATCGTCGGAGCACAAACCCTAATTCCAAATGAAGCAAGCCAAGACTCTGCTTCGGCATAAGAATGTCAAGCCTCTGCATATGTTTCGTTCTGCAAAAGGGAACGAAAGCTCAAAAGGAGGACCAAAAGCATGACTAGCCTCTGCTTTAGGAAAAGCCTAAAAATGGCAAAAACCCAGTAAAAACCAAAAGAGCATTCATATCTGTCGCTTCCGGAAGAAGATCTCTGGATTTCAACTTCCTAAAAAAAGCATTTTAGGGATTTCTATAGGGAAAAAAGGCTTCATGAATATTAATTGCTTTGAGAATATTGTTTTCTGGACTTTTAAATTTCGATACCCGAATACGGATTTTGGGTTTTACGTGTCAGTTGTTTCAGATAATGATTTCTGGATTTCTATTACTACCCGAATTTGATTTCGGATCTTCTATTAATCTAAAGAAGGCTTTGTGTCTATTATTTTAGATAATGATTTTTCGATTTATATTATTACGCGAATCTGGGTTTCGAGTTTTTTTATTAAGCACAACAAGGCTCCGTATCTGTTAGTTCCAAATAATGATTTTTGGATTCCTATCATTACCCAAATCTGGGTTTTGGGTCTTCTATTAAGCTGAAAATGGTTTTATATCCATTTCCATATTATGGTTTTCTAGATTATTGGTAAAATAAGGTTTATGGATGCCTATTATTGAATACCTAAGCATGGGTTCTGAATCTGATATAGTCCAAAGGAGGTTTTACCTACGATTAAATATTTCAGTAAAAGACAATTTTGAATATTATTATTCTTTGAGATTTTAGACTTCCAGGACACCATAAGTAACATATCCAAAACTAAGTCGTGGAAACTTGAAACCAATGATAGTTATGAACTTATTACACTGATTATTGGGGGATGGTACCAATATATATATGGACTTCAAACGCTTCGAAAACTAAAATTTTCATTTATCTCATTATCATCAAAATAAATTATACTGGAAAAAACAAAAATATGCAAACGATCCACGTGTACAATACAAAGAGTATTGATCAAATGATATCCTTACAAATCATAAAATATTACATTAATTCAAAAACAAGATCACTACAAGAGATGCACAATGTAGAAACAGAGCTTGGAAACGGCCGCCAATGACACCCTGAAACGACTTCCTAAGGAAGCTTTTTTTGAAAAAAAAAATCACATTATAAAAAAAGAACGTTGGAGGCCGTTGGTTATAAAGCCGATGGTAATCGTTGCTAACCGTTGGGTAATCGAGAAGAAATTCACAGAACTGCTTCTTCCTTCCCTCATTATGTTTTCTCCCGCAAAATCTTCAATTTCCCCAAATCCCTTCCACCCTTTAGCTGAAATCGGCCACCACAATCTCCACAGCAGTCGCTACTCTCCCCAACGTGTTCAAGGCTCTCTCCTCCTATCTAGGCTCCAATTCATCCCAATTTTCAAGGTATAAAGCCCTAATTTTATTTAATACCCTAGATTTAATTTAAGCTTAATTTGTTTGCCAGATTATATGTTTTTATGTGTAGTGTCATTAATATGTGCATATATAGGTTGAATTAATTATGTTGTTAATTTAGGGTTAATTAATTTATGTTATGTATATGTATATGTACATATATAGTGTTGTTAATTAATCTATGTATAGGTAGAATTGATTGAGGATCAATTCATCGAAAACTATATTTAATTTTTCGAAATCGTTCAGTGGAAATGGAAATAATTAAGTTTATGTTTTATAAAAGTTTATCGAAAATTATATTTAATTTTGTATATAAAATACGGTTAGTTCGATTGAACATTGAATAATATATATATATATATATATATATATGATCAAATTCATATACATACAATTAGAGCTTGAAGAGAACCAATCGTAATATATTATATTCATAAAGCCTTAAAGAGTTTTTTCGGCCCCGTCTAATATGTATATGATCCTTTATGAATGTTCGTTTTATTAACGGAACAGACATTTATATTCATCATATACAATATTTTTTGGATTTATCCTTTGTATTGGACAAGTTAAGAAAATGATAACGAAATTAAATATCATAAATCATTTCATTTTAAACGATTCTCAAAATTTCAAAAGTGCTTCATTTATGTTCCCTATGTACACACAATTGTGTATTGTTCATGGAATTAAAGTGAAGTGTTTCCGAAATTTTGTTGAATCGTTTAAATTGAAAAGATTTACGCGATTTAACTACGTTATTGTATTTGTAATGTGTAACACCCTACACGTTTATGTGCTCAAATTTCGACAAAATCGAAACTTGAACACATCCAAGCATGGAGCGTGTAACTTTGGTACCTGCACATTAATGAGTATGAGCATAATCAGAGTACGATAAAATAACTCATAGAGGAAACAAAAAAAGGATAAACTAGTATTAACTCAAGTAAATACCTTTTTAAAGTAATTCACTCTGCCAATATCGAGCATGAGAGAGAACGAGAACCGAAAGCCAAACTTAACACCTGTGAGAACTCGACCTTCTCTAGAAAACCTAGATGATTGTAATGACGAGGGGGTCAAAACAACAAGATTCTGGTGATTAAGAAATCCACAACACAGAATATAATACATAGACGTATCCCATTTTGTTCAACCCAAGATGCATGCCTACCAAGGTTAGTGATTCTAGCCCAACTTTTTAGATATAATTATGCACAACTCGAACTATCCTTCCCAAGGTAGTATTCCAAAAAATATGATACCGAGATAGAATGTTTACGCATATATTTGTGAAGCCTTTATACCATAACATGGTTGGTTATTTAATCGAGGCTAGACCCATAATTACGGAGTTTCGATATAAATATATTCATTCGCTCATCCTTTATTTTTTTAACGTCTCACTATTAATAAGGCGGACCAGTTTGTCGCTTAATATTCCTCGATGATTTATTCAACGTTAATATAAACCAGAAGGCACTAGCTACGGGCCCTACTGGTTAAGGCTACCATCATTCACGCATATACCCTTGCTCCGCTAAGGTGAGAGATGGTATCTTATCGCTCGTTATACCATCTAGCTGACCTTATTGGATAATCGCCTTAGTCGCTTACTACTTGCCGTAGGATAAGTAGCCATATCTGACATTTTTAAGTTTACTGGTTTGGGTAGTCCCCCCCCCCCCCCCCCACACACACACCATTTGAGGCCCTATACTGAAAGACCTACTCCCAGGTGGACTCCTCAACCCAATCCACTTGAGACCTAAGGAAGCGGACTATACACAAAGATTATTAAGTTCGTACCCAATTAGCCTTTAATACCTTTCCCTATTAGGATAGAATAGGCTACGTTAATAAGTCCTTTCCGTTTAGTTCCTCTTCACGGAAATACTATTCGCACACGATTTATCATCCCGAGTTCCTATGGTTAATAAAGTTTTACATCATTAACCTACTAAGCCCAATTCTAACTTTTAATTATAAGTCCTATATTAACTAGTATTAATAAGGAAATTTATATCTTCCTTACCCAAGGATATTTATTTAATTATTTCCCTAATTGGACTTAGTATTTATACAATAATCAATACCCATTAATTCCCTTTTATTTCATTTATTTCGATTCATATGTCTATTGCCCTTTTATAACCATAAAGGTTACATTTTACTAAGGCAACACTAAATCTTTTATTTCCCTTTTATTTCCGTTGATTATAATTAATGTCATTTATGAGTCTAAACGGTCATAATTTTCCTAAGACATTAATTAATCAATGAAATGTCCTTATTATATCAGTCCCATAATATCTATTTGTTGTACCCCAATAGACAATGCTAACCCTTTATTTATTTATTGTCTGCTATATATATATATATATATATATTATATATATATATATATATATGTGCACCAGACCTCTCTCATTAAGTTGACCACTTGTGGATGCTGGATTTGTCGGTCGGTTTCAAGCAGAATTCTTCCACAAGTTGAACTTAACCTCGTGTCTTAGTACAATTAAATTTACGCACTAGACCCCTCACATTAAACTGACCACCTGTGGATGCTGGATTTATCAGGCGGTTCCAGACAGACTTCTACCACAAGTTGAGCCTAACCTCGCATCTAGATGCATTTTAAATTAAATTCCCTAATTGGGTTTTACAACATTAATCCTAATATATCTTAGGAATTGTAACCATTAAACTTAATTTCCCTATTAAGTTTACTTTCCCCAAATAATAATTGCTTACAAAGTTTATTTATTTATGGTCCTACTTATAGCAACCTATCACATTAATTGCTACTATGGTCAGCACAAATATATTAATTTTACATGGATTACATTTACATGTATGATTCCATAAATGAATACTGTTCAAACATTCAATATAATGTATATTTTGTCGCTTTACGTAGAATCGAACAGATGAGATATATATATACATACATATATATATATATATATATATATATATATATATTTGCGCGGTCAACGTAATTATCTTTTTTTATTACTATTATTTATTGTTAGATTTAAAAACTTGGTTTCATTAATAACCAAACTTTTCGTTTTGCATTCAATCTTGCCTAAAGGTTCCAAATCTTACAAAAAGACCATTAGTTATAATTTTTGTAAATTATGCCTGATAAATGGAAAAGACATATTTCTCAAAAGAAATATATATATGTTATGTATATTTTGGAATAGTTGATGCAAACTACACAAAAATATGTACATTTATATTTAAACAAACATTGGTACAACTTTTCACTTTTTCAATCTTTTTGTCATATTCCTTGTGAATTCAAAATACCGTCTTTTTGTTCAAGAAGAGGAAAATGACATATTTACAACAATTAAACCAAAACCTCAACATTGAACACAAATAGGCATGTTTTTTAAATTAAAATCACATAATTCAACATTGCATCTTTTTAATCAAAATCACATAATTTTGTTAATCAAAATCACATAATTTATCCTTTTAACACTGAAACTAGAGATTTGGAAGAAAACTACATCTAAACAATGTTATTGAGACTGATTTCCAAATCTTCAGTGTTTTACAACAACCACAACATAATTTCCGACATAATTATAGGCAATATGTATAAACAATTTAAGTAAACCTACAATTTATATTATTCCTAACCACAATTCACAATTTCCAAGTTTTGACATTATTTATTAACAGATCTGATATGTGCCAATTCAAATTCAATATTATTATGAAGAGATCTGATGATAGTACACATATATTTTGAGAACTAATTCAAACAATATAAATAGGCTATTATAACTTTGTATATAAATTTCCCACTCACCTGAAAGCAAATATGAAGTTTGAACAATCTTTTAGGCCTACAATTCCCAAATTCTTATAAATCTACAATTTATCTGAGAAGGGGATACTTTCAGATCTGTAGATATGCAAGAAAATAGGAAGAGATGGGTGAATTTAATGTAGAGCTCTATTTCACATTCTTTTTCATTGAATTTGATAATCCCTTTCAGTTCTATATGATTTGTATTTGATTGATTGTATACATATATTTTTAATTTAGAAATTTGGTTGGAAGAGACAGGGAAATGGCAAAGCTTCGCTGCAGCCAACAAATTTGCTTGGAGAAGAATGAGGCCTTAGCCATTTATTTATAGGTGTGGAATTGGATGTAAACCGTTAGATTTATTTTAATAAACATCCACTAGTTTATATTATATAGTATAACAAAAATACCCCTCAAAACCAAGCCGTCACTGGGCATTGCTGGCATGAAGCGACCGACCGCCTATACAGGAGGTGTCGACCGCCCATGTGCAGTTTGCCCAGTGAGGGCTGTCTATAAAACGTATTATATATATATAATTTATTCTATTTATTTATTTTCTTCCATATTTCGTCCATAACTTTTTCATATGGACTCCATTCGCGAAACTCTAAATATAAAAGTTGACCCGAATTCTGAGACGAACACATCGAATAAAGTTCCATGGTCAAAATCCGTCATTTGTAGAAATTCCTATTTTTGAGATATTAATTCAATAACTAAGTTATTGTCAAAATTCTAGGTTGTTACATAATGGGACGTAGGATGACCCACCAGCAAAAGTGTAAATGATTGATTAACATAACATTCAACAATAAAACTATTTTAATAAAATGTCAATGTAACTTTTATCATTCTTTTTAATTATATATATCTACTTAGGAAATGTGGACAATTATTTTACTGATCGAAGCTGGATGTACAAACGAAGAGAAGATGATGGCTAAATAAGTGAACAATTTATTAATGGTGTTGGCGTGTTTATTGATTTCGCTTTAAGTAACAACGGGAACGACGTCGTAATCCGTTGTCCATGTAGTAGATGCAAATTATTAAAACATTTGATACCGAAATGGTTAAAGTTCAATTGCATTAGTAAGGTTTTGTGCCTAACTATTTGGTTTGGGATCGTCATGGAGAACCGTTAGCATCAACTTCTACACAAGTTGAGGAGGTAGGGAATAATGAAATTGCTACGATGAATCTCCTAGAACTTATGGTTGAAGATGCTATACATTCAATGTTCCTGGTAAGATAATTTACCGATAACGATGGTAATGAAGAAGAACCAAATATTATAACAAAAAAAATTTATGATTTATTAAATGCCGTAAAGAAACCCATTTGGGAAGGTTGTAAAAGCGGAACCCAATTATCTGTAACTGCTGAATACATTGCGATGAAATCTAAATAAAACCTCACAAAAACTGGATTTATAGCTATTGTACAAGCCACAAAGCGGAATATGCCTCCCAATAATTTAATGTGTGAAAATCATTATGAAGAAAAAAATTGATGTCGACTTTTGGTTTACCGTATGAAAAAATAGATACATGTCTAAAGGGTTGCATGCTATTTTGGAAGGACGATATCGACCTTAAGAATTGAAAAATATGTAATCAGGAAAGATACAAACTAAAAAAGAAAATGGGAAAGGATGTCCCATATAAACGTATGCATTATTTACCTATTATTCATAAACTTCAACGGTTATATGCATCTTCTTTAACTGCGCAACATATGAGATGGCACAGTGTGAGAACACATGAGGAAGGTACGTTAACCCACCCAGTCGATGGGGAAGCATGGAAGCATTTTGACCACAAGTACCCCGATTTCACATCTGAGAGTCGTAATGTTAGACTTGGTTTATGTATTGGTGGATTTTCACCATTTTCTCAATTTGGTGCTAAATATTCGTCCTGGCCTATAATTGTCACCCCTTATAATTTACCGCCATGGATGTGTATGAAAACTCCTTATATGTTTTCACAATTGCGGTCCTTGGTCCTAATGATCTGACACAATGAATTTATGTTTATTTACAACCATTGATTGAAGAATTAAAAAAATTGCGATATGAAGGAGTAGAAACATATGATATTTCGTAAAAAAAACTTTCAAATGTATGCTTCTCTATTGTGGACAATTATCAATTTTCCTGTGTATGCAATGCTTTCAGGTTGGAGTACGACTGGTTGTCTACCTTGTCCTTACCGCATGGAAGAAACAAGAGCATTTTATTTACCTCATGGAAAGAAAATTTCATGGTTTGACAGTCATAGATGTTTTCTTCATATTAATAATCCTTTTAGAAGATATAAGAATTTTTTTACAACTAATAGGCATGTAACTTTGAGACTGCCTAAGGTATGGTCAAGTGAAATTTTTTATAAGCGTCATTGATGAAACAGGGTCCAGGACACGGATCAAAATAGTGTATGACACCTCTTTAAGCTTTTTCTCTTTATGTCTAATGGTTTTGGCACTGTTGACAGACTCGATTTAAATTTTGAGAGAACGCTCGTAAACTTTGTTAGCTTCTGAAAGGAGTTTATTGACCCTTTCTTACTCAACTTTGTTTCTCAAAAGTGCATATTTTGCCGTGACTTTTTCAATTTGGGCCATATAATTACCAAAAAACGATGAATATCCGCCGTTTTCTTTTTTTCAAAATAATCTTTCAGTTCAAGCTTTACAGAATCAACCTAGTCACTTGTAACCCTCTCATCCAAACCATTCGGAGAGTTTACTAAAAATTGAAACTTTAGTGAGGACCCCGGGTTCCAATGGAGGGTGATCCGGGTGGTCGAGGAACTAAGTTCGAAATTCCTCCTCTCAAGATAAGTTCTTGAGATATGTGTAAAGGTTGGTTATCTTCCAATTGGAGCTCTAATTCGCAAATTTTACGATGAAATTTCAGCATTTCTTTGTCAAAATCTACCTTGAGTTCGTCCTGACTTAGTATCTGGTTTCTTCTAACATTTTATCCATTTGAACAACTTACTGTTCTGAATCTCTTAATTGAAGTTTCAAACCATGAGCTAGTGCTTCTTAAACCGGTTGAAGGCAAAGGTATTACCTTTATATTGTAGGGTAATAACCTCACTTAAAGCTTTTAGTTATCTACTTCTAGTAGTTTGATCAGAAGATTCCGTGTGTGTTTGCTCTGTAGGAGCTAATGGTGACGACAGAGGATCCTAATCAATAAATGCAAATACACTATTAAGAAAAAGCACAAATACTTTATTATCATACGAAAAATATCATATTGGTTTCTAAATACATAAATATTTGAAGAAAATTGTAAGTATAGTCCTATTCTTTAAAGAGTAGGAATAGCACACTTGGACCATTTTGAAATATTGCAACCGACTGTCTATAAGGAGCTCTTCATTGTCACCCCCCAAAGATTCAAAATGAAATCTAGGTTGCTTTATGTGAAGTTTGTATATCCTTTTAGAAAGTCCTCCCGAATGGGTCCTGATGATATAATTAAGAAGAAGCTCTCCCGAAACTCTCTTCTTAACTTAACAAATTTTGACAAGAAGTATCAGGTGGTGGGACTACTTGAAGTTCTAGTTCTCAGTGATAATATAGTAACACAACTTCACTCATACAAAACCAAAATTTATGTGATTGTTTATTAGCAAAAAATGTTGTAATTACAAAGATCAAATATAAAGTTACAATATGTACAAGTCAAATATACATCCAAAAACTCTCCCTTTCAAGGTCCATTTTTTTTTTCAAATATCATCCAGAAGGAGGAAGGCTTCCATCAAAGTTTCAGTTTCGCCAAAAAAAGCAAGTTGTAAGCTTTACATAATCATGATTCATGATGATCCAGACATTTTAAGGGAGGCTCTTCCATGCACGACTTTATCCTTTTCGTCAAAAGGAAGAAAGTAGGATCTTGATAAATTAGCTTTAGTAATAGTCATTAAATGGAATTTATTATACAATTTCACTGGTTTAAATTTAAGTGACGAAAGAATATTTCTAACAACATTATCGCAAGTTTGTTAGGGAATAGGTTAAATGCACAGATGCCATTGAGAAGTTGACCAAAAGAAGATAGGTAAACTGAAAAGAGAGCACATATACATGAGCCGGAGGAGGAGAAGAGCTAGTCATGGTCTCTTTCCCCTTTGAGATTCCGAGGGTCTTGTCCATTCTTTCCAAATGAAAACCACCACCAACGCTTCCTAATAGTTGCGAAGCACATAACCCTTCGGGGGTCTTACCAGCAGCTAAATCCACTAGTCCCTCTTCTCGACTTCCTCCTCTTTGAAATCTTCTTCAATTGATGGAATTTCTAAAGAAAGAAGAGCTTTTGCATCCACCTTCTTTGGCCCAGAAGCCGTCTCACGAGGGATAAGTGCCTTCGTCGTGGACCAGAACTTTTTGGTCAAAGGTTTCAAAAGCAAATCAACACTTAGATCAGGGTATTTTTCATGATTTTCATAATAGACCATAAGTATTTTGGCCATAAAAGAGTCCTTAATCATTTGATCATAGGAATGGTCCTGAAAATTGTCCCCCTCACTCCCAGCCTCCAAGAGGGCGTCTATAAACTTCTTCAAATTCCTCTTCTTCCTTGCCATGGTTCTCTCAAAGAAATAGTGTTCCATATCCAGTTGCTTTTGTACAGAAGAGCATTCCCCCTATAGAGTTTTCTTTCATTCGGTCATCCCGGAGCTCTCGCGTTTTAACTCCTTAAGCTGCGCCTTGGAGGCGACATTCTCATCAAGAAGAGAATGAGCAATAGATTTGATTATTGAAACCTCATTGTTAGCCTTTTTTGTTATGGTAGTCAGGGAAACATTGTTATTCTTCAGCTCTTCAACGTCCTTACAAAGGCAGTAAGCTTCATCTTCAGATAAGAAATAACCATGGTGAAAGGCAAACAAGCTCTTTAAAAGCTGGAAATAACAAAAGCTGAACATAATAAAGATGAAAGAAATTAGGAACAAAGAAACATAAATTTAAAAGAGAAAAAGTATACCTTATGGTCTTGAATAATTACAAACCAATTAGTTGTCGGGGAAGAAGGAATTTTATTAAAAGTCAAGAGAAGAAGGGAATCCAAAACTGACCTCACTACCTTGGAGAAGTGTGTCGAAAGGCTCTGAGAAAGGACGGAGGCAGCCTTTGTAGTTGAGATAAGTAAGAGAGAAGGAAGAAGCGGAAGCTCCTTTTCAGCAATGCCTAACAATAAAAAGAAAAATTTCAAATGACAATATCTTTTCAAAATTAAACTAGAAATTAGACCATATTTTTGAAAGAAGGTTCGACACCGCTTGATGAAGAAAATTTAATTTTGGGAGAGGTGGAAGCCACTTTCCTACCTTCCACATTGTCTGAAATTTCAGTTGGTCACCCCGAATAAATATTAGCCTTCTTTGGAGTTGGCTCTTCGAAAGAGACCTTCTAGAGTTTTTCTGGGATGCCTTAAAACTTTGTAAAGCATTTTCGATGCAGAAAAAGTTTCCGGCTCTAGAAAAATAGAAGACACATTAATAAATAGGGGAGCATATAAAGGCCCATGGAGAGCTACTGAAATAAGCGAATAAAACACAATGAGGAAAGAAATGTTTGTAAGAATGAAACAACTAAATGGAAACTTACTTCTACGAGTAAATAAAATTAATGATGAGGAGGTGGTGTAACGATCTAGAAATTTCAACTAGTTAAATAACTTATTTAGCCGAATTTATAACAAAATAGTTATTTAGAATTATAAAATATAACTGTAATTTCATTAATAAAAAAACGACTTTTGATAGAAACGATAACCTATACATTGATGTTTAGCAACGTAAGTAAGCATCAAATTTTGCAACAACCTTAAGTGTTACAAAAGTTCTTCAACTAACACCATGTGCATATACCAATGATTTTAATGGATGATTTAGTAGTTTTATTAGGATTAGGACATATGTCCTAAAAGGTGTCACCTTCTCCTTTATTCTCTTCTCCTGTAAAAGAAGACCTCCCCCTTCATTACATTTCATTCCACTCCTTCTCTTTTCTACTTCTTCTTCACCTTCTTAGCCATGACTTCCTTAGCCTTTCTCCCTCCTCCTCAAAATACGAACGATACCCCTCCTCTACCACCCCAAAACCCGAGCCAACTTCTCCCCTCCCTCCTCCTTGCTCGGCCGAACCATCCACCACACCACGCCACCTCTATCCTCCATCTCGGCCTCACCTGGCACCTTCCTTCACATAACCTAGCTCGACCAAACAACCCTTAGCTCCACCATACCCATGGCCTATTCCCATCTCTATCACCCCTTTGTGCCAACCCTCTTCCTCCTATTTTTTGAAATTTTATATATTTAATAATAACAACTTATTCTATAAAGCTATTTTGAAGTAAATCGGGTCATGTTTAATATAAATATGACATATGTTTAGAATAAAGCTTATTGCGCTGCGGTAGTTAGCGAATTTCGACCGTAGACTTTAAACTGATATAACAGATTCATGTTAAATCAGATTTCCCTAAAACGAAAAATGTTTTCTTTATTATAATAATAATTTTCAAATAAAAAAGAAATTTTCGAATTTCAATGTATAGGTTTGCAAGTTATGTCCATAAAAGTTTTCGATAAAAAATCGCGGTAATGCAATATAATGTTCGAATTTGGAAATCAACTGAAATGGCTATATAAAAATTATAAAATATATGATTTTTTTTTTTGATAAATCATAAAAAATGTTTCAAAGTGATATGGATAGAAATTAGACAGTTTTATAGTTGTTTCTATCAAGCTAGTCAAATAAGCCTATTTGTAACGCTTTTAGCAACGTTTTGCAACACCATTTGCTTAATAATTAGTTTTGAAAGGTTTAAACTTAATAATCTTCATCCAAACTTTATTAAATATTTTCAAATGTATAATGAAGTATTTCACTGATAAGTGGAAGTTTCAAAAAGTGAAGATGGGTTGAGACTTAACTAGAATCCAATATATCCATGTCGTTTTAAAATAACGCTTATTATTCGGGAAGACAAGGATCAGATTTCTATCCGAAAACCATTTCAAATAGTAATATGACATAATGATGCAAATGATGATATTTAAAGACGATGGTTGAAGACCTGAAACCTTCACATTGGGGGGACTGCTCGCTGATGGTCTCAAATGGGTAGCTTTCATCTTGAGATTTATTACCTATATTATAGTAGTGGTCCGAACGTACATGGAAATTTTTGTATTTGCAAGGGCTTCTCTCCTTTGTTGAATGAGGAATAAAGCTCCTTATTTCCGTTTAGACTAGAACAGACTTATATGGATGTATGTCTGACATTTTTTTTTTGTAATATAATGATTAATCTTTACTAAACATATTTCTACTTGATGGCAGAGAATATGTTCTCTTATCTTAACACCCTTCTTTGGGATGTTCGAGCTAAAAGGTGGTATGGCTAGTTATTACCAATTATATGTTATGAAAGGACAATGTGTGAAGCCAAGTGATTGAACTGCAGATGATCAAAGCATGGCTTTAGGGTAAAGTGTAGCTTTGTGTAACGAGACTTCGTCAAGCCTCACAACCTAGTAATGGCCTAAAATAGGATTTTTGCAGCAAGTTTATGTGGGTCGTTCCCATTAAGTTATGGTCATTCCCTTCTAGATAAAAAGTTATACCATGGTATGGAGCCCAGGATTTTTTTGGAGCCCAGGTATTTACTTATGTGGAAATCTACTTTATGTGAATAATGGAAACGAACGCTCGTACAAAGGTTTGCTATGACCGGGGAATATCATATTTGTGTTACTATCTAGCGAGTCAGCATATAGAGATTCATCAGTTGTTTCTCAGAGAACATCCCACTAGAGGTGTTTCTTAGGATAAGAAAGATACTTTGCCTTGATTATTGTTGGCATCCAGTCCACTACTAGGAGCCCATACAATTTTAGTTATATACCTATTCGTCAACATAATTTGATGGGGGCATTGTGTTGGCTAAGATTGATACATTTACTTATGAAATGATTTTTCCACACAATGCACTAATAATAACAATATCAAACGGTTTTCGCATACCAATCATTTTTTGTTATCATAAGGACAAAACTCGCCCGTAGGTATGCACTTGCATTTTGTGATGCGGGATGAACCTTATGATAACTTCATTTTCCAATAAGCATTATGAATTTTATGCACTGGTATTCATATGGGAAAAACATGTTTCGTGTTTATACGGTGTGTTCTTATGAGTTACCTCATTTTTAGTTGTTTTAAGTTTCTCGCACCAGTCCCATGACTGACTCAGAGTTTATTGTTTTTCCCTCTAAACTATGGGTTCCCTTGTTTTCCACACGAGCAGCCTTGTAGTTGAGTTATTAGAGATTGGAGCTTTTTTGGAGCAACATTGTATTTGAGCTGGAGTCGGATTGAAGCACTTTGGATCCTCTATAGATGTAGTTATTCCGCTTGGTACTCCGATATGTACTCTTATGAATCAATGAAAAATGATGCAAATTATTTTAAAGTAATAAAAGTTCATTTTGTTTCTGCTCTGATGTGTTATTAGCCCTAGTTATCTGTCTTTGAGAACGTTTCAAGTTGGTTTAATTACCGACTTAAAGTGTTCAAAAAGTCAGGACATTACAATTTGGTAGCAGAACTTTGGTTTGCACAAAGCTATCGGCTATAACTCAGTAGAATTAGAGTTAGTAATGCCCTAAAAACATTAATAAATCAAAGAAATTAAAATTAAATTAAATCCCTCCCAATCTTTATATAACTGTTTGCATATCCCTAAGATATCTCCTCCTATGCCTAAACCATTTTCTTGCTATATATAGATAGTAAATGATGAGCGGAAGAAGGAGACAAGATAGGGGACAGAAAAAGACCACTCTATATGGTAAGAATCCCACTGCAAAAGTAGAGCCCACTATACCAATTCAATCTCAACCAGATTTGGTGACTCTGAACAAGAACTTCATTAGTCTGGATGGAAAGCAGTTCAAAGGTACATAATCTATTATTGAAGCACAAGCTTGGATTCGATCATGCAAAAAGATATTTAAAGGATTAAGACTGGATGATGACCAGAAAAGACTTTTGGCATATGGCAACTTCAGGATGAAGCTTCAAAACGCTGGGAAATTATTACCTAGGATAGGCCATAAGAAGAGATGTCGTGGGAGTGGTTTAAGAAGGCATTTGAAGAGAAGTATTTTCCTTCAGTTGGAATGTCACAATTATTTCAAGAATTTATGGATTTAACGAAGGAAGGTAAGCCTTTTGAATAATATGTAAGGAAGTTTAATGAATTATCTCGTTTAGGGCCAGAGTTGATTGATTCACCATTAAGGAAACAAGAGAGTTTCATTAGAGGTATGGATGAGAAGTATCCAGAATGGATGACTACTTATGTAAAAGGTTCGTTTATGGAGTTAGCATATATGGGACATCGCTATAGGATTTGGATGAACAAAATCCACCACAGATTGCTTGTTACAACTGCAAGAAGAAGGGTAACTATGCGAATGGATGTAAGATAAAGACAAAGATTTAAGGAAAAATTCTAAAGAAATCCACTTGTTTCAATTGTCAAGAAAGAGGGCATCATGCGAATGAATGGTAGAAACCAAAGAAGCAAAGGAATATAGATGGGGTAAAAGTATGTACGATCAAAGATGACCCTTCAACTCAAATAGGAATGCTAGAAGGAATCATTTTCTTTAAAGATAATCCAGTCAGAGTACCATTTGATATGGGAGCACTGCACAACTTTATATCAAGAGAACTAGTGAAGGATTGGAACTCAAGGCAAAGTTCACGAACATCCCATTTGCATAGAAAATCCCATAAGTGGTTCCACTAATATTTGTCTATATCGTAAGCAAGTCCCTATTTCTTATTCTCTTCGTAAATTTCCTTTTGATCTTTTTGACCTAGATTTTATCATATTCGATATTTTGCTTGGGATGAATTGGTTAGCGGAGTGAAGCTATCCTGGATTGTGTGAAAAGAACAGTAGTAGTAAATACGAAATTAGAAAATTTTATAGAAATACATTGCGAAGATCCCAGTATAAGGAGGGATAGTTTTCTATAAGCCTTAGATTCTTTTGAATCAAATTTCGGAACTACTCCTATGGTTAAAGATTTTTCAGATGTATTTGAAGAAGTAAAGTGCCTTCCTCCGGAAAGAGAAATCGAATTTAGAATTGATCTTATTCCAAATGCAAGACTGGTGGTTTACCCAAATAGAAGGATGGCTCCAAGAGAAAAGGAAGAGTTGACGAAGAAAACCCAAGAATAGTCGAAGAAGGGACTTATTAGACCCAATGGCTCAAACTGGGGTTCTACACGGTATTTAGTCCAAAGTCAGATGGGGCACCAAGGTTGTGTGTGATTATCGAGATTTGAATAAGCAAATAATAATAATATCCTTTGCCTAGGAATGATAAATTATTTAACCAACTAAGTGGAGCCAAAGTCTTCTCTAAAATGGATTTAGCTACAGGTTTCCACCAATTAATAATTAATGAAGATGGCATCCACTTAACTGCTTTCAAGGGACTCAATACTTTTTATGAATGGTTGGTTATGCCTTACGGGATGACCAATGCTCCCTTCTACTTTGTTGATCTGATGAATAAAGTATTTAGAGAAGTGCCGATTAAATTTGTGTTGGTTTTTATTAAAGTCATCCTTGTATATTCTAAATATGAAGAAGAGCATGCTTAGCATTTGAATACAGTTTTCTAAATATTAAGGAACAATGTGTTTAAGGAGAAATTTTCAAGATGCATTTTTTGGGAGAAGGAAGTTAGATTTCTGGGGCATGTTGTCTCAAGGATGGGATATCAATGGATCCTAATAAAAATTCAGCTGTTCAAGATTGGAAGTAACCTACAACTCCTAAAGAAGTCCATAGTTTTCTAGGGTTAATTGGTTATTACACAAAGTTCATTAAAAATTCCTTTAAGATAGCATGTCCTCTGGGAAGGATTACGAAGAAAAATACCAAGTTTGTATGGACTTCCATGTGCAAAGAAGCTTTTCAAGAATTGAAGAAGAGGTTAACTGCTGTTGCCCCAGTTTTAATGATCATAAATGGAAATAAAGGATTAACAGTTTATACTAATGCTTCTAAAGAAGGAATTAGTGCAGTTCTGATGCAAGAAGGGAAAGTAATTGCTTATGCAGGTAGATAGTCAAAACCCCGCGAAAAGAATTGTCTAACTCAGAGTTGCTGGCAGCAGTATTCGTTTCGAAGATCTGGCGACATTATATGCTGGTTGAGAAGTTTGAATTATGTACGGATCATAGATCTCTTGTGTACTTGTTTACCCAGAAGGATTTGAATTTAACGCAGCAACATTGATTAGAATTTCTAGCGTTAAATGATCTAGATATTATATATACTCCTAGAAAAACCAATGTTGTCGTAAATGCATTGAGTAGGAAGCATGATATGATTGCTTACTTAGTGATCACTCCTACCTTATTGATAAGATCACTAGTAAGTAGAAAGAAGATAAATTTATAATTGTTATAATGACAGTAAACTTACCATTACAAGTCGATTGATAGCTTTTTTGATTTAAATCATTATACCAGTTAAAACAACATGGTAACAGTAAATTTTCCATTTAAAACGGTAAACTATCGTTAAAATTTCTTCTATACTACCGGTAGTGGTAATTTTATCAATCAATTCAAAACATATGTATATTCATTTGATATGCTTTATTACATGCATTTAGAATCAAATAAACAATTAAAGTTAGTTCAATAATAATATGAAATATGTACAAGCACACTTATTTTCTTTCTCATTTTATGTTTTTTATTAACTAACACTGTATATAGTATAATTAAGATGTACTATGTACAAAAACCATATCAAGATACAAACTTCGATAGACAAACGGTAATTTACCATTACCAGTGTAACAGTTACGGATTATCGGTATACCAATCAATCAGTAAAGGTAAGCAGTTCTAACTTACCAGTAAAAATGGTACGGTAATAGTATTTGATAAAAGTTAATGATAACCATTATTATAACAGTCCTAGATAAATTTCTCCAAGAGATCTTTGAAAAGGTTCAACAAGGTGAGGATTCCGGTAATAAAGTTGATAATCAGGGAAATCTATGGCTAAACATAAGGATTTGTGTTCCGGATATAGAAGAATTTAAACGAGAAGTTCTGGATGAGTGCCATAGATCCAAACTCAATATTCACCCAGGGATCAACAAAATGTGTCGAGATATAAACAAACATTTTGGTGGAAGTCTATTAACAAGGGTATATTTGAATATGTCAGCAAATGTGCAAATGTCAACAAGTTAAGAGCGATCAGCAGAAGGTGGCATGATTGATTCAACCATAGGAAGTGGGATCAGATGTCTACGGACTTCTTCGATGACTTGCGTCGAACTAGGAAAGGAAAACGAAGGTATTTGGGTTATAGTTGATCGATTAACAAACAATTCACATTTTATTTCAAGTAAAGGCACTAAAACGGCAGCAAGTGTTATAGAGATTTATGTAAAGGAATTTTTTCATCTTCGTGGAATTCCCAATAGCACAGTAAGTGACCGTGATCCAATCTTCACTAGTCATTTCTGGGAAGCATTACAAACAACTTTAGGTACCAAGTTAAAACTTAGCACCGCATACCGTCCTCAAACAGATGGGAAAACAGAAAGACTTAATAGAATTATCGAAGATATGTTGCGAGCTTGCATCCTGGATTTCGGCAGATCATGGGATGATTACTTATACTTGGCTGAATTCTCTAACAATAATAGTTATCAAGAAAGAACATAGATAGCTCCTTTTGAAGCTTTTTATGGTCGCCCATGCAAATCGTCTGCTTATTGGATTGAATCTAGTTATAATCTATTGCTCGGTCTAGACATTATTCATGATGCAACAAAGAAGGTTGAGTGGATTAAAAAGAAGTTGAAAGCTACCCAGAGTCGCCAAAAGATCTATGTAGATAATCGGAGGAGAGATTTGGAATTTTCAATTGGTGATGAGGTATTCCTTAAAGTTTCTCCAATGCGAGGAGTCTTGAGGTTTGGTAAAACTGGTAAACGAGCACCTAGATATATTGGACCATTCAATATTCTCGAGAAAATTGGACCATCAGCTTATAAAGTGCAGTTTTCCGAATGGTTATCTGGTGTCCATGATGTCTTCCATGTATTGCATCTGCGAAAGTATGTTCATGGTACTGATAAAATTATTGAAAAGGCAGCTCAGTAAGATTTAGAGGTTGCTTCAAACTTGGCAGTAGAAAAGCAGCCCATCACGATCATTTCTCAGAACGAAAAGAGGGTAAGATATAGGAGTGTTAAGTTGTTAAAGTGCAGTGGAGCGATGATCCCAAGGATTATACCTGAGAAACTGAAGAGACTATGCGGAAAGTCTACCTCGACTATCAAGTTGACATTCAAGATTAACCTAACTCCTCGGTAAACTCATTTCTTTATCTATTTCCTTTTGGTTATTCCCTTCTTATGCAATTTCGAGGATGAAATTCTTTTTAAGAGGGGAATGGATGTAATGATCTGGAAATTTCGACTAGTTAAATAATTAATTAAGTTGAATTCATAATAAAATAGCAGTTTACCACCGGCTTTTGATAGAAACAATAACCTATACAATTATTTTTAGCAACATAAGTAAGCATAACAAATTTGAAACAACCTTAAGTGTTACAAAAGTATTTCAACCAAAACCATGTGCATACACCCATAGTTTTAATGGATGGTTCAGTGGTTTTATTAGGATTAGGCCATGTGTCCTAAGAGGTGTCACCTTCTCCTTTACCCTCTTTTCCTATAAAAGGAGGCCTCCCCCTCCATTTCATTTCATTTCATTCCACTCTTCCTTTTCTTTTCAACTTCTTCTTCACCTTCTTAGCCATGGCTTCCTAAGCCTTTCTCCCTCCTCCTTAAAATCTAAACAACACCCCTCCTTCGCCACCCCCAAAACCAAGCCAAATTCCTCCCCTCACTTCTCCTTGCTCAACCAAACCACCCACCACAACATGCCGCCTCTTCCCTCCATATCGACAACACCTAGCACATCCCTTCACGCCACCTAGCTTGGCCAAACACCCCTTTAGCATCTCCATACCAACAACCTAAGCCCAACCCCAGCACCACTTTGTGCCACCATTCCTTCTCTTCCTATTTAAAAAATATATATTTAATATAATAATTTAATTTATAAAGAAGTCGATGTAGAAATACTGTCGGTCCGAAGCAATATTGGTTAGCTGGGAAGTCCTACCATAAAGATTGGTGGAGTTGAACCCTTGGTGAGAAACAATACACTTATATTTTGTTTATTATGGATGTTATGTTGATGGATGTAAATGGATAGTTAATTAACTATTAATCATAGTGCAAGCGTTAATTACCAAATGCCTATACATATATACCGTTATGCATATGCTATGTGATGGATGAATGTATGCTATGAATGCTGTAATGGTTATTAGTAATGATACTTGTTCATTACACCCACATATATGGAGATATTTGGGTATTGGTTACGTCTCATGTTTATCGGGTAATATAAATGAATATTTTATTCATTTAAATATAGTGGAAAAATAAAATTTGGAATTTTCGGTTCAAAATTAGATAGGAATGAAACCGAAGTGATTTTGAATAACTTTTGTAAAAGTCGGAATTTTTTTGTACTAGGTTTTGATAGTAAACGACATGTTCAAGTTTAATCGGGTAAAAATTCAATTCGATTTTGAAATTGAAGTTTGGTTTGAATATATAGAAAGTGTTTTAACTCAAACAGAATTGTTCCATAGAGCTTATATAATATTTATTTTGAGTTTTGGAAAGTTTGGATTTAAAAAGATTAATTTTTGAAAAATAATAATATTTCATTAATTAAATAATAACATAATATTCATTAAAAATTAAAATTTGAATTTCAAGTTGAAATTATGTAATATTGTTTTGAAATAGTCTTATATATGTTTTAAATGGTTTTCTAAACCTTGAACTAAATCGTATTATTTTTAATTTAAATATAAAATATGGTCAGAATAGAGCTTGTCGCGCTGCAATAGTTCACGAATTTCGACCGTAGACTTTAAACCAATTTAACAAATTCATTTTAAATCAGATTTCCCTTAAACAAAAAATACTTTCTTTCTTATAATAATAGTTTTCAAATGAAAAAGAAATTTTCTGATTCCAATGTATAATTTGCGAGCTATGTCCAAACAAGTTTTCAACAAAGATCGCGGTAGTGCAGTATAATAACCGAATTTGGAAATCAACTGAAATGGCTATATAAAAATTATTAAAAATATGTAAATTTGTTGTTAAACCAAAATAAATGTTTTAAAAGTGAGTTGGAGAGAAATTAGACAGTTTTATAGTTGTTTTTATCAAAATAGTTAAATAAGCATATTTGTAAAGATTTTAGCAAAGCTTTCGAAATAATGTTTGCTTAATAATTGGTTTTGAAAGGTTTAAACTTAATGATCTTCATCCAAGCTTTATTAAATATTTTCAAATGTATAATGAAGTATTTTTTTCAATGATTAATAGAATTTTCAAAAAGTGAAGAAGGTTGAGACTTAACTAGAATCTGATATTCCATGTCGTTTTAAAATAACTCTTATTATTCGAAAAGACCGAGATCGGATTTCTATCCGAAAACCATTTCGAATTGTAATACGATGTAATTAAGCAAATGATTATATTTAAAGACGGTGGTTAAAGACCGGGAACCTTCACATCGGAAGGGCTACTCGCTGATGATCTCAAATGGGTAGCTTTGATCTTGAGATTTATTACCTATATTATAGAAGTGGTCCGAACGTACTTGGAGAATTTTCGGATTTTCAACGGCATCTCTCCTTTATTGAATGAGGAACAAAGTGCCTTCGGTTTCGTTTAGACCCATAATGGACTTGTATGGATGTTCTAACATTGTATTTATGATTGGTGGCGGAGAATATGTTCTCTTAGCTTAACACCCTTCTTTGAGACGTACGAGCTCAAAGGTAATATAGTTAGTGATTATCAATTATATACTATGAAAGGACAATGTGGCATGTTATATGATTGAACTATAGATGATTAAAACATAACTTTAGGGTAAAGCGTAGCTTTATATAACGAGATTTCATCAAGCCTCACAACCCGGTAATGGTCTAAAGCATGATTTGTGCAGCAAGGTATGTGGGTCATTCCTATTAGAGTATGGTTATTCCCTTCTAGATAAAAATTTATACCATGGTATGGAGCCCAGGTACTTGCTTATGTGGAAATCTACTTTATGCGGATGATGGAAATGAGCGCTTGGTTAAAGGTTGGTTACAATCGGGGAATGTCATATTCATGTTGTCATCTTGCCAGTCAGCATATAGAGATGGTTTGGCCTTGTGTTAGTAGGAGATTCATTAGTTGTTTCTCCAGGAACATCCCTCCAGAGGTGTTTTCTTTGGATAAGGAAGATCATTTCCCTTGGTCATTGTTGGTATCCAATCCTCCACTATGAGCCCATACGGTTTTAGTTGTATACCTATTCGTCAACATAATATGATAGGGTATTATGTTGGCTAAGATAGATACATTTTCTTGCTGGAGAATAGAATTTTGATGACAACAATCTTGTTTCAATTATCTACATTATTGATTAAAAATATATATTAACATCTTTTGTCCATAATATATATATAAATATATATATATATATATATATGCAGGATATAAATATTGAAGATTGTACAGTTTTAGAGATTCGGGAAATAAATGAATTCAAGACTCATGAGTATCAAGATATTCAGATTTCAAGAGCTCAAGATTATAAAAGTAATAGAGTCTGGTTTATATGTAAAACTCTAGTTAGCACTTTCAAATTCCTTTTCAAATCAATTTCAAAATTATTTCAAACTTCTTTACTAAAATGATTTCAGATTATTAAGATTTTACTTATGATTTGATTTCATATATATCAAAATTATTCTAGACAAAAGATTTCAAATTCCGGATAGCTTATAAAGTTTTATGATATATATGTTTATAATATATATATATAATTTTACATTATATAATTATATATATATATGTTTATATTATGTTTTACTATGTTTTTACACTTTAGGAAATTCATTTGAAACACTAGTTTTGATTCAAGAATTTCTAATATATATATATATATATATATATATATTAATTTAAACAATTTAAAAATGTTTTAAAATTCAAAATACCCTATATATGTCAACATATATATTTGGACATGTTGACATATAACTGTTACATTTTAAATTTTCGAAGGAAGTGCCTTTTCATATTTTGAAATGCTTCAGAAACGTAGCAATCTTTCAAGCTCTATAAATAGGGGTTAATTTCGAATTTTTTGTAACTTTTTCTTCTTTATCTTTATCCTATCTCTTACCACTATTATTATAGTTTAACTTTTTGATTTCTACACTTGTACTCTGCCGATTTAAACAAAAATTATATCATTCTCTTTCTCCTCTCAATCTCTGTCAACTACTCTCTGTTTGGAAGTGCTATTGAATAGTTATTGGGTTGTTGTAATCATTTGGGAATTGTTTAGGAAATGGTGTTTTCCTTGTAGCTTGGAAATCAATAAAGAGATCGGTGTTAACCTTGTAGTCATGAAATCAAGGGTGGTGGAATCGGTGTCAACCTTATGGTCGTGAAATAGGGGGTGTTGTAATTGGATACTGATATTAATGAAACTCTGCATAATCTAGCGTTGCGTGGGACTGGACGTAGGAGTAATCCGAACCAGTATAAAATTTGATGTGTTCTTTCCTTTTCTTCATTTTATATTTACTTATATTTATGTCTGTGATTGTTTATGTGCCTATGACCATTTCTAGGGTGATAATCATTGTGTGATTTATATAGTAATTCAAGATTGTTTAAGTTTTCCATGATCTCTTTAAACACTATTTACCCCCCTCCCTCTAGTGTTAGTTTTGCCTTATGATCCTTATTCTGCATCCCTAACAATTGGTATCAAAGCATAGGTTTTCAAAAGTTCATCATCTAAATTTTGGAAATATAAAATGTCAACCAATATTGGAATTGTTAATAATAATAGTTCATTTGTAGAGGGTCAGTCCACCGTTAGACCACCATTATTTAATGGTAGTAATTATTCTTATTGGGCATGTAGGATGAAAATATATTTGCAATCCATAGGATTAGACACTTGGAATATTACACAGACTGAATATGTTGAACACACTAGTAATTTTGCACAATGGACGATGAACAAAAGTCTGCTTCATAGAGTAATTCTAAGGCTATGTATATCTTATTCTGTTCATTAGATATAAATGAATTTAATAGTGTCAGTTTGTAAATCTGCTTACGAAATATGGTGAACATTGAAAGTTACTCATGAAGGAACCAATAAGGTTAAACAGACCAAGATATCTATGTTAACTAATCAATTGGAATTATTTCAAATGAATCAGAATAAATCTGTCTTCGATATGAACTGCAGGTTTTAGGAAATCGTACATTCATTATTAGCTTTGGAAAACCTTATTCTGAGGAGGATCGAGTCAGAAATTTTTTTAATTCACTAACTCTTAAATAGGATTAGAAAACACTGGAAATTGAAGAGGCAAATAATGTTAGTGAAATGAAGATTAAGGAGTTAACAGGAATTTAATGTCGTTTAGTTGCAGAAAAGAAAAGAGAATAAGTCGACAGAAAAGAAATCTATAGCATTCAAAGCAACAACTAACGGTTCTGATTCAAGTAGTGAGGATGATGAAGAAATTATGTTAATCACAAGGAATTCAGAAAATTTCTGAGATATAAAAAAGAAATAATTTTCAGAGAAATAATCAAAGAAGTTTAGGAAGAAATGATGATAGATGTTACAACTTTAATAAACCAGGTCATATAAAAAGAATATGTCCATATCCAAATAAATCAAACCAATAAATAGATAATAATAATTCATCAAAGAAGAGGAAAAGGGCATATGCAACAACTTTAGATGATTTAGACTCATCATCAAGAGATTAAGAGCAAGAAACAGGAATTTCGAATATGTGCTTTACAACGATTCAAAATTCAGAAAATATTGAAGAAATGGATCAAAAAACCAGGTACGTCTTAATTAATTTTTGATTGAATGGATGTTTTGATTACTTGCCTTGTTTGAATTTTAAATTTGAGTTCTAAAATTCAAACTTGAACTGTAAAATTCAAATTTAAAATTTGAATTTTGAAATTCAAAATAATAATATAATAAAAATTAATTTTAAATGTTTGTTAAGATTAATATTATTTCAGGAAATAATAAACCAAAAAATGTAAAATGTAATAACCCGGAAATCTGAGCCAATTTAAAATTTTTATTTTGGCAATTTTAGCGAATTTTGACTATTTAAAATGAATTATTTTAAGTAATAACGACGAGAAATTTATTTTGTATAGAATTAGAACTTATATATTTATTTGAATCGTTGTTAGAATATAAATAATATATTTTAATTATAAAAGGAATTGAAAATGGTGCGGTAGTTTGAAAATTCGATTTCAAAGTTCAAATGACTGTACAGGAGTCAAAATAAACCGAATTTTAGTGAAACCAAAAATATTAGGTTCTAATTGAGAATATCTTTCAAAAGAATCCGAAAAATTAAAATTTCATAGTGGGGATAAAAATTTATGCCCAGTTGAAAATTCAGAATAGTCGCTATGGAATTCTGGCCCTTAAAAATGGAAATTTTGCAACGACCTCGGTTTTCGACGAAAACACTTTTGTTGGATCTGTGATGTCTAGTTATTGCTAGTGTTGGCTCGCTTTTTGACCAAGCCACCCAGGATCATTCGTAAGAGGAAAGCAGGAAACCACGATATCTAAGGACATGAAGGAATGGATCGCGCACCATCGTCTCGCCCAATATCGAATCGTGTACCATCGTCTCGACCACCGTCGGATCGCGCACCATCGTCTCGCCCAATATCGAATCGCGTCTCTACGGATCGCCCCATCTCATCAGCGAACGACGCATCCGGGCGATCCGATCCAAACTTATATTGTTGCCCAGAGAGAACCGATCTGATCCCTTGGTGCATGGCGAACCTTCTGACTCGTTCAAGCGCGAGCTAGTCTTCAGCGATCCGAATCGCACGGATCTGGCGACACGTGTCCCTAACCGTCATCTGGACCAATTCTCCCCATCTGCATGATCCGATTTTCAAGCAGATTGCGACACCTGTCCACAACGGCTAATTTGACCATTTCCTCAACGGTGGCGATGCGATCCGATGTTCTCGGGATCTGTGCCACATGTTATCACGACCCGCCTGACAAAATCAGCTATAAATAGCCCAGAGCTTGGCATTTTTCGGGATCTTTTTTGGCAATATTGAGTACTGAATCCGCCATTGTTGTCAAACTACTGAAATATTGAGAGAAATCATTGTTGTATTAGCTTTTAAAGCATAATCAATAATATATAAAGTGGACGTAGGCTCGTTAACGCCGAACCACTATAAATTCTGAGTGTTATTTTCTTTTTCCTCGTTCTTCATTCGAAATTCTTTAGCGTTCATAACAATTTGGGTGTTAGGTCCAAATTTCAATCTAACATTTTTGGTGCTTTCACTGAGAAACTCAGTCCTAAAGTTTCACTATTCGCTTCTTTGAGGATTCCAGCAATTCAGATATCATGGCTGGAAAAAGATCTAAAGCTTCACAGACCAACGAAACGATTGAGGAGAGTGTGCACGAATTGGGCAACGAAGAAACTCTGGATCGCGGAGCGCAGAGGGCGAGCCGATCCGACGAAGACACCACGTTCCGAGTCGATGAAAACGAGACGATCCGCGCCACTGAAGGGGTTGTTACTCGATCCCAAGGTAACACCTCGCAGCCTCCGCGTACCACGACCACGAGTCGATCTCAGGGGGGTGCAGCGAATCGCCATCCACGAACCGCAGCTATCCGAACTGATGGTCAGACTATAACTCGACCTGGAAAAGAACCTATGACCCACTCCTATCGTCCCGGAACCTCTGCTCGACCCGGTTCGAGCTCTTTGCGCATAAGAGAGAGTGATGATGACCACTATGATCCTGCTGCTCCTGTCACTGAGGGGGATCTCTCTCGCTTCGCCGAAATGTAGGATAGGTTGTTTGATGAGTTGGCTGCCCAAAGGCAGGAAAGTTCCATCCTGCGGCAAAATTTGACGGCTATGGATAGAAGACTTGATGAGCTAGCAAGGCAAAGAACATCGCCAGTTCGTCCACTCACCCCAGTATATTCTTCTTCGTCTGAAGAATCGCCGAGACCTCCGCGGCGACCGTATGAGAGAGCCGAAAACATAGAACAGCTTTGGTTTGGAACCCTGCCCTCACAGGAAGAAGAAGAGCTAGGGGCGGGGCCCACAAACCGTAATGTGAATGGTCAAGCAACGGCTCTCAGGACTCGAGATGTGAACAGTCCTGTGCATAACAGACCACCTCAGCCCCGTTGCCGCATGCATACTCATGATAACAGGGGGCAGCGAAGCCCTGTCCGAGCCCCGGATTTTGTGGCTGCTCCCCGAAGAGAGATCAGAGAACCCCGCCGGGCCAGAGGCACTGACCCTGAACCTCCTTTGACCAGTGCAAATGTTGCAGCCATGGTCCACCAGATTCTGGCAGACAGCCGTGGACAGCGGAACGAAGATTGGGGGATCGACCACAGTCATACTCCTTTTACTGACAATATTTTGGATGCGACTTTTCCAAGGCGTTTCAATATGCCACAAATGAACCGATATGCGGGAAGATCTGATCCTGTCCAGCACCTAATGAGATACTCTTGGTCGATGACCGCCGCCGCAGCTTCTGACGCTGTTAAGTGCAAAGCGTTTCCCATATTCCTAGAGGACGTGGCTTTGTTATGGTTTACTCGCCTGCCGGCAAAGTCGATTTCTAGCTTCAGGGAGCTGAGCGAGAAGTTCGTAGAACAATTCTGTATCTACGCACAGAAGACAAAAAGTGTGATCGATTTGTTCCTTGTCAAACAACGACCAGGCGAGAGTCTAAAGATGTACCTGGATCGTTTCAATTTGGCCGCTACTGAGGTTAAAGATCCTCATGAACCGACCATTGTCGCAGCACTGATTGACGAAGTAGATAAGGACACTGAATTCGGGAGGTACTTGGTAGGCAAACCGCCCCACACTAGAGAGTTATTCTACGAGAAAGCCAACGTACATCTACGCCGGGAAGAGGTATACGCGAACCGAAAGGTTAAAACAACTGATAAGGAGGAAATTCAGAGCAATGTCGCCATCAAACAGACTGGAGACAGCTCGGGGAAAGTTGAAGTTAACGTCGGAAATCAGAATCAGGGTGGTCGCCAGCCAGGTAACAACAATAACAATGGTAACGGCAACAACCGGAAGAGGGGCCGAGGGAACGACTCCCAGAGAAGGACTCGTCCCAGGGCCTTTGAAAGTTATACACCCATAAGTAATACTCTGGAAAATATCTTCATGGATGCGTACGAAGTCCTCCAAAATAAGAGGCCACCTCCCAGAGAGTCGACAGAGAAAGAGCGTGAAACAGGGAAGTTTTGTCTCTTTCATCAAATCCACGGCCATTCGACGAATGAATGTCGTCACCTAAGGGATGTAGTCGAAAGGCTGCTTCGAGAAGGAAAGCTAGATGAATACAAAGTAACACCCAGGGACAGGGGGCAAGCAGTGCAAGCCCCGAATCAGAATCAAAATCAACTTGCTGCTAGGCCGACTGCTCAACAAAAAGGAAAGAATATTGTTATCAATACCGTGATCGGAGGACTTTATATTGCTGGGCACAGTTCCAAAGCATTGGATCAATATGTCAATGCGGCCAAACAACACCTCGAGGTGGGGGAATGTAGCAACCCCGAGGACAGTGCCCCGGTGAAGCAGCAGAAGATGATGACTGATGATGTTGTTTTCCGAGAACGAGAAAGCATCGGAGTCCATGCTCCAACTGAAGATCCACTTGTAATTACAGTACCCATTGGGCCAGCCACTGTTCATAAGGTTCTGGTGGACAATGGGAGTTCCGTTAATATTCTTTTCAAAAAGGCCTTTGACCAGATGAATCTCGAAATAAAAGACTTGAAGCCCTGCCAAGGATGGATCCGTGGATTCAACGGAGCGTCCACCGCTCCAATGGGTTATGTAGAGTTACCAGTTACACTTGGGGAAGGAGAACGCCAGAGAGTGAGAATCCTTCCCTTTGTGGTTTTGGATGTTGAATCGCCCTACAATGCCTTTTTGGGCCGACCGGCCCTCGCAAAGTTCAGAGCCTGTATAGCCCTCTGGTGCTTGTTATTGAAATTCCCCACAGAAGCTGGCATTGGTATCGTCAGAGGGGATCAAGTTGCTGCGCGAGCATGTTATGTTGCCGAACTAAAGTTACTTCGCAATGGAGGGGATATCGAAACTAAAGGCACCTCTCCCCCTTCGGGGGCGGAGACCTTATAGCAACCAAAGAGGATAATCGTTGGAGAGTCGCCCAGAGAGATGCCCGAGGACATAGATCCCAGAGAGGATCAAGAACCCGGGGGCAGAATGGCGACTCCCAACGAGACAACTGTGGATGTACCGATCGATGACAGTGACCCAGAGAAGGTCCTTAAGATTGGATCCCAGTTAAGTCCGAATCTTGCTAAAGAATTGACGGATTTCTTAAAGAACAATTTGGATGTATTTGCTTGGACCCACGCGGACATGTGTGGGATATCCCCATCAATCATGAGCCATTCCTTGAGCATTGACCCCAACATCCTCCAGTAAAGCAAAAAAGGCGAATGCTGGGCCCAGAGAGGTCCGCTGCCTTGAAGGAAGAGGTTGGAAAGTTAAAGAGTAATGGATTTATCAGAGATTCGAACTACCCAGACTGGATTTCGAACCCAGTCCTGGTAAAGAAGGCCAACGGGAAGTGGCGAACGTGTATCGACTTCTCGGATTTGAACAAAGCCTGTCCAAAAGATAGTTTCCTATTACCTCGGATTGACCAGTTGGTAGACTCGACGGCAGGTCACGAGCTTCTCTCATTTATGGATGCTTATTCAGGATACAACCAGATTCCGATGCATGTTCCGGATCAAGAGCACACTAGTTTTATCACTGATCTGGGATTATATTGTTATGTGGTAATGCCCTTTGGTTTGAAGAACGCAGGCGCTACATATCAACGTTTGGTCAACAGAATGTTTTATAACCAGATCGGGAAAAACAATGGAAGTATACGTCGACGATATGTTGGTTAAGTCCAAGCAATCTTCTCAACACACTACTGACTTGGCGGAGATGTTCGGAATTCTTCGAAAGTATGGAATGAAACTCAATCCAACCAAATGTTCATTCGGTGTTGCTTCTGGAAAATTCTTGGGATTCATTGTCAGTTCCCGTGGTATCGAGATTAATCCAGACCAGATCGTGGCAATCAGGAACATTCAGGAACCTAGGCAAATTAGGGATGTGCAAAGCCTTGCCGGAAAAGTGGCCGCACTAAGCAGATTTATCTCCAGGGCTACGGATAAATGCATCCCATTCTTCGAATTAATAAAGCGAGGAAAACGCCACTTTAAATGGACACCTGACCGCGTAGAAGCGTTTCAGAATTTGCTCAGGCACTTAGAGAAACCTCCGATTTTATCTAAGCCGATAGATCACGAGGATTTATTCGTGTATTTGGCAGTGTCATCCCATGCGATCAACTCAGCATTGGTAAGGGAAGAGGATAAGGTCCAAAGACCCGTGTATTATGTGAGCAAAAAATTGACAGCAGCAGAGCGTAATTATCCACGAATAGAAAAGTTGGCGTATAGTTTACTGATTGCCTCTAGAAAACTTCGGCACTATTTTCAGGCACATCCTATCACCATATACACTGATCATCCACTCAAGCAAGTTTTACAGAGACCGGAGGCTTCTGGAAGGTTACTCAAATGGAATATTGAGTTAAGTCAATTTGATTTGAACTTTCAGCCCAGACGGTCAATTCGGGGGCAAGTGATAGCCGACTTCATAGCAGAGTTCACTGTCCCTGAAGAAGATATAGCAAACGAGGAAGTGGATCCTTCAAAGTTACTTTTCGATCATAATGCCTGGAGATTGTATACTGATGGCGCTAGGAACGACGAAAGATCCGGCGCTGGAATAGTGCTTGAAACCCCCGAGAAACGATTGATAACCTATGCAACTCGAATGGAGTTTCATGCCACTAACAACGATTCCGAATATGAAGCTCTGATAGCCGGATTAAAGATTGCAAAGGAACTAGAAGTCACAAAGCTGAACATCTTCTGCGACTCCAAGTTAGTTGTGAATCAAGTCACTGGAAGATTCCAAGCTAAAAGTGCAAGATTGATTTTATACCTAAAGAAAGTGAAAGAACTGCTGAATGATTTTGATCACTACATCATATCTCATATTCCGCGGTCAGAGAATCAGCAGGTAGACAAGTTGGCAAAGATGGCTTGTTCTAACGATCCTGAAGTGACTGGACTAGCCCCCGTTGAAGTACTTCGGTCCCCTAGCATAGATCAGATGGAAATCGATCTAGTACTAGAGACGGAACCAGAAAGGGAGTCCTGGATGACCCCTCTAAAGAATTTCCTGATGAATGGAACGCTCCCGACCAAGAAAAGCGAGAGGCGTAAAGTGATCCGTAAAGCCGCCCGATACGTTCTGCAAGGTGGAGTTCTTTATAGACAAGGGTTTTCAATGCCCCTCCTTCGGTGTATAGCCCACGATGACATTAAACGTGTGCTGCAAGAAGTCCACGAAGGCGAATGTGGAGACCACACTGGAGGGCAAACTTTGGCAAAAAAGGTATTGCGGCATGGTTATTTCTGGCCTACCATAAACAAGGATGCAGTAAGATATGCACGACGATGTGATGCGTGCCAGAGATTTTCAAAGATACCTAGAGCGCCTCCAAGTCAGTTAAAAACAATGATGAGTCCATGGCCTTTCGCTATGTGGGGAATTGATATCATAGGAAGTCTCCCCATAGCAAGGGGCGGAGCGAAGTTCGCTATTGTGGCCGTAGATTATTTCACTAAGTGGGTTGAGGCTGAACCACTAACTACAATTACGACTAAACGAGTGATCAACTTCATCGTGAGAAACATCATCTGTCGATTTGGGATTCCAAAGATTGTGATAACAGACAACGGAACTCAGTTCGATAGTGTTGAATTCAGAAATTTCTGCCAAAAATACCACATCGAGAATCGGTACACCTCTGTGGCACACCCACAATCGAACGGGCAAGTCGTAGCGGCAAATAAAGTAATTAAGTCCATTCTGAAAAGAAGAATGAAGCGGGCTAGAGCCATGTGGGCTGATGAATTGCCCTTGGCACTATGGGCCTACAGGACAACATATAAATCGGCAACGGGACATACCCCGTTCTCCCTTGCTTTTGGAACGGAAGCGGTCATCCCGGTTGAGATAAAGGTACCTTCTCATCGGGTGACCTATTATGATCCAATGACCAATAATGAATTGCTTCTTGAGTCCCTAGATATGATCGAAGAAAAGAGGGATGAAGCAGACCTGCGTGCCCTAAGATGCAAACAATAGGTCGCCCGATATTACAACAAAAAGGTCCGAGCCCGAACCTGGGAACCCGGAGACTTGGTTCTGAAACGTGTCTTTCCACCCCCAACTCATATGGGAGCGAAGTGGGAAGGACCGTACTCTATTCTGAGCAAGCTTGATAATGGAACCTTCAAGCTAGCAACCGTAGATGGAAACGAAATCCCCAGAGTGTGGAATGCCCAACATTTACGGCCATATTTAACATGAGAGTTTCAAATCTATTCTTTTGCTTTGTTAAAAAACTATGTACAGGGCATGACTTGTCTAGAACAGTCTGATTCCTTAAAGCAAGAGATTATAAAGTGGACGTAGGTCATGATTCGACCGAACCACTATAAAAATACTGTGTGTCATTTGCCTTTATTGCATCTTTATTTATTTGCCTGTTTATTTTTATGAAAATCAATGTGAATAATGCAGGTACCCGAAGTCCGGTGCCAACCGTTCCCCCCGTAGACTAATCGGAGGAACCTAAAGCCTTGGCAAAGGCTCCAACTGCTTGTCCGACTAGTTTTAATCCACGGAGCATGGGTTAAGGTGTACACCTAGGATGAGTTTGATGAGCATGCATGATTGCAGACTGCTTGATCCGTGACTCTAACTCTCCAGAGTAGAGAGAGAGTATAAAGGACACGAAAATCGACATCCACGAATAACGGCGGTGTACCATGATCGGAGCTGCCTAAGCATAAACTCTAACTCTCCAGAGAGAGAGAGAGAGAGAGAGAGAGAGAGAGAGTATAAAGGCGTCTCCGATTGAGCGCTGAGAAAGAGCTCCTTTCCCGCTGAAGGATCGGGGAGCGAGTGAATCGCTGAGCTCGAACTCTAACTCTCCAGAGAGAGAGAGAGTATAAAGGCGTCACCGATTGAGCGCTGAGAAAGAGCTCCTTTCCCGCTGAAGGATCGGGGAGCGAGTGAATCGCTGAGCTCGAACTCTAACTCTCCAGAGAGAGAGAGAGTATAAAGGCGTCTCCGATTGAGCGCTGAGAAATAGCTCCTTCCCCGCTGAAGGATCGGGGAGCGAATGAATTGCCGAGCGCAAAACTCTAACTCTCCAGAGAGAGAGACAGTATAAAAGCGTCTCCGATTGAGCGCTGAGAAAGAACTTATTCCCTGCTAAAGGAACAAGGGCTGACTGAACTACTGTTATCCCATGAAATCTCCTATGCCCCCATATTCAGAAATAGGGGGCAACTTGCCGACAGTACTAATCAATCCCTAGTAAACCCCAGTCAGTTGCTACAATAACAGCTGATTGGGGGGCACCATGCACTCGTATACATGCATTAAACTCTGATACAGCGGTGTAACATAGCATGAAAATTCTTCTGCCTTTTTTGATTGACTGATTTGTAGTTATTATTAGTTAGCTAATGACTAAACATGGAAAGTTTATTTGAATACAGGTACACAATGATGCAAGGAGAGATAAACCTTTGTTTATATACTGCGAATCAACAAAGTGGAAAACAACCTAGAAACAAAAGTGAGGACCAGTCTCACAATTACACTTCCTGGCCAGTGGAAAAGCTAAATACAAAATACCAACAAACAACAAACATCCTATTTACGCTTTGACCTCTTCTCTTGCTTCTGCCTCTCCAGCCTCTCCTTGTCAGCTTCAGATGGATCCCCTTTTTTCCTCTTCCGCTTGTCTATGAGGGGAACATCCGACTCCTCTGAAGTCTCCTCTTCCACCTCTTTCCTCTTGCTTCTACCAGAAAGGGAAGCCGGGAAGTCATCGGGGTTTGCGAAGTGAAGCTGCCGGCTGATGGACTTGGGCTGGATTTTCACAATCATCCCAGTTTTGGGATCGAATTCTGCAAGAGGGACTACGTCCAAAGCCTCATCTCCCACCTTCTTTGAAGCCAACCCTTTCTCCTGTCTGGCTTTTCGGCTGGCCAGGGTTTCCTCGTCATCATCATCATCGGCCTTTTTGGTGCCGGTAATGTCTTCTTCGTCATCCACATGACGACCATCCATGTCTTTTAAAGCCTCGATAGTCTCAGCATCTGTAGGTACATCAGTGCTAGGGGCCGGGATGCTTCTTTCTGCTGTGGTGACTTCAGCCTGTCTTGATAGATCAGCATCGGCACCCTGTGAGACAGCCTCCTTCTCCGCTTCCTTTTCTTTTTCAGCACCCTTGTCGACGGGCTCGCCACCTGCATTACGAGAGACACACATTACTAATTCAATTGGTTGTTCTGCCAGACAACGACAATTCGCAATTGCTTTAGCAAATTGCGGGGAAAAGACAGAGATACCTTCAGCAGATGCTCCCTCTTGAGTAGTGCCAGAGGCTCCAACAACCACGGGAGTTAGGCCCAAAGGGATTAGCGGATCATCAGGATGGTACTCCTCAACTCCAGAGGTTTTAGGCTTCGCGGCGGAACTGGAACCTTCGTCAATTTTGCTTTTACCTTTAGCCAAGGTTCTCTCCTTTTCCATTTCCGCCAGGATTAGGCGACGACCCTCTGCCAGGTCCTCAGGCTCATTGTCTCTTAGGATGCTCTTCATCAATTCATCCTCATCGATCTCTTCGACCCCCAATCTGTATTTTTCGCCCTCCACGATGGCATCCCATAAATTGGCCAAAGTAACATGGTAATCTGGGATCCACGAGATGTTACGAGTTTTGAGAACCTGACCAAGGAAATTGAAAATCATCTCTTCAAACCACTCAATCTCCTTCTCTCTTGCAAGGAGCTTGTTGTTAGAAGCAGTGGCCAATTCAATGGCACTTTCAACGTTCTTTTCGGCAAGGGCTGCCCTTCTCTCCGCGTCCGAGACCTGGTCGTTCAAAATCACCTTTTCTGCTTTAGCTAGAGCCAAACTCTCTTTTAAACTCGCTTTTTATGCCTCCCAAGCTGCCTTCTCAGTTTCAAAATGGCCTTGCGCTGTTTTCAACTCGATGTTGGCCATTTTGAGATCTTCGACCTCCTTCTTTAAGGCCATTTTCTCTTGGCTATTGGAGTCCAGTTCTGAATGGAAGCGCTGCTTGGCATTTTCTAATTCAGTCCTATAATTTTCAGCGTCCCTCCGTGCTAAAGCAAGCTGGGCCTGAGCATCTTCCAGGTCCTTCTCCAATTTTGTCCTAGCCCTTTCGTTATTTTCAAGTTTTGCTTTAGATCTGCGAGCTTCTATTTCAAGTGTTCGGATGACTTCTGAAAGGTTAACTGCGTGTTTTTTCATCATCTCATATTGCCTGGCAACATGGCGGATGTGTCCGACAACTTCGCTATCCCAGTTCTTGGGGACCGGTTCCAAGGCTGGAACAAATGTCATCCGGTCAAAGAATATGTCTGGGAATTGTTCCCGAAGCTTTTCCAACCTGCCTTGAATCTCGGAACCATGCATGTAATCCCGTGACCCTGGGGGAGCTAACTCTGGCTGACTAGAAAGAACAACATCACTTCTCTCCTTTTCAGACTCTTTGGACGAATCCTTGCCCCTATCTTTAGATTCGTGATGCCTCTTGGATGACCGGCTGTGAGAAGGAGCACTCTTTGGAGGATTTAACTCTTTAGGAAGCTTCTTTCCCCCTGTAGGAACTGCTGGGAGACTGGAAGGTTTGGTAGAGGTCGATTTTGGGGGAGATCGAGGTTGCAAGGAACTCGGCCTATGAGAAGGACCGGGAGAGCGCTCAGTATCCGGGCGAAGGCTAGGTGTGCCCTCACGAAGAGAACGATACGAATAAGATTTCCTGCGGGACATCGTTCCTGTAAAAAAGAGAGAAGAGCATATTAAAACTTTGAATACCCACGATATAATAGTGCAGGGTCAGACAGCGTGTGTGATGTGTGCATCCCACATAATTCCCCCTAACAGACCCGGGCCTGGAGACAGGCTCGTCTGACCAGTTTCTCGTCCCCTAGTTGAAGCGATCGCCTCTTCGGTCCGAAGTCTTTTTCTGTATATACAATATCAGGTAGAGGGATTTTATTCAGCTCGTCAAATAACTGCTCTTCTGTCAAGTCATCGGGAGCAACAGTTTCAATTGGAGTAGAAATAGGAATTTCCTTGGACACGTCATCGCGGACCTCATCCCCTCTGTATATGTTCAGGTCCTCATCGTCTTGGATGACTATCGGGGAAGGGCTCTTGCGAAACTTAGTTGTTTCTGCCGCTTGCGAAGTTCCCTCTCCTTCCGTTGGGGGCACATACTTATAAGGTTTTCCGCCAGTGCCAAGTCCAAATCTTCTGTCTAGAAGACGATGCTTGTGAAGATTGTCATCAGTAATGCATTTTTTGATCCTTAGAAAGTCGGATCTGCTTTGTGAAAGAATGGATAATCGATGGTTATATAGCGGACCCTCCGTTTTCGGGAAGATATGATCTGTTTAAGACAAATAAAAAGGCGGAAAAATGTTAATACTTAGACTCCTTGAGCAAGATGTTCGATTAGGAGATCGAAGTTTACTTGATTTGAGCCATCTTCGTGAGCATCCGGCCTGTTTCCTTATATAAAACCAATCAGATTTAGGGTCCCCTATATTGCTATACCCATCGTACAGAATCTTTCTGTTCGCCACTGATTCGAAGAAAGAAAAGTTTGGAGTTGCCGAAGAACGGTGCTTGAAAAGAAAGAAGAATACCAGATCTCTGAATTTAAGTTCGGCGTGCAGGATCTCCGCATATGCAACATATAGTGAGTATAGAGATGCGTAGGCGTTTGGATGAAGCTGCATCGGAGCAATGCCTAGTCGTCTTAAAGTTTCGATGGCAATCGGGGGAAACGGAGGGATAGCTCCTACTAGACACATTGTTCGACTAATCGCCATATACCCTTCCGGTGCTAGGTGGGGTCTATCTTCGCTTCCAGGCGTCAAGACATCGTCCCAAGGAATGCCGTGTCTTAAGCAGATTCTTTTAAGTTTTATCTCGTCAAGCTTGGATGCTAAAGAATCAGAAAATTTATCTATCCCGAGTGCGCCTGGGATCTCGTCAGGAGCTCGCTCATCAGTCTCAGAATTGTTGCTGGATGAAGTACTTTCTGTCGGATCTGATTCTGTGGCTTCGTACTCAGATCCAGAATCTTCACCTCCCGGATTGACTGGAGGAATTTCAGGGTTGTACTGTTCAGGAATCTCGGATTCCGCTTCTGTCATGGATCTTGAAGAAGGATGATCATTCGACATTGCTGCTAGGACGAGAAAATATGAACAATAAGATTAACACTACCCGTCCCCCGTGTGTGCAAGTGCCGGTGTGTGTGCTTGTGTGTGCACATTAAAAATAAAGCATGAAAGCAATCAAGGTTATCAGAAGCATTAGTCGTCATATGCAGTCAAATTATGAGGTCATTTAGTCTAGAAAGTCCAACGTCACGGCTCTAGCCTAACTGTTCAGAGTTTTATGATGACAAGGCGTTGATTAAAGTCCGAAATTTCTTCGTATCGTCAGCTATGAGTCGGATCGCAAAGCAGAGGGATCGCCCCTTTCGGATCGCATGGCAGAGGGATCGCCCCTTTCGGATCGCAGGGTAGAGGAATCGCCCCCCATCGAATCGCCGGGCGAAGGGATCGCTCCTTCACGAACCGTTGCGACCCCCACGATACGTCCCTTCGCTGCCACCACGATCTTTCGTCTCGCCACTCGCTTTCGTCTTCTCTTCTTGACCATGACCCGAACCGGCCTTCCCTCTTCTTCTTCTTCCTCCTTCGTTTTCCTCCTCACCTTTCCATCCTCGAACTCCGAGCTCCACACCAGTTAGCCATGGCGTTTTGATGATTTCGTCAGAAAAGCACAAATTTCCATCGTTTCTAGTCGAGAAAGTTCATGAAAGAGCGGCGTTCACGAATAAGAATACTTTTTGTGGAGTTACCTTTCTAAAGATTGAGAGAATGCTCGGATTTTTGAAGGTTCGAAAGATTTGGGTTCGTTCTTCGATAGTGCAGGCGAAACGATTCGGCAGAAAGAAAGAAGAAGGAGAATGAAGAGGAGAGGGTCGACTTATATAGGCAAAGAGGGCGACCGTTTGTCTCCCTTTCTTTGTCCTATTCGGTCCACGAAACACCATGCAGGCCACGATCCAAAGCTTGTATCGCATAGAAGCCCACGGACCGCCTCAAACGATGGCCCACCAAGCTCGAAGCCCGACACGGCTCGAAGGAAAATCCGCCGCGTCTCGCACAAAAGTCTAGATACTCAGCTCGAGACGAGCACGTGACCACTCGAACCGTGGCGCTCTATAGCGATCCGATTCGTGCATACGTTGATTTGAACCAATGCGACTGTTGATTTGCGTCCCTTCAGGAAAAGGTAGATCAGAATCTTCGAAGCATGTTCCATCATCGATAAAACATACTTCGAGGGGGCAAAATGTTGGCTCGCTTTTTGACCAAGCCACCCAGGATCATTCGTAAGAGGAAAGCAGGAAACCACGATATCTAAGGACATGAAGGAATGGATCGCGCACCATCGTCTCGCCCAATATCGAATCGCGTACCATCGTCTCGACCACCGTCGGATCGCGCACCATCGTCTCGCCCAATATCGAATCGCGTCTCTACGGATCGCCCCATCTCATCAGCGAACGACGCATCCGGGCGATCCGATCCAAACTTATATTGTTGCCCAGAGCGAACCGATCCGATCCCTTGGTGCATGGCGAACCTTCTGACTCGTTCAAGCGCGAGCTAGTCTTCAGCGATCCGAATCGCACGGATCTGGCGACACGTGTCCCTAACCGTCATCTGGACCAATTCTCCCCATCTGCACGATCCGATTTTCAAGCAGATTGTGACACCTGTCCACAACGGCTAATTTGACCATTTCCTCAACGGTGGCGATGCGATCCGATGTTCTCGGGATCTGTGCCACGTGTTATCACGACCCGCCTGATAAAATCAGCTATAAATAGCCCAGAGCTTGGCATTTTTCGGGATCTTTTTTGGCAATATTGAGTACTGAATCCGCCATTGTTGTCAAACTACTGAAATATTGAGAGAAATCAATGTTGTATTAGCTTTTAAAGCATAATCAATAATATATAAAGTGGACGTAGGCTCGTTAACGCCGAACCACTATAAATTCTGAGTGTTATTTTCTTTTTCCTCGTTCTTCATTTGAAATTCTTTAGCGTTCATAACAATTTGGGTGTTAGGTCCAAATTTCGATCTAACAACTAGGTTTCAAAATTCGTAATTTTCTGAATCAATATGTGAGTGTGGCAAAGGAAAACGTGTTGACCAGCTTTAGTTGATTTTAATCGACTGGAAAATGGCCATTTTTCAAATGGCCTTCAAATTCGAATGAATTTAGTTTTGTTAGGACTGTATCGTCGATACGAAGCTAGAAAATATTTTTCAGGAATTTTTAGAGTCCATATGTGGCCTCGGTAAATTGAAATGCACGTTTAAATTCAATAAATAGATATATATTTTGATTTTGACGAAAACTGATCGAAATGGTCGAATCAGCCTGCGATACATATCCCATTGTGTTCGGAATGGGGGTAATTAGCTATGGACGACAGGCGGTGGGTCTCGTTTCGAGGTCGAAATTAAAAGTTGCTTTTTGGAAATTAAATAGTTCAACAAATAAATTCTTTAGTCAACCCTCTACCCCTTACTTCCTCTCAGCCCCCCTCTCGTTATTCTTCAAAAGAGAAAAAAAAGGGAAACGAACAGAGCCGCCGCCGCCTGGTCTTGTCGCCCCTCCTCCGCCTGTGCTGTCGTGGCGCAGCTGCTCCGACGACCCACTCCCCCCCCCCCCATGCCAGCATTGCTATAGCGAGCCCCCTTTCTCCCTCTTCTCAAATCCAAATCCCTAAATCCCCCTATACCCGCCACCTCCACACAGATGCACCTCGCGCCACCCTCCGTCCCTCCCCCTTGAAGAACCCGCCTCTTCTTCCTCCTCCCTTCTCTCCGTTCCCTCTCAGAAAACCCAAAACCGCACCCCTCCCTTCAGCCCAGAACCCGCCGCCACCTCCTAGGGCCCACCGCCCCCTACTGACCGCCGTGGGCCACTACGCAAGCCCCTCAGCGCTCATTAGACCGAACCAGTAAGTTTTCTTTTATTTTATTATTTTATTTCTTATATGAAGGTTGATTTTTAATTAGATAAAAAAAAATTGAAATCATATGTATGTATATAGTTTATAAAGGAATGATTTTTATTTATATATATAGTAGGTAAAGATAAGATTTTTCATTAGTAGAAGAGTATGATTTTTAATATTACAAAGTTATGATTTTTATCATAACAAAGAAGAGATTTTTATTTGAACAAAGTTAGTGACTTTTATTTAGTTAAAGACGTGATTTTTATTTAGTTAAAGACGTGATTTTTATTTAAAGGAAGGTCGGATTTTGTATATATGACGTTACCGAAGAAAGGTTGGATTTTTAATGAAGTAAAGATTTGATTTTTAGCGAAGTAAATATATAGTCTTTAGCGAAGTGAAAATAGAATTTTTATTTATATAGTAGCAGTATAAAAATGTGATTTTTATATACATAGCAACAATATAAAAATGTGATTTTTATATATGTAGCGAATTAAAAATATGATTTTTATATAGTATAGAATATAAAAATGTGATTTTTTTATACATAGCAACAATATAAAAAAAGTGATTTTTATATATGTAGCGAACACGGACGACGAAAGTGACAAAAGGCGAGCACGACGAAGATTTCCTACATATGAAGAGTCGCGGTGAATTGGTTTAGCTAGTCGGTGAGAACTCCTCACTTTTATTTTAATTTCTGGCTGAAATATATACTAGGATGCAGACGGTGCTTAGCAGCACCCGACATCCGTCGTCCACAGACCATGGATGACTTGTTTGTTTGATTACTGTGTTGTGAAATTTGACTGTTGATTGTGATGTGTGATGTTGAAATAAAATATATATTCATGTGTTCAAGTAAAATATAAATTCATGTGTTGAAGTAAAATAAATATTCATTTACAAATCGAACGATTTGTTTATGTACGCCGATTTGACTGATATTGATTTGGATGATAAATTTTACACATCGCCCAACTGCACAAATAAAATATGTGTTTGATTGATTGAAACCCCACACGGGTATTGGGATGATATTTGACGTACACAAATCCCGATCGTTTAGTTGTATGTCAATCGATGGGTTGACAGAGTATGTAAGCGTTAATTATTTATATTTAATGCTTACGCAGTTGTGTGGTGCACTTTGGGTGATGGTTGGTGATTTATCGTTGCTATTATATACATGTGTTGTAGAAAATCCATATAATTAACATTATGTGGTAATTGATTGGGCCTCATTCCAATTTGGAAAATAAGGAATATTATAAAAATAAACTCATGTGTTGAATAGAAATAAATTCATGTATTGAATAAAAAATAAATTCATGTGTTGAATAGAAATATATTCATGTGTTGAATAGAAATAAATTCATGTGTTGAATAGAAATAAAAAATTCATGTGTTGAATAGAATAAACATTCATGTGTTGAATAAAAGCCGTGTTGACTAGATTGACGCCATTGAATATGAAGTAGAAATCGTTTCGAAAACGAATTTAAAATGATTTATAAAATATGTTTTAAAGGAAATCGACGAAATATATATAATATATATATATATATATATATATTATATATATAATGGCCTGAATAGAACGCGCCACGCCACGGCAGTTCGCGAATTTCGACCATGGACTTCGAATGGATATTACAGGAGATCCAACCGTCGGATTCTCCTAAAACCGAAATCGTTGGGTTCGTACGAAAAGAGATTTCTAACGAATATTATCGATTTGAAATCTAACAGTTGGATTTGGAATTATGTCCAAATCAAATTTGGAAAAGGTCGTTGTAAGTGCAGTTCGATGGCCGTTGATGGAAATCGACTGTGCGGGCCTTGATAAAATTATTAAAAATGGTAATAATTTGTGTAAAATCATAAGAAATGATTTGGAAAGAATTGGAATGAAAAAATTCCATATTTAAAAGATAAAAATAGTTTTTATCGAAATGAACTAGTTTTGAACTAGAACAATAATTTATTTATTTTTGAAATAAATAAATTAGATTTGAAAGGGTTTTAAAAAGTAACCAGAAGTTTCAATAATTGAATTGGAATTGGATGTGATCTTGGGTTTATAGTGAACGGTTTTTTAAAAGACATTAGTTCTTTAACCCAGTTAAAGATAGGATATGATTTCCCAAGTTAAGCAATCATTAATATTGATTTTTGGGAAGATTAAAACCGAGTGTAGTTTTAATGAATCTTAAATTAGATTGAAATGATCGAGAATGGGGTATCACTAGTTTTGCTCTAGGCGATAGTTAAATCTTTAATTTGATTTGAACGTGAAATGGTAATTGAATTTACCGATAACACCGTGATGTTAGATATGAAGTATTACCAGTTTTACTTCATAGGATGAATAGGTTGGGATTGGAAAATAAAATAAATGATTACTTCGGTGTGGTTCGCTAATCCCGACTAATTTGAATTGATATTCAAAAGGAGATTAAAGAATAAATTTAAAGAATTTATCTTTGATAAAATTAATGGGAACCTTTACCAAAGTGTTAGAATATTTGAATGAAAGAATATTCTGAATTGGAATGAGGAGTATGTTGTGTTTGTGTAATATTTGTTTATTATATACGCAAGTTATTCAGAAAGACTGGGTTTATCCCATTCTGAATAACTAGTTCGACGTGGTGCCGAGGATGAAGACGATGGTTGAAGACCGGAGGTCTTCACATCGTTTGGGTGATTACTGATGATCTTGATTAGGCTGTACACCCAAGAGGAGGGAATCAGTTGGTGATCGTTCAGACGTACTTGGAGATCGATGGATATGCGCGGTACAAGGTGCCTCCGGTTTCATTCAGACCCAGAACGGACTTGTAAATGGACTGTGTGTCTGACATTGGATTTTATTCTGTGTGATTGATTTCTATTAAATATATATCGATTTGGCGGCGGAGAATTTATTCTCTTGCTAAACGCCCTTCTCTGAGACGTACGAGCTCAGAGGTTATATATTGATGGATATCAAACACATGGAGTGAATTGCCTGTGTGGCATGCCTAAGTGGCAATATGATCAAGGCTTCTGTTGAAAAGCAGAGTCTTTTGGTTGATGATCAAAGCACGGCCAGTGTGGCATAGCTTTGTGTAGTGTTGATTCGCGAGCCTTAAACCCCGGTTGTGAACCAGAAACGGGAGAGGACATCAGGGAGGGCATGCGTTTCCTTCTAGCTAGAAGTGGCGTCAGTGGTTTTACACGCTCTGACGAGTTTGATTTATGTGGTTGTTGTTGTTGCGAGGCGCCTCGGATATATCGGTGACTGTGTGGAGCCGATGGAGTCATTGGACTCATTGACACCCCATAAGGTGGGGAAACGCAGTGTTCAGGTATTTTAATCCACATCGGTGGACCGGCCCTGACGATCCAAAGGCTTGACTGAGTACTTGTCTAAGGGGCGGGCTAGAGTGTCTCGAATTCGGTAGAGGACGATCCCTTGCCTCGGTTCACAGATGGAAATCCAACTTCCAATACGTGACTTTGCAGTTTTGATTGTAGAGCCTAGTATGGCGGCATAGTGGGATGGGGCACTTATGACGTCTATGATTGATACTTATGATTGAAATTGTTTTATACACTATGCACTTATAATAGTATCAAATGATTTATTTGTAGCGTATCAAGCATTCTTTGGCTATTATAAGGTAAAAACCCTATCCTTCGGCTTGCGTTGCATTGTGTGATAGGACCTGGGTCTTGTAATAGCTTCATTTTTCTTTATTTAGCATTGCGTTGTTGTTTTACGCACTGGTGTTCTTGGGAGGAAACCCGTTCCGTATTATACGGCGTGGTCCCTTGATTTGTCTAACTTTAAAATAAAGATTAATAACTGTTTTAGCTCTCACACCTGTCACATGACTGATCTGGAGTTTATTGTTTTAACCTAAACTCTGGGTGCCCTTATTTTGACACAGACAGCTAGTAGTTTTGGTTTTGCAGATTTGTATTCACAGGATCCTGGTTTACAGCTGGAACGATACTCAGAAAGCTCTGTATCCGTGTATTACTTTCAATTGTGTTTTGTATTGTCTTTCCACTACGATGTAATTTATTGTAATCTCCGATATTTTCTGTGTAATATTTATTCATACTCTGTATATTCTTGTATTCTGATGGAATTGTTGTAATAAACAATGAAAGGTTCTTCTGTTTGCATTCCGATATGTCTTGTCCTCAGTACAATCCGTGATTCCCACAAGGGGGATTTCCGGTCGTAACAGCTTGGTATCAGAGCTTTGGTTTACAAAGTTCGAGAACAAGACACATTAGAACCAAACGAAAGAATTCATCAGAGATTGGATTAGTAATATCCAATAAGAATGACTCGTTAGAGATAGGATCAGTAGTATCCTAGAACGAATGTGAAGAGTATATTTTTAAAAAGAAAACAAGTTTTGTTTTGAAATTTAATTCAATTATTCGTATTTGAATATTTATTTGTATTGAATTTGGACAGTCCAGTATATAAAGATTTTGCATATACGCCTTGCAAACGTGTATTCGAAGTTTTAATATACTGGATAGATATAGAATCACATCTAGTCGCTCGAAGATGATTATGATGATCGCTCGAGCATCATCAGAATTTATTTTCGTGTTTCGAAAGTGGGATTTCTATATGATTCCAATTGACTGGTGTGAGAACCAAAGCTAGATAGGGCTTATTGTTGTGATTTGGCATCAAAAATGTGATTTTTGACTATATATCAAACTTACGAGTTTGAAACGTAAATTCACTAGTTGATTGCTGGTTGTGTTGTTTGATTATTGTATGATTAATTAAATGTTGAACCTTTAGTCAAATTGAACCGAATAGTGAGTTGTATTGAAAATTTATCGCATACACATGCAAGTACATGTACTTACATTGAGCAGGTCATAACATGGAGGCTAGAGCAGAAGAATAAAATTGTTTGCCCGACAAATAGGTACATGTTTACAAATTTATTGGGTTTGGATGAGTTTATGAGCCGATTGGCTAGCCGCTTGGCTGTTTCTTTTTCTTTTTGAATTGTGAGGGCCATGAGAGGCTATTTGAAATATCCCGAAGCTCCCGGTGCAGGGGAGGTTATGGAGAAATTTTTTGAAAATTTAGGATGTTAGCCAAATTTTTGAAGAATTTGAAAAGTTCTTAGAAACTGAAAAGTTGAAGAACTTAAGCCGTAATGGAAATAATGAAAGTTAATTTGATTTGTAAAACAACTTTCGGCTTCGTTCCTTTTCGGGGACGAAAAGTTTTAAGTGGGGGAGATTGTAATAATCCGGAAGTCTGAGCCAATTTAAAAAATTTATTTTGGCAATTTTAACGAATTTTGATTATTTAAAATGAATTATTTTAAATAATAATGACGAGAAATCTATTTTGAATAGAATTAGAACGTATATATTTATTTGAATTTTCGTTAGAATATAAATAATTTATTTTAATTATAAAAGGAAATGAAAATGGTGCGGTAGTTTGAAAATTCGATTTCAAAGTTCAAATGACTGTACAGGATTCAATATAAACAGGATTTTAGTGAAACCAAAAATATTAGGATCTAATTGAGAATATCTTTCCAACGAATCCGAAAAATCAAAATTTCATAGCAGGGATAAAAAGTTATGCCCAGTTGAAAATTCAGAATAGTCGCTATGGAATTCTGGCCCTTAAAAATGAAAATTTTGCAAACGACCTCGGTTTTCGACGAAACCACTTTTGTTGGATCCGTAATCTCTAGTTATTACTAGGTTCAAAATTCATAATTTTCTGAATCAATATGTGAGCATGGCAAAGGGAAACGCGTTTGACCAGTTTCAGTTGATTTTAATCGACTGGAAAATGGCCATTTTTCATACGGCCTTCAAATTCGATGAAATTAGTTTTGTTAGGACCGCATCGTCAATACGAAGCTAGAAAATATTTTTCGGGAATTTTTAGAGTCCATATATGGCCTCGGTAAATTGAAATGCGCGTTCAAATTCAGTATATAGATTTTTTTTTTGATTTTGACGAAAACTGATCGAAACGATCGAATCAGCCTGCGATATATATCCCATTGTGTACGTAATGGGGGTAATTAGCTACGGACGACATGCGGTGAGTCTCGTTTAAAGGTCGAAATTAAAAGTTGCTTTTTGGAAATTAAATAGTTAAACAAATAAATTCTTTAGTCAACCCTCTACCCCTTACTTCCTCTCAGCCCCCCTAGTCGTTATTCTTCAGAAGAGAAAAAAAAGAGAAAAAAAGGAAACAAATGGAGCCGCCGCCGCCAGGTCTCGTCGCCCCTCCTCCGCCAGTGCCGTCGTGGCGCAGCTGCTCTGGCGAGCCCCTCCCCCCATCTCCACGCCATCATTGCTACGGCGAGCCCCCTTTCTCGCTCTTCTCAAATCCAAATCCCTAAACCCCCTATACCCTCCACCTCCACCCAGATGCACCTCGCGCCACCCTCCGTCCCTCCCCCTTGAAGAACCCGCCTCTTCCTCCTCCTCCCTCCTCTCCGTTTCCCCCTTAGAAAACCTAAAACCGCACCCCTTCCTTCAGCCCAGAACCCGCCGCCACCTCCTAGGGCCCACCGCCCCCTGCTGGTCGCCGTTGGCCACTGCGCACGCCCCTCAGCCCTCCTTAGATCGAACCAGTGAGTTTTATTTTATTTTATTTTATTATTTTATTTCTTATATGAAGGTTGATTTTTAATTAGATAAAAAAAATTGAAATCATATGTATGTATATAGTATATAAAGGAATGATTTTTATTTATATATATAGCAGATAAAGATAAGATTTTTCATTAGTAAAAGAGTATGATTTTTAATATTACAAAGTTATGATTTTTATCATAACAAAGAAGAGATTTTTATTTGAACAAAGTTAGTGATTTTTATTTAGTTAAAGACGTGATTTTTATTTAAAGGAAGGTCGGATTTTGTATATATGACGTTAGCGAAGAAAGGTTGGATTTTTAGTGAAGTAAAGATTTGATTTTTAGCAAAGTAAAAATATAATCTTTAGCGATGTAAAAATAGGATTTTTATCTATATAGTAGCAGTATAAAAATGTGATTTTTATATACATAGCAACAATATAAAAATGTGATTTTTATATATGTAGCGAATTAAAAATATGATTTTTATATAGTATAGAATATAAAAATGTGATTTTTATATACATAGCAACAATATAAAAAAACTGATTTTTATATATGTAGCGAACACGGACGACGAAAGTGACAAAAGGCGAGCACGACGAAGATTTCTTACATATGAAGAGTCGCGGTGAATTGGTTTAGCTAGTCGGTGAGAACTCCTCACTTTTATTTTAATTTCTAGTTGAAATATATACTAGGATGCAGACGGTGCTTAGCAGCACCCACACCCGTCGTCCACAGACCATGGATGACTTGTTTGTTTGATTGCTGTGTTGTGAAATTTGACTGTAGATTGTGATGTGTGATATATATATATATTCATGTTGAAACAAAATATATATTCATGTGTTGAAATAAAATATATATTCATGTGTTGAAATAAAATATATATTCATATGTTGAAATAAAATATATATTCATGTATTGAAATAAAATATATATTCATGTGTTGAAATAAAATGTATATTCATGTATTGAAATAAAATATATATTCATGTGTTGAAATAAAATATATATTCACGTGTTGAAGTAAAATATATATTCATGTGTTGAAGTAAAATAAATATTCATTTACAGATCGAACGATTTGTTTATGTACACTGATTTGACTAATATTGATTAGGACGATAAATTTTACACATCGCCAAACTGCACAAATAAAATATGTGTTTGATTGATTGAAACCCTGCACGGCTATTGGGATGATATTTGACGTACACTAATCCCGATCGTTTAGTTGTATTGTAACAACCCGGAAATTCTAAGCCAATTTAAAATTTTTATTTTGGCAATTTTAGTGAATTTTGAATATTTAAAATGAATTATTTTAAATAATATCGATGAGAAATTTATTTTGAATACAATTAGAACGTATATATTTATTTGAATTGTCGTTAGAATATAAATATTTTATTTTAATTATAAAAGGAATTGGAAATGGCGCGGTAGTTTGAAATTTCGATTCCAAAGTTCAAATGACTGTACAGGATTCAAAATAAACCGGATTTTGTTGAAACCAAAAATATTAGGATCTATTTGAGAATATCTTTTCAAGGAATCTGAAAAATTGAAATTTCATAGCGGGAATCAAAAGTTACGTCCAGTTGAAAATTCAGAATAGTCGCTATGTAATTCTAGCCCTTAAAAAGTGAAATTTTATATATGAGCTCAGAATTCGACGAGATAAATTTTTCTGGATTCATAATGACAAATCATTGTTGAGTTCCAAAGGGCGCGTCGAACTGAGTTAGCATGTGGTCGTGCGAGCTAAAACAGTTCAGGGTAAAACATGTAGTCATTTTACATAGGAAAACGCGTTTGACCAGTTTCAGTTGATTTTAATCGACTGGAAAATGGCCATTTTTCAAACAGTCTCAGAATTTGACAAAATTATTTTTGTTAGGACCGTATCGTCAATACGAAGCTAGAAAATATTTTTTGGGAATTTTTCTAGTTAATATGTGGCCCTGGTAAATTGAAATGTGCGTTCAAATTCAATATATAGATTTATATTTTGATTTTGATGGAAACTGCTTGAATCTGTTATATCAGCCTACGAAACATATCCCATTGTGTTCGGAATGGGGGTAATTCGCTAGGGACGACAGTCATTGGGTCTCGTTTGGTGGTCGGACGAAAAGTCAACTTTTAAAAAGAAGAAAATAATAAATAATAAATTAAAATATATATGCCCATTTCCCTCTTCTCTCTCTTCACAGAAAACAAATCAAAATAAAAAAGGGAAGAATGAAGGAACGACGGGGGAAACCACCGCTATCAACCCCATCGCGCCCCCCCAGGTGGCGCCGACCACCATCGAACCCCCCCTCTTCTCCTCCCGAACCTCTCCCTCCTTCCTCCATCTCGAACCCCCCCCCCCCCCCAACTCCGAAATATGCAACCCCACTCACCCACACCCACTGCGCCACCATCCATTTCCGCCGCCGCGCTCCACCTCGCCCCCCTCTGGCCACCGTCGCACCCAAAAAACCCCTTCCCTGCTCAGTTAGAAACCGCGAAACCCCTCCCCCTTTTCAGACCCTCCGACCATCTTCAATGCACAGTCCTTCTTCCTCTTCTTGCGAGTGAGTCTTTCTATTTTATTATTAAATTTTTGTTTTCAGTTTTTAACACCATAAAAATGTGATTTTTAAGCGGGTTACAGTAGGATTTTTATGGTTTTTAAAACAAGAGAAGTTTAATTTTTAAAAAATATAGGGAGGAGACTTTTAGAAATATCAAATGGAATTTTCATGCTTGGGGTTTAAATAAAAATATGATTTTTAGCTTTATATAAAGACATAGTTTTGAAAAATATAAAAGTGAAGTAAGGATTCGATTTTTATCATCTTAAAAGCGAAGTAAAAATATGATCTTTATATATGTAGCGAAATAAAAATCTGATTTTTCTTATATATATGTTGAAATAAAAATTTGATTTTTATAGCGATGATATAAAAATTCAATCTTTATATATGAAGTAGAAATATAAAAATATAATTTTTATATAGAAAGAAGCATTGTAAAAATATGTGAAGTAGAAATAAAAATATGATTTTTATTTATTGGAATGAAGTGATAAAAATATAATCTTTATTATATGAACACCATTGTAAAAATAAAAGTTTTATCTATATAGTAGCGGTGTAAAAATAGAATTTTTATCTATATAGTAGCGGTGTAAAAATAGAATTTTTATCCACATAGACTGATTATTAAAATGTGATATTTATATACATAGCAACAATATAAAAATGTGATTTTATATATGTAGTGGCCAAGGACAATGAAATTGACAAAAGGCGAGCATGACGAAGATTTCTACATATGAAGATTCGTGGCGTTGGTTTAGCTAGTCAGTGAGAACTCCTCACTTTTATTTTAATTTCTAGTTGAAATATATACTAGGATGCAGACGGTGTTTAGTAGCACCCGACACCCGTCGTCCACAGGCCATGGATGACTTGTATGTGTGATTGATATGTAGTAAAAATTAATTGTGTGATGTAGATTGAATAAATATTTTATGGTTAAAAATATAATTTTTAATGTGTATATAAAATAAATATTTATAAACAAATCGAACGATTTGTTTATGAACACCCATTTGTATTGATATTGATTTGGGACGATAAATTTTACACATCGCCCAACTGCACAAATAAAAATATGTTTTTGTTGATTTGAAACCCCATACGGGTATTGGGATGATAATTGACATACACTAATCCCGATTGTTTAGTTGTATGTCAATCGATGGGTTGACAGACTGTGTAAGCGTTAATTATTGATATTTAATGCTTATGCAGTTGTGTGGTGCACTCTGGATGATGGTTGATGATTTATCGTTGCGGTTATATACGTGTGTTGTATAGAATCCATATAATTAACACTATATGGTAATTGATTGGGCCTCATTCCAATTTGGAAAATAAGAAATATAAATTGATGCGTTGAATAAGAAATATATATTCATGTGTTGAATAGAAAATATAAATTCATGTGTTGAATAGAAATATAAATTCATGTGTTGAATAAGAAATATATATTCATGTGTTGAATAGAAAATATAAATTCATGTGTTGAATAGAAATATAAATTCATGTGTCATGAACAGAAATATAAATTCATGTGTTGAATAGAAAATATAAATTCATGTGTTGAATAAAAATATATATTCATGTGTTGAAGAAAATATTCACTTGTTAAATAGAATAACGAAGTTATTGAAATATATAAAGCCGTGTTGATTAGATATGCGCCATTTTGACGCGAACGATATTTATATCGATTATATTCGTTTTTATAATGAATATAGAAAAGGAAGTGATTTCAAAATATAACATTTTGAAAATATTATCATTTGTATATCGATGATGTGGAATATTCAATTTTGATTTGAAATAGAATATGAAGTTGAAATCGTTTTGAAAACGAATTTAAAACGATTTATATAATACGTTTTAAAAGGAAATCGACGAAATATATATAATATATATTATATATATAGAATGGCCTGAATAGAACGCGTCGCGCCGCGACAGTTTGCGAATTTTGACCATTGACTTCGAATGGACGTTACGGGAGATCCAACCGTCGGATTCTCCTAAAACCAAGAACCGTTGGGTTCGTATCGAAAAGAGATTTCTAACGAATATTAGAGATTTGAAATCTAATGGTTGGATTTGGAATTATGTCCAAATCAAATTTGGAAAAGGTCGCTGTAAGTGCAGTTCGATGGCCGTTGATGGAAATCGACTGTACGGGCCTTAATAAAATTATTAAAAATATTAATAATTAGTGTAAAATCATAAGAAATGATTTGTGAAGAATTGGGATGAAAAACTCCATATTTGAAAAGATAAAAATAGATTTTTATCGGAATGAACAAGATTTGAACTAGAATTATAACCCCAATTATTTTTAAAATAAATAAAGCGGATTTGAAATGGTTTTGAAAATAACCAGAATTTCCAATAATTGAATTGGAATGGATTTGAATCGAAATTGTCTTTGGAATATTTCGATGTTGGATTTCGTGATGATATAGATATTGTTATGGGAATTTGAAAGATATATTTATATCGTTATTTCCAATACGATATTTGTTAGTCGTAGAATTTGATATTGAATATAAGCCGATATATTTTCTATTCAGAGCCTTGTATTTAATATCAAATCAAATGGGGTTTGGGTTTATCGTGAACGGTGTTTTAAATAACATTGATTCTTTAACCCAGTTAAAAACAGGATATGATTTTCCCAAGTTAAATAATCATTAATATTGATTTTTGGGAAGATTAAAACTAAGTGGAGTTTTAATGAATCTTTAATTAGATTGAAATGATCGAGAATGGAGTATCACCAGTTTTGCTCTAGGCGATAGTTAAATCTTTAATTAGATTTGAACGTGAAATGGTAATTTCACTACACCACATAGCTTATTTTGTCACTCCCCTCTACTCTAAATTTGATACGGTCTATAGCCGTATTAAATTAGAGAGGGCTCTGAGCCGTATCTAATTATTTAGAAAAGGCTTGTGGCCTAACTAAAATTTGGCTATATTTGACCGTATCAATTTCCTTCAATTGTCCGTATAAAAATTTCCCACCCAGACGTGTTCCCTCCTTTTTTTTCATTTCCCTCCACGCGATCTATTTCCCCTTTTTTTCTAATTTCCCTTACCCGTGCCCTCGTGCGATCGAAAAACTTTGGAAAAAAAAATCTGCTCTAATCAAATTCGAAAGCTCAAACCTGGTAAATTTTTATTTGATTCAATGATTATTTCTTTTCATACCATGTTTTAGGGTTACGTCTCGAAGCTAAATATCCTGATTTTTGATTCGATGATTTTAGGGTTAAGGTTTCCTGAATTTGACATCAAACTGCTGGCCACAGAAAGCAAAAACTTTGGTTGAAATACAGCTTCTCAATTTAGCGGTAAATTTATGGTTTTCTTTATTTGATTTTTATTGTGGGTTCCTTTTACGTTGAATTCAAAGATATGTTCGAAGTATTAGATTCCGAAAGGGAATTGATGATAACTTTGTGCAATAAGAATATAAATTTTGTTGAACAAGAAGGGGATCTGGGACATTTTATTTATCCGTCTGCCAAAATTGAATGGACTGCTTTCATTCGAAATCTAAGAATTATTAAAGGATGATTGAATTATGTTCCCTACATTCTCATCATATTGCTTCTTGTATTCTCCTTGTTATTTTTAGGCTTTTGGCAACTGAAGGTACTAAAATATTGTACAACGATGAGAACTTATTTCTTAATGAGTGTTGCATCAGTGAAATGTTTAAAATTTCAGAGATGTTTCAGAAATGAAGCAACTTTTCAATCACTGGACTTATGTTATATGTTATATATTACTTGGGATTTGTACGACCATGTATATTGTAACACCCCACCTCCGCTAGGGTCACTCACAAAGGGAATGCACTAGTTTTGGTGGAGTATTATCTAGGTAAACATGCACAGAGATATCACAAGGCAGAACATAAATAAAGCAGCGGTAGAAATTCAAAACCAACTTTTTATTTTTTTTCCAGAAAAGAGTCAAAAACTCATATATCCAAGATACAAATTATTCCATTACATCAAGTTCCAAATAAAGAAGCACAAACTTAAAACAAAAGTAAATTATTCCCCATAAATAGCAGAAGCAGCCATAGCATAGCCCAAGACCAAACCGTACATGAGCTGTCAGAAAGCAAGCTAAATCCAAGCTAAGAGCTAGTGTTTCCTCCTTGAGAACCAGGGGGGAAGAAACGAAAGAAAAAGAGGCGAAAGAAAAAGGGTCAGTCATAAAGACTGGTAAGCCCTAGTGACTTTCAGTATGAAAACTAGTAAAGGTAACATGATATGTGAAATCTGGAATTAGACATAAGGATGATAACAGAACTAGTAGGATAATTAAGATAACAAGATAAGTCAAGTCTGGCATCGCATATTCAAGGTTCGCTGCACCAACTGTACTAGTGTTCTAACCCATGTCAAGTATTAATCATGAAATGATCCCTTAGCTCAGTGTCATGAAGTGACCCATTACGGGGTCCTACGGTACAATCTACTAATCGATCGGCTCCCTACAAGTCCTAGCTCGTCATGTGTCTGTGTAATATGGCCCTATCCTGAAATGTAGTTACCTGTGTTAGGTCCACCATAGGGTGTATCAAGTCCTATGGTGCCAACCACCGACACGAATCAAGCACGCACAGTGTAAATCTACGGGTGCCCAATTCCTGCTTTTTCAACTCCGGACTACATGCACGACCATAGTCCGCCTGAACCTACAATGGCGCACCTACTCAGCCGTCGTTCTGGTCTCTTACAATTAGCCCAGTAATCGTGCCCCACCCTGCCTAGTCCCAGGGTATCGTGATACATCTAAGTGGGTTACTGCTGAAAAGAACCGCGTAACTAGGGTTTCTAATGGGTTAAGTGTTGTCATTCAAATTCATGACTTAACCCTATCCAAATCATGTATCAAGTTGGTTAAGTGTGTTCAAGCATTTCATGACTTAACCCTATCAAATCATCGTGTCAAGTTGGTTAAGTATATTCAAGTGGTTCATGATTTAACCCTATCATGTGGCATTAATTCATTGGTGCACGCCAACCTCTCACATTAGACTAACTGTTGTGGTTACTGGATTTGTCGGGCGGTTCCGGGCAGATTTACACCACAACATAGTCTAACCTCGGGTTTTACGTGCGATATGACCAACTATCCACATTGGATCCTATTGTTTGCAGCCACTGGATTTGCCGGGCGGTTCCGGGCAGATTTACACTGCAAACTCAACCCAACCTCGAGTTGGCCATTTTCAAGTTTATCTAATTGTCATGCCCACGTTCAAGTTTTCATGTCTAGATTCATGTCCATTTTTCAGGTCATATTCCATGTCAAATCGTGTCAAGTTCATGTCCATATTCAGGTTCAAGTCATAACAACGTTCATGTTCAAATTTAAAGCTAATTCATGTTTTATCTAGTCTACCCAAATCGTATTCCCATCGCACGTAAGCTCGAATTGATACACATAAATCTAATTAGGGAATAACATAAAAAGGGACGGGTATAAGGTGGCAAAAGTGATTACTAGCATAACATGGTATGACTTGAAATAAAGGATTATAACATTACTGGCATATGGAATATTGGAATTAAACATAAAGATTCCAAATCTAACAAAATAAGATACTAGTCAAGATAACAGTTGTCACAAGGTGATAGTATAGTCATAGTGACGATTGACATAAGATGATAGCATAATCATGGTAACGATTGACATAAGATGATAGCATAATCATGGTAACGATTGACATAAAGTGATAGTCATAAACTTGTGACTAATAGCAGATTCAACATGATAATATGAGGGGGTTTTCTTTTTGATTTACAACATGAATAGGTCCCAAATCAATGTCATAGTAATATCCAAGAGTCAAGATCCAATGCGAACGAGAATGAATGTAAACAGTCATCATACATAGGTGCAATTTTAATTTACATCATATTCATATTACATTTACAGTTTAAATCTAAAAACAACTGGGGCTTACAGATCGTGGTTCCAGAATTAGAAAAAGAGAGTCAATAGTTGAATATGCTTAGTCAAGTCCAAATAGAAATCCCCAAATCAGCAACGTAGCTTCGACGTAGAAGAAGTAGTCTCTCTGACTTTTCAACTAGAATTGGAGCAGCATAAGGTCAGAAAGAATTTTGTGTAGAGAGACAAGTGTGAGGGGCTGTATTTATAGGTTCAGGTCAACGAATGTGGACAGAAACGAGGCCAGATACATCAAAGTGAATCCAGCTTCAGAAATGGGCTCGGGCACCAGGTCGAACCCCAGGTCGACACTATGGTCGACCTGGTCCTGGGTAGGTCGACTACATAGTCGACCCCCAGGTCGGCCTGGTCCTGGGCGGGAATTTCCCGCCCCGTCCGTTTGGAGGTTTGAAATTCGAATTTTTGAATTCGAATTGAGCTGTTTTGAACTTGAAAACTTCGAAAGGTCATAACTTGGTCATACGGGCTCCGATTTTCGAAAACTCGAACTCGTTTCCAAGTAGAATTTCGAGACGAACGCAATGGAGCAACCCATTTCCCTTGATTTTTAGTTTAAAAATTAATTCTGCCTTGATTTATGGTTATTACATGTTATAAAAACACGGGTTGTTACATTCTCCCCCTTTAAAGGATTTCGTCCCCGAAATCTCTAAGTTAGGGAGGATGTGTCCTACCATCCATCATCCATCTACTCAAAGCATCATCCACAGGAAACCATTGTCCTTAATAAATTTCTAGTGCTGTATGAACATATGCAGAAAGTGTGTGTATATGTACTTATCTAATGCAAAAGATCAGACGGTTACTGATTCAGTAAACCTCCTTAATGCAAAATAAGTTAGTGTAATGAATCCAATATGTATGCAAATTCCTAACATAGTTTATAATCTCTACATGAGTGCGCAAACATTCATCCATATGCAACATCCAAGTGATAGCATAACAAATTCCATCCATGTACAAGTATAAGCACTCATGCATATGCAACATGAAAATGTGACTGAGCCGATCTAGTGCCTAATGTGTGTCATGCATCCACTAGCAACCACTTGCAACCATTTGCAAACATCAACCATAACATATTTCAATCACATGTTTACATCCATATGGTTCTACATAAGGTTCTCAAGATAAGATCGAGAAGATAACAAGACAAACGTAGGTATTAGAAGCATGATACGGAAAGGTTTTCAAGTTTATAGGAAAAAGAGATCGAGAATGTACCCTCAAAAAGAAATGGGTAAAGCGCGCGTATCTTCTCTTCGGTTTCCCAAGTTGCGTCTTCTTGGGCTTCACTCCACTGCACTTTAACTAGCTTGACTTCTCGATTCCTTAGCTTCTTAATCTCCGTTCCTAAGATACGAATCGGAAGTCGCCTCAATGTTGCTTCTTTTTCCACTTCTACGTCTTCAAGGATGCTTGGCTCAACCACTTCGGCTGACTCATGCAAACACTTCCGGAGATGCGAGACGTGAAAGACATTATGCACCCCAGCCAGCTTCTTGGGTAAGTCTACCTTATAGGCCATTCGTCCAATCCTTTTAGTGATAGGGAATGGTCCTACGAACCTTGGTGCTAGCTTTCCAACTGCTCCAAAACGAACTACATTGCGTAACGGAAAGACTTTTACAAAGACCATATCTCCGACTTCAAACTCTAGGTCTGTCCTTCTTTGGTCCGCATAAGATTTCTGTCTATCTTGGGCCGTTTTCATCCGTCTTCGTATCAACTCAATCTTCTCAGAAGTGTCCCTTATCATGTCGGGCCCAAGTATAAGTCTGTCTGTCGTCTCCCACCAACAAGTTGGCGACTTGCACGGTCTTCCATACAGGGCTTCGAACGGTGCCATTCCGATGCTAGCTTGGTAACTATTGTTATATGCAAACTCCACGAGAGGAAGATGGTCTTCCCAAGTACCACCAAAGTCAAGAAAACATAGCCTCAGGAGATCTTCTAGTACCCTATTTACCCTTTCGGTTTGCCCATCCATATGTGGGTGATAGGCCATGCTCAAGTTCAGTCGTGTTCCCATTGCTTCTTGCAGACTATTCCAGAACTGGCTAGTGAAAATTGGGTCACGATCACTAACTATACTAGAAGGAACTCCATGCAATCGTACTATCTCTCGGAGGTAAATAGACGCTAGCCCTGATGCGGTCCTCTTGCTTTTCACCGGAATGAAGTGAGCACTTTTTGTGAGTCTATCAACTAGGACCCATATGCTAGTATTTCCCTTCCTTGACCTAGGCAGTCCATCCACGAAATCCATCGAGATACTCTCCCATTTCCATTGTGGAACCTCCAAAGGATGTAATAGCGCACCAGGCTTCTTCGACTCGGCCTTTACTTGTTGGCACACCATGCACGTCAAGACAAACTCTGCCACGTCCTTTTTCATTCCCGCCCAAAAGAAAATGCGTTTCATATCCCTGTACATCTTATCCCCTCCGGGATGTATAGTCATCTTCGAGTGATGCGCCTCTTCGAGAACTTTCCTTACTAAGTCTACCACTTGTGGGACACATAGTCTTCCATCGCGCCTTAGCCATCCCTTGTCATCTATGGCATATCTACTGAGGTGACTTGACGTCTCACCCCTAATCAGCTTGTCCATGATTTCGACTATTTGTGGGTCTTCCTTCTATGAAGTCCCTACTTGATCTAGAAGTGTAGGTCTTAACTCAAGAGATGCAAACGTAGCAGTCAATGACTCAACAGTAGGTGTAAAATCAAAGGTTGCTATAAACTCAAGGCTTTTCCTTTCAACAAACAAGGGGCTCAAAGTCAACCTTTTTCTACTTAGCGCGTCCGCCACCACATTACCCTTGCCAGGGGCATAAGCTATATCGAAGTCATATGATGCCAAGAACTCCATCCACCGCTATTGTCTCATATTCAAGTCTTTCTGTGAGAAGAGGTACTTAAGCGATTTGTGGTCGGTATACAGCTCGAACCTCTCCCCTAAAAGATAATGGCACCAAGCTTTAAATGCAAAAACAATCGCGGCCAACTCCAAGTCATGCATGGGATATTTTTTTCTCATGGAATTTAAGTTGTCTGCCCCCGTAGCATATTACTCTTCCTTCTTGCATTAGGACAGCACCTAACCCTATGCCGCACGCATCTGTGTACACGGTAAACATCTTGCCTCCATCGGGTAATGCCAAAACTGGAACTGTGGTGAGGGCTCTCTTAAGTCTCTGAAAAGCAGCGTCACATTCTATGTCCCATACAAAAGGTAGGTTCTTCTTTGTTAACTTAGTAAGAGGGGCTGAAATCTTAGCGAAGTCCTTAATGAACTTCCTGTAGTAGCCCGCCAAACCGAGAAAGCTCCTCACCTCCGTTGCATTCTTAGGAATTTTCCAATCCTGTACCGCAACTACCTTTGCGGGGCCCACGGCTATGCCTTGCTTAGAAACTACATGCCCAAGGAACCGAACTTCCTTCCTCCAAAAATGGCATTTGGAGAACTTAGCCTTTAACTGGTGTGCTCTAAGCGTCTCCATGACTTCCTTGAGATGTCTAGCATGCTCTTCTTCATCTTTTGAGAAGATCAAAATATCATCCATGAAAACTACCACAAACTTGTTAAGGAACTCCCGAAACACACTACTCATCAAATCTACAAAGTACGCGGGTGCATTCGTTAACCCAAACGGCATGACGAGCCATTCGAAGAACCCATCTGGAGTCCTAAACACAGTTTTGTCAATGCTATCCTTAGCCACTCTGAGCTGATGGAATCCTGTGGGTAGATCGAGTTGAGAGAAAACAGATGCTCCCACAAGCTGGTCAAACAGATCGTTGATTCTTGGTAGTGGGTGCCTGTTTTTCTTTGTCAGCTTGTTTAATTCACGATAATCTATGCACAGACGAAGCGATCCATCCGCCTTATTAGCGAATACCACCGGAGCACCCCATTCAGAAATGCTTCGCCTTATGAATTTTTTCTCAAGCAACTCATTAACTTGTTTACTAAGCTCTCTTCTTTCTCGCGGGGCCATATGCCTAACGGGCAATGAAACTGGCTTGGCATTATCAACAAGATAAATTCGGAAGTCTATCTCGCGTTTAGGGGGTAATCTGCTCACTTCATCAAAGACACCTGGATATTCTCAGACCACTCTTACAGATTGCAAATTATCGTCGGATGAGTCAAGGGATTCAAGATAACATAACATGAGCGGACCCTCAGGGCTACAAGAAATTTCAAGGGTATTACCAAGGCGAGTCATGAGCCTCACTACCCTTCATTCACAATCAAGAATGGCTCCATAATTGGACACCCAATCCATTCCTAGGATCAGACCGTATCCCATAAATCCGAGAACATAAGCATTACACGTGAATTCTACGCTTAAGATAGAGATCCTCAAATCCACACACGTCATAGATAAATGGGCGGAGTCCCCAATTGGATTTGAAACTATAACGGGATCCTCAACCAGACCAGTACTTAGGTGCAGATTTCAACAATATCAGAAGAAATAAAAGTATGCGATGCGCTAGAGTCAAATAAGGTTCGAACAGGAAAGTCAGAAATGTAAATAAGACTTTCTACGGAAATATTACTACCTCGGTCAGGAGCTGGAGTGGTGTTGAGAGCATGCACCTGCCCTCCAGAAGGTCCTGCTCGCTGGGTCTGCCCTTGCCCCTGCCCTTACTTCTTAGGGCAATCCTTGCTTATGTGTCCAGTAACCTCACAACGAAAGCATTCACCCAACTTCCTCTTCTTCTTTCTACATTCTTTAGCTAGATGTCCAGTGATACCGCAAAAGTTGCACTTCCTCGTCTCACGTGATTTGTTGTTGCTCTTGTTATTCTTGTTGTTCCCCTTCTTGAAGTCAGCTTTCTTATTCTGAGTCTCATTAGGCTTAACCTCCTTTTTGCTATTCTTGTCTTCCTCATGAAGTAGAGCCATATCCACCAAGCTTTCAAAGGTCGCCCCCATGGGTATATGAGTTAGGGCCAAGCTATGTAGTGGCTCGTTCAATCCTCGAGCAAAGCGTACAGCCTTCTTCTGGGCTGTGTTGACCAAATCCAAACAGAACCGAGCAAGCTGATTAAACTTATTCACGTACTCCCTAACAGACATGTTCCCTTGCTTGAGGGCTAGGAACCTCTCCATCTGAAGGTTCTCTTCTGCTGACGATAAGAACTTAAGCCTAAATGTAAGAACCCGTAACTTCCCCATGAAGGAAAGAGCGGATACTTTGAGAATAACACGGAAGAGAACGCAAAGAGAAGAACATTTCATTGTATGTTACAACAATTCCATCAGAATACAAGAATATACAGAGCATGAATAAATGTTATACAACAAATATCAGAGATTACAATAAATTACATTTAAATATATCGCAACAGAAAATAATACAAAACACAACTGAAAGAGATATACGGATACAGAGCTTTCCGGATATCATTCCAGCTGTAAACCAGGTTCCTGTGAATATAAATCTGCAAAACCAAAACTACTAGCTGCCAGTGTAGAAAATAGGGGCACCCAGAGTTTAGGTTTAAACAATAAACTCCAGGTCAGTCATGTGACTGGTGTGAAAACTAAAACAGTTATTTAAAACTTTACTTTAAAAGAGTAATTCAAGGGACCATGCCGTATAACACGGAACGGGTTTCCTCCCAAGAATACTAGTGCAAATAACAAAACAACGCAATGCTTTTTGGAAAAATGAAGCTACTATAAGACCCAGGTCCCATCACACAATGCAACGCAAGCCGGAGGATAGGGTTTTCCCTTATAATAGCCAAACATGCTTGGTACGTTTAAAACAAATCATTTGATACTGTTATAAGTGTATAGTGTCAAAACAATTCAAATCATAAATATCAATCATAGGCGGCATGGGTACCATCTATCATGTTGTCATACTAGGCTCTACAAATAAAACCGCAATATCACGTATTGGAAATTGGATTTCCGTCATCAGTCGAGGCAAGGGGCAAGCTCCTCTCCATTCGAGACACTCTAGCAAATGTCCCAGGACCGCACACAGCAATCCTTGGATCTTCAGGGCCGGTCCTCCCTTACTTTTGAGGATTGGTAATTCCTGAGCACACGTTTCCCGGTCCTAACAGACCTATATCCGAGGCGCCTCGTATCCAACAACCACATGGGTGAAAAGTATATAAATGTCAGGGCTGGTAGGTCACTGACACCACCACTAGCTAGAAAGAAACGTCGTGCTCTCCCTGCAGTCACTATCCCGTTTTTGACTCATACCGAGGTGTGAGGCTCGCGAATTCATGCTATACATAAAGCTACGCCACACAGGCCGCGCTTTGATCATCAACCACACAACTTTGCTTTTCAACAGAAGCCTTGATCAATTGCCACTTACGCGTGCCACACAGGCAATTCACTCCTTGCGACTGATGTCCATCGATATACAACCTCTAAGCTCGTACGTCTCAGAGAAGGGCGTTAAGCAAGAGAATAAATTCTCTTCCACCAAACAGATGTATATTTAATAGAGATCAATCAACACAGAATAAAATCCAATGTCAGACACATAATCCATTTACAAGTTCGTTCTGGGTCTGAACGAAACCGGAGGCACTTTCCTCGCATATCCATCCATCTCCAAGTACGTCTGGACGATCACCAACTGATTCCCTCATCTTGGGTGTACAGCCCAATCAAGATCATCAGTAATCACCCAAACGATGTGAAGACTTCCGGTCTTCGACCACCGTCTTCCTCTTCGACTTATCGCCGAAACGGTTATTCAGAATGGGTATAACCCGGCCTTTTTGAATAACCCACGTATATAATAACAAATGTTACACAAACACAACAAAACGCCTCATTCCAATTCAGGATACTCTTTTATTCAAAATTCACATTCTTAGGGAAAGGTTCCCATTAATTTTATCAAAGATAAATTCTTCTAAATTTATTCTTTAATCTTCCTTTGGATATCACTTCAAACCGTTTTAGGGTTTTCCAAGCTAGTCGGGATTAGCGAACCACACCGAAGTAATTATTTATTTTATTTCCCAATCCCAACCTATTCAACCCATGGAGAAAAACTAGCAATACTCCATACCTAACACCACGGTGTTATCGGTATAGTTAATTACCATTTCACGTTCAAATCTAATTAAAGATTTAACTATCACTTTGGAGCAAAACTAGTGGTACTCCATTCTCGATCACCTTTCAGATTTGATAATTTAAATTATCAATTCACATTTTAATCTAATTAAAGATTCATTAAAACTCCACTTAGTTTTAATCTTTTCAAAAATCAATATCCTGTCTTTAACTGGGTTAAAGAACCAATGTCACCTAAAACACGATTCACGACAAACCCAAATCACATTTGATATTAAATACAAGGCTCTGAATAGAAAATATACCGGCTTATATTCAATATCAAATTCTGAAACCAACAAATATCGTATTGGAAATAACGATATAAATATATCTTTCAAATTCCCATAACAATATCTGTATAATCACCGAATCCAACATCGAAATATTCCAAAGACAATTTCGATTCAAATCACTTCCAATTCAATTATTGGAAATTCTGATTATTTTTAAAACCACTTTCAAATTCAATTTATTTATTTCAAAAATAAATTGATTTTAATTCTAGTTCAAAACTAGTTCATTTCGATAAAAATCTATTTTTATCCTTTCAAATGTGGAATTTTTCATCCCAGTTCTTTCCGATTCACATATTATGATTTTACACAAATTATTAATATTTTTAATAATTTTATCAAGGCCCGTACAGTCGATTTCCATCAACGGCCATCGAACTGCACTTACAGCGACCTTTTCCAAATTTGATTTGGACATAATTCCAAATCCAACCGTTAGATTTCAAATTTCTAATATTCATTGGAAAGCTCTTTTCGATACAAACCCAACGGTTCCGGTTTTAGGAGAATCCGACGGTCGGATCTCCCGTAATGTCCTTTCGAAGCAATGGTCGAAATTCACGAACTATCGCGGCGCGTTCTATTCAGGCCATTATATATATAATATATATATTATATATATTTCGTCGATTTCCTTTTAAAACGTATTTTATAAATCGTTTTAAATTCGTTTTCAAAACCATTTCAACTCTATATTCAATTTCAAATCAAAATTGGATATTTCATATCATTACTATATAGATGATAATATTTTCAAAACGTTATATTTTGAAACCACTACCTTTTCTATATTCATTATAAAAATGAATATAATCGATATAAATATCGTTCACATCGAAATAGCGCAACTCTAATCAACACGGCTTTATATATTTCAATAAATTCGTTATTCTATTCAACAAATGAATATTTATTCTATTCAACACATGAATCTATATTTCTTTCAACACAAGACTAATCTCAATACTGTCAACACACGACTATTTTTGTTATGTAAAATATTTTATAAAATTATGGTATCTATCGTTTGATTTTTAATCAGATTCCAACCGTAAAGTAGTTTCTAATTTTAAATATGAAAAAGATGTAAATTTTATTGTTAAAATATTTTACTCAACACATGAATAGTTTCAACACATAAATATTCTCAATACATGAACATTTATTCTATTCAACACATGAATATATTATATTATATTCTTTATTTTCCCGATTGGAATGAGGCTCAATCAATCACCATATAATGTTAATTATATGGTTTCCATACAACACATGTATATAAAAAGCAACGATAAATAATCAACCATCATCCAACGTGCACCACACAACTGCATAAGCATTAAATATAAATAATTAACGCTTACACAGCCTGTCGACCAATCGATCGACATACAATTAAATAATTGGGATTAGTGAACGCCAAATATTATCCCAACACCCGTGTGGGGTTTCAAATCAACAAACACAAATTTTTATTTGTGCAGTTGGGCGATGTGTAAAATTTATCGTCCCAATCAATATCAGTCAAATCAGTGTATATAAACAAATCGGCCGATTTGTTTATAAATATTTATTTATCCACATTCACGTTAAAAATTATATTTTTAACGATAATTAATTTATTTCAACACATGAATATTTATTTTTCAATCATTCCACAACACAATCAATTTCCACAACACATCAATCAAACAAACAAGCCGTCCATGGTATGTGGACGACGGGTGTCGGGTGCTACTAAACACCATCTGCAACCTAGTATATAATTTAAACTACAAAAACAAGATTTAAAGTGAGAAGTTCTCACAAAAGCTATCCCAACTCCACGACACTTCAAATGTAGAAGTCTTCGCCGTTCTCGCCTTTCGTCACTTTCGTTACCCGTAGCCACTACATATATAAAAATCACATTTTTATATTCTTGCTATGTATATAAAAATTGCATTTTTTTACATTGCTACTATATAGATAAAAATTCTATTTTTACACCGCTACTATATAGATAAAAATTCTATTTTACACCGCTACTATATAGATGAAAATTCTATTTTTACATCGCTACTATATAGATGAAAATTCTATTTTTACATCGATGTTCATATAATAAAGATTATATTTTTATCACGTTATTCTCTATATAAAGATTTCGCCTTTTCAAATATAAAGATTAATTATTTTAACTTCTCTTTCAAAGAATAAAAGTCTTGTTTTTACTTCTTCTATTTCATATATAAAGATCGAATTTTCACTATCTATAAAATCAACACATTTCTCCAATCAAAATCATATTTTTATTAGTTACATAATAAAAAAAAATCTCACCTTTGATTATATAAAGATTTCATCTTTGATTTTATAAAGATTTCATCTTTGATTATATAAAGATTTCATCTTTGATTTTAAAAATCATTTCATAGAAGGATTCACACACAAAAACACTTCTTTTAAATTAATCACACTAAATAAAATAAAATAAATAAAAAGAAAAAGAAAAGGGAAAAAACTTACTGTATATTGGATTTTCCAAAGGGGGGGAGAGTAACGGCGTCGGTGGTGGAGCAGTGGCGGGTTCAGGGTTTGCAGCGGCTAGGGCTTCAATTTTGGAGGAGGAGGAACGGGGGAGAGTTGGGGCCTGGTGCATCGCGAGGAGGAGGGGGTGGGCGTCGTGTGGGGGCGCCGGGTCTCCGACGAGCGGCGGCGGCGATCTGCAAGGGGGAGGGCACTGCGCATTTTTTTTCTTTCTTCTGAAATGAACGGGAGAGGGTTAGCAGAGAGATAAGGGCTTGGCCCAATATAATAATAATATATATTTTATTTAATTTTAAATTCGAAAAGTTGACTTTTTAATTCGAACTCGAAAAGAGGCCCACCGCCTGTCGTCCATAGCTAATTACCCCCATTCCGAACACAATGGGATATGTATCGTAGGCTGATTCGATCGTTTCGATCAGTTTTCGTCAAAATCAACATATAACACTATATATTGAATTTGAACGCGCATTTTAATCTACCGGGCCCACATACGAACTCTAAAAATTCCCGAAAAATATTTTCTAGCTTCGTATTGACGATACGGTCCTAAAAAACTAATTTCGTCGAATTCTGAGACCGTTAGAAAAATGGCCATTTTCCAGTTGATTAAAATCAACTTAAACTGGTCAAAAGCGTTTTCCTTTGCCACGCTCACATATTGAATCGAAAAATTACGAAAATTGGAATCTAGCAATAACTTGACATCACGGATCCAACAATAGTGGTTTCGTCGAAATCCGAGGTCGTTTGCAAAATGGCTATTTTCAAGGGCCGAAATTCCATAGCGACCATTCTGAATTTTCAACCGGACATATCTTTTGATCCCCGCTATGAAATTTCAATTTCTCGGATTCGTTGGAAAGATATTCCCAATAAGATTCAAATATTTTTGGTTTCACTAAAATCCGGTTTATTTTGCACCCGGTACATTCATTTGAACTTTGAAATCGAATTGTCGAACTACCACGCCATTTTCAATTTCTTTTATAATTATATATAATTATTTATATTCTAACGACGATCTATATAAATGTATACGTTCTATTTCTATTCAAAATAAATTTCTCGTCACTATTATTTAAAACAATTCATTTTAAATATCCAAAATTCACTGAAATTGCCAAAATAAAAAATTTTAAATTGGCTCGCATTTTCCGGGTTGTTACACCAAACCTCTCTCTAAAGTCTTCCCAAGTCTCAACTGGCCTGGTAGCGTTGGTGACTTCCCACCAAAATGCAGCTTCCTCTTTCAACAACCATGCTGCTAACTGAACTTTCCTATGGTCCTCCATATCAAAGATAATGAATGAGTCTTCCGTCTCCTTTAGCCAATTTCGTGCCTCAACAAAGGTTCCAGTTCCTACGAAGTTCTTGCCGCCCATTGCTTTAAAGTCTTTGCATATTTTAGCAAAGTCGGTACCAGGAGGAGGAGGAACCGCGGCCACTAGGGGAGGAGGAGGAGGGATGTCTGTCGTGCCCGCGTTGTTGGCCCTGGCTTCTAAGTACCTTCGGAACCATCCAGGCACGGGTATTCCCTTAGGCAGGTTAAGATCGGCCATGCTGAAAAACGAAAAGAAAAGATTCAAATGAGGAAACAAAGGGAAGTGCTAATGGCTTCTTGGGGAATAACCTTTTTAAACATAAAACTTCCCTTGAAAATTGCTTCTTTATAAATGGTTTTGAAAATAGTTTCAGAAAGGTTTTTTTTTTTTTTTTTACTTTTTGCCCAGCCTGGTAACCTTCTGCTCTGATACCAAATGTAACACCCCACCTCCGCTAGGGTCACTCACAAAGGGAATGCACTAGTTTTGGTGGAGTATTATCTAGGTAAACATGCACAGAGATATCACAAGGCAGAACATAAATAAAGCAGTTGCAGAAATTAAAAACCAACTTTTTATTTTTTTCCAGAAAAGAGTAAAAAACTCATATATCCAAGATACAAATTATTCCATTACATCAAGTTCCAAATAAAGAAGCATAAACTTAAAACAAAAGTAAATTATTCCCCATAAATAGCAGAAGCATCCATAGCATAGCCCAAGACCAAACCGTACATGAGCTGTTAGAAAGCAAGCTAAATCGAAGCTAAGAGCTAGTGTTTCCTCCCTGAGAACCTGGGGGGAAGAAACAAAAGAAAAAGAGGCGAAAGAAAAAAGGTCAGTCATAAAGATTGGTAAGCCCTAGTGACTTTCAATATGAAAGCTAGTAAAGGTAACATGATATGTGAAAACTGGAATTAGACATAAGGATGATAATAGAACTAGTAGGATAATTAAGATAACAAGATAAGTCAAGTCTGGCATCGCATATTCAAGTTTAGCTGCGCCAACTGTACTAGTGTTCTAACCCATGTCAAGTATTAATCATGAAATGATCCCTTAGCCCAGTGTCATGAAGTGACCCATTACGGGGTCCTACGGTACAATCTACTAATCGATCGGCTCCCTACAAGTCCTAGCTCGTCATGTGTCTGTGTCATACGGCCCTATCCTGAAATGTAGTTACCTGTGCTAGGTCCACCATAGGGTGTATCTAGTCCTATTGTGCCAACCACTGACACGAATCAAGCACGCACAGTGTAAATCTACGGGTGCCCAATGCCTGCTTTTTCAACTCCGGACTACGTGCACGACCATAGTCCGCCTGAACCTACAATGGCGCACCTACTCAGCCGTCGTTCTGGTCGCTTACAATCAGGCCAGTGTTCGTGCCCCACCCTGCCTAGTCCCAAGGTATCGTGATACATCTAAGTGGGTTACTGCTGAAAAGGACCGCGTAACTAGGGTTTCTAATGGGTTAAGTGTTGTCATTCAAATTCGTGACTTAACCCTATCCAAATCATGTATCAAGTTGGTTAAGTGTTTTCAAGCAGCTCATGACTTAACCCTATCAAATCATCGTGTCAAGTTGGTTAAGTATATTCAAGTGGTTCATGATTTAACCCTATCATGTGGCATTAATTCATTGGTGCACGCCAACCTCTCACATTAGACTAACTGTTGTGGTTACTGGATTTGTCAAGCGGTTCCGGGCAGATTTACACCACAACATAGTCTAACCTCGGGTTTTACGTGCGATATGACCAACTACCCACATTGGATCCTATTGTTTGCAGCCACTGGATTTGTCGGGCGGTTCCGGGCAGATTTACACTGCAAACTCAACCCAACCTCGAGTTGGCCATTTCAAGTTTATCTAATTGTCATGCCCACGTTCAAGTTTTCATGTCTAGATTCATGTCCATTTTTCAGGTCATATTCCATGTCAAATCGTGTCAAGTTCATGTCCATATTCAGGTTCAAGTCATAACAACGTCCATGTTCAAGTTTAAAGCTAATTCATGTTTTACCTAGTCTACCCAAATCGTATTCCCATCGTACGTAAGCTCGAATCGATACAAATAAATCTAATTAGGGAATAACATAAAAAGGGACGGGTATAAGGTGGCACAAGTGATTACTAGCATAGCATGGTATGACTTGAGATAAAGGATTATAACATTACCGACATGTGGAATATTGGAATTAAATATAAAGATTCCAAATCTAACAAAATAAGATACTAGTCAAGATAACAGTTGTCACAAGGTGATAGTATAGTCATAGTGATGATTGACATAAGATGATAGCATAATCATGGTAACGATTGACATAAGATGATAGCATAATCATGGTAACGATTGACATAAGGTGATAGTCATAAACTTGTGACTAATAGCAGATTCAACATGATAATATGAGGGGTTTTTCTTTTTGATTTACAACATGAATATGCCCCAAATCAATGTCATAGTAATATCCAAGAGTCAAGATCCAAGATGAACGAGAATGAATGTAAACAGTCATCATACATAGGTCCAATTTTAATTTACATCATATTCCTATTACATTTACAGTTTAAATATAAAAATAACTGGGGCTTACAGATCGTGGTTCCAGAATTAGAAAAAGAGAGTCGATAGTTGAATATGCTTAGTCAAGTCCAAATAGAAATCCCCAAATCAGCAACGTAGCTTCGACGTAGAAGAAGTAGTCTCTCTAACTTTTCAACCAGAATTGGAGCAGCATAAGGTTAGAAAGAATTTTGTGTAGAGAGACTAGTGTAAGGGGCTGTATTTATAGGGTCAGGTCAACGAACGTGGACAGAAACGAGGCCAGATACATTAAAGTGAACTCAGCTTCAGAAATGGGCTCGGGCACTAGGTCGACCCCCAGGTCGACACTATGGTCGACCTGGTCCTGGGTAGGTCGACTACATAGTCGACCCCCAGGTCGACCTGGTCCTGGGTGGGAAATTTCCCACCCAGTCCATTTGGAGGTTTGAAATTCGAATTTTTCAATTCGAATTGAGCTGTTATGAACTTGAAAACTTCTGAAAATTCAAAAGGTCATAACTTGGTCATACGGGCTCCGATTTTCGAAAACTCAGACTCGTTTCCAAGCAGAATTTTGAGACGAACGCAATGGCGCAACCCGTTTCCCTTGATTCTTATTTTAAAAATTAATTCTATCTTGATTTATGGTTATTACACGTTATAAAAACACAGGTCGTTACATTTATCACTTAAGTATCCAGTTTAAATAAAACAAAACAAAACATGCACATTAAATTCACTAATCTTAAGGTCATATCCAACCTTAAAGGATTTCAGCTGAACATTCAGCCAATCTTAAATGGTTTGACGGGGGTTCTAGAAGCAGATGGTTAATTCATGTGTGCTTAGTTTTAAATGAAATAAAGCATGATGCAATATGAGTATTCTCTACGCCAAGTAAAATGTTAGTTTGTAGAAAAGCAGAAACTTGCTTCAATCCTAACCTAGTTTTCTTTACTTGTAACAGGTCATGAATTACTGGCAGACTTAGTTATAAAAGGATTTAAGGTGAAATTTCCACTCGCATTGGTTTAATGCTTGCTTATGTCATAATGGATAAATATATTTATTATTCACAACTTTGCACCATTCATTGACAGTGATAAAAATGTTAACACTCTTTCACACATATTTCTTTTTTCTTTTTTAAGTGAGGTATGTTTCATGTGACCCTATGTAATATTTAAACTTTTGACGAACCAAAAGTAGATTTACATCAACCTTCATGTGTCTTTATTATGATTTTTTTTAGAAAATGATAGCAAAAATTTCATCAACATTTATGTGTCATTTTTATGATTTTTTTTTTTAAGAAAATGATAGCAAAAATTACATGAACAGTTATGTGTCTTTATTATTGGTTGTGATTTACTTCTTTTATGCCTTGTTGAATTGGCCCATTTTTACACTCAAATTTGTACTGGATGGTTTTTTCTTCTTCTTCCATTATCATGTTAATATATATCTGCTGCTAGATGTGTGAGTTCAACCTTTTTATGTACATTTTTATCGTTGGTGCTTTAAGCTAGTATAATCTTCTAGGTTTTGATATGGTAGTAACTTCCAAATAGTTTTGGTTTGTTTGCATTAAGCTAGTATATTATACTCTGCTTAATATTCCTTTTCTCTCTGTTTTTATAAAGAGTAATTGCTCAATACCTTTTATAATTATAGGTTTGGCCTTTATGCAATTAAATAAGAAAATTCAAAAGACAACAATTAATAAAAATTTGCACCATGTTGTAGCTGTTGTGTTTCTAAAATCAAAACCGACTTAACAAATGTTAACAGTATAAAGATTCATGCATTACATGTGATCCTTTAGTTTATGCAACCGGAGCTTCAAATAATCTCAATTCATATGTGGTTAAAAAATTTATGAATAAGTTGGCTTGAATTATTTCATAAAATGAGGAATGGAGGATGCAATCCAGATGAGCGTTCATTAGTTGGCTTGATATCTTGCTTTTGGGATTTAAAGTTCATTTCAGTTAGTTAAAGGGGTTCATGGGTGTGTTTAGAAACATAGGGTTGAGTAAATACGCATGTTACTAATGTGCTTGAGCATGTACACAAGCATGATGCTATAATTTAGTGTACCACGTCTTGTTTTGTTTTTATATATACTTCTACATTTTGTATCGTTTTGAGTTCAGCTGAATAATAAATAAATAAAAATTGTTGTATTCGTGTTTCTGTTTACAGATCCATCTCGTTTTTCAGTTGTTTTTTTTAATACGATCTTGCCTTGCATGTAAGATTGCATGTTTTGAACCGACATTTATGATATGTTTAAGCATACACAAATTAAATGAAAATGTTTTATTCTATAAACATGGCACTTACAGATGGACGAGAAACCCGTTTATACGAGAAATGCTTTTATTCAATCTTGGATCATGCGAAACTGAGCTTCACGGCTCAGTTGAAACTGAGCGTAAGGCTCAGTTTCGCTGAGCCTTAAGGCTCAGCGGAAACTGAGCGTCGTAAGGCACAGTTTCGCTGAGCCTTAAGGCTCAGCTGAAACTGAGCGTAAGGCTCAGCTGAAACTAAGCGTAAGGCTCAGCTGAAATTGAGCCTTTCGGCTCATTGAAACTGAGCCGTAAGGCTTAGTTGAAACTGAGCTTTACGGCTCAGTTGAAACTGAGCGTAAGGCTCAGTTTTGCTGAGCCGCAATGCTCAGTTGAAACTGAGCCTTTTGGCTCAGCGAAACTGAGCTTTACGGCTCAATTGAAACTGAGCGTAAGGCTCAATTTCGCTGAGCAATAATGCTCAGTTGAAACTGAGCCTTACGGCTCAGCGAAACTGAGCCGTAAGGCTCAGTTATTTCTAATTAATGATTAGTTAATCATTACGTGTTTGTTTTAATTCTTACTATGAATATGTTATTTACCCCACGTTATAACTTACCGATATATTAATGCATTATTTAACTATTTATGGAAATATTAGCACCAATGATTTGTTGTAAAGCACTTGCCAGCTTCACATATCTTTTACCTTTTACCAATGCACATTTTTACCCATAACCATGTTTGATGGGGCTTTAGCTATAAAATGTGCTTTCTGAATGCTCTGTGCATAATAATTTTGTCTTCCCTGTTTCCCATTTACTGATTATTAATGCAGTAACTGCTGTTCTGCTTCGAGGCATTCAGTATTTTGATTTGAAAACAGTATAAAGATTCGTGCATTACCTGTGATCATTTGTGTTCTGTAACTAAGCGCTAAAGGATATAACTTGTAGTTACATTAGTAATACACATATTTTTACGCTGTACATATCAGAAAACTTTTCCTATTTCACAGCTTTCTGCTTATTATTTTTTAACTTTTTACTCGCACTATCACTGCTATTTCCGGCTGCATAATTAGCTTTAATTCACTACACGCGTTTGTTCTAACATACTTGAAGCTTTAAATTTTCTGTTTGATGCACACAAGTTTGTTGCCTACAACTTGCTTGACTAACCAGTAACCGCTTACATTTTTGTACTTGAAGATCGGTTGAAAATGTTTAACTTATGCATCCACGCGCCAGCATTTTGTAGTAATACGTGTTTTATTTGCTGATCACAGGTTCACCATTGCAATTGTATTAGTGCATCCGTATATATAACTTTTTCTCAATTACAATTATTTTCCATTTTTTATTTTATGGAATTGATAGGATATGTAATGTCAAAATGCCAACATTGTTTTTACTGGTTAAGCACTGTATTTGTAGAAAATAAAATTTGAGAGGAGGAAAAGATGAAGAATTTTTTTGAGGAAGACAAACTTTTTCTTTTTTATTGCTTTTTTTTTCTCTTAATTGCTTAATTTACCAAGATGCTTCTACATATACATGCTTATAGGAAAGTTCTAGATAAGACCGCATTAATACATTTCCAAACATAACCAAATAGGCAAAAACAGGAAATGTAATTTAATGCAATATTTAATACTAGTTTTAATTTATTCCAACAATGTCTCCTCTAAATTAAAACTTGCTTAAATTTTCTGTACTTTTCTGAAGATTCATCCGCTATGTGCCTTTGAATATACCCAAGAGTCCTCTTGATAACTTTCTAATGCGAGTAACACAGATCTTCCATAAATCGACTTACAATGCTAACACTGTATGCTATGTCTGGTCTTGTGTATACGAGATATCGTAGACTTTTTTATATCTCACATGTTTTGGTAAAAGTATAATAATTGTCCAAACTTTCTTTCTCATCGGCTCTACTTTTCTCGCTTTCTTATCTTCGGCTTGCTCTACCACCACGGCTTCTGTAGTTGTCATTAGTGAAGAAACACTTGTAGTATCCTCTAATCCAATTTTGATCACTTTCAATGAATCGATAATACCAGCCTTTACCATATCAACATATTCATCTTTAGCAGCGTCAGCTTGATCCTGCTCCAAAAGCTTGCCAACAGCAACCGCATCTTCTACTTCAGCATTCGCAGTAATAATATATGCTGACATCTCCAAAGCATTTTGAATGATTTGAACATCGATTTTCTGGTCAAAATTAACCGCTTGCAAGTTTGCTAGTTCTTTGAATGTATACAGCAATGTAACACCACCTCCAGGCATAATTCTCTCTTCCACAATAGCTTTAGTTGCATTTAAGGCATCGATAACTCTTTCCTTCTTCGCACTAACTTCAGCTTCGCTCGCTCCTCCAAATTTTAGAACTGCAACACCACCAGATAACTTTGCCAACCGCTCTTGCAGCTTCTGTTTGTCATAGTCCGATGTATTCAAATCAATGGCAGATCTTAGCTGGTCACATGTTTCTACTTGTTTTCCTTTCTTTTCTTTTTCTTTTTTCTTCTCTTTTTTCTCCTTTGCTTCGTTGCCTTCGCTATCGTCTTCTTCTTGATCTCCATCAGGAATCTTCTTTTCTTTCTCTTCTTCTGCTTTCTTTCTCTCTTCTTCTTTCTTCTTCTTTTTTAGATTCTTCGAATCCATTTCGCTCTCTTTTTGCTCTTTAGCTTCAGGTGCTTTTTCTTCAGTCTTTTTGCCTTCATCTTCTTCATTCTTATCCTTCTTTTTTTTCTTGTCTTTCTTTTGCTTTGCATCTCCATCTTCTTCATCATCTTCTTCTTTTGCAGCTTTCTCTTCATCTTCTTCTTTAGCTTTTTCTTCTTCATACTTATCGACCTCTTCAAACCTTTCTTCCTTTTCTTCCACTGTTTCATTTTCTTCATTTTTGTCCTTTATTTCTTTTGCTTCTCCTTTCACTTTTTCATTTTCATCTCCTTTGTGTTCGTCCTCTTCTTTGACCTTCTCTTGTTCTACATCATTTTCTGTTTCTTTCAACATGTTGTATTTGTCTTCTTCCTCATCTGCAGCCTCTTCCTTTTCCTCCTTTTCTAACGTGTTTTCTCTCTCCGCCTTCTCCTTTTCTTTTTCTTCTTCATCCACTTTGTCAGCTTCTACATCAGCCTTCTCCTTTTCTTTTACTTCTTCATCCACTTTGTCAGCTTCTTTGCTTTCATCCTCTTTTTCCTCTTCTTCGACCTCCTCTTCATCTATTTCTTCTTCTTCTATTTTTTTGTTATCTTTTGCGTACACCTCTTTCAATAAATTCTACGAATCTTTTGCGAATTTTTCTCTAAGAATATGGTCGAAAGCTTCTCTATCAACGTTCTCACTCATCAAAATCCGAGCTTGATGATCTTCCCGTCTCAAGCTTACAAATGCTTTACTCTCTTTCTCCGTCATGTTTTTAACATTTTTTGGCCATTCGTAGCCACTTTCAACGATCTCCCATAATCCTTTGGAGATCAACTCTTCTTTCTTTTTATTACTCCATTCTTCGAAATTTTCTTTTGTGAGAACAAACGGTGAGGAGAATAGAAAAGCCATAGTTTCAACCAGGCTCTGATACCAATTTGTAGAAAATAAAATTTAAGAGGAGAAAAAAGAAGAAGAATTTTTTTGAGGAAGACAAACTTTTTCTTTTTTATTGCTTTTTTTCTTCTCTTAATTGCTTAATTTACCAAGATGCTTCTACATATACATGCTTATAGGAAAGTTCTAGACAAGACCGCATTAATACATTTTCAAACATAACCAAATAGGCAAAAACAGGAAATGTAATTTAATGCAATATTTAATGCTAGTTTTAATTTATTCCAACAGTATTATCAAACTTGAATAAATATGTAAATTGTGAATTTTGGTGAAAATGAAAAGTTTTTAGTTGATCTTGGTGAATCAAAGAACATGATTTTGTGAAAATGGAAATTTACTGCACAGTGTAGTGATAATTGAATATGCTTTAAAGGCAGTGCGTTGCACGACCACTATCAACAATGCGTTTTTGCACTGCCTTTTATAGAAAGTGCATGTTTGCACTTCTCATTACAGGAAGTACATGCGGCACTAGCTGTAAGGACAATGCCGAGCAACACCACCTAACAGATGAAGGCAGTATGTTGCACTGCCTCTACAGGCAGTGCGATTTGAGCTGCCATTTACAGGCAGTGCATGCGAATTTGGAAGCTTGTTCACCATCACCACAAATTTGTCACAATATTCTGGTAATGTCCGTTGACTAGACTAATTATTAGTTCAAATGATTATAACGCTTGCTAGGTGAATTCTTAGAATGAAATATTTTCTACTTTGTGCAAGCAGTAGCGATGGGTTTCATAATTTTGAAATCATTGAGTACTATCAACTATCCCACATGTGTAAGTGTTTGTAAATAAATACATTAGTCATCATAATAATTCAACTTCCTGAATATCCAAGCTCAAAGGAAAAAAATGGATGTAATTTCATACAGTCAACCTTACTTTTTGTACAATCATCATGGTATACGTTTACGTTTCCATATTTCAGTTTTACAGTTTGCATTATAATTTCTATGTTAAATCATGTATTGTGGCCAACTTTTATTTGCTGCAATGAGAAACTGTACACTTGAAAAGTTTAACTGCTTTAATCAAAGCAAATTGTTGGAGTGGGATATTTAGCGTTGTTATATATAAAGGGCTATTTCCTGTTTGATTTGTTGCCGCACATAAGGAGCGGTAATTAAGTAGAGAATCTGAAGATTATATTTGCTAAAGAGATATGGATATTTTTTTTCCCAAAGATACACAATATCACATGTTATAATAAATCACGTGAAAAGCAAATTAGTAATACTATACCCACTTGCTTGAAATGAAAAGTACAACAAATTGTTTCCCAGGAATCACCAGTTATTTCAAAATTAGGATTGGTTTATTTAGGAAAGGTAAGCTATAAAAGTGGCATAATTTACAACAAAATGTTGATGAAAATTTCCTAAAGTATCAATTTTATCTTGAAATTTCTCAATAAATTTGAAGTAATCAATTGCCATGTGTTTATTGAACTGTACAGAGCTAAGCAACTTGGTCTTGGGGTCTAAGGCTAACACCATCCAAGGAGTAAGAATCATGGTTATGTGGACCACTCTGATGACCAATGACATGAAGAGGTCATTACTCAAAGTACAAGGTATTTTTGGTTAGACAAACTGTTGCTTGAAATCTTTTTTTTCCCTTTTCTATGTTGTTGAACTCAGCGAGTAATTAAATAAAGTATTTTGCAATTATAGTAGGGATTATTCTCTATACAAGGCATGAAAGTGGTATTAGAAGAGAAAGTTTTAGAAGCCAATGTTATGCAGTTTAATTGCATGTTCATTAATGTTTTCATTTGGTAAATATAACTGTTTTCATTTTGGAGACCATACATATAACTGTTTATTTATGTGTTAACACTTATGTTAATGCATTTACTGTTTATTTTGTATATGGAAATATCAACTACGAAACAAATTCCTATATATTATCATATTTTGGAGACCATACATTTGTCAAAAATTACAGGAAATTTACCATTCACGTTAATAAATTACCAGCTTACCATGAATACCTAAGGATCACTTAATAGGACAAGTCATAAATGCACAATATCTCATTTTACCTGGCTTTTATTATTTCTTCTTTCCAGATTAAATTTTAGTTGCACCATATGCATGATTTCAATCATAATAAATGTTTTCAAAAGATTGTCCTTCCACTTAATTTCAATTTTGTGCAAGGACCTATGATCCATTAGCAATAGTCTACAACATTGTAGATTGCTCCATGTACACCATACATTATACATATGTCACACAAACTAGCATTAGCATACTTTTAAGTTTGGTATCCTGCAAAAATGTATAACATGATAGAACAAAGCGTCATCTCACCATATGCACCATAACTGGATCCATTTATCTTGCAGATTTATTTTCTGTTAAGTGTTGATAGTTGTGTTTAGATGACAACTGTTTATATAAGCAGTCTGATGTTGACTGATAATACATTTCAGCATAGATTTAGGATTCTTTAATTGAAGCAGATTTTGATACATGGAATGTATTAGCAGAATATGTTAATAATTTTTTTAATAATTTACTTTATTACACTAATTTGCTACTATGTATAAATGATTGAAAATTTGCTACCATGTATATGAGAGTATAGATGTATATGTTAAGAAAATGAAGTGGTAATAGATGAACCACTCAATTCCCATCAGTTGATTTGTTTACTTGCATTCAAATTACTTATCATACATACGAAACATTAATACGTGAGAAAAATAAGTTCAAAAATTTTGAACTCAAAATTTTAATTAACTAGATTGAGGCCCGTGCTTCGCACACGGGCAAGATGGGAAGAAGTTGGTAGGGAGATGTTGAGTTTTTTTTTTTATTTTGCGGTCCAACGCATGAAAGACTATTGTGTAGTAAAGTGAGATTTGTTGTGTCGTTGCATGTGATGGGTTGCATGTGCTCAAAAATAGATCATGCTGGAGTAATGAAGATGGATGATCATGTTGCGATAGCCGGTAAGAACAAAATAGAAAAATGGATAGTGGAAAAAATGGAGCAGTTAAACTTGTCATGCTGGAATACAGTAAAATAGAAAAGAAACAGTGCGGTAAAGTGGAAAGCGTCGAAGGATTTTAAAATAGTGACAGAAGCTGTAAACGTATTTAGAGAATGAAACAATAAGTGTTGTGGACAGTCAAACAATTAAAAATAATATTTGTTATGTTAAATGAACGTACCTGTAATTTAAAGAGTTCACATTACCCAAACCAGGATAGTATGTTGCCTAATTTTATAGTACTGGGATATTCCTTGATGTAATGGTGTCATGGCACAAGTAGAATATGTATTGATGAAGTAGTAGCTTTCAAGTAATGATAAAACAGAGTGCAAAACAGTTGGGGAAATAAGTATTATAGTGGAGAGGTTCAAATGAAGGTACATGGATGGAGTTGAGGTGTAGACAGGGGGAGAAATGTTTTTAATTTTAAATTCAAAGACGATCGGAAAATGTAAAATGTCAGCAAAATGTATGTTTTTGCTTGCATGTAACAGTAAACAGTCAGCAGATATATAAGACGTACTAAATTTGTTGTTTTAATGGTTTGGAACCTATTTCTTAATTTCAGTTGTCAGTAATTTCTGTAATCTACATACAACTAATGATTGATATGCTTGTTTAGAGTGAAAGTTTCTTAGTTTATATTGATTAGTTGACCGACCTGTAGCAATAATGCTAAAAAAGCAGGCCGAGTTATGAAAGTACAAATAAAACGACAACTAACAGCATCAGAGAGGGAGTAATAGACGAACTGTTATGTCCTAATTAAGCAATTGGAGATAGACTTATGAATTCCTATATTGAGAGTAAATCTGGAAAGATAATAAACAGAGGAATTTGAAGAACTACCTCAGGTGCATCCAGTGGCGGATGCCAGGATTTAAGCCTGGTGAGGTCACGATTAGGAAATTTGAGGGGTTCGGGGGCGATAGGCCCCGAATTTTTTTTTTTAACATGTATTCATCAAAAGAAAAATTCCTAATAAACCATGTAATCAGGTTCACTGCTACTTTTTTTTTTTGTAATCAATTAACTGATAATTGCTCGCCAAGTTCACTGCTACATTTCTGTAATCAATTCACTGCTACATTTCTGTAATCAATTCACTGCATCACCAACAATGCAACAAACACAATAAAAATAGTGCAGACAACATTCTCTTGTTATAGAGAAAAAAAGAACACTGCATCACCAACAATGCAATAAAAGCACTTGAACCCATGAATCAACAATGCTAAAACAACTGCTACTACGGCAATAAAGCATCCATCAAGAATTGAAGAGAAACCAGTAATCAATTCACTGATAAACGATTCAAAACCCTAACGAATAAAATTCAAAGTAGCAGAAATTAAAATTAGGGTTAGAATGATTACCATCTGAGAAACGATGCAAGAGTGATGATGGTGATGCAGAATGGAAGCTGCGCGATTTGAAGAGAACCAGGGAAACGGTCGATTTACTTTCTCGTTTCTTTTTTCTTCCGTCTTTCCCTTTCTTCGTTTTACTTTTCTCGTTTCTGCTCGTGTTTTGCTTCTCCGCGTTTTGGTTGTTTTTTTTTTTTTTTTTTTTTTTTTTTCTGGTGAGGTCATGTGACCTCACCAGCTAACATGTCCCTTGGTGCATCACATATTCCAAATTTTGTCACATGTAAATGACTTAAAAAGTATGCTAAGAATAGCTTAGCAAGGAATGATTATTAAAATGTATTTAGAATTAACACGAACATAACCCATCTGATTTTGCAGTAAAAGGTCTTAGTTAAGCACGCAGACTTCTGAAGTATAACAACCCAGATAAGGAGTACTCGGTCAAGTAAATATTAGTTCTTTGTTTCACTGCAATCTACCACGTCATATCTGAGTACACTACACATGCTATCCAAGTAACCAAATAATATCAGCACAGAAGCGTTGAGTTTGTGGGCTTTCTGCTTGTTTTCTTCTCCACTCATCCAAAAACAAAACGGTGTCAGAGAAGTGAAACTACCATCTGGCCTCCAGTCATAACTCCCTCGTTTGGCGTTTTATGAAATTAGCCATGAAAGTGTGCTAATTTTGGAATTCATGCCCTAGAGCGGAGGCCTATCAATTTGAAGGTGGATCGACTTACAAATGACACTCTTCTCCGTTTTGTTTACAAACATATACATGGATAGTAATGAATAGATGCTGTACTTTGAAGCTTAGCATCATCTGCTATATCACTAAAAATATTGGATTCCAGATGTCAATCAATATGGTGACTCCTAAGGCACCGTGAAATTTGAAACTTTTTTGCCAACCATAAAACAACATAAATAAGCAGTAAACTTGAATTGTATCATTGTTGTTATAATAGAAGTAAATAAGTTTTTTTTTTTTTTTTTTTTTTGAAAGTTAAGCGCTAATTTTATTAATCAACGAAATATTTACAAATTTAAGCTATCAAGCATATACAAACATATGCCAAGCTTACAAAATGAAAAGACTCAAAACATTGCTAATGTCACGGTAACTTGCTGCATAGCTCATTGAAGCAAGATGTATCCAATTAGACGACCTCGAAATCTTCCAATTTATAAAGCATTCCATGAAAGTTTGCTATCTTTAGGTCTGAATATTGGTGAACAACATAACATGAAATCAAATCACATCATGTAAGAGATGGGTCATACATCGGATTGTTCCGCGTATGCCTTCTGGTTGTTTTCAGCTTACTACTGACAGGCATCACATCCTCCGGACCATAATCATTACCATCATCGAGATCATCATCTGCCCAAAACTTTCCTTTTAGTTTTTTGTTCTTGGAAGAATGAAGGGAGGAAGTAGGCACCGCAGTTGAAAGGAGGGCGTTGTTAGCAATGGGAAATGTCAAACCTGCGCCTGTTACATTAGAAGGAGGTAGTTGAAAGTTTGATGGAGGTTTCAAGTGTCCATATGGAGACGAAGAAGCTACAGGAGCTGATTTCGCGGTGATCGGAGAGGATTTAGAAGAGACTGGATTTAAACCAGTGGTACCACATGTTGCAGAAGTATTACTCATGCTTGAATTTCCTTTTGGCGATTTATCAACATTAACAGAATTTTCATCAAAGAGATTACCTAACAGATCCTCCTCGCCTTCAACTTGATTAATTTGTTCTATATTTTGAGCTGCAGCCTCCTGCATGGTACTGATTAATGCTACAAAGCTAGTTGCAGCTTCAGCATTACCTCCAATATTATAATCAACCTGTTGACTATTAGCTTGCACCTTAGCGTTAGTATTGATCTCATTATTAACCGTCCCTTCATCTACTACTGCTTGTTCTTCCTCACCTACGTGTTCCACATATGCATCAGCAAGATTCTCAAAAGGATTGGAGCTTCCATTTCCTATCTCCACATCTCGACTCACATTAACCATGCTATTACTCATGGTTTTCATTCTCCAATATTTCTTTTTTCTATTATTAACTGTTTTCCAATTGTTTTGAAAAGAGATCTCCTGTGTCTTTTTTATGTTATTCCCATTGTGATCATTGACTTGATGTTGCTTGCTAGTATTAATCTGAACATCTTTTGCGACCTTCTTGTTATTATGTAACTCACATGAGGAAGTTTCATGACCAAATTCTTTGCACAAGGTACAAATCAATGGCTTCCAGTCGTAAGAGAGTTTAACAGGGGGACAATTCTCTCCTAAGGCTGATATTGGAATAGAATCAGGCAGTACACACTCAGGGGAGACTTCCACTAACGCCTTAGCATATCTAAATCTGTTCATTCTCTCTGTGCTACTATCAAAGCAGATTAATTTTCCTACATGACACACTAACCAGTTTATACCAATTAGAGTCCAAAGAATAGTGGGAATTCGATAGAGGTGAATCCATACAGGAACTTTCCTGATTTGCGACTGAACATTACCGATCATTGGATCCCATTTAGTCAGAATAAACATTCTTCCTCTAATAAAAATCGGATCAGCATTTAAGATCCGATCCTTTTCATCATCGTTAAAAAATTTGAAATAGTAAAATCTACCATCAAATTTGATGTCAACATCCCCTTTTAATCTCCAATACTTCTTCAGAAAATTGGTCACAGCAAGATAATTCAGTGTACCATCTAGAAAAAAACCTACTAAATAACTACTCCAATAATCCATACCTGTTTTTCTGACCAAATCAGGCAACGATTTTGGGGGGGCGTCCCTGGGAATATCAAAGTGGATAGGCTCATAAACGCCAGCGTTTCTCGGTAGGGAATTAAAGAGAGAAGCGTAGTCACACTTAGTTGATGGATTCGATGATGATGATGGGATCTGAGTGGGTTGCGATTGCTGATTTGCTTGGCGCCTATCAGAAGATACAGCACCAAAATTGACGAGCGAAGGGTTCGCAGTAGAAAGATTTGCATCGGAGGGGGGTGGATCGGATGGAGAGGGAGGAGGAGGAGTGCGAGATGGAAGAGGAGGGAAGGAATCGGAGGCAAGGTTAGGAGAAGAGGAATTGAAGTTTATTTGCGCAGCCGCCATGACTAATGGTCATGATCGGATGGAGAGGGAGAAGTAAATAAGTTTTGATAATTTGAAGCTATGCAATGATCATAGATCCCATATTCCAGGGGCTACGTTCAATGTTTACCCTTGTCCAATATGTGTTCTAGTTTTACTTGATACATTTAATACCATATAAAATTATGCATTCAGACTGTAAACATGAGTCATGGTTCTGTGATACCTGTTTTGGGTTTCTTATAGACATGCAAGGAAGCTGAGACGTGTTTTTGTGTGGTAGATATCATCATATCACGGTTATCATCAACCTACACCAATTAAGCGGTAAAATCAGCCTATTACAATGATAAAAGTTGAAGCAACAATATTGCATCTAAAGGAGATCATCAAATAATTAAGTACCATAGTATTTTATGTAACTGTGACTTCATTTTGCATGTAATAAGCTATTCATGTGTTGTATAGAACATGTCAGTGAATACAACATTATATCTAACAACTGCATAAACCAAAAATAAATTTAATCAAATGTAGCAAATACAAAATGCACAAACATACGTACTAAACAAATGGACGCAGTCGTGAGTTACACTATCAGGGACTCATCAGTTTTCATGTTCCTGCCACTATGAATTAGACGGACAACAACCAAATTCTGCACATTTGTGAATTATACACCCAAACCGGAAAAAGAAAAAAGGAAAAAAAAAAAAAAAAAAAAAAAAAAGCACTTAGCAGTAAAAATATACCTAACTTAATTAAAGAACCAAGTAACAGATAAATCATTTAGTGTCAAACGAATTTCAATCGTGTACTGTAATAATAAGTACAATCAACATCAATAATTTATAATGGCATATGGGAAGTACCTGAACATAGATTGGGCCAAATTCAGCGGTCAAACATCCACAACAATAGGATGAGTCCGATCTACATCTGTAACAGTAGCATTAAAATGGTCAACCCATGGAAGCAACAATACAATTGTATATCTGAAAAAAGAGATGATTTTTTTTTTTTTTTTTTTTAGAGATGAATTAGTTGGTTTCAACAAAAATTATTCAAGGGCGGGTAGTTTACCGTTTAAGTAGCGTTCTTTTTCAAACATGGGCAGTTGCCATTAACGTCCGTGGTCGACGCGTCGGGCGTGGACCACATCGAACTTGAAATTCAAAAGAAATGGTAAAATTTTATCTGTTTGCGCAGCGTCTGAAACGTCCGACACGAAAGGATAAAATTCCAGTCGTTCTTCCATTTTTGCATTACATATTTCATAAAAAGAACGTGTTCCCTCTTTCGCGAAATTGCCCCTTCCCAAGCCCTTTTCGTTTGCCACTTTAGGTTCAGAAAAGAACACAACCTTGATTTGGAAGAAAACCATAATTAACTACACTTTCGATCTAAATCTACTAAAAGCACTGCGCTTTAATCTGATTTTTCGTAAACTTAAGAAAATTAGATATTAACTTGCATAAAAAAATATGCAACAAAGTTTATATAAAAATGAACAACGATTTAAACCTTATCAATTTGATGAAGTAAAGCTTGGACTGAGAGAAACCCGGAAGATCTGAGTTTAGCTGTAGCCCGCTGTTAGACCAAAAAGTGGTTCTAACACCCAAATTGATTAAAAGCAAAATGAAATGAGATAAAAATAAAAATGAACGCACAGGATTTATAGTGGTTCGGCGAAGAAATGCCTACGTCCACTTGTTTTTCACTATTTTCACGGATTTAGTTGCAAGTACAATGAAATATTCACTCGATCTCTCTCACAACTCACTTACAATCACTCAATTGTTTGAAAACAAATAATGAAAGAAGATTTGGATTTTCCGGAATTGCTGGAATTCGGGTTATGAAGGTGGTTGAACTCTCCAAGTGCCAGAAAAAGATCCTTTTCTTTGTCTCCAGACGGGGTATTTATAGGTGTTCAGAACCCGATCCGGATCGGAGCCACGTGTCATCCACCCCATCAGCCTCGGGTTCGGATGCATTTTTATGTTGACAACGCATAAGAGTAAGGGACGTTGTGGGTAGGAACTGGTCATAGCCGATCCGGATATCCAAGCGCTTATGCAGGGGAATGATATGGAAAATGGGTTCGGGTCGGAGGGACATGTACAAGGGGTTCGGATCGGGATATCCGACCCGACCCGGATTGACTTGGAAACAATTCTCTCTTCTCTTTATTCTGCTCCGCTCCGCTCCGACCTATCTCTGTAGCAATTGGGTGGCTTTCCGATCCGACTGGAAGTAGATTCCCCTTCGACCCGAATAGCTGTGCTTCTTTAACTCCAAGAGTATTAGTTCACCGATCCGAACAGCAGACTTTACCCTATCCGAACCGTTATCCTGCTCCGATCCGACCCGCTTCAAAGTTTTTCAAGTTCTTCAATATTTCATATCTTGACTTTGTGTTGCCCAGTTCACAAAGTGGGCTAACATTTTGCCCCCTCAAAGGATGCTTCTGTTGGAGACGGAGCATGCTTTGACCATCAATGCATAGCGCTCTTCGAGGTAATTTCCCTTTTGATTTTCCTGGCGTTTTTATATTTTTCTTCAAATTTCAATTCAGTTTGCTGCTGAGCTAAAGAATTCGGTTCGGTTCGGAATCCGATCCGAACAGACCCCCTCTTCTCTTTATCTTCTGCTGGAGTGTTGGGCCAAACTTCGCTTTTGGGCTGTCGATCCGATCCGAACGGGGGTTCTTCTATTGGGCTTCCGATCCGAATGGGGAGACGAATGGTCACATTCTTCTTCTATATAAACACTGCCTCCTTCCTTCATTCACTTTTACTTTTTTACCGCTTGAGCTCTGTAAAAACAAGAAAAACTTATTTCGTGAACCTTCAAAATTCTTCTTAATTCTCGAAGTAATCATACTGGTAGGTTATAAAACTTCGATCGATTCCTTTTTAAATTATTTCCGACTCGAATTCGTAGGCGACTAGGATGATTTTATCATGGAATTCTGATGAACTTGCCGCTGTGACCCTCCCTCGTCGTCGTCTCGAGATTGGAATGGAGGAGACTATAACTCGTCGTTAAGTGCACCATCGTAAAATCACTTGGCTTCGATTTGGGTGAATAGCACGATATTGGCCTCGGAATTGGATAGGGAAGAAATAGGGCGAAGGAGAAGAAGAAGACGATGGAGAATCGGTTCGGTTCGGAAGGATATGGAAGGTGAAAAACAAAGGAAGAAGGAAAGAAATTCAAGAGGTCGGATCGGGTCGGGGCGAGCGAAGAAAGAAAAAAGAAACGAAATCTAGGAGATCGGATCGGATCGGATCGGAGCAGGCATTTAAGACAGGAGGGAAGGAGCCTCCCTAACCGGATCGGATCGGATCGTAAAACGATGGAAGAGAAATATAACTACATGATCCGATCCGAACCGTTAGGGGACTCTGCCTCCGATCCGATCCGACTTCAATTTCTGAGCTTCAATAAGATTTCCAAGCCTAAGGTCACGCCCCCGATCCGATCCCAATGAATGAATCCGAACCGAACCGAAGCACAGTCTATCTTAACGCATAAAAACTCATCTAACTGGCTCAATCAAACTTCGGCATAATCTTCAATCTTATGGACAGTTAGGATAGTGCCTTGCGAACGTAACTGGACATCAAGAATTACTTCAACTCTTTATATCTTGCCAAACTTTTTCGTCGCACTTTTAAACATTTACTTTGCACTTTCCGCATACACTGTTCACACTTTAGTTTGCACACACGCACGGGGGGATACAGGCTAATTTGCTCTAATTTGTGCTATTGCTTCTTCAATAGTTCTATGACCATGAGACCCAGACGCTCTTCCAGACTAACTGAGAGGAAAGAAGCCCCGGAAACCTCTAACAAAATCACTCTCGAGGACATATCTTCTCCGTCAGATCCAGAATGGGACAATGAGGGTCCAGACTACGGGGTTGGAAATCGGGAAAGCAACGAGGTGTCTTCAGAAAATGAAGTTTCTCTGGGTTTTGAGGAGGAAGGAGGGATTGGTGACGATCGAGCCCCCGATGAATTTGAATCGGCCGTTATATTGGAATCACCTCCAGATTCCGTTGAATCAACAATCGACAACGATCGACTTATCCGAATTTGCTTAAAGTACGGGATAATGAAAAGGGACACTCTAGTGCCTTCAAGCTCTGACCGTCCCCACAACCCTCCAGAAGGATATATGGCGGTCACTCGATTGATGTGCATGGTCGGCGCTATTCCTCCATTCTCTCCCTTCATCGTTGACTTCTTAAGACAAATGCGGATTGCCCCCATGCAGCTGCATCCCAATTCGTATGCCTACTTGCACACTTTGTACATAGCATATCGTGAAATCTTAGGCATAGAGCTCACGTTCGATGACGTTCACTTCTTCTATAATTTCAAGCATCAGACTCGAGAGACTCCATCTTTCTGCTACTTCGAGTCAGTTCCAAAAAGGAAGATAATCTCAGCACCATTCAGCAGTAAAGCTGGAGATTCCAGACTAGAATGGTTCTACATGAAGCGACAGCCTGGATGCGCCAAGAGGTGGACAAAATCAAGTAAAGCACTGATTTTCTAAATCCGGGCTCTATACACTTGAATCATCACCTTAACTTGTTTTCCTTTTTGTTTGCAGTCGACAATCCAAAACAAATATCAGATCAGGTGTTCTTTGACCGGATGCATCAACTTCTTAATGGCGATCAAAAATTCTTGACTATCGATGAAGTCCTTAAAGACGAATATCTTCACTTTCATGGGCTGTTATCCGTTTTTCGTAGCATTGGTCATGGGACGGCTCCATACGCATATATTCCTCCAGTGGAGGTAGTCCCAGAGATAGGAGAAGGCTCAGGAGTTCCTACAGTGCCTCTTCGAACTTCACCTTCTCCATCTTCTACTCAGGATGACGAATTGGCTAACCTGGCCGAAAAGCATCGTGAAGGATATATTTCCCCCGAGGAGGCTACTTCTCCGGAAAAGTCAACATCCTCCCAAGAGTCGCCACTTAATGCTTCCGAGGGGAATATCCCTAGTACTGATGACCAAATATTTCAGGGTTTGGGGGATCTCCCCTTACCTGAAACTATATACACTTCAGAGGATTTCAGGGATGATCCTTTAGTCTTCACCTCTTCTGAAGAGACCACTCCTGCTAAGGCTAAAGAGCCTGCCCGTACTAGTCTAGCTTCAGATTCGGGTTGGTTGGGAGGGAAACACACCACTTAGGACACACTTTATACAATAGCATTAGCATTCATTGCACCTCTTTCTCCGTGAATCCATTAATTCTAAATTTCGTTTGTCTTATTGTGCAGGTACGATGTCTCGATCCTACTATGATATCAGGAAGCTTCACCGCAGCATGTCCAATCCACCTCAGGATATCGAGTATGATCGCCGGGATGATCGTGGTAGGGAGGAGAGAAGGCCTTATGATCCCTATCGTTCTCGACCCTCACGTTCTCGCTCACCAGTTCGGCCGGAACAAGAGAAATACAAGGGTTATCAAAGCCGTAGGGAAGAGGACAGACCACCATCTAAAGACTCCACTTCTTCCCATGAAAAGCGCAGTAGAGAGAGAAGTCCTCCAAAAGAAACCGGGTCTCGGAGTAAGCACAAGGTCCCTGCTACTAAACGACCTAGGACAGACAAAGAAACTACCGAATCCTCCTCACACAGGGACACCGAATTGACAATCCCCGCTCCTCCCCCACTAGATGCGGAAACTGCAGTAAAGCGGGCATATTTGGAGGAGCAATTTCCCGAACACTACTTCGAGACTTTGACTTTTTTACCTGCCCTTGAACATGTTTCTTCTAAGTGGGCAGATGAGGCCAAAGCAAAGATAGATGCGGTTGAAAAACAATATACTGAGATGTTTAAATATTCACGCAATCTTTCCAGAATCATCCGCACTCTAATCACGAATACTGATTAAATGCAAAAGACCGCGGAGGAGGATGCCAAGGCTTTAAAAGCTCTAGGAAAAGATTTGGAAGACACTCAAGCTCAGCTAGCTGTCGCTCAAAGGGACGCTTCTAACTTCAAGCAACAATTTGAGGACATGCAAAAACATTATCATGACTTGCTTGAATCTCACACTCAAGAGCGTTCTGAGTTAAAAAAGCGAGCTGATGAGGCTAAGTCGGAAGCTGCTAAGACACGCCTTGCTTATGCTGACCTCGAACGGAAAAATGTCGAGTTAGCAAAGAGGAGTGCTGAACTAGAAAAGAAGAATGCTGACTTAGCTTCTAAGCTATTGGAGGCAGAGAACAGAGCTGCCCTGACTGAGGGCAATGTGGAGTGTGCTATCAAATCTGCGGAGGAAGCCCGCAAACAATTATCTGAGGCGGAGGCTGATATTCAAGGTTTTGGCGAATTAATGATTGAATTCTTCGCACATATCATCCGTCGCCGAAACATTTCTTGGATCGAAGATTACCCATCCACTCTAGTTCAAGTATGGAATCAGATCGTTGAGTGGGAAAAAGAGGAGCTCAAAGTCGATTCTATCGATGAGGATAAGCTAATGGAAAAATACTTGAGGGATGATGAACCGGAGCGCCTAGCCGAAGGGCGCCACCTCATTGCTGAGGCCATGGAAGAAGAGAGACGGAAGTCTAAACAGAAGAATGCTCTCGAAGCTGGTTCCTCTTCTTCTGCCCCTGCGACTTCTGAAGTAGAGGGGTATGATCCTGAAAATCCGGGAATTCCCCGAACAACTCTGCTATCCCCTATTCCTGAAACAGCATCAGAGGTAGTAGTCACCCATGCCGAGAAGTCTTCGGAAGGTATCCCTACCTTTTCTCCTCAATTTGTCAAGGCTATTTCTACCTTTCGCCACGTGATTGAGCAATCGATGAAAAACCCATTGTTTTCGCCTGAGTTGATAACTGTTGCTTCTCATTCTGTAGGTGTTGAGCCATCCGAAAAGACAGATGTGACTCAGGGAGCCACCGCCGGGGCAAAGCCCGTAGAAAAGGCCAAAAGAGGGGAGGATAAGGCTGCTCCTATAGACTTGGGAGAAGGAAGTGAGCCAACTAAGGTCGCCACTCCCCATGATGAAGAAATGATAGCAGCTTTAAAGGACGATGGCGGTGACGGGGGGCATGAAGAGGAACCAGAAGTTGCTATAGTCGGGGAGTCAAAAAATGCTGATGATGTTACCTTGGCTGCAATGAAAGCTGATCAAGACAAATGCTTGCAATTAAAAGCCGAAGAACTAGACCCTGAAGCCCTCAAGCCCCTCGCAGTTGTGGATGCGGGATCAAGGTTAGTTGTTAAGCTCTCAACTAGATCTATTACAGAGGAACTCGCTAAAAAATCTTTTCTTGATTCCAGCGCTCCGCCCTCCGGGAAGAAGTCTACTGGCTCCAGCACCGCATCTTCAGGAAAAAAGAAATCAAAACGAATCTTGACAGAGGCTGAGAAAGAAGCAAAGGATGCAGAGAAAGCCGCCAAGAAGTCCAAGGCTCACTCGAAATCTAAATAGTGGATTGCCTTGTATTGTTTTAGCATTTAATGAACCAACAATTGCTGCTACAAGTGCGGCTCCTGTGCTTTCTTTTTTAGCTATTTTCCTGTACAAGTTCATTCATTTGTAAATAAAAAATAACTCATTTTCTGCAATGTCTGTTTGTCAGTAGTTCTGCACTTATGTAAAAATGCATGTCTTACTATAATTACGAAATGAAGTTACGGAGGGAGGAAATATGTGTATACATATATGCCCCCAGTCAATTCCCACAAATTATTTAATACTTAATCAAGCAATCTGAATGCTCCCGATTTTCTGACGGGATAGCATTTCCTGTGTCGTCAGTACCTGTCATTTTTTCTGGCATTTCTTTTATACTCTCTCTCTTTCTCTTGAGAGTGAGAATTCGAGCTCAGCAATCTATTCATTCCCCGGTCTTTTAGCGGGGAAAGATTTCTTTCTCAGCGCTCAGTCGGAGACGCTTTTATACTCTCTCTCTCTCTGGAGAGTTAGAGTTAGGGGAAGAATTTCTTTTTCGGCGCTCAGTCGGAGACGCTTTTATACTCTCTCTCTCTCTCTGGAGAGTTAGAGTTAAGAATGTCGTTTTCTCATTCTTTTATGTCTTGTCGCACAAATAGTCGTTGTGCTTATTTTTATGTCTAAACTGTCTTCAACCTTTTCAGGCTTTGAGTCATCCAGTATTTTATAATCACAACATAATAATTGATGAATGTATATATGTAATGCATAAAAGTAAATAACACACAATATTTTTATAGTGGTTCGCTAAGTCGTAGCCTACATCCACTTTATAGTCTTTTATTCATATCGTTAGATTTCCCAAGGCAAGTCGTGCCTTGTTACAGAGTTCATAAGAAAAATAACAAAGAGTACAACATTTCTAATCCAAATATCGCATTAAGTGTTGGGCATTCCATGCTCTAGGGACTTCTTCGCCATCTACGATCGTTAACTTGAAGGTTCCTTTTTCAAGTTTCCGTTGGATGACAAAGGGTCCTTCCCACTTTGGACCGAGGTGAGGAAGGGATGGAAAGACTCTCTTTAGCACCAAATCTCCTGGTTCAAAAGTCCTGAGGCGAACTTTTTTGTCGTAATAGCGTGCCATCTGACGTTGATGTCTTACCGCACGTAAATCTGCTTCGTCCCTTTTTTCTTCGACTTCATCAAGAGACTCAAGTAAGAGTGCCCGATTCGTCATCGGGTCATAATATGTCACCCTGTGGGAAGGAACTTCCAGTTCAACTGGAATTACTGCTTCTGAGTCAAAGGAGAGAGAGAAAGGGGTGTGACCGGCGGCCGTCTTAAATGTTGTTCGATATGCCCACAAAGCTAGGGGCAATTCGTCAACCCATTTTGCCTTTGCACGCTCTAACCGTTTCTTGAGGATGGATTTGAATACTTTGTTTATTGCCTCTACTTGCCCGTTCGACTGCGGATAGGCAACTGCAGTATATCGCTTGTCAATCTTATACTTCTAGCAGAAATTTCTGAATTCAGTACTATCAAATTGGGTTCCGTTGTCAGTTATAATCGTCCTTGGGATCCCGAATCGGCATATAATATTTCTGACCACAAAACTTATCACCTTTCTTGCCGTGATCTTGGTCAAGGGCTCAGCTTCCACCCACTTCGTAAAATAGTCCACGGCCACTATTGCATATTTCGCTCCTCCCTTAGCAATCGGTAGAACTCCAATGATATCAATTCCCCATGTGGCAAATGGCCAAGGACTCACCATTGATTTAAGTTGGGTCGACGGTGCTCTGGGGATTTTGGCGAATCTCTGACACTTATCGCAGCGTCGTGAATAATCAGCTGCATCTTTATTAATTGTAGGCCAGAAGTATCTGTATCGCAATATCTTTTTTGCTAAAGTCTAACCTCCTGTATGATCTCCACACTCACCTTCGTGTACTTCTCTTAGTACACGCTTGATGTCGTCGTGTGCTATACATCGTAACAGGGGCATAGAAAATCCTTGCCTGTAAAGAGTATCATCTTGTATGACATATCTGGTAGCCTTGCGAACTACAACCCTTTTCTCACTCTTCTTTGATGGGAGTGTCCCATTTTTAAGGAAATTCTTAATTGGAGTCATCCACGACTCCTTCTCCGGTTCCGCTTCGAAAGCGAACTCAACTTCCATCGACTCAAAGCTTGGCGATTCCAACGTTTCAATTGGAATTATTTCAGTCTCTTCTGGATTGTCGAAACTAGCCAGCTTTGCCAACCTATCCGCCTTCTGGTTTTCGGCTCTTGGGATGTGTGTTATATCGTACCGCTTCAGGCTACTCAATAGCTCTCTCACTTTCCTGAGGTAGGCGATAAGTCGAGGTCCCCGAGCCACAAATTCCTCTCGCACTTGGCAAACAACGATTTTAGAGTCACAGAATATGTCCAATGTTTTTATTCCGAGGTCTTTAACAAGCTTCAGCCCGGGAATCAGGGCTTCATATTCAGAATCATTGTTAGTTGCCGAAAATTCTAATCGTAGAGCATAATATAACGATCGTCCTTCGGGGGTGACTAAGACGATTCCAGCTCCGGACCTTCGATCGTTCTTGGCTCCATCGGTGTATAGTTTCCACGGATCTATCTTTAACTCATCCTCAGACCTAACCACTTTGTCATCGATTACCTCCTCCTCTGGGATGGTGAACTCCGCTATAAAGTCCGCCAGAGCTTGCCCCCTGACCGACTTTCGCAGTTGAAAATTTAAATCAAATTGACTTAATTCTATATTCCATTTGATCAACCTTCCCGATGCTTCGGGTCTCTGCAATACCTGCCTCAAGGGCTGGTCGGTGTATATGGTTATTGGATGAGCTTGGAAATAGTGACGAAGTTTTCGGGATGCGATTAGGAGGCTGTAAGCGAGCTTCTCAATTTTTGGGTAGTTGCGCTCTGCCGCTACTAATTTCTTGCTTACATAATACACTGGCCTTTGTACTTTGTCTTCTTCTCGAACCAGGGCTGTGCTAACGGCGTGAGCCGAGACTGCCAAATAAACAAACAATTCTTCGTGATCTACTGGCTTTGACAAAATCGGTGGTTTTTCTAACAGTTCCAATAAATTTCGAAAGGCCTCAACACAGCCCGGAGTCCACTCGAATTTCTTCTTTCCTCTTTTAATCAAATCAAAAAAAGGAACGCATTTATCTGTGGCTTTGGAGATAAATCTACTCAGCGCCGCTACTTTCCCTGCAAGACTTTGGACGTCTTTAATTCTCCTCGGCTCTTCAATGTTTCTAATCGCTGCTATCTGGCTAGGATTGATTTCAATTCCTCGGGAGCTCACAATGAAGCCAAGGAACTTTCTCGATGCCACTCCAAATGAGCATTTCAGAGGATTCAATTTCATCCGATACTTTCGCAGGATGCCAAACATTTCCGCCAAGTCTTGCGTATGGCTTGAGGACTGTTTCGATTTGACAAGCATATCATCCACATAAACCTCCATAGTCTTTCCTATTTGATTATAAAACATTCTGTTCACCAAGCGCTGATAAGTGGCTCCGGCGTTTTTCAATCCGAACGGCATTACAACATAACAATATAACCCCAAATTCGTAATGAAGCTCGTATGCTCTTGATCTGGCACGTGCATAGGAATTTGATTATATCCGGAATATGCATCCATGAAAGAGAGAAGTTCATGACCTGCTGTCGAATCTACAAGCTGGTCAATCCTGGGAAGTGGGAAACTATCTTTTGGGCAAGCTTTGTTCAAATCTGAAAAATCAATGCAAGTCCGCCACTTTCCATTCGGCTTCTTTACCAAGACGGGATTCGATATCCAGTCGGGATATGTCGAATCTCGAATAAATCCGTTCTGCTTCAGCTTCTCCAATTCCTCTTTGAGAGCAGCCGACCTCTCTGGGCCCAGCATACGTCTCTTTTGCTTCACAGGCGGATGTTTCGGGTTTACATTTAATTTGTGACTTATAATGGATGGCGATATCCCACACATGTCAGCATGGGTCCAGGCAAACACGTCCAAGTTTGTCTTCAAGAAGACTGTTAGTTCTTTGGCTCGACATGGATCCAACTGAGAACCAATCTTCAAAACTTTTGTCGGATCAGTTTCATCAATGGGAATTTCCACTGTCGCTTCATTAGGAGTTGCATTTCTAGCCTCTGGTTCCTCGTCTTTTCTGGGATCCAGGTCCTCTGGCGTTCCTTTAGGCAACTCCTTCGGGGTCGATTTCTCTAATTGCTATGCCGAGCCCCCCTTTGGGGGAGGCGAGGCATCTTTACTCTCAATGTTAAGTCCTTTCATCAACATCTTTAGTTCGGCCACATAGCAGGCGCGTCCGGAAACTTGATCCCCTCTCATTACTCCAGTTCCGGCTTCGGTTGGGAACTTAAGCAATAAACACCAGGGGGCAATACAAACTCTGAATTCAGCAAGGGCAGGCCTCCCCAAAAATGCATTATAAGGCGAATCTACGTCCAATACTATGAACTGAAGCATCCGCACTCTTCTACGTTCTCCTTGCCCCAAGGTCACGGGCAACTCTATGTATCCCATGGGAGCTGTTGACACCCCGTTGAAGCCTCTGATCCATCCTTCACATGGCTTCAAATCTTCAGATTCAAGCTTCATCTGATCGAATGACTTTTTAAATAAAATATTGATAGAATTTCCGTTGTCTACTAATACCTTATGGACCAAGGCCAGCCCAATAGTGGTAGTAATAACCAACGGATCATCAGTGGGTGATTGGATCCCAGTATTATCTCGGCTGCGGAATACCACGTCGTCAAACATGGTCTTCTGTTGTTTTATGGGGGTGATATCTTCCAAATCATCACCTTCATTCACATCTAGGTGCTTGGCAGCATTTACATATTGATCCATTGATCTGAAACTTCGGATTGCCGGGTGAGGTCCGCCCACTATGGAGTTGATAACAATTCTTTTACCTTTCTGCTGCGCTGTAGGCTTGGGAGCAGGTAGAATCTGTTTTGGAGCCTGCTCTCCTTGCCCCCTGTCCCTCGGGGCAACCTTGTATTCATCCAACTTCCCTTCACGCAGCAGCTTCTCAATCACATCCCTCAAATGCCGACATTCATTGGTTGAATGCCCATGAGTTCCATGAAACAAACAAAATTTCCCTATCGCCATTTCTTTCTCGGTCGAATCACGAGGTGGCGGTCTTTTGTACTGCAACACATTGTACGTATCCAGGTAAATATTCTCCAGGGTGTCGTTCAATGGTGTATAATTCTCGTAGGTCTGGAATCGGGGTCTTTTGTTAGGATCACTTCCCCTATTTCTGTTTCTTCTGTTACCGTTCGGATTACGGTTATTGTTGTTGTTACCCCCGCTTCCAGCATTGTTGTTTCCACCCTTGTTTCCCACATTTACTTCAACCTTGCCAGAACTTTCCCCAGACTGCTTCACGGCGATATTACTCTGCACATTTTCTTTTGAAGCCGCCTCAGACTTTCTCTTTCGGTTTGCCCTGGCCTCCTCTCGCCTTAAATAAATATCGGCTTTTTCATAGAATATCTCTCTTGTGGAGGGTGTCTTCCCAGAAAGGTAATCCCCGAACTCAGATTCAGGATCGACTCCTTCCTTTAATGTCATCAGAATGGTGGGCTCATGCGGGTCACTAACTTCAGTCACAGCTAGGTTAAAACGGTCAAGATATGCCCTCAAAGACTCTCCTGGCGCCTGCTTGATTCTCGATAATTCAATAACACTTTTGGACTTTCGGGCATGGAGTCGGAACTGGTTCATAAAACGTTCGCTCAGTTCCCTGTAATTTGAAATCGAACGAGGAGGAAGTCGGGTAAACCAGAACAGCGCCACATCTTCTAAGTAGATTGAGAATGCTTTGCACTTCACTTCATCAGGGGCAGCAGCAGCATTCATGAGCCACGAGTATCGCATCAAATGCTGTCCCGGATCAGTCCTTCCGTTGTACTTGTCCATCTGTGGCAAGTTAAAGCGCCGGGGAAATTGGAAGTCGAGGATATCGTCGGTGAAAGGAGTATGGCTTCGCTCAATGCCATAATCTTCATTTGTATAGTTCCGGCTCTCGGACATGATCTGGCGAACCATTGCCTGTACATCAACATTAGTTAGGGGCCGCTCAGGTTCCCTGGCCCTAGTATCCGAGTTCCTTCTGGGCTCTTGTTCAGGAGATGCCCTTCTTCTTCGAGCTGCTTCTACTCTATTCCGTTCCCTGCGCTCCCGATCGATCTCGGGAGGAGGGGACTGGAGCCTTTGCCCCCGAGTGGGGTCATTGTTTCCTAGTGCTCGTGCAATATCCTCACGAGATCCCAAAGATCCAAATGTCAGCTGCTCCACATTCTGAGGTCGTTCGAGCGGCCTTCGTTCACGGGGCCGCTCTTCCTCGGAAGATGAAGACTGATCCACTGGTGTGTGACGAACCGGTGATGGAGTTCTCTGTCGACGGAGTTCGCTAATCTCCCTACTCATGAGCCTCATATTCTCCTGTATCATGAGATTAGTGCGCTCGTGGACTTTCATAGCCTCCCTTGTACTTTCAAGCATATCAAGTAGGCGTGAGAAATCTCCTTGAGTAATGGGCGCAGATGGGTTGACCTGATCACTGACCCTGGCGGCTGGAATCGGAGCATTTGTAGCGACTCGAGTAGAAGTTCCAACATCACCAAGAGTCGGATCGGATCGGAGATGGGAGGTCGGGTCGGATCGGAGCTGGAGAGTCTGGTCGGGTCGGTACATGGCAAGCTGCTCGGGTCGGTTCAGATTGGGGGAATGCACTGCTTCAGAATCTCCTACCCGGATCGGATCGGAGCTTTCCCCCTGAAGACGGCTCGGATTTCCTGCATTGGTTCGTCCTGCTGCTAAACTCTGCCCACGAGACCTTGTTACAACCGCATTTTGCCGATCTTCGCCAGCTCCATTTCCTCGAACAGATTGAACTTCTTTGCCTTTTCCTTTGGCCATGGTTCTTTAACAATCGCTTCGACAAATATCCAAGGGCGTTGAAACTTAAGGATTAACTTCTTTGAACTCAACGGTCCAAAAAGTAGAATGATAATCCCGGAAAACAAAGAATTCAGGGTTCTCAGTGAAAGCACCAAAATGTTAGACCAAAAAGTGGTTCTAACACCCAAATTGATTAAAAGCAAAATGAAACGAGATAAAAACAAAAATGAACACACAGGATTTATAGTGGTTCGGCGAAGAAATGCCTACGTCCACTTGTTTTTCACTATTTTCACTGATTTAGTTGCAAGTACAATGAAATATTCACTCGATCTCTCTCACAACTCACTTACAATCACTCAATTGTTTGAAAACAAATAATGAAAGAAGATTTGGATTTTCCGGGATTGTTGGAATTCGGGTTATGAAGGTGGTTGAACTCTCCAAGTGCCAGAAAAAGATCCTTTTCTTTGTCTCCAGACGGGGTATTTATAGGTGTGAATTTGCTCAGAACCCGATCCGGATTGGAGCCACGTGTCATCCACCCCATCAGCCTCGGGTTCGGATGCATTTCTATGTTGACAACGCATCAGAGTAAGGGACGTTGTGGGTAGGAACTGGTCATAGCCGATCCGGATATCCAGGCGCTTATGCAGGGGAATGATATGGAAAATGGGTTCGGGTCGGAGGGACATGTACAAGGGGTTCGGATCGGGATATCCGATCCGACCCGGATTGACTTGGAAACAATTCTCTCTTCTCTTTATTCTGCTCCGCTCCGCTCCGACCTATCTCTGTAGCAATTGGGTGGCTTTCCGATCCGACTGGAAGTAGATTCCCCTCCGACCCGAATAGTTGTGCTTCTTTAACTCCAAGAGTATTAGTTCACCGATCCGAACAGCAGACTTTACCCTATCCGAACCGCTATCCTGCTCCGATCTGACCCGCTTCAGAGTTTTTCAAGTTCTTCAATATTTCATATCTTGACTTTGTGTTGCCCAGTTCACAAAGTGGGCTAACACCCGCATTAAAGAGCTTTATACCAATCTCAAATTATTTTTGACTGATTAAAGTAAAAAATCATTTAAATGTAAAATTTCAAATCTGCAAATTTAGCAAAGTGTAAGTTCTAATCTTTCTACAAACCAGTAAGATAAAATCCATAAATGGTGCAAGGAAGAAAGCATAATGATAATCAGCAACAAAAAATTTTACCTGTAAATTTAACTCAACATATCACACTCAACCTTCACATTAAAAAAACTCCATACGCTGCAAATACTTCAAATTGAAACGCAAAAGTCATTTTCATATAAAGTGAATCGTGATATAAAAGCAGTAATAATATGGTTGATAACACCAACAGATCTTTCTCTTCCACCTAATTGTATGCCCATATAAAGTTGAATCATAACATATCAAAAGTTATATTTTTTACGAAATGTTACCATGAGGGTGTGATGCGTTTTCCACTGTCAGTATATCCCAAAGATGGAAAGGTCCTATAATTCGGCAGAGGGCACAAATCACCGACTGGAAATAAATACGAAAATAACACTAATAAACATTTGATTGAAAGCATTGCTGACAAAGAGGCATCAAGGATATCAATGATAACACGATACCTGTGCAAGAAAACGTAACTACACCAAGCAGTTGTTGGTCAGACAGGGAGGAAACAGATGCCTCTGTATTGGAAATTAGATGGTTTCATCGCATCATGGGCATTTGTAAGTTGAACCGTTAGCTGTACAGCTGCTTTGCAAATCAAGCAGGATGGGTAGTTCCAACTATTTGAGCACCTGGCCTTTGTGATGCTAGCGTTGACCACATAATGCTTACTCTGGTCAAAGACATGGTACGGGAGCATGAGAGCAATCAAATAAAGTTTTATGCTTATATGCAAGTGCAGGGGTACATAGTAACAGTATTTGTATAATAACATTTGTGCCTTTGGACGTGTGCACATTTGACAACAAATATGCATGCGCTCATATTTAACCAATGGATGGCAGGAACGCAGTGACTGGTTTTTGCTTTTATGTTTCAAGTAGTAGATTTGATATTTTTCCTAGTACTTCTCCATACAACATAAATCAGTAAATCAAAATAGAAAAGCTGTTTTATAAAATTGTATTTACAGTAATGCAAGAGAAACAAAAGTCAAAATTAAGGCTAAAAGATGTAGAGTGTAGATCATATAATAGACAGCATGAATATAAAACTATACATCATGTTACTTTTTTTCTCTGCATCCTTGTACATTATCTTGGATTCTATCATTGTTCTTTTAGGAATTCACTTCATTTTTAATCAGTCTATTTTCATCTTTAGCACAAACATTGTTGCCTACCTTAATGCCTTCATATATTTTGTCAAAAAGCTTTTCCATTTTTGTAATCTTACCCATTTTATACAAAAAAAAATATGGTGTCAATCAAATAAATCAACAACTCCAGTTCACCAGAACAATTAATATGGCTATCTCAGAAGTTGAATAAAAGTAGGATAGTAATTACGCTTAAGATTTGACAATTCCTATGGCTAAGAACCCAGACCAAAATGCTTGGTAAACAAGGGTGTGTGCCTAATATATATTTTAATGGTTATCTTGATTTTTTCCATTTAATGAGTAAATATTGAAATCATATTTACATTTAAGCAATAAGATAATGAATACCAGTTTGAATAACACATGCGCACAAAACAAATATCATACAGAATTTAGAGTACACATAGTGAAAGAGTTGTGTTGCATTATTATGTTCAAGCAAAACAGGAAAAAAAAAGTCATATGAACATTGTTAGATAAATAACTTCACGGATTATTGTTTCTGTTGTACCATACTATGATCTTTTACCAAAACAACACACAATTATTTGTGAGACACAACACATGCATTTCAAATGTATCTGTTTGCCAGTGTGAACGCATACATGGTGTTGAATGCCACCTATGAGAAGGTCCCCTTGAGTACTTTAGTTTTAATGTACCAGTAAGGAAAAAATGTTGGGAGTTAAGAGAGAGCTTTGTTTTCTAGGTCAACGAATACAGACCTAACAAAATAAATAAGAGAATATGTGAAGAAAGCAATGAAAATAGTAGACTGTAATACCTTTGTTGCTATCTATGCCAAACTATGATAGTATGATGATATCAGAAACCAAGAAGAACAACGATTTCTCAATTTTACTAAGATGGTTGCCTAAATTTACTAATTTTGGGTCAGTAAAAGATGAAGACCCAATAAAAATAACCAAAAAAAAAAAGAAGAAGAAGAAGAAGACTGACCTCTCGTAATTTATTAGCTTCGAGGCGATTGAACAACCGTGTATTAGCAACTTCTTTATTAATATACAGCGAAAAAGGAAACATGTTAAAATTTGGTAGTAAAATAGTAAATAAACATTCAGTTGTAACAAAAACTAATACAAAAGAAACACAAATCTATGAAAAAGGAACAACAATTTGCTGCAAAGTTAACATTCAGGTGTATATTCCCGTATACAAAGCGTACCATATTGGATATCACCAAATTAAAAACAATTTTTTTTGTATGTAGGACATAATAGCATGCTTGCAAGAGATAAAATTAAATATTTTAAAAAACTTTAATGGCTTGGGCTATCCTTTTTGAATCAACGGAATATGCAGCATATGGACAAAATAATAAATATAAAAGCGAGTGATGTTTTATATGGTCATCCAAGTACTGAAACGTTTACATAGAAATATCACATATCATTGGACTATGAAAAATAATGAACCTTGTTCAGTATGAAAAACATGGGATCAGATTAAGTGTTGCACCTTTAGATAACCATGTAAACGAATTTGGCATAATTGGTGATAAGTCTTTTATATATAGTGGCACATATGGCATATATTCTGAACAAAAGGTATCACAAATACAAGAATGATTGTATAACATTAGGATAACTTTAAAATTTTAAGAACATAACTTCTATATTAACTTTGTTTATCGGTGCTAGACTGGTGATATGTGGAGAGAACACCCCACTTACTAATGATATTCTTCAGAATATTTTTACCACCATCAAATGCTGAACAAAATTGACATGGCCCAGGGATTTACCAACATTTTTATTGTTAGTATCTGAAGTTGATGGGGGTATAGTTCGTAATTGGTTACAACATCAAAAATTTCATTAAGATCTGCAAATTGTAAATGTAAACCAGAACGATGAAAGATATTAGAACTATGTAACCTACTCATGTAGAAATGATTGCTCGTACGTACGTATTGCAAAAATATGAAAATCATTCGTAATAGGAAGTGCCTACTGTCTAGATTTGAAAATCCATATAAAAATTTAACAATTGGCACTAAGGTTCTCCTAATTGTATAAAAATTCTTTAAAGTTTTAAAATAACAAATAGATGATTCAATTGCAGCATATCTTGGTGATCATATTATGTTTGTACCACACCTATAACATTTACAGGAGCTTAGTTGGTGAAGACGCATCATTTTCAAAACATACACTGTACTCAATTGGAGCTTCACATTATAGTTGAATACCATATGGTACTATAATTCAAATATTTATTTATTTGTTCTACATACAATATTGTTTCTATCAGACATGTTACAAACTGATTTATCGTACCATTGACAAAACAACACCTACCTAGCCATGTCCTAATTATTTACTCATCTTCTCATGAGTTAAAAATTGCCATATCTATTCATTTCAAATAATCTACCCACCTAAGGTCATATACAGTGTTAATCCCCGCCACTTTGTTAAAAATGTTTTGGATTTTTGTTGGTCAATTTTCTAGTAAAACAAATGAAGATATAAATGTTGAAGCGGTTGCTGAACAAATCAAGAAAATGTTGAACAAAATTATTGGGTACAAAAACGGTTACCTTGTCAATCATCACATTTCCGTCCGCTCAGCAGCCGTTAACGTGAGTACCAAAGATCTGCGTCATAATCGAATTTATGGCTGAGATAACGGTCGAACCTATGTGGAAATGGAGTAGCAGACGTGAGCGCATGGTCGGACGATAGCAGGAGGAATATTAGGGTTAGATGAATATACGGTGGAATTAATTGTTGTACATGCCGATTTGCAGAAAGGAAGCCAAAATAACTTGGAATCCATACCATGTTAGAAGTAAGTTGTTGGTGATGAAGCGAAGAGACGGAGGAAAACTGAAATTAGGTTTTAAGATTTGGCAGTGGAAGCAGTTGCCTGGCCATGTTATCGTGGAAATAAGTGTAGGGGCGGGGAAGAAAATGGGGGGAACAATTATCGGGTTAAGTTAGGTAAAAGTAAAAGAGAACAGACGGAAATGCAAGTTTTTTAAAATGAGTTACGGATAAGTTGTCCAGATCAGCATGGAATGTTTCCTGGTTTCTAGTTTAAGTAATAGATACGCGCGTGTGTGTGAACTTGACATAATAGATGAATTATCAATTCCTGTTAAGTGATTTGTTTACTTACATTCAAATTACTTATCATATACTTGAAACATTACATGAGAAATCATCAAAATTGCTAAGTATCAAATGAAACATAAAAATCTTATTTTTAATAACATATAACAAAGTGGCAAAAGCGAATAGAAGTGTCAAAAGAACAAAAGCAATATAAGAAAAACTGTTTTTCTTTGTATTGAATGTCATAAGAACTTATGCAGTTAAGCCCTCATTTTTAACAATGAACTCAAAATCTTTACACATGTGGCCTCCACCACAACCTTTGTTATCGCCGCCAGTGTCGTAGTTTATAAGCTCTTGTTCTGAAAGGGAGACCAGTTCTCTAGTTCTGATCTTGTTAATGCCTTTTTCTGCTGCAACTGCTGAAAACACCCATCAAGGTCCTATTTTTGAAGCATGCATGCATGTAAGCATATGTTAACTGTAGTTATTGTACTGTAAAATCATATAGCATGATTAGTATCATTCTTACTGCAATGTCCTTGATGTTTGACAGGAGTAGCATCACCTTTTGCTCTCCAGTAAATGCTTGAAGGCACGTCGCTTGCATTTCCATATATGAAATGTTTCGCTTCCACGGAAGTCATCAAATGAGGATGAAACCCGCAGCAAATCTCATTATATTCATTTTTGTTAGATCTGCAAACTGGTTAGTATCAAGCTTGAATTTATGACTTTTATCCGCATTAAATGATTCTACGAACTCCAAGTTCTTCTTGAATATGGTAAGACAATGCTCCTTGTCTGCATTGTTAGCGTAAGCTCGTCCATACTGAGCCATCCAAGACTCGTGCCTCTCAAATACTGAGTATGAGTTACTAATTTTTCTAGATGCTTTGGCTTGGAATGCCAAAACTACAATTACCTACATAATGGGGTTAACAGAGTTCTCGCAGTTAGTAACTTCCTCAAATGGCACGATATGAGCGCCCTGTGCTGCAGTCATTGAGGAATGAGGAAGATTTTTTAATTGTCCCTGATGACGAACGAACAAAAAGGTAATAGTCAGTAGTGCTGCTTAAGAATCCAAGCAGCAGGACTATGTTGAGCTGAATAAACTGAGCCGTAATTTACATGAATAGCGATTAGGTATTGATAAGTTACATCATCAATTTACTTTAATTAAACATATTATTAATTTATTTCTTATTTATCATACTTTAATAATTTTTCTTTTCCTTAAAAATTTTACTGTCATAAACAAGTTTTGGGTGGTCGGTCAATGATTGGAACCATGAGACCACAGGTCGTAGGTTTGAACCCAAAACTGACAACTTTATGATAAATATACATGTCATAGATACAAGTTATGGCATCATTCTCGCCTGAACCAAACCTATTAATGCCTATATATGTTCAGTTGTAACCACCCAAGCTCAATCACGGGACCAACCAAATTATTATTATGTTAGGTATGCTTGTATCACCACCCATCCACTTAGAACAAGCCTGATTAATATTTTTTGGTTGGACAAAAATATAGATGTATATATTATTTGCGCACAGAAATTTCTCATATTTCTGTTTAGAAACTTGATTTGAACACTACCTAATTTGTTTGTAACCAATATTCATGTAGTAGTCTAAAATTTTTAAAAGCTAGGATAATGCTTGTGGTTTTGATATTTGGAGTATACAATTTCTACTTAACAGGCTCAAAATGCTCGATGATTGTTTGGGTAATAAGTACAAATACACAACACACATGATTGAATTTTAGAAACACTCGAACCAAGCCAAACCCATTAACAGACGTAGCAACAAATAACCTAAGTGCATGTTTGGTGGTAGATACATACTGTTGACTTGTGATTTTGTCAATATAACGCAACACACAAATGCTAAGTAGTAATCACATAGAAATAATATAAATCCATACATATACGCATGTGTGCAGGCTCGACTCAAAATCTAGACATGAATAAGGAATCGGGTCCTTTAATTGTATGTTGACATGAATAAGGAATCTATATATATATATATATATATATATATTTAAAAATATTTTGATCAAGAGAATTAGGTCCTTTAATTGTATGTTGATCAAGAGACTTGCTGCCATTTTTTTTTTGTTTACTGCACCTACTGATTGTCATTGTGGAATAGACTTTTGAGTAAATTTCTGAGTAGGCATTGTTGCTATGCATGACATTCTTTAATCATTTTGTAAAATTATCATTCTGTAAATGAAGCAGAATGAAGATATTGTTAGCCGTTAAGCACTCTACTTTTATCCATTCTACCTAACACCTGAAGACAAAAGGATAGGAAATGTAAATTTATTGTTGCATGTACAAAATTTTAGAAGCCATCAGGACTTATTGTTGTTGAGGTGAAACTAAACTGATGTTTGTTATTTTAATTTCTTTTCAGGCTTTGGAACAAGCATGAGTTGTATGGGTTCGACAACTGCATTTTTGTTGTCTTTTTTTATTAGAGGAAGAACTGTGAACATTATGCTTTGTATATATTGTGTTATGTATTAACTGAAGTTATGATTTATGTATTAATCGAATTTTTCGTAGCGTATCTTCTTTATATACTGTTATATGAGTGTAGCGCATCTTCTTTATTGCGTGTATATATATCAATGGGTGCAGTGATTTTGTATATTGCATATATGATATACCGATTTTGATATGGTTAAAGGCCGTATCTAATTCATTGTTATCATTGTAGGAGTGAGGCATTAAGCACGGTTTTGAGCCGTATCAGTATACCAGTTTAATACGGTTTTAAACCGTATCAAATTTCTCAACTGATACGGCTTAAAACCGTATCGATCTATGAAATTGATAGTACTAGCATACCAATTTGAGACGGTTTTAAGCCGTGGCAATTGATCAATTTGATACGGCTTAAAACCGTATCAAATTTGTATGATGGCAGTGCCCGCATGCTAATTTGATACGGTTTAAGACTGTATCAATTGAGAAATTTGATACGGTTCAGAATCGTATCAAATTAGAAATTTGATACGGAATAAAACCGTATCAAATTGCTAATTTGATACGATTTTAAGCCGTATCAATTGAGAAATTTGATTCGGTTTTAAGCCGTATCAAATAAACAGAGACGCCATTTTTGATAAGGCTTAAAACCGTATCAAATCGATTTTGATACGGCCATTAGCACTGCCAAATTAGCATTTTTGGTGTAGTGTTGAATTTACCGATAATACCGTGGTGTTAGATATGAAGTATTACCAGTTTCACTTCATGGGATGAATAGGTTGGGATTGGGAAATAAAATAAATGATTACTTCGGTGTGGTTCGCTAATCCCAACTAATTTTAATTGATATTCAAAGGAAGATTAAAGAATAAATTTAAAAAAATTATCTTTGATAAAATTAATGGGAACCTTTCCCAAAGTATAAGAATATTTGAATAAAAGAATATTCTGAATTGGAATGAGGCGTATGTTGTGTTTGTGTAACACTTGTTTATTATATACGCGAGTTATTCAGAAAGATCGGGTTTATCCCATTCTAAATAACTGATTCGACGTGGTGTCGAGGATGAAGACGGTGGTCGAAGACCGGAGGTCTTCACATCGTTTGGGTGATTACTAATGATCTTGATTGGGCTATACACCCAAGAGGAGGGAATCAGTTGGTGATTGTCCAGACGTACCTGGAGATCGATGGATATGCGAGGTACAAGATGCCTTTGGTTTCGTTCAGACCCAGAACGAACTTGTAAATGGACTGTGTGTCTAACATTGGATTTTATTCTATGTGATTGATTTCTATTAAATATATATCTGTTTGGCGGTGGAGAATTTATTCTCTTGCTTAACGCCCTTCTCTGAGACGTACGAGCTCAGGGGTTATATATTGATGGATATCAATCGCATGGAGTGAATTGCCTGTGTGGCATGTCTAAGTGGCAATTGATCAAGGCTTCTGTTAGAAAGCAAAGTCTTCTGGTTGATGATCAAAGCACCGCCTGTGTGGCATAGCTTTGTGTAACGATGATTCGCGAGCCTCACACCCCGGTTGTGAACCAGAAACGGGAGAGGACATCAGGGAAGGCATGCGTTTCCTTCTAGCTAGGGTGGTGTCAGTGACCTACCAGCCCTGACATTTATATTATTTTCACCTGTGTTGTTGTTGTTGTTGCTGTTGCGAGGCGCCTCAGATATATCGGTGACTGTGTTGAGCCGATGGAGTCATTTGGCTCATTTACGCCCCAAAGGGCGGGGAAACATAGTGTTCAGCCATAATAATCTACATCGGTGGACCGGCCCTGACGATCCAAGACTTGTCTGCGCGCTTGCCTGAGGCTTGGGCTAGAGAGTCTCGAATCGGTAGAGGACGATCCATGGCCTCGGTTCATAGATGGAAATCCAATTTCCAAATACATGACTTTGCGGTTTTGATTGTAGAGCCTAGTATGGCGACATGATATATGGTACCCATGTCGTCTATGATTGATATTTATGATTGAAATTGTTTTGTCACTATACACTTATAGTAATATAAAAATAATCTATTTTTAAACGTATCATGCATTCTTTGGCTATTATAAGGTAAAACCCTATCCTCCGGCTTATGTTGCATTGTGTGATGGGACATGGGTCTTATAATAGCTTCATTTTTCTTTATTTAGCATTGCGTTGTTTGTTTTATGCACTGGTATTCTTGGGAGGAATCCTGTTCCGTGTTATACGACGTGGTCCCTTGATTTACCTAACTTAAAAAATAAAGATTAATAACTGTTTTAGTTCCCACACCAGTCACATGACTGACTTGGAGTTTATTGTTTTAAACTAAACTCTGGGTGCCCCTATTTTCCGCACGGGCAGCTAGTAGATTTGGTTTTGCAGATTTATATTCACAGGAACCTGGTTTACAGCTGGAACGATACTCGGAAAACTCTGTATTCGTGTATTACTTTCAGTTGTGTATTCTATTATTTTCCGCTGTTATGTAATGTATTGTAATCTCTGAAAATTTTCTGTCGTGTAATATTTATTTATACTCTGTATATTCTTGTATTCTGATGGAATTGTTGTAATAAACATTGACATGTTCTTTTGTTTGCGTTCCAATTTGTCGTGTTCTCAAAACAATCAGGGGTTTCGAACGGTCTTGGTCGGTTTAGCGATCGATTCGGATCGAGCAAAATTCCTTTTTGTTACATGTATGTCAATCGATGGGTTGATAGACTGTGTAAGCGTTAATTATTTATATTTAATGCTTATGCAGTTGTGTGGTGCACTTTGGATGATGGTTGGTGATTTATCGTTGCTATTATATACATGTGTTGTAGAAAATCCATATAATTAGCATTATATGGTAATTGATTGGGCTCATTCCAATTTGGAAAATAAGGAATATTATAAAAATAAACTCATGTGTTGAATAAAAATAAATTCATGTGTTGAATAGAAAATAAATTCATGTGTTGAATAGAAATACATTCATGTGTTGAATAGAAATAAATTCATGTGTTGAATAGAAATAAAAAATTCATGTGTTGAATAGAATAAACATTTATGTGTTGAATAAAAGCTATGTTGACTAGATTGACGCCATTTTGACATAAACAATATTTATATTGATTTTATTCATTTTTATAATGAATATAGAAAAGAAAGTGATTTCAAAATATAACGTTTTGAAAGTATTATCATTTGTATATAAATGATGTAGAATATTCAATTTTGATTCGAAATTGAACATGAAGTTGAATTCGTTTCGAAAACGAATTTAAAACGATTTATAAAATAAGTTTTGAAAAGAAATCGACGAAATATATTTAATATATATATTATATATATAATGGCCTAAATAGAACATGTCGCGCCGCGGCAATTCGCGAATTTTGACCATTTAATTCGAATGGATATTACCGGAGATCCAACCGTCGGATTCTCCTAAAAATAGAACCGTTGGGTTCGTATTGGAAAGAGCTTTCTAACGAATATTAGAGATTTGAAATCTAACGGTTGGATTTGGAATTATGTCCAAATCAAATTTGGAAAAGGTCGTTGTAAGTGTAATTCGATGGCCGTTGATGGAAATCAACTGTGGGGGCCTTGATAAAATTATTAAAAATGGTAATAATTTGTGTAAAATCATAAGAAATGATTTGGAAAGAATTGGAATGAAAATTTTCCATATTTGAAAAGATAAAAATAGTTTTTTATCGAAATGAACTAGTTTTAAACTAGAACAATAATTTATTTATTTTTGAAATAAATTAATTGGATTTGAAAGGGTTTTAAAAGTAACCAGAAGTTTCAATAATTGAATTGGAATGGGATGTGATTTTTGGTTTATAGTGAACAGTGTTTTAAAAGACATTGGTTCTTTAACCCAGTTAAAGACAGGATATGATTTCCCAAGTTAAGCAGTCATTAATATTGATTTTTGGGAAGATTAAAACCGAATGGAGTTTTAATGAATCTTTAATTAAATTGAAATGATCGAGAATGGGGTATCACCAGTTTTGCTCCAGGCGATAGTTAAATCTTTAATTAGATTTGAACGTGAAATGGTAATTGAATTTACGGATAACACCGTGGTGTTAGATATGAAGTATTACCAGCTTTGTGTAGCGTTGATTCGCGAGCCTCACACCCCGTTTGTGAACCAGAAACGGGAGAGGACATTAGGGAGGGCATGTGTTTCCTTCTAGCTAGAAGTGGCGTCAGTGGTTTTACACGCCCTGACGAGTTTGACTTATGTGGTTGTTGCTGTTGTGAGGCGCCTCGGGTATCGGTGACTGTGTGGAGCCGATGGAGTCATTGGACTCATTGACACCCCATAGGGTGGGGAAACGCAGTGTTCAGGCATTTTAATCCACATCGGTGGACTGACCCTGACGATCCAAAGGCTTGACTGAGTACTTGCCTGAGGGGCGGGCTAGAGCATCACGAATTCGGTAGAGGACGATCCCTTGCCTCGGTTCACAGATGGAAATCCAACTTCCAATACATGACTTTGCAGTTTTGATTGTAGAGCCTAGTATAACGACATAGTGGGATGGGGCACTTATGCCATCTATGATTGATACTTATGATTGAAATTGTTTTATACACTATGCACTTATAATAGTATCAAATGATTTGTTTTTAGCGTATCAAGCATTCTTTGGCTATTATGAGGTAAAAACCCTATCCTCCGGCTTGCGTTGCGTTGTGTGATGGGACCTGGGTCTAATAACAGCTTCATTTTTCTTTATTTAGCATTGCACTGTTGTTTTATGCACTGGTGTTCTTGGGAGAAAGCCTATTCCATGTTATACGGCGTGGTCCCTTGATTTATCTAACTTTAAAATAAAGATTAAAAACTATTTTAGTTCTCACACCAGTCACATGACTAACCTGGAGTTTATTGTTTTAACCTAAACTCTGGGTGCCCTTATTTTGACATGGACAGCTAGTATTTTGGTTTTGCAGATTTATATTCACTGGATCCTGGTTTACAGCTGGAACGATACTCGAAAAGCTCTATATCCGTGTATTACTTTCAGTTGTATTTTGTATTGTCTTTCCGCTGCGATGTAATTTATTGTAATCTCGGATATTTTCTGTGTAATATATATTCATACTCTGTATATTCTTGTATTCTGATGGAATTGTTGTAATAAAAAATGAAATGTTCTTCTGTTTGCGTTCCGATATGTCTTGTCCTCGGTACAATCTGTGATTTCCCATAAGGGGGATTTCGGGTCGTAACATAAAACGTTAAATAAAACAAAGTCAATGAGCAACATGTATTTTGAAAACATACATACATGTCGACATATGTACCAGTAATTGAAATTCAAATTTTGAATTTCAAAAGTCTAAACTTTCAAACTTCCATCCATCTTTCCACCAACTCCCAAGGTCTGGAAAAGTGTCCTTATTTTCAGAAAAGTTATGACCATTCACTCTCTATTTATTTATCTATTCAATTATATTCTCTCTACCTTTAATTCAAACAACTTTCTTCATTCTATTCTCTCCAAAACATATCTCCAATGGCTTCCTCAAGTACACCAAAAACAATGAGATTGACCAAAACTCTCAAAGGTCGTCTCTACAATGATCTGAAGCTATTCAAGCCTATACTGACTATGCCGCTAATGGAAAAATCAATATGGGGGCCTTCGCTATCTTTAAAGATTTCCCTTCTTATGATTTTTGTTCTCTTTTCGAACAAAATGAAGTTTTAAGCTTGATAGATTCTCGGGATAATGATGAAGTATGCTACCTGAATCTAACCAAAATGTTTTATGCTAATTTTAATCGTGGCTTTAACGAAGGAAATGAGAATCAAGTATGGAGCAGTGTAAAAGGCACTCAAATCGTTTTGGATTGTGATATTTTGGGAAATATTTTAAAGTGTAAGAGTACAGACTCAGGATTTTTGGAATTTGAAATTGAAGAAACGGATTTGGAAACTTTTCATTACATCTTTGAAAGCAATGAAAACATGGATTTTAAAAATCGTTTTTTCCGCCCAAAAGCAAGAATCATTAACCTTCTTCTTCAACATACTCCCTGCTCTGGAAGTTTCAATAACCCTATCCTCAAGGTCCAAAAAGCTCTTTTTGCCATCTTTGGCATTTATGATGTTAATTGGGCCAATGTAATTTTGAAAGAATCGAACCCAAGGAAATGTCCACCAAGGAAAACACTCACTGTCATGGAGTTTATCTTACTCGGATCTTTAAATATTTTGGAGTAGATCTCAAAGGAGAGGAATTTGTGCTAAGAAAGGTTTTTAATTCGGGAAATATAAACCTTATGCAAATTCTTATCACTTTTAAGCCTTATGAAGCATTTGAGGAAAAACAAGCTCGAATGGAATAAGAGGAAAATCGAATGGAAATCGAGGAACAAGAAAAGAATCCCCTTTAGAAAGTGTAGAGTGTGTAACAAATAGTAGAGCCATAACCAAAGAAACACTTGTTCAAAACCAAGCCAAGTTAGCCAAGAACCAAAAGAAGATCAAGAAGACTCTTACCCAAATGTCTTCTAAAATGAACAAGTTCTTTAGCAAAGTAGGAAGAAAACTTCGATTATCATTTTCCTCATCTTTATCCCTGAAACCTAAGTTTATTAGTTTAATTTATCCTTTCGTATTTGCTTGTACTTCCTTTTCGAATCTCGTATTTAGTAATTTGTATCGTTTGAATGTATTTGCTTTCTAGTAGTAATGAATGATATTTATTTCTGTCAAATCAATCTTTAATCTATTGTAAAAACACATTAGAATTAAATAATTAATGTGATATAATAATAAATAACTCAAAAATGTGAGAAAAATAAGAATACCAAAAATTCAAAAGGGGTATGTCGACATGTTAAATGGACATGTCGACATATAACAAATGGACATGTTGACATATAACTGCCAGAAATTCAAATTGTTTCAACTTTGAAATTTTGAATAACTACCTTATGTCTCTTCATTTTAAACGAATTCCAGACTCTATAAATACCTTTTTCTTCCAGAAAAACTCAGTTTTATTTCTCTCTTCATTCTCTAAACAGTCCTCTGAACTACCAAAATAATGGCCAATCCTATTCACAATTTGAGTGAGAATATTGAAGAAACACTCAATTCATTCAAAAATATCCTATCTATAATCCTTTGTAATCAGCATCACTTAGAATTAAGTCAGGTAAAGATGGTTGAACATCAAGAGAAGCACTTTGATGCCATTTGTTAGTTAATCTCTTCTCTTTTCAGAGATGAAGACAACAACCTCACTAAAGTACCACTCACCAAAGAAGATGAAGACTGGGAAGTCATCAAGAAGGATCCAATCTTTGGAGGAGATGGATGGGTGGAAGTTCCAAGAGATGTTTAAATATATTTGAATTGATTGGTATGCTTTATTTGAATTTGGTTGAATTTGTTTGAATTTAATTTTGAAAAACTTGTACAAATTGCTTGGTTTGAAATATTTGGATTGATTGATTGTAAATATTGAACAAATTGTTTGTAAATAACTTTATTGATTTGCTTGGATATACTCTTGTTCCTTTAATATTGTCATAGATTAAGGGGAGTTATTTAGATATAGTTATTTATAGCACAAATTTAGGGGGAATATGATTTAGTATAGTTTAATTTAGTGTGATATAGTTTAGCTTAGTGCAGGATAATTTTTTAAAATGACAAAGGTGGAGAATTACAAAATAAGATATAGGCATAGTTTAAAGTGGGTCAGAAGGAATTCATAATGAAAGGGGGAGTAATCAAGAAAACAGATCAACATGTAATATCAGGTATAAATATTTAATAAACCAAGTTTGTCATCATAAAAAAAGGGGAGATTGTTGGAGAATAGAATTTTGATGACAACAACCTTGTTTTAATTATTTACATTATTGATTATAAAATATATACTAACATCTTTTACCAGAATATATATATATATAGGGAGCGTATGTAGGGACACAAAATTGAACACAAATTTATGTATACAAAATCTGGACCACACGATTTGTTTGTCTTTATGCGTGAGGTGTAATTCATGGGGAGATCTAATGGCTCATATTATGTGTGTTTAATTTTGTGCCAACATTTTGTGCCCATTTAGACTTTCCTATATATATATATATATATATATATATATATATATATATATATGCAGGATATAAATATTGGAGACTGTACAGTTTCAGAGGTTCAAGAAATTCAGGGCTCATGAGTGTCAAGATATCAAGATTTCAAAAGCTCAAGATTATCAAAGTAATAGAGTCTAGTTTACATGTAAAACTCCAGTTAGCACTTTCAAATTCCGTTTTCAAATTGATTTCAAAATTATTTCAAACTTACTTTCTAAAATGATTTCAGATTATTAAGATTTTACTTATGATTTCAAAGATATATATATGTTTATAGTTTATAAAGTTTTATTATATATATGTTTATAATATATACATATATATAGTTTTATATTATATAATTTTATATATGTGTTTATATTATATTTTACTATGTTTTTACACTTTAGAAAATTCATTTGAAACACATGTTCTGATTCAAGAATTCCCAGAATATATGTATATATATATTATTTTAATTTTCAAATATATATATATATATATTAATTTAAACAATTTAAAAATGTCAAAATTCAGAATACCCTATATATATCGACACACATATTTGGAAATGTCGACATATAACGGTCATATTTTTTATTTTCAAAGGAAGTGTCTTCTCATATTTTGAAACGCTTCAGAAACATCGCAACCTTTCAAACTCTATAAATAAGGGTTAATTTCGAATTTTGTATTACTTTTTCTTCTCCATCTTCATCCTATCTCTTACCATGATTATTATACTTTAATTTCTTCATTTCTACACTTATACTTTGCCAATTTCAATAAAAATTATCTTATTCCCTTTCTCTTCTCAATCTCTATCAACTACTCTCCGTTTGGAAGTGCTATTGAAGAGTTATAGGGCTGCTGTAATCATTTGGGAATTGTTTGGGAAAGGGTGTGTTTCTTTTAGCCCGAAATCAAGGAAAGGGAGCGGTGTTAACCTCATAGCCGTGAAATCAGTGTTAACCTTGTGGTCGTGAAATCAAGGGTGTTGTAATTGGATTCTAATATTCAGAAAACTCTGCGCAATTCAGCATTGCGTGGGACTGGACGTAGGAGTAATCCAAACCAGTGTAAAATCCAATGTGTTCTTTCCTTTTCTGCATTATAAATTTACCTATATATGTGTCTGTGATTGTTTATGTGTTTGTGATCATTTCTGGTGTGATAATCATTGTGTGATTCATATAGTAAATCAAGATTGTTTAAGTTTACCATAATTTCTTTAAAACACTATTCACCCCCCTTAGTATTAGTTTTGCCTTATGATCATTAATATGCATCCCTAACATTATTTACGAAATGATTTTTCAACACTACGCACTAATAATAGAATCAAACGGTTTTCACGTATCAATAATTTTTGGTTATCATAAAGACAAAACTCGCCCATAGGTGTGCGCTTGCATTTTGTGATGTGGGACGAGCCTTATGGTAGCTTCATTATTCAAAACCAATGCGAATTTTATGCATTGGTATTCATAATGGAAAAAACCATTCTGTGTTTCTACGACATGGACTTATGAGTTACGTCACTTTTAGCTACTTTAAGTTTCTCACATTAGTTCTATGACTAACTCAAAGTTTATTGTTTTTCCCACTAAACTCTGGGTTCCCTTGTTTTCCACACGAGACGCATGGTAGTTGAGTTATTAAAGATTGGAGCTAATTTGGAGTAACACTGGATTTGAGTTGGAGTTGGATTGGAGCACTTTGGACCCTCTATAGATGTAGTTATTCCGCTTTGTACTTTGATATGTACTCTGATGAATTAATGTAAAATGATGTAAATTATTGTAAAGTAATAAAAGTTCATTATGTTTCTGTTAAGGTGTGTTATTACCCCTAGCAATTTGTCTTTGAGAACATTTCAAGTTGGTTTAATTACCGAATTAAAGTGATCAAAAAGGCCAGTCGTTACTGGTGGACTCCACGGGGTCACCTTGAAACAAGTTGAGGCTACTTCCCGATGGAGAAAGCATCGGGAGCCCCAAGATCCTTTTCTTTTGGGGAAGGAGATTATACTTTTGAATATTGGAGATTGTTAGAAGCTTAATCCTTTTCCTTATCGTTTCTGAAACCTCTCTGATTTTATTTATTGTTTAGTCCATGTTATCCTCGGAGGCTTTCGGTATGTCATGTACAAAACAAGTGTTAGAAGAAATACTTAGTAGAAGTCTAATCACAATTGCATTACAAATGGAAAAATCCTTATCAAGTTTTCTAAATCTCCGCTGAGCCTGGGAGGGCATCGAATGTAAAGGAACTAGTTCTCCGAGTCCTTGGACTTGTCGATGGGGTCTCCAATTAGAGTCTTTTTGAGGTTGGGTCGGTATAAAGTGGGGTTGGAGTTAACGATTTTGTCCAAACGAAGGATATTATAGAGGACAGAAAGGCTCGGGGATTGCTCTCCAGACTGAAGAAAAATTATTTCCTAATATAATATGTAAGTGTAAGTATTTGGGGACAGCTGGATGGGAGCAAGATGAGCCTGTTTGAGAAAGCACAACAAGAAATGCAAAAGGGGAAAAAATCCACTGTGCCAGATATAGACAACAATATAAGCAAAGAAGCCAACTTCGGACGGTGGAATGACTTCCACATCTGAGATTAAAAAATGGGTAAGAATGGCATTCACTTCCTTCTGGGTAGTAATCAATGACCTCTTCGTAAGGACATCAACCTTCAACACCCTCTCTACTACCTTATCCTAATGGGTGGAAGAAGTTTCTCCGCTAGCAGGGGCCTCCTTCAGAGAATCCTTTTTAACTTCTTTCTTTAGACCCATGATGCTACCAAGTGATATTGTTTTATAATTGTAAAAGTCAAAAAGATTTTTTTAAAAAGAAGGTGCTTTACTTACCATTTCCTCCAAAAGCACTATGAATACGTTAACGAAATCTTCAAATAAAGTGCTTATAGAAGAAATGGCAACCCAGGATAAAAAAAAATGAGAGCCTTCGACTTGGTAATAATTGGATTTAAGACATCATCCTTTTTCGCGTATTGAAACTCAAGGTGGGGTTTAACAGATGAAAGAGTAAGAGAATCAAAGGAACCGAAAGGTGCATGTTTTGGGCTTCGATAACCAGTTATTTAATTATGTTCTGAATATTAAGCCAAAACATTGCCTCAACATATCAAAACTGCTCAATTGAATCATAATTTGATCTAAATTTAAACCCAAAAGGCATATCAAATGAATAAAATAAGGTAAAACTCAAGAAAGTTGGATTGAAATCAAAAAATGTCAAATCATAATCGAAATTCACAAGTCTTTCATAGTTTCACAATTGACTCCATTGATCGATTTAAATCCAAATCGTTTACCGATTAATCAGAGGGTCAAAAATCTTAAACACGTCAAAATCTATGGGTTGACTACGAAATCAAAGTGAAAGATGAAGAACTTACCCAGAATTAGTAAGCTGATTGAATTTGAGAAATTAGACTTTTCGATAAACTTCGATGTTCGCAGCTTTAAAACAATTTTTGCAGGTAAAAGAAAATAAAGAGGAAAAATGTGTTATTTATAAAAACAATGGAAAGAAGAGAAGAAAATGTAGCCTTCGATTTATATCTGACCATTTGAATGGGAATGTCAAGGGAATAATCCCATTTGCATCGAAAATGGGAGAAGGTGGCTTGAAAAGTCAATAACATCCCTCACAAGCAGGGGGCAAATAACACCAAAATAAAAGTCGAAAGCCAGATACAAGGTGAGGGGTGCTAAGACCAGCGGTCCTTCGGCAAAAACAGATTCGAGGTCAGGAACGAAGGGGCAAAGTATTCTTCTTCTTCTTCAAGAAAATCCCCTATTAGCATAACTCGAAAGGTAAGATCACAAGGTTTACCATCTCCAAGCATGAAGAGTTAGGCTTTGAATACCTTTCAAATTACCTGAAAGGGAAATACAAGAAAGCTTAAGCCTCCATCAGCCAATCATCGTAAGCAAGCTTCATCAGCAAAGGAAGGTGAAGCCTTAAGAAGCACCAGCAAACTCGCTTTTTTGACATCCAACCAAAGATTCTGCCTTCGGAAAGACCCTCGGCAGCCCGATGACTACTTTTCCAAAGAATAGTGGAAGGTGCATTCACGAAACCTCTGCAAGAACTTCTGGAAAAAATTAGGGGCGAAGCCCAAATAGCGAAAAGAGGGCCACCTACACCTATAAATATAACCCTAAGGGTCCAGAATGACGGGTTGATTTCTCATTCTCAATCTGGTTTTCATAACTTTGAGTTGTAAACCCTAATTTATAAATTAATTTGGAGGAAAAGAGTTTGTAGCCACAAAGGTAAATAAGAATGAGTTTTGCCAAGCTATTGACGTAACAAAGTCATAGTTAACTAATTATTAATTTATTATTGTCATAACTTAGCAGGTTTCCCACCAAGTAGTTCCGAAAGGTAATGACCTAACTGAGTCATCTCCCGGGAGACTACGAAAGTTCATAATTATCATTTAAGTCCACTATGAGATTAGAATACTCGAAACCTGATAAGTTATTGTATATCGATGGTTGCCTAGGATCTGTCAACCTATTTAGGGTTCAAGATCCTACTCTAACTCCTCGATAGGTCTTTCGATTAGCTCAACTAAAACCACTTAAACGTATAATACAACGATGGTTTCCTGTGATGATCTGAATCGGTAAAAGCTCAATACTCCCATCTTTCAACGCCCAAAGACCCTTTATCTACCCTGTCCAAAGGGTATCTAAGAGACCAACATGGTTATCCACAACATAAGTGTTAAGTTCTCTAGATCACAACATCGACGGTAGTAGGTCCAACCGAAAGTTTTTCCGAAAACACTGGAGAAAACGGACTCAACAAAGAATCCAAACTATTTCCAAATGCTCTACTATCCTCTTTTCTGCCGACATCTTATCATTCTATCTTGCTTTCTATAGGAATATATTTTGGAAATCACCAGAACATCATTACATAAACAAAAATGATCCAGTCCTTCCATAAGCAAAGAAATTAACAGGAGTATACCATTCTAGGGTGTTAATCATAAATTGAGCTGACAATGGGCAAGGAAGTTATCACTGATCATTGAATGACAAAGTTGAAACTTACTACCATGACCAAGGACAACGGGTCACAGATTTCAAGGGTGTTTTGACAAAATGGAAAATGTCAAGATAGTTGCCTTTTTTTTCCAAATTTCATGGAAGTTTCCTTTATACTTTGAACAGATTGCTTAGTGTTGTCATCGGGACTCCTCGAGATAGCCTATATAAGATAGTTATTTAAAGTAATGTTTAGCAAAATAATTGACAAAGAATAAAGCATGAATTCAAAATCTGTACCAAGCTTGGAGAACCTCCCGCTGATACCGGGAGGATATCTGATGTAAAAGAATTGATTTTCTCAACCCTTCAATTTCTCAATTTTATCGGTAATCAGCTTCTGAGAGGGGCTGGCCTGATATAGTTGAAGGTTCGCGCTGCTTACTTTGGCCAAACGAAGTAAGCGAGAGAAAGCCAAAGGAATCAAAGACGAGCCAATAGCTTCTATACACAACAAGTAGGTATATGAGTTGGGTGAAAGATGAATGGGAGTGACATGAAGATGTTGTAACAAAGCTAGAAAGGAAATCAAAAAACGGAAAGAAGCCTCTGAGTCAGATATGAATGGCAGAATAAGAAAAATACCCTTAAGGGGGATTCTCGACTGTAGTGCTGGCAAGCGAGGGATAGTATCAACTCCTAACATCCCAAAATCCTCTAAAATATCGTTGACCTTTTCTTGCATAGTAATTAAAGAACTCTTTAAGGTAGTGGAGACCTTCTTGGGAACCTTCTCTTGAACTAGTAAAGAAGACCCTTCAATTTCAGGAATGGGTTTCAAGCTCACCTACTTTACGGACCTCTTTTCAACCATAATCCAGCCAGGTGATATCATTTCATTATTATTATATGTAACAACATTTAAAAATAATACAAGAAAATACCTTGCTTTTGACCCCCTTTGGGAGTACTATGAGATGATTAACAATAAAGTTGACCAAAAACACTTCCAAAAGAGATAACCATAAGAAACATGTGGTTTGAACTAAACCAAAATCATTAAGTGTGAGTGGTTAACTTAAAATTATCTTTTGTTTAAAATGTAATCTTTCCTTTTTATTCAAAAAATAGCCAAGTTGAAATACGAAAGTAAGGTTTCGTCTATAGTTGAAAAAAAAAGGAATTGTAGGAAACTATAAGAAATTCTTTTGAGTTTTATACTTTTAATAAATGGTTATGTAATTATGGTATGGGTATTGGGCCAAAAAGTCCACAACCCAAAGAAATTAAAAGCATTTAGTTGTGAAAACGAGTTTTTACTTGAATAACCACACTGTTAAACAAAACATATGTTCAAACTTCAGAAAAATCAGATTGAAACCTGATTTTGTCTGATCGTAATTAAACTCAAGGACATCTCGAAATCCCATGGCAAATTCCATGTCCGGTTAAAACTCAAATCAATTTTTAGTTTCAACCTAAAAATCATGAATTTCAAAACCCTAAAAATATAGAAGTTGGAGATTGATTATGAAGTTAAGATCTAAACTAAAATCAAATATTTATCTTGAATTTGCAGTTGAAGCGAAATAAAATGATTTATGATTATTGAGAAGCTTTGACTCTTGTGCTTGGAAAATTTGATTGCAGGTGTGTAGAGAAGATAAAGAAAATGTTCAACTTAGAAGAAATGAAAAAGATAACCCATGCAACCTTTGGAATTAGATCTGACTGTCCGAATAGGAATACCAAGAGGCGGGAAAATTCCTTAGCTACCGAGAGATGAATCTGTTGACTTGAAAAGCAAAGAAAACACCGTCAGTAGCGGGGAGGGAGGGCAAATGTTTGCATTAAAATAATCAAGAAAGAGCCGAGAGTAAAGTCATTGTGAATGGATGTCGACAGAAGAAGGATACTAAAGCAACCAAAGAAATTTCATTGATACTACACTCCTGAAGGAGTTGAAAATGAAAAGAAACTCCTTCCGGAAAGATTAAGCCCTTGAATGATGTTGAAGGGCACAACTATCAATATAACACAATAAAATTCTAAAATGGCAGGTCATGCACTTTGAATTGAATGCATCCATCAATTTAATTGAAGGGCATATTTCGTTAGACTTATCCTAAAGGAGAAACCCATTATACAAGCAAAAACCTAGTTCGAAAGAAAACAACCTTCTGGAAACATCAAAGCTAGAAGTCTGGAGAAGCTTATTCTACTAGCAATAACCAGTTTTATCGTTCCAAGGGTTCCCTTGGAAGATCTAAAATCACCACAACGATTATTAATTAGAAAGAACTAGGAAAGGCTTACTGCCCTCGTAGGCTGTATCCAAAGCCCAAGTGTAACACCCCACTTCCGTTAAGGTCACTCACAAAGGGAATGCCTTAACTTCGGTGGAACGTTATAAGTAAACAGAACAGAAATTTACAAGACAGATATGTAAAGTAGTACTTGAAAATTTTATAATTTTATTACAGCAGAAACACAAATAGATTTGGTTACATCACAATGCCAAAAACCGAAGTACACAAATATCAGTATTATACAAAATCCTTCAGAATGCATAATTTTAAAGCCATAATCCCCAACAAAAATGCCATAGATAGGTAGAATCAAAGCCAAGCAATATTTCAAGCATTTCTAGCACTTCAAGCAGATGGAATCTGAATCTAGCTCCTATGTTTCAACCCTGAGAACCTGGGGGGAACGGAAGAAAAGAGGCGAAACAAACTAGGTCAGACATAAGTCTGGTGAGTCCAGTGACTTTCAGCATATAAACAGATAACAGTAACATGACATGTAAATAAAATTGGATGAGAGATAACCAAAACAGGAGTAGCAGGTTAACGAAAGAGATATAATAATATAGGCTAAACTAAGCTTCTTACTTGGTTTTCACTTCTCTGCACTAATACTAGTATAACAAAATTAGGTTATTAACATGTTTTGCTCAATTTTAAGTATTCATTCATAGATTATGCCAATATCAGACTAATTATGTTAATTCAAAAAATTAACTTCCTTACAAGTTACAGCTGATTATACAAAGTTTTATTAACATGTTTTGCTCAATTTTAGATCGAGTCTACAGATTTTCATACCCAAATTACCCTATTCAGTTTCAGCAGATTCAGCAGATTAGGCAATTTAACCGATTTAATCATCCCTTAAAATTCCATTGACATACCTCACTTATTCCTAAAATTAAGCCTAATTTTACATGCCCAATTTATGGTCACAATTCAAAATATAACATACGTTCCAAATTTTAGTTAAATTTGCATCATACAGAATATTCTTTAAAACCCCAAATCATGATGCACAATATAAATTATGCCAAATTACAGCCGTTGATTACCGCGTATGTCAAATATCCAAAAGTCCGAATTAGGTGTATTCACATTTATAATTATCCCTATTATAATATAGTTTTTTCAGGCCTAAGTCACATATCCTTTTCTTCCAAGTCAAGATCGTCGTATAAAATATGCCCCAAACCTAGATCTTAAATTACAACATGTATTTTGTCCTCAAAATCTGACCTTGAATTATAACATGCATTATGTCCCCAAATTACAAGTCACATGTTGTCATACAATAATTGTCCTTCTTCCAAATCATAAACCGTCATATATAGTATGCCTAGATCTAAACCTTAAATTACAACATATACCCTTTTCTTAAATCAGTCACAAATCAGTCATATCCAATTATGCATCATTCATTATTACCCCAAATTTAGCGTTCGTGCGTCAATCTCTTATGAGATTTGGCTCAGGCTCGTGGTAGTCTGGCTATAGAACAGAAGGAAGGAAGAGATACAGAGTAGTTAACATAATTTTAATAAGATAGATCTACACAGGAAAACGGATCTGATAAACAGGAATAAGATAGATCTACACAGAAAAACAGATCTGATAAACAAGAATATGCATAATCTCCAATTAAGATTTATAACCATGTCAAGATCATAATTAAATTTCATATCTGAAAATAACTGTACTCACCTTGGTTGGATTCTAAAAGAAAAAGGGGTGTAGTTGTTCTCTTTTGATCCTATTCAGATTGGAAGAAGAAGGAGCACTTGTTCTAGCTTAGGTTTCAGCAGAGTAACGAAGCCATTGATTTATTTTAATATGAATTAGGGCAGAGTAAAGGCGTAATGAAATTGTGTGGAGAGAAAGTGAGGTTTGGAGGTGTTTAAATAGCTTAGGAGCAACGAATCTGGTCAGAACAGACATCTAAATGCAGAAAAACTAATCTGTCCATGGATCTGGAAAAGGGGGGAGGTCGACCCCATGGTCGACCTGTTCTACCCAGGTCGACCCCCTGGTCGACCTAGGTACTGGGCGGGAATTTTTCCACCCAGCCCGGGTGTGTGATTTGAATTTTGAAACTTTAAATTTGAATTCGGGCTGGTTTTTATTTTAAATTCCTAAAACTTCTAAGTGCCATAACTTCTTCATACGAAGTCTGGTTTACGCAGACTCAGACTCTAACTCAAGCAGAATTCCGAGACGAACGCAATGGCGTAACCCGTTTCCATTATTTCTTCTCTTAAAAATTAAGTATACTTTGTTTTGTTACTTTATGTTCACAGAAAATACAGGGTGTTACATTCTCCCCTTCTTAAAGGATTTCGTCCCCAAAATCTTCAAGTTAAGAAGAATGTGTCCTACTATCCAATCACCCATCTACTCAACATCATCCACAAGCATCCATTGTCCTTAGAAAACTTCTAATGTTGTATGACCATATGCAAAAGTGTGTGTATATGTCTCTTATCTAATGCAAAGACCAGGTGGTCTACTGATTTAGTTGACCTCCTTATTGCAAATTATGTTAGTGCCATGAGTCCACTTATGTATGCAAGAAATCCTATTTGATACACATTGTTTCTATATGAGTGCATAACCATTCATCCAAATGCCACATCCATGTGATGAGTCAATCATTTTGCATCTACAAAAACAGAAAATGCACACACATCCATATGCAGTATGAGAGTATTTTTGAGCCGATCTAGTGCCTAGTGTGTGTATATGCATCCACTAGCAACCACTTGCATCCACTTGCAACCATCTAACATAACATGTCTCAAACACATGTTTACACCCATTAGTTTCTACCTAAAGGTCGAAGAATCGATCAATAGGATATAGCCGAGTGAAAGAAGCAAGTACAAAAGTTTTGTTCTCGTTAGACATCGATTAGGAGAATAAATCCATAAGTATCAACCCCGAAGACCGAAATCAACATCAGATTGACACTTAGAGAATAATTCCCATTAAACAATGTCAAAACTGGAAATCTACTTCATGCTTCGATTAAAAACCCCTATCCTTTTCAGAAATATTCAGATACTTACAGACTACTGGTACAAATTAGATTATCAAATGATTCTTAGGAAACTAAGCATGATAAAACCCCACCATATCCCACAAAACCAGAATGTATGCGTCGTAGTTAACGCCTAACACAGATACCCTCAAACCCCAACTTATCACAAACAGATGAGTCGTAACCCATATGGGGTTTGAGACCATAGCGGGATCAGAAACAAGACTAGCATTAAAGTGCAGAGTCTCAATTACAGAATTAAAATGCCATAATCAAAAAGAGTTTTATCTCAATAAGGAAATTAAACCTTCTACAGAAATTTTCCTATCTCTACCCTATCCACCAGTCACGTGAGCATTCGCCTGCCCTCCAGAATTAGGTTCTGCCCTTGCCCTCGCTTCTTCGGGCAGTCCCTAGTGAGGTGTCCCATTTCCCCACAGTTGAAGCAAGCGCCCTTCCTCTTTCTGCAATCCTTGTTCAGATGAGTCAAGAATCCACAAGTAAAACACTTTTTCTCCTTCTTATCTTCAGACTTTTCACCCTTCTTTTGTGTTTTCTTTTTGGGCCACTCTTTCTTGTTCTGTGATCCTTCGAACTTTTCTTCTTTCTTCTCACTTTTGGCTTCCTCTTCATGCATTAACGCCATGTCAACCAATTTCTTGAAGGTAGCCCCCATAGGAATGTGGGTCATAGCCAACCCGTGTAGCGGCTCATTCAAACCTTTAAAGAATCTTAGGGCCTTCTTTTCAGGTGTGTTCACCAAGTCTAAGCTGAATCTCGCCAACTGATTGAACTTGTTGATGTATTCCTTTACTGATAAATTCCCTTGCTTCAATGCAAGGAACCTCTCCATGTATAAATTCTCTTCTGCTCGTGAGAGAAATTTCATCTCGAACCTACGCCAGAAATCCATCCACGTTTCTACTGGACGCTCTCCACTCGTGACCTCCCACCAAAATGAGGCTTCGTCCTTCATTAACCAAGCAGCTAATTGGACCTTCCTTCCGTCTCCTATCTCGAAGATAACAAACAAATCTTCCACCTCCTTATGCCAATTTCGAGCTTCAGCAAACGTCTTTGATCCGTGAAAAGTTTTCCCGCCCATTGCCCGAAAGTGTTTGCATATCTTCGAAAAAGTATCCATGAAGGGAGGGGAGGAGGAGGAGGAGCAACGTCTGCTGGGCCTGCGGCGGTGGCCCTTGAATCCAGATACCTTCTGAACCAAGTTGGTTTTGGTATGCCTTAGGGTATCTCGGGTACCCCAGAAATGTTGAAAAGAAAAAGGAAGAGATTCAAAATGGAGAATCAAAGGAAAGATATATGGCTCTTGGGGATTATGTTTTTCAAAATAAACTCTACTTTTGAAAATACTTCCTTTTTAAAACTTTTTTGAAAATAGTTTTCAAAAACTTTTTATCAAATCTGGTAACCTTCAACTCTGATACCAAGCGTAACACCCCACTTCCGTTAAGGTCACTCACAAAGGGAATGCCTTAACTTCGGTGGAACGTTATAAGTAAACAGAACAGAAATTCACAAGACATATATGTAAAGTAGTACTTGAAAAATTTATAATTTTATTATAGCAGAAACAGAAATAGGTTTGTTTACACCACAATACCAAAAACCCAAGTACACAAATATCAGTCTTATACAAAATCCTTCATAATGCATAATTTTAAAGTCATAATCCCTAACAGAGAATGCCATAGATAGGTAGAATCAAAGCCAAGCAATATTTCAAGCATTTCAAGCAGATGGAATCTGAATCTAGCTCCTATGTTTCCACCCTGAGAACCTACGGGGGAGGGGGGAACAGAAGAAAAGAGGCGAAACAAACTAGTTCAGACATAATTCTGGTGAGTCCAGTGACTTTCAGCATATAAACAAATAACAGTATCATGACATGTAAATTAAACTGGATGAGAGATAACCAAAACAGGAGCAGCAGGTTAACAGAAGAGACAGAATGATATAGGTTAAACTATGCTTCTTACTTGGTTTTCACTTCTCTGCACTAATACTAGTATAACAGAATTAGGTGTTGTCCTAATGTCTAAACAGAAAATAGAACGATCATTTCAGAAACACGATGCTAGTAATGGGCCTTTACCACCCAAACGGTACAAAAACAGAATGCAAGTAATGGGCTTTTACCACCCGAACAGAGACAGATAGAAACAGAGGCAGAAGCGAAATCAGAGACGGAAACAGAATATTCCCTACGGAAACAGAATATTAGAATTAGGTGTGCACTAGTAATGGGCCTTTACTATCCCACAGATGGTACCACACAGAAATAGACAGGTGTTACCACCACAACAGAAAAAGATGGTACCCCAACAGAAACAGACAGAACTAAGTGTACCCTAAAATTCTACCCCCAAGCGATCGGCTCCCTAATACATAAATACCCTGTGCCGGCCCCACAAAAGGGTGTATCACTCCCTAAAGTGGCAACCTATAGACACATACCTATTTACAGATGTCACGGTGTCTTACATCCTCAGAGCAGACCGGATCCGTGCACGCACATGACCCGATTGGAATGCGCCATCAATACCCCCTCGCCATTATCAAAGTGAACCTCTTACAATTAGTTCAGTGAACGTGCTCTGGACCCCTACCTAGTGTTGGGTCATAATTTTGATACCGGAAAGGGTTACTGACTAATATGGGTCCCAAACAACAGATGACACAAGTAATTACCCCTCCTAACCTTGTGTCCCCAGACTAACAGATTTCAGATTTACTTGCTTACAGATTTCAGATTAACTAGTTCTCAGATCAGACATACAGGTTAACAAGTTTTCAGACTATGGATCTGATATACAGATTAGCAGACTTACAGATTGTTTCACCTAACCTTGTATTGGGCCTACAGCTTTATTAGGTTCATCAGTCCAGTTGTTTTAGCTCTATCCACCCAACACGTTTTAGGTATCAGATTTATCTTAGATTTGCATTAATTAAATATTAATGATAAGACCTCTCACATAAGGTCGGTAGCTTGTGGCCGCTGGATGTGTCGGGCGGTTCCGGGCAGACTTCTGCCATAAGACAGACCTAACCTCGTGTCTAAGCATTTTATGCCTACGACCTCTCACATTAGACTGACAGTTTGCGGTTGCTGGTTAAGCCGGTTGTGTCCGGGCAAGCTTCTACCGCAAACAGGGTCTAACCTCGTGTCTCAGCATTCTTATTTTTAGCTAAAGTATTCATTCACAGATTACGCCAATATCAGACTAATTATGCCAATTCAACAAATTAACTTCCTTACAAGTTACAGCAGGTTATCCAAAGTTCTATTAACTTGTTTTGCTCAACTTTAGATCGAGTCTACAGATTTTCATACCCCAAATTACCCTATTCAGTTTCAATAGATTCAGCAGATTAGGCAATTTAACCGATTTAATCATCCCCTAAAATTCAATTGACATACCTCGCCTAATCATAAAATTAAGCCTAATTTTACATGCCTAATTTATGGTCACAATTCAAAATATAACATAAGTCCCAAATTCTAGTTAAATTTGCATCATACAGAATATTCTGTAAAAACCCCAAATCATGATGCACAATATAAATTATGCCAATTTATAGCCATTGATTACTGCGTATGTCAAATATCCAAAAGTCCAAATTAGGCGTACTCACATTTATAATTATCCCTATTATAATATAGGTTTTTAAGGCCTAAGTCACATATCTGTTTCTTCCAAGTCATAGATCATCGTATAAAATACGCCCCAAACCTAGATCTTAAATTACAACATGTATTATGTCCTCAAAATCAGACCTTGAATTATAACATGCATTATGTCCCCAAATTACAAGTCACATGTTGTCATACAATAATTGTCCTTCTTCCAAATCATAAACCGTCATATATAGTATGCCTAGATCTAAATCTTAAATTACAACATATACCCTTTTCTTAAATTAGTCACAAATCATTCATATCCAATTATGCATCATTCATTATTTCCCCAAAGTTAGCGTTCGTGCGTCAATCTCTTATGAGATTTGGCTTAGGTTCGTGGTAGCCTGGCTATAGAACAGAAGGAAGGAAGAGATACAGAGTAGTTACAATAACATTAATAAGATAGATCTACACAGAAAAACGGATCTGATAAATAGGAATAAGATAGATCTACACAGAAAAACAGATCTGATAATCAAGAATATGCATAATCTCCAATTCAGATTTATAACCATGTCAAGATCATAATTAAATTTCATATCTGAAAATAATTGTACTCACCTTGGTTGGATTCTAAAAGAAAAAGGGTCGTAATTGTTCTCTTTTAATCCTATTCAGATTGGAAAAAGAAGAAGCACTTGTTGTGGCTTAGGTTTCAGAAGAGTAATGACGCCATTGATTTATTTTAATATGAATTAGGACAGAGTAAAGGCGTAATGAAATTGTGTGGAGAGAAAGTGAGGTTTGGGGTTTTTAAATAGCACAGGAGCAACGAATCTGGTCAGAACGGGCGTCTAAATGCAGAAAAACGAATCTGTCCACGGATCTGAAAAAGGGGGGTCGACCCCATGGTTGACCTGTTCTACCCAGGTCGACCCCCATTTCGACCCCATGGTCGACCTGGGTCCTGGGCGGGAATTTTCCCGCCATGCCCGGGTGAGTGATTTGAGTCTCGAAACTTTAAATTTGAATTCGGGCTGGTTTATATTTTAAATTCCTGAAACTACTAAGTGCCATAACTTCTTCATATGGAGTCCAATTTACGCAAACTCGGAATCTATCTCAAGCAGAATTTTGAGATAAATGCAATGGCGTAACCCGTTTCCCATAATTCTTCTCTTAAAAATTAAGTATACTTTGTTTTGTTACTTTATGTTCACAGAAAATACGGGGTGTTACACTAAGCCACATGTTATCAAAGACGCCTCTATTAAGCTTTCAGTTCCGCTTCCGTAAAGGCATCGAGACGGAGACTTTAAGGTGGAAGGGGAAGCTTAGCCCGCATCAATGTAAAAAATCCCAGGGATTAAAAGTCCGGGCCGAATTCTTGGTTCCCTCACTTGAATCTAAAATTCTGAGGTGTAAACCCTAATACCTAAATCAATTTGGAAAATCTGGAAATTGATATACTCAAGTCTTTGTACTCACTCTAATCATAAATAAAGAAGATCATTATGGTTTGTAAAGGTAATACATGGGTAATCTTGGAATTATTATATTATTATTATCACCATCTTTTAACTTTGCAGGTATAATTTCAAAAGTGACAAAGGGAATTACCTTACAAAATAGCTTCATGCCAATCTGAAAGAAAACAATAAATGGAGTAAGACATATGAATTTATCCAAAGGATATTGGTTTCGACACTAAAGGTTTTTAAGATGTTCGAAACTTATAAGACTACCCGATATCCTGAATTCTTGCCGAAAGATATTTGCAAATGGAATAGGGCTTCATGACCTACTCTGAAACCTTATAAGTAACGCCACTCCACATGGATCTTCGTACCAGTAAAAGATCTCAACGAAACCCTCAGGATAGAGCCAACAGGGACCTAATCTGCATATGTTGGAACCGTCAAGATTAAAGTCTCTAGCATCGAACTTCTATCTTTTGTTTCAATAGGATTACACTTCTAAAGAGCAAGGAAACTCTAACCGAGGAAATTAAGAAGCGAAATTGAGAAAACACAGTGAAATCAATTAATTCTACAAAGGTGTATCCCGAGAAACTCCTCCTTAACTAAGGATTCCACGAGAATATCGTCATTCTGGCTAAAAACGTTCAAAACAGTTTCGAGCTTAAATAACTTGGATTGAAAACAGTTTTTAAGCTAAAATGGTTTATACATAAATTAGTTAAGTTTAAAAATAGTTTTAAGTTTAGAAATAATAATTTTAATTTGAAAATAGTTTTAATAGATAATAGTTTGAATTAAAATAACATAATATATAAAAAAACTAAATAGAAAGGTTTTGAATTAAAATAATACTACTTAAAAATAGTTTGGGATAAAATTGTCTATTTCTTTCAAACCCAATTTCAAATTCTCATAATTTCTTTTTAACTATTAGGATATAATAATAGATTTAAACAAATTTCGAATCATTTCAAGTTCTATTATATATCCAATTCAAAATTCATCTTCCAATCAGCTTTATGATTGATTCTTAATTAACAAGTTGTATAAATCGGTAAATTTAAATTCCAATTTCCAAAACCCAATTATGTCGAATTGATTTCGAAATTTAAATTCCAATTTTAAACACATTTACATTAAATTGGTTTCAGATCTTAATTTTCAATTTTAGCACTTGAAATTACTAATTTTGATGAATTCAATTTCAACCTTTAAGATTTAAAACTAACAATTTAGAGTTAAAGTCCAATAATCAATTTCAAACAATAATTTCAGACTTATGATTTTCCGAAGACATTTCATTGTAAAATGTTCCATTTGACCAAATTCGTTGTTCATAATTTAATTTTCTACCCTGATGACTAAGTGATCATTTAAATTTCAATTATAAGGGTATATATCATTTCAACTAAAATCAGGTATCATAGGTATATTAGATGTCATAGGTATATCTCATATCAACCTATTTCGAAATTTAGGTATTCAAGGTCCAAAGGATGTATATAAGAACTAATACAATTCCAATTATACAGGTGATAACAAGGATTAGTACATAGAAAAAAATCATTAGAAATATAAAAGCCCAATTAACCATCATATCAACCATAATCATACATATACAAACAACAACCAAACCAACCACAAATTACAATAGCTGGTAGTTATTTAACATCGGCGTTCTAACTAGAAATTCATTCAACAACAATTTAAATGTCGATTCAGTTAAATGTCAGTTTAAGTTCTATCATTGAAATTCAATTTCAATCTCGATGTTAATTTAACTTCACAAATAACAGTTAACTAAATCATATAATATCATAAATTTAGTTTAGCTTGTAATGTAAATTTTAGTACTTCATGGGTGAGTTTAAACACTCACCTTTGACATTACATCCAAATGAAATCCAAATAAATGCAATAATTTCAACTATCTTCAATCTCAAACAAACAAGTTTTATGTCCAAAATTTCGGTAGAATACCAATGCACATCAATCAAACAACATATGTAAAAAATAATAATACTAGAACATTTAAATTTTAAATTAATATGAAATTAAAAAAAAATTAGCACAGCCTTACTCACACTGCCGCGTCATCATCTAAAAAATCACTTCATGGCTCATGTAACTTTCGTTACAGTACTAGCGAAACAAACCCATTATCACGTTAAAATGGTCGCACCCTTCCATCACGAGGCCCGCCACACCAGGCCATCAGTGATCGATCGACACCACCACAGACATAGCCATCTCAACCTCCACCCACACCTTAAAAGTCGCAGCCTCTGCCGCCGACCTAAATGAAACCCACTTCGAGAAGTCTGCCTCTTACACGACTCCTTCCCGTACACAAATCCAAAACTCGATCCATTCTAGCACCTCCTCTCCGCTTCACGCAGCGATGCCCCAAGAAACAGTGTTTGCTAACCCCAACCTGACTGCCTTCACACGCAACTATTGCTTAGAGTACTGAAGTCGTCACCAAAGATACTCTTTTCTTTTTCTTTTTTAATCAGAACGCAGGTTTGTAGGTTTAATTTTTTTAAAGAGCGAAAGTTTGAAAAGGAAATGAAGGATTAAGAACGGAAAAGAGTGGAAGTTTGAAAAGGAAATGAAGGCTTGAGAACGAAAAAGAAATAGTAGCAGGCATTTAAGGTACTGTTTGTTTACAACAAATGATCACTTATTTGACCAGTTATTGGTGAATAAGCACTTTAATACTGTTTGTTTGGAACAAGAGTTTAGTGAATAAGTTTCATACTTCTTTTCTTGATTCTGAATGCTTGATAACAATTTCTTCCATTTATACTCTTAGTTATATTTTGGCATTATCGTAAAACTATAATAAACGTTCAAAAAAATTACAATAAAAAGTTATAAAAGTATGCTTTGTTTAAAATTTCAAAGATTTTAAAAAAAAAAAATATTTCCAACTTTAGATTCATTTTCAAAAAAAGAAAACAAAATAAAAAAACATTTTAATTTTTGACAAAAATGTAGAAAATTACATATTCTAAACTGCATAATTTTTATAATTGTTTTCCAAAAGATTATTTTAAAATTGAAACTTCAAAAGCTTAATTCATGAAAATGCAATCTTGTGAAAATTAAAATCTTGAAAAATAACAAAATGAATTTTAAATTTTTCAAAATGAAGTGCTTTCAAATAATTATATATTATTTGAGATTCCACAAAACACAAATAATTTCAAAATTTAAAAACTAAAAATATCATCATGTTAAAAAATTAAATTTACGGTTCAATATTTTTCTTTAATGCTTACCACACTAATAATCAAATAATAAAAAGGATAATTTTGTCAAATCAAATGTTAGCATTAGTTTCGATCAAAAGCATTAAAAATATGAACATTTTTTTTGCATTCAGCATTCAACGTTCAACAATCAGTATTCAGCTTTTAACATTCAACAATCAATATCCAGCTTTCAGCCTTTTAAACAAATGAAGCCTAAATCTACGAATGTGGAAATTTGAAACATGAACCAATATTAAATCCCTACAGACTTGGCTCAACTATGAACCTATTTTCGATTTAATTAAAATTTAGAAGCTACATGGTTCTAATAGTTGTAGGTAAGTCCAGTGAGCTGGGTACAATGGGAATTGGATTTCACACTACTTCACAGTCTAAGTTGAGTTTCCAAATACACAAGATAAAATATTGTATGCTCTGCTGATATGAAGGGAATAGCACAATAAAACTTAAATTTATCGTTCGTGTAAAATTTCATTAGTTACATTACATACGCAACCGATAACTGTTTATCAATTATCAAAATCAATTTAAATAGAGCTATCAAAATCTAAATTTGACAAAACGAATGTTGACGTTTTAATAGTAGAATTTCCTAGTACATTTCCGATCAAAATATTTATATTGCAAAAACCAAAATTTTACCTATATGTTAACAATTGATTCTACGTTAAAATTTCAAAATCCACTAAACTTCCGTTTTAAATTATCAATTTAATTTCTTTAATTCAAACCTACTCATAGCCCAAATTTATATCCGAATTTTAATTCTCAAATTTTCTTTTAGTTTAAATAAATCAAATTCTATAGTTTTAAAATGAGAAATTATGACTCGTTACATAAAAGTAACAAAATTCTTGCTAACAGCCTAACATTGCAAGCTACACGGAGGGATGAATGCAGAAAATACATAATACGAGTAATCAGTATCATTTTAAGTAAAAACCTACAAAAATAATTGAAAAAAAAAAGATATTGTTTGATTTATTTTATGTTTTGAGGTTTGAATTTCAATGTTAATCACAAAAGGGGCAAAGATTTAAAGTATAGCGATGGTGACAGACCAAAGGCAGAACGGACGGCGGAAGGACGGTGAACGCTTGAATTTGCTATCATTCTTCCGTTGTTAAAATACGGAAAATAATAAAAAGTTGTTTTTTATTTTGTGTGTTAAATTTGTTTTGTAAAATGATTGTTTTGCATGATATATGTGTGTCATTTGTACTTTTGTATGTACGAAAATCCAAATTTTGAAAGTATAAATCAAACATAACCTTATATTTTCCAAGAAGAAAAGGAAGAGGTTCATAATTGAATTAAATCTTTTACATAAAGTTTCATGTAATGTAGAAAGCCAATAATCAAACCGACCGTTAGGGAAGTTTGCTTAATGCGAGTTGCCCAAAACCAAATTCTTTGAAGCCAAAAAAATGATGCGCCTTCTTCGATCTTTTTTCTCTGTGTGACCTGATTTCTTCTCTGCGTGATTATTTCTTCTCGAAATCAACGTTTATCCCAATTTCTTTTTACCTTTTCTTCTCCGTGTTTCTTCTCAAATTTAGTATCCCCTCTAAATACACCACTACTTCGCCATCGCTTTAATCGTCAATCCATTGTTGCAGCATCCCGTCGTCGCTCTTTTTTATCTGGTAATCGTCAAAAAAAAAATCATTAATCGTTTTTCTAGATTTAAAATTTTGGCTTATGTTAGTCATTAATCGATATCCCTCTTTTTTTCCCAGATTTCTACCGAAGGCCCAATTTTTGTTAATTGCTATTTTTTTCTTTCAATTACTACAGTACTCCCTTTTCTTTGACAATGTTTTCTCGCAATGCTACTATTTCTTTTCCGTATTTCTTCTCAAATTAAATGTTTCCCCTTTAAATACGATGTTTTGAAATAAACCCGTCCTAATTGCGCGGCTATAAAATTGGATCCGCCTCAGAATCTGGCCGCCTGTGTTGAATTCCACATCACAACACCATAGTCTATGCTGAATTGTATATAAATCGTCTCATCCAGAATCGCAGTTACGTAAGTACGTCGATCCCTTTTCTTTTACAATTTTATTTGTATATAAAATAAATCCATACTTGAAATTTCATGCTTCAATTTTGTGTTGATTCAATTACTATAAGTATGATTGGGGATTTTATGCATAATCGCTATTGGGGTTGACTGCGTTTAAGTATGATAGATCATAAGGTTTTTGGACGGTAGATACTGTATTAGAAGATTTTATTTGAATACAAGTTTATACACATGCATTAGCATAGACTTGTTTATTTTGCACTATAAATTGTTGTAAATCAAACTTCTTGAGTTTTATATGTTGTTGTGATGATTAGGGGGAGGAAAAAGATGAAATTAGTTGTCAAGTGTTTAAATATTAATATTACATCAAAAATTATGGAGTTGTTGACGGCAAAAAATGTCGTAAACACCCAAGATTCCAATTACTTAGATTATTAATTTGGTCGTGCAGACAAGAGCGAAAAGCATTAAATAACACGAGATATTACAGTGGTTCGGTCTCAAGAGGGGCCTGCGTCCACTTTGAAGAGTTGTTGAAATATTATTGATAACATAAGGTTACAAGGTTGAAAATATCTCATGACATCTCATTACATTTTTCATTAAGCTATATGATGTCATAATTATCATATATTGCATATATTAGGAAAAAGACACTTTTCCCCTTCTTCTTCCTCAAAGAGGAGATGCCATTAAAGGAGCTCTCTAGAGGTCCCAAGGTCACAAATTCCAACCCCTTTGAAGTATGAGGCCATAGGGTATTTATAGGAGAGGAGTTAGGTAGGAGTAGGTAGAAATGAGGGACCACACCGAGAATTTCGCACCTGGACCCTGCGCACCCGCATATTTTGCACCTGACCCTGGGGTGCGAATTTCGCACCTCAAGGGTTGCGAAATTCGTACCCCCAAGGGGGGTGAAACTCGCACCCAGCTGGGTGTGAGTTTCTCACCCTACCGGGCACGTGACTCGTACCCTTCAGGGGTTCGAAGTTTGTACCCCGAGGGATACGAGATTCGCACTCCGAAGGGTACGAATTTCGTACCTCCCGGGGTGCGAAATTCGTACCCTAAGGTACGAATTCCGCACCCAGCTGGGCGCGAATTCCACACCTTGCTAGGTGCGAATTTCGCACCCTGCTGGGTGCGAATTTCGCATCCCTTAGAGGTGTGAAATTAGCACCCCGAGGGGTACGAAGCTCATATCTCGAGAGGCGCGAAGGCCATATACATGGGTGCTTGGGGCCTTGAGGTTCAGGCTTACGACTTCTGGGGATTTGATGCCTTGATTTAGAAATGTGTTAGGGGTGTTGTGAGGCTCTGGGTGGCGCGGTCCCTCTTCGATCCTGTTTCCTTCGCTACTGCGTGTTCCTCTCGATCTTAGCTCCACGCGATGCGTTGAGTCGAGCGTGTCTCATGTACTTTTGGGAATCGGGCTAAATAGTCGGTTAACATTCGCTCCTGCACATTCCTCTCGACCTTAGCTCCATGCGATGCGTTGAGTCGAGTGTGTCTCATGTACTTTTTGGGAATCGGGCTAAATAGTCGGTTAACATTTGTTGTGGAATTACGAGCGAGTTACCGTTGGTGCAGCGTCGTGCTCGAGTCTCTAAGTATTCGTGGTGCATTTCCTCTGTGTGTGCGGTGGTCGATATGCATGCGTAGGGAATACGTGTACAGGAGCGTATGGCGCGGTATTTTGAAACCAGAGGGTGCAACTTTTTTTTTACTTCGAACCTAGGGTTACGAAATTCCGCGCCTAAACGTGCGAAATCTCGAACCTAGGAGGTTCGAGGGCACGAACCCTGGATGTGAAATTTCGAACCCCTAGAGGATCGAAATTTCGAAGCCAGGGGGTTTGAAATTTAGAACCTGAGAGGTTCGAAATTTCGAACCGGTTTGGGAATACGAACGGGCATTTTCCCTTTTTCTTATAAATAGCCCCCTCCCCTTTCATTTCACATTCTCCTTTATATCTTCGAGCTCGGCCGCCATTAAAAAGCTTCGAACTCCTGTACTTCAAATTTGAACGTGAAATAGGTGTGTCTAGGAGGTTCTTGGAGGCGAGCGCGGGGGAGTGGACGACGCGAGGAGGCGGATGATACGAGAGACGCTCCGAACCCTGATGGGTTCGAGTTCTCGAGCCTCGCTGGGGCTCGAGCTTTTCTACCCCGACGGGGTCCGAGCCTTCGAACCCTGGAGGCTCAATCATTCTAATCCCACGAGGGTTCGAGGATTCGAACCCCAGCGGTGTTCAAGCATTTGAACCCCAACGAGGCTCGAGGGTTCGAAACCCGATGGGATTCAAGTTCTCGAACCTTGCAAGGCTCGAGCCTTCGGACCCGAGGGTAGTTCAAAATTTGAACCTCATCTGGATTCGAGGTTTTGAACCCTGACGTGGTTCGAAATTTCAAACCCCGTCGGGGTTTGATCCTCTGAACCCCGGGGGGCTCGACTTATTCGAATCAAATAGGGGTTCGAACCTCCGAAATTTGGTGAGGGATCTTGATTCTTCGACCCTTAAGTGGGGTGCGTTTTTCACTATTGTCCTCACTGCTCCGTTCCTTCGCTCTCCCTCACCGCCTTAGTAACTGCACGATTGCATGCATTGTGATCTTCTACACAGGATAGATGTAACGACCCGCATTCTACACATCATAGAATCGTAGAATATTTATTTCTTTCACATACGAAGTCGTATGATCTTGTAACTTTGGGAGACGACTTTTGGGGTCATTTCCCATGTTTATGATTTTTGCCGATTTTTAAATGACCGTTTTGCCCCTAGCTGATACTGTTTTGGTCATAACTTTTGATTGGAAAGGAATTTTGACCTAAATCCACATCCATTGGCTCCGGATGATGGTTTACCTTTCCGTAGAGTGGTCACATTAGCCAAACGGACTCACCGTTTGGGAGATATAGCTGAAACAAGTTTCAGATAGTGAAAAACAGCTTAATTGGGCTTAACCGGGTGATTAACAGCTAGGCCCAATGGGGGATTTCGGGGTTAGAGGTATTTAAGGGCTGCTAGGGCTAGGATTTCAGTTTTTCACTCATTTTCCAGCCGCCACAAACCCTCTCTTCAACCTAACAATGGCCTCCAATATATAAATACACCTCTAATCACTTCTTAATCAAGTTTTGGCTTAAACTACATCAAATCAAGAAGAGAAAACACCAAAGCAAGGTTAGAGCTGCTGTGTTGCATTGGGAATAGCGCCAAACAGAGATTCATTTCAAATTTGATATTTTATTTATGGCCAAGGTGAGTGATTTGCATAGTTCCTCACTAATTATGGTTAATTAAGGGTAATTAGTGATAAGTAGCGAATTTATACATGTTAAAAATTTGAAAAAATACTGATAAATTTCAAAATATTGTTTTAGGCCTCTTTTAGAAGTTTGGGTTAATTTGGTTAAGTTTTGTTAATCCTATGATTAGTTTTTCCTAAACATGCTTAAGGGAAAATATAGGGTTTTAGCTATGTTTGATCCAATTTACATGCTATGGTTGTTGTTTTGATGTTTATGGTCACTTCTATATGTTGCTATGACTGTATGATATGCTTTGTGATTGTTTAGAATAGTTAGAATGGTCGAAATCGCCGTAGAATGGCGTAAAACAGCTTGTTGGACAAAGTGCAGGAATTCGGATCGGATGGGGGATTGAGGGCCGGATCGGATCGCCCTATGGGGTCGTAGAGCCACATCACGAACCAAGCCATCTCCTTCGAACCGAACCGTCAGTTTGAGGTCCACGAGCATCAACTGTGAACTGCCTCTCGTACCCAATCCGAACCACTCAAGAAAAGGAGTCCGACCCGAACCGCCTGGAAGCACGTGAAGAGATGGCCATGAAGGATCTAAAGTCGAAGCGCCCTATCCGGACCAAACTGCGTCTCCGAACCGACCCGAATGGTCACTCGCGACCCGAACCAATGCATCATGAAGGAGCTTGAGGTACCCGATCCGATCCAGTGAAGAGTATTAATCACGAACTGTGTTGATGACTGCGAGTTGAAGGCCGAGCCGAACCGATAGCTAGGAGGAGATCTGAACCGATCCGGAGATAAAGACCAAAACCCGAGATGCAAAGGTAGTCCGATGGGAAGTTTGTACTCAGGATCCAGTTGGGAACCAACGAGTTGACTTCATGAGTTGGGCTTTGCTGCGGGACGTGTGCTAAGAAGTTGTCGATGTCTATAACTATGGATCACTATGTGTAGGTGGTACGTGAACGGATTCAGGGCCACAGTGGCCTAGGTACGACTAAAGAGCTATAGACCAATGAAGTGGGCTCATTTGTAAAGGTTTGGTCATGACTCCATGGGGTGAGCTTGGTAGTAGCAGTGGTTGTACAAGTCGAACTCTGTCACTACTTCGATGGGTCTAGTGATCGAAGCGGTAGATATCGTATGCTTTACGCATTGAGTAAGAGATGTGAGGATGGTTTCTATGTTTGATTTGTTTGTCATCATTATGACATGCACACCCCCACCCCCGTTATCTTTACACCATCTGTTCAGTGGCACCTTAGAGTGTTGTACAGTATATAGTGCTAACTCTTTGGTTGCAGGTCTAGGTTCAGGTATGGTTTAGTACACATGTTATTGTTCTGTTTAGCTGCTTATCGCTCATACCAGACTTTTTGTCTGACCCAGAGTTTTATGTCTCTTCTTATTACTCTGGGTGCTCTCACGAGCAGACTAGAGACAGGTTAGGTGGTATGCACGAGTAGCTGTACCGGAGACGAGCAGGAGGCTTCCACGTATGATATATACATAGACATTCTCCCTGTGTTGCTGCGGTCACTACTTTAGGCATTAGTGGTGTACCTTTCTTTCTTTTCTTTAGAGACAGTAATTTGGAAGGTTGTAATAAGCTATATTTGGATTTCCGCTACTCTGATGATGTTGTTGATTTTAGTTATCATCTTATGCACTGTCTCACCTGTTTTATGTCAAGTATATTATTATTATATTTTGTTCCATGCGCTGTGAGACATTCTACAGGTTTTCGATTAGTACATTCTCTTCTTTCCTTTCTTTGGCGACCGTTCCGTGCTAGTCGGGCATGTGTACAACGCACTTTCGGAGGAAATGTCGGCTGGTGCGGGGTGGGCTGTCACACTTGGTATCAGAGCTCTAGGTTGCGTAGTTAACCTAGGGAAGTCATTAGGGAGAGATACTATTTGAGAGCGCGTATTTGTGATTATTTTGGTTTTCAAATGCTATATATATATATATATATACTATTAGTATAGCTTAAGATGAAGTCGCACTGCACTAGCACCACTATGGAGATGGTTAATCGTTTTCTCTTTACAAATTGAATGATGAGCCGATACGCAAGGGGTACCGGTAGAGGATCCAATAATGGGAATGTTGTCGAGATGAGGACGATGTTTACTGACCTCATGAGAGAGATGCTTAGAGATGTTCAAAGGGCAGCTCCCAATGCTGGTAATGGTGGTGGTTCAATAGTGCAGGCGCCTAGGGCCGATTTCGCCAAACTGAATTAGGATTATACAAGTCTTGGTGGGAAGCCATTCCATGGAACGGAGTCGGCTACAGATGTTCAGGATTGGTTGGATAGCTGCGAGCGTATCTTAGAAGATTTGGGTATCGAGGATGCGATGAAGAGAAGGCTAGCATCCCGTCAGCTGCAAGGACGGCAATGAATTGGTGGAATGCTATAAAGGCAGCTACTCCCGAGGATCATATTACTTGGGATCAGTTTAAGGCTCGCTTTAGCGATAAGTTCATTGCAGCTGCTCAGAAGTCAGTGCTGTTTAAGAAATTCTTGGAACTCAAGCAGAATGGTAGAGCTGTCTCGGAGTATATTGCGAATTCGACACTTTGTCGAAATATGGGTTATCTCTTATTGATACTGCCGAGAAGAAGAACGAGAAGTTCATAACTGGCTTGGATGGATACTTGGGGGAAAGGCTTATTAACCATATTGATGAGACGTTTGAATCGATTGTGGGGAAAGCATTGAGGTCAGAGAGTCTTTACCCTAAATCGAAGACTGAGGCCGCATCTACAGCGGAGCCAAAGCCGCAAACAAGTGGTGGAGGCAAGAATGGTTCACAGAATAAGAGAAAACAGAATCAGACCAAGGATGACCAGAAGAAAAAGAATAAGAAAGATGTTGAGTGCTTCAGCTGTGGTAAGAAGGGCCATTATGCTAGTAATTGTCGGGCCAAGCCAGCGGGTAGGAAGTGCTTCAACTATGACCAAGTGGGATATCACAAGGACAAGTGTCCGCAACCCACAAAAGAGAAGCAGATCGTGAAAGCATATGCTATTAGTGTTGTTCCTTCTTCGTCGAATGCCCCAACTGCGGTGGAGAAGGGAAAGAATGTTGCTACTCAAGGTATGCTTTCCGTTTATGATGTTCCTGTTAGAGTTTTTTTTATACCGGGGCTTCCAGTTCTTTCATATCTAGTGACCTGGTAGATAGGTTGGGATTGGAGCCCGAGATTGTCGATAGGCCTTTAGTAGTGACGAACCCGATTGGTGGTTCAACTAACCTTAGCATGATTTGTCGTAATGTGGTCTAATCGAGTCATGGATGCATGTTTGATTGTGATTGCTTTGTTTTGGGCTTTACTGGGTTTGGCATTATTTTGGGAGTCGATTGGCTCTAAAGATACGGGGTTGTGGTAGACTGTGAGGGCTTTTGGGTGACAGCTAGAGCGGATGATGGGCGGAGGGTAGTGTTTGGTGGTCTACCCGGTGATGGGGTAATGGCTAGTTTTCTAAATTCCCTCGACATCCCGCATAGTGAGTTGACAGGTTTGCCCGTGGTTGGCCAGTATCCGGACGTCTTCGAGGAAGTGACCGGGCTTCCACCACACCGAGAGATTGAGTTCCGTATTGATTTAGTGAAAGATGCCAGACCTATAGTGATGCCACTTCGTCGTATGGCACCAAGGGAGCAGCGAGAGCTCGGGGTGCAAGTCAGCGATCTTTTAAAGAAGGGATTTATCAGAAGGAGTGTTTCTGAATGGGGAGCACCAGTTGTGTTTGCTACCAAGGCGGATGGTTCCCTTCTTTTGTGTGTAGACTACCGCGAGTTGAATAAAGTGACGAGGAAGAATAAGTAACCTCTACCATGGATAGATGATTTGTTTGATCAGTTGAGTGGCGCGTGAGTATTCTCTCAGTTGGATCTCGCGACAGATTTTCATCATCTTAGAGTGGAAGTTGAGAGTATAGCTAAAACAGCATTTCGGACGCTGGATTTTATGAGTGGTTGGTCATGCCATTCGAGCTGACCAATGCCCCAGCATACTTTGTGGATCTTATGAATAGGGTATTCAGAGATCAGTTGAATAAGTTTGTCCTTGTGTTCGTGGATGATATTTTGGTCTTTTCGAGGATAGAGGAAGAACACAAGGAACATTTGAGGATAGTGATGGACATGTTGAGAAAACACCAGTTGAAAGCAAAATTCTCTAAGTGTCACTTCTGGAGGAGGGAAGTGAGATTCTTGGACCATGTTGTTTCAGAGAATGGTATTGCCGTGGACCCTGCGAAGGTGGCTACGGTACAAGATTGGTCTACGCCCAAGAATGCAACGGACATAAGAAGTTTCTTGGGATTAGCTGGATATTATCATAAGTTTATCCAAGACTTTTCCAAGATAGCAGCACCGTTGGCTCAGTTGACCAAGAAGAATCAAGCTTTCGTCTGGAACGAAAAGTGCGAGAATGCATTCAAGGGTCTAAAGGAAAAGTTGACATATGCACCAGTGTTAGTCATTCCTAAGGGGAATGAAGAGATGACGGTATATACGGATGCATGTGGTACCGGACTAGGTGTTGTATTGATGCAAGGAGGTAGGGTTGTAGCTTATGCAAATCGGCAACTGAAACCGCATGAGAAAAGATAACCTACCCATGACTTGGAATTGGCTGTGATCGTATTCGCGTTGAAGATGTGGAGACATTAGCTCTTGGGAGAAAGATTCAAGTTGTTTACCGATCATAAATCGTTAAAGTATCTTTTCTCTCAGAAGGATCTAAATCTCCGACAGCAAAGATGGTTGGAATTCTTGGCTTCCTATGATTTCGACATCGCATACACACCAGGAAAGGGTAATGCGGTGGCTGATGCATTGAGTAGGAGACATGCCAATTTAGGGGCTATGTCTCTAGAATGGAAGCAACTGGAGTACATAGCTGGGTATGATTTCAGACCAAAATGCGAATTGGATCCAGAAATGTTAGCAAGTTTGACGATCAGACCTACTTTGATTGAGCGGATTGGTTCCAGTCAGAGGAACGATCCTGACCTATTGGAAATTATCTCAAAGTTAAAGATGGGAATCGACGGAGAGATGAACAAGTATGGGCTTGATCGAGATGGATGGCTTAGAAAGAATGGAAGACTAGTTGTACCCAATGTCAATGGATTGAGAGATGAAGTGCTTAGAGAATGTCATCACTCAAAATTGACTATACACCCCGGTGGTAACAAGATGTACCAAGACATGAAGCAGACCTACTACTGGGAAGGGATGAAAAGAGACATTGGGAAGTTTATATCCAAATGCATGAACTGCCAACTAGTTAAAGCTGAGCAAAAGAAGCCTAGTGGTTTGCTACAACCATTAGAAATTACAGAATGGAAATGGGAACAAGTGCCAATGGATTTCATTGATGGGTTACCAAGGACTAGACCGGGCCATGATAGCATTTGGGTGATTGTGGACCGATTGACTAAGAGTGCAAGGTTTATACCCGTCAAGTCAAACAGGACGGCAGCTAAGTTAGCGGAACTGTATATAAAGTGGGTAGTGAGATTTCATGGAATACCCAAAGGCATTGTGAGTGACCGAGATCCGTTGTTCACTAGTGGATTTTGGAAGAGCTTACAAGAGGCGTTAGGATCAGAACTACATCTCAGTACCGCGTATCATCCTCAAACCGACGGACAAACAGAAAGGGTGAATCGAGTGTTAGAAGATCTCTTGAGAGCTTGCATATTGGATTTTGGTGGATCATGGCATGACCATTTGCATCTAGTAGAGTTTGCATATAATAATAGTTATCAATCCAGTATTGGTATGGCTCCGTTTGAAGCTTTGTACGGAAGACCGTGCAACTCACCGTCATGTTGGGTAGAAACTGGTCAGAAGTTTGTGCTTGGACCCGATGTGATAAGAGAAACTTCAGACAAGATTAAGGTTATCCAACAGCGAATGAAGGCTACCCAAGATAGGCAGAAGAGTTATGCTGATAAAAGGAGAAGAGAATTAAAGTTTTCCATTGCCGACTTGGTGTTTATCAAGATTTCTCCGTTGAAGAGCGTGATACGATTTGGCAGGAGAGGCAAGTTTGCAACAAGATTTGTTGGTCCATTCCCAGTTCTTGAACAAATTGGGAATTTGGCATATAAAGTTGAATTACCAGAGAAGATGGCAGGAGTTCACAACGTATTTCATGTTTCCCAGTTAAGGAAGTTTTTACACGACCCAGATGTGACTATTTCACCTGATCAGTTGGATGATATCGAGGTTGAACCCGAGGCGGTTGGGAACCGCAAGCCTATGCGTATTGTTGGACACGATAGGAAGCAATTTCGGAGGAAGACGGTGAAATTAGTCAAAGTTCAGTGGGGCAAGGATGATAATGACTATACTTGGGAGACAGAGGAGAGCATTAGGAAGACGTATCCAGAACTCTTCGTCTGATAAGATTTCAGTTTCGATTTAGTCTTTCCGCACGCTAGGATAGGTTTGTTTTGTTTGTTTTGCATGAATGATTGCTGTATATGGCTCGTAGGCATGTGGGATCCTTTGTGTGTTTTGGGTTAAGGAATTTCGGGGACGAAATTTCTTAAGGGGGGAGAGTGTAACGACCCACATTCTATGCATCATAGAATCGTAGTATATTTATTTCTTTCACATACGAAGTCGTATGGTCATGTAACTTTGGGAGACGACTATTGAGGTCATTTCCCATGTTCATGATTTTTGCCCATTTTTAAATCACCGTTTTGCCCCTAGATGATACTGTTTTGGCCATAACTTTTGATTGGAAAGGATTTTTGACTTGAAACCACTTCAATTGGCTCCGGATGATGGTTTAACTTTCCGTAAAGTGGTCACATTAGCCAAACGGACTCACTATTTGGGTGATATATCTGAAACAAATTTCAGATAGTGAAAAACAGCTTAATTGGGCTTTACCGGGTGATTAACAGCTAGGCCCAATGGGGGATTTCGGGATTAGAGGTATTTAAGGGCTGCTAGGGTTAGGATTTCGGTTTTTCACTCATTTTCCAGCCGCCTCAAACCCTCTCTTCAACCTAACAATGGCCTCCAATATCTAAATACACCTCTAATCACTTCTTAATCAAGTTTTGGCTTAAACTACATCAAATTAAGGAGAGAAAACACCAAATCAAGGTTAGAGCTGCTGTGTTGCATTGGGAACAGCGCCAAATAGAGATTCATTTCAGATTTGATATTTTATTTGTGGCCAAGATGAGTGATTTGCATAGTTCCTCACTAATTATGGTTAATTAAGGGTAATTAGTGATAATTAGCAAATTTATACATGTTAAAAATCTAGAAAAATATTGATAAATTTCAAAATATTGTTTTAGGCCTCTGCTAGAAGTTTGGGTTAATTCGGTTAAGTTTTGTTAATCCTATGATTAGTTTTGCCTAAACATGCTTAAGGGAAAATATGGATTTTGGCAATGTTTGATCCAATTCACATGCTATGGTTGTTGTTTTGATGTTTATGGTCACTTCTATATGTTGCTATGACTGTATGATATGCTTTGTGATTGTTTAGAATAGTTAGAATGGTCGAAAACGCCGTCGAATGGCGTAAAACAGCTTGCTGGACAAAGTGCAGGAATTCAGATCGGATGGGGGATTGAGGGCCGGATCGGATCGCCCTATGGGGTCGTAGAGCCACATCACGAACCAAGCCATCTCCTACGAACCAAACCGTCTGTGTGAGGTCCACGAGCATCAACTGTGAACTGCCTCTCGTACCCAATCCGAACCACTCAAGAGAAGGAGTCCGACCCGAACCGCCTTGAAGCACGTGAAGAGATGGCCATGAAGGATCTAAAGTCAGAGCGCCCTATCCGGACCGAACCGCGTCTCCAAACCAACCCGAATGGTCACTCGCGACCCGAACCGATGCACCATGGAGGAGCTTGAGGTACCCGATCCGATCCAGTGAAAAGTATTAATCACGAGTTGTGTTGATGACTGCGAGTTGAAGGTCGAGCCGAACCGATGGCTAGGAGGAGATCCGAACCGATCCGGAGATGAATACCAAAACCCGTGATGCAAAGGTAGTCCAATGGGAAGTTTGTACTCGGGATCCAGTTGGGCTTTGCGGCGGGATGTGTGCTAAGGAGTTGTCGATGTCTATAACTTTGGATCACTATGTGTAGGGGGTACGTGAACGGATTCAGGGCCACAGTGGCCTAGGTACGACTAAAGAGCTATAGACCAATGAAGTGGGGTCATTTGTAAAGGTTTGGTCATGACTCCATGGGGTGAGCTTGGTAGTAGCAGTGGTTGTACAAGTCGAACTCCGTCACTACTTCGATGGGTCTAGTGATCGAAGTGGTAGATATCGTATGCTTTACGCACTGAGTAAGAGATGTGAGGATGGTTGCTATGTTTGATTTGTTTGCCATCATTATGACATGCACACCCCCACCCCCGTTATCTTTACACCATCTGTTCAGTGGCACCTTAGAGTGTTGTATGGTATGTAGTGCTAACTCTTTGGTTGTAGGTCCAGGTTCAGGTATGGTTTAGTATACTTGTTCTGTTTAGCTGCTTATCGCTCATACCAGACTTTTTTTCTGATCTAGAGTTTTATGTCTCTTCTTATTACTCTGGGTTCTCTCACGAGCAGATTAGAGACATGTTAGGTGGTATGCACGAGTAGCTGTACCGGAGGCGAGCAGGAGGCTTCCACATATGATACATATATAGACATTCTCCCTGTGTTGCTGCGGTCACTACTTTGGGCATTAGTGGTGTACCTTTCTTTCTTTTGTTTAGAGACAGTAATTTGGAAGGTTGTAATAAGCTGTATTTGGATTTCCGCTACTCTGATGATGATGTTGATGTTGATATAGTTATCAGCTTATGCGCTGTCTTGCCTGTTTTATGTCAAGTATATTATTATTATATTTTGTTCCATGTGTTGTGAGACATTCTACAGGTTTTCGATTAGTACATTCTTTTCTTTCCTTTCTTTGGCGACCGTTCTGTGCTAGTCGGGCATGTGTACAGCGCACTTTCGGAGGAAATGTCGGCTGGTGCGGGACGGGCCGTCACAATAGAGCATATATCTGAACTATGACTGAACTGTTGGATTGTTTAAATTTCCTTTGTACATCTTGATTTTGCCTGACACCGCACGCACATGTTAGCTTTCACCAACATGAGGGGTACAGGTTATTCCAATGCGATGTCTAATACTAGTGTGTTAAATTATAGCTAGAGATGAAAACAAGATCAAAGACTAGAAAAACCCTGGGAGCCAAGGCTTCCCCGCCATCATCACATACTTTTGATTCTACCAACAGTGGTAGCTCGGCTGGTAGCAAGCTTGAGACTACTGAAGGATATGTTCCTTCTCAAACGGCTAGTTCGCCCGAAGTGTCTGATCATGGAAAACAAACGAAGGTGCAGCATTCTCTGGTTATTCATGAGGAGGTTGAGAATGTGGATATTATGAGTGGAGATGCACCGGCGGCTCCGGTAGCCCCAAATATGTTGTCCGACGCAGTTATCTTGGAAAATCCGATAGATTTGGTACCGTCGCGCATGGATGCTACAACTGTTAGGAAAATGGCGGTGCGGTTCAATATACCGGTCGGCGATATCCATGCACGGGAGAGGGTGGCAGGGCCCATGCACCACTCGAAGGTTTGACTGCCTGGAACAGGTAAGCTTGTTTTGCGGGATGCGTGCCCTCAGCCAATGACCATATTCGGGACATGCGACTCTATTTCCGCCTTGCACCTTCGCAAATGCATCTGAATGCTTATTCTTCACTCTTGGGCACTTACGTTCTCTATCGAGAATATTTACACTTGGAACCTACCGGATCGGGCATTCGGTATTTTTATCAATCTGAGGAGAACGTCAAGTGGATCGCCCACCCAATGGTTCCTGGAAGCATCCACTGCCACCAAATTCTTCGTCAGGAAGTGGCCCAGGCCGTCAGTGATCAAACAAGACTGGTTCTTTGTGCGTTTCCCTCCTGGATTCGCAAGGAGATGGATAGAAGAGAGTAAGCACTTTTGAACTTCATTCCCTATTATAAAGTTATTGGATCCCGTGTCTCATTATTTTTTGATCACGGCAGGAAATCCAAAGGCACCCACTGGTGAGGAGTACCAACAACGCCTTAATGCTCTGCGAGCGATCCCCGAAGAGTCTCGCGAAATTGATACCGTGATAAGTCAAGAGGGCCTTCGCTGTGCTGGGTTGCTTCTGGATGATCGGGCTATAATCAGGCCTGCTGTTGCGAGCAGTGTACCGAAAGGGAAGGTGACAGAAGGTCCAGCGACTCCTGGTTTGAAAAGAAAGTTGCCTTCTGCCGGGCCCAAGCCCAAAAAGGCTGTCAAGTTCCAAGGAGATGTGAGTGGAGACAAGGCTGGTGGCATGGAAAAAGTTACTCAGGATGAGGGTTCGTTGGACATTTCCGCCCTGCCCCCGATGAAAGGGGCGAGGGGAGAGGTGTCGGTCGGTCCACAGTCCCCTATGACTTCTCTGGAAGCGGCCACCCCACTTGAGGTGGTGGACCAGTTTGCTGGTCTGAATAAAGTTGCTATAGACTTGTCTCCGTGGCCGGATACGGCAAGTATGAAAGAACTAGCTCTTGCTGCGAAGGAGTCAGTTCCTTCGAGCGGCTCACAATCTGGTTTGTTGAGAGAACACTTAGGACATACACTCATACACACTACCTAGCCTTTAGGCTCATCTGAGTGCGGGACTCGTCTGACTTTTATTCATTCCTTTGACAGGTGATATGGCCAGAGGGAGTGGAGGACGAGCTTACGGACATGGAAGCCGTCCACGCCCTAGGCATCCTTTCTTTGGGGGCTTTAGGAGAGGGACCAGCTTGTACGATACTCCACCCCCACCGGATCGCGGCAGTGAACACCGAGGCGGGGATCGATCTCGATGATCTCCAATTCATCCTCCCCCTCCAATTCGGGTGTCCGAGGGAGACTCTCGACTCAACTTAGGGGGTTCCCGACACCCGTCTTTGACTGCTCCTTTAAATACAGCGCCTTTGGTTCCCGCTCCAACTACTAAAGGGAGGGAGCTGCCACTTGGCCAACCAAGACTGGAGAGGTCGAACGCAGTGGGGAGGCAAGACCTTACGGAGTGCGAGAGGCGAGATCTCTTTACGGATGAAAAGAAAGTGTTGCTGAAGCGGAACTTTCCTCAACATTATTTTGATGAAATAAAGTTCCTCCCTGATCTCCACTTGTCCTCTGTCAGGGAGTCCGAGGATGTCTGGATGCGCGTGAGGGCTGAATACCATCAGACCGACCAACTTCTGAGGTACTCCCACCAACTCTCGGAATTGATTAGGAAGAAAAACCTGGAGCTCATCAAACATGGATTGGCTGTTGACGCTGAATGGGTCACCGTCGGCAATTTAAACACTGAAATAGGTGAGTTTGCTATTGCCATTGTGTGCGCAATATTACCCATTCCTGCGCTCTTGAATGATAACTTGTGGGTTTCGTCATTGCAGCAGAGGTGAATCAAGCGTACGAGGAACTCAAGAGAGAGGTTGATCATTCCTGCTCTTCTTTCGCGGAAACTGTAGCTGATCTGACCACCGAGAACACGGCCCTAAAGAAAGAAAAGGCCGAGGTGGATAAGGTTTTTGTCGATCTGGAAAGGGACAATGCAAAAGTCTTTCATCTCTAGAAGGACAATAATGCTTTGAGAACAGAGAATAACAGCTTGAAGAGATGAGGAAGGAGAAACCCACACCTTAAACGTCGCAGCCTCTACCGCCGACCTAAACGAAACCCACTTCGAGCAGTCCGCCTCTTACACGACTCCTTCCCGCACACAAATACACCATTGCACACATCAGGCAAACATAAAAACAACGCAATCCAAAACCCGATCCATTCTTGCACCTCCTCCTCTCTACTTCACGCAGCGATGACCCAGGAAATGGTATTTGATAACCTTAGACTGACTGCTTTCACTCGCAACTATTGCTTAGAGTACTGAAGCCATCACCAAAGATAATCTTTTCTTTTTTCTTTTTTAATCAGAACGTAGGTTTAAATTTTTTTAAAGCGCGGAAGTTTGAAAAGGAAATGAAGGCTTGAGAATGAAAAAAGTGGAAGTTTGAAAAGGAAATGAAGGCTTGAGAACGAAAAGAGCGGAAGTTTGAAAAGGAAATAAAGGCTTGAGAACGAAAAAGAAATAGTAGCAGGAATTTAAGGTACCATTTGTTTACAACAAGTGATCACTTATTTGACCAGTTATTGATTAATAAGCACTTTAATACTGTTTGTTTGGAACAAGAGTTTAGTGAATAAGTTTCATACTGCTTTTCTTGATTCTGAATGCTTAATAACAGTTTCTTCCATTTATACTCTTAGTTATACTTTAGCATTATCGTAAAACTATAATAAACGTTCAAAAAATTTACAATAAAAAGTTATAAAAGTATACTTTGCTTAAAATTTCAAAGATTTCGAAAAAATAAGTTATTACTTCTAACTTTAGATTCATTTTCAAAAAAAGAAAACTGTAGTGTCCCGTATTTTTTATGGCCAAATATTTTATTTAATTATTTATTTTAAATATTATATTTGGAATATTAATGTATTTCAATATTGAATTCGTTTACTTAAAACTAAGTTTGAACGTTAAATTTATATTTAATTTAAATCGAGCTCGTAAGGGCGTGGTAGTTCGTAATATTGAGTTTTGAACTTTAACTGGCTATACAGGATCCGGTATAAGTCTGCTTTCTGTGAAACAAGAAACGTTAAGATCTTATTGATGATAATTTTCTAATGAAAGAGAAAAATCGAAATTTCGTGTTATAGATTGATAGTTATGTCCAAATCAAATTTTAAAATAGTCGTTATGGAAATCGTTATTAAAATATAACGTTTATTTAATATATTTAAAGGGAAAATTTAAATTGTTTAACTCGAAAATTGACGATATTGAGTTGTATAAATTGTATTTGAAATTGTATATATATTCTGTTTGGATATATATGTTAAAAATACTTTTTATTTATTTATTTGAATTATTTGGGATTTAAATAATATTTTATTCGATATTATATAAGCGTTAAAAATAGCCATTTTTGCACACGGAGCCTGTTTTCAATGAAATTAGTTTTATTAGAACCGTAACGTCAAATTATACCATGACATTTAAGAATATTAAAACGGTAACGTTAAATGACGGTACCACGTTAATTAAAATATAACTTATATACACACACACACACACACACACACACACACATACATACACACACATTTGTGCCACTTCATTCGTTTGCTTCCCACCATTATACACGCAGGCCCTCACTCTTATTTTTGCTTTCAACAAGGAGAAACTAAAACTCCTTTTCGATTGAAATCAAAACAACACTGAAGATGATTAGCCAAAAAGCAAAGGAACCAACTTTCTTCTGAAATCAAAACAAACTGTAACCTTCTCCTAGTATATAAAGTGCAAAGTACTCCTCTTTAAAACAAAAAATCATATGCCTCAATATTGAAGCTTCATGGGTTAATTGAAGTGAAGAGGTCAAGTATCTATAACAGTAAGTAGGGAGTTTCGACTGCATGAGTTTCGGTCCACTGACATGGATCTGCGCAGTGGAGGAGCTCGGTGGTGAATATATGGTGGTGGGGTATGTTTGAACGTGGAGCAGTGGGACCGCGGTCTGATGATGCCGAAGGTGCCTGCGTTTGGGAGGAGGAGGCTGGCGTTTGGGAAGTTCGAACTGATCGTGGAGTATGGCGTCAGATGAGGGCGAAGTTCGGTGATCGAAAGCTGAGTGGCTAATGGCGCGTGGTGCATGCATGGTTCGAAGATGAAATATGGGAAGGATAGTGAGCTACGGTGAGCTCGAATTCACCAGCGACGGAACTGATGGAGGACAGCAGGGAGGCGGGCTCTCGATCGGCGGCGTCAGATCTTGAGGCAGTGGGTGAACTTCAGTAGAGAAGGGGTGAGGGAGATCGCAGGGTTCACTGCATTGAACGAGAACGAGGCAGAAAATTAAGTGGACTGATGAGTTCTTTTGTAACATTGTTTTACCCGAATGGTGCAAACATAAATCTTGTATGGAAGCAGTGTGAAGGGTTTTTGGTTTCAGAAACAAACGAGAAGGAAGAACAACGAGAAGGAGCTGGGTACTTTGGATCCAAAACTTGGTGCTGATCAGGGAGTTATTTCGAAACTGGAATGAAGTATGAAACAAAGTATTGGGCCAGTATCCTAAATGTAATTAAGGTTTAAACTAATTTATACTTGAAAGATTAATCAATTTAATTGTATTAATTAAGGTTATAACTGATCAAATTTTAGTTAATTTAAATATCATGCCTAAGAGCATCTTCAACCCTAATTGAATGTAATGTCTAAAAATGCTTATGTGTCAATGTATATTCCACAATGTTAATTATACAAAACTACCTTCTACAATAAAACCTAAATTTGCTCTCCAATGCAAATGTCCAAAAACTTTCAATTTTGTACATGTGTCATTTTAGGAATAATTCAAAAATAAAAAAAATAAAAAGTAGTAGTTGCATATCATTTCACATTGTGAAATTCAATGTTTAGAACTAGACATTTCATTTTACAATGTTTAACAAAAAGTTTGCCACATCATTTTACACGTACCTTTAACATTGCCATTGGAGACTAAAATATGAATGAAAATGTTAATTACCTATGTGGCATTTGGTTAACATCAAAAAAACACTTGCATTGGAGATGCTCTAACCATGATTTCAACTTAACCTGGCAGTTTCGAAATATAGGTCATCCGGGCTAATGCTAATCTATTGTATAACCTAGCTACCAGCGTTTTAATAACAGTGGGATCATTATGCTTAGCTCATGTGGCCAGTGTTAGTTACAACGTGATTTATGTATGAGAAGTGAGAACAATGGACACGTGGTTTACGGATTTGGAAATGCGGCTAGAAGGAAGTGGCCAAAATTTGGGCACTCGAAACTGCCCCTATATATATATATATATATATATATATATATATATATATATATATATATATATATATATATATATATGAGGAGCATTCAATGGCACCCCAAATAGTGAGCACCCCATTTTCCCTACTATATAAACCAAACATTTATATTAGAATAAGTGAGTGGGAGGTGAGAGTAGGGCTGTTATGGTAACGGTTACCGTTACCATTATGCAAATACCGTTACCATACCGTTTTTGTCGGTAAATTAAAAATGCTTACCGTTACCGCTACCGATACGTCGGTATACCGAATGTCGGTATACCGAAACATCGGTAACGGTTTTGTCGGTAACGGTAAATTACCGTTACCTAAAACCATAAAAAATACTGCATTTAATTTATATCAAAAATAGTTTACTCAGTAATAAACTTAACAACTTCAGTAATCATACAGTCACATACATTAAAAACGCAACAGATACAAGTTTATACGCCAATATCTTTAATTGTTCCAACATCTCATTAGTGCAAGTGCAATATAAATACAAAGTAATTTTTTACAGAAACATGAAACATATTAGGTTGTTTGTAGCAGCAACTTCACCCAACGGTGGAGTCAATTAAGCGAACTTGACGATGGTTGATCAGAAGGAGCTTTATCACTCAGGCCTGTTAATTAAAAAAAAGGTTAAACATGAAACATTATTCAAATATGTTTGCTGCATGCCTAGAACCAGAATTATAACTCAGTTAGCTTTTTCAAACATGAAACATTACTTAAACATTATTCAAATATGTTTGTTGCAAGCCTAGAACTAGAATACACTACAATTTATGATTAATAAAGTGAGAGTAAAAAAAAACAAGACAGTAATGAATTTGATAAGTTTAATTATATTATTAAGTGCAGCTGTGCAGGTAACCTCATAAGTCATAACAATGGCAATTACCAACTAATAAAATTGTACTTCAGTTAGAAGCTTGAATCTGGAAGACTAGATATGGCATGTTAATAACAATGACAGTCAGTGCCATACACAGTCAAGTACATACTTACTAAGCTTCGTTTATACATGGTCTGCCCTTAAAGAAAAAATCACGGGCATGAATATTGATTCAAAATATTCACACATGGGCATGAATTGATTCAAAATATTAACACAAAGACATGACTATAATTAAATTTTCTAGCACTGTTTTAATTCAGCACTAAGACACAGGCATGAAATGCCACATTTTCAGGAAATATAATTCATACTAAAACAAAAATATGAAATTTATATTCTCAGTTAAACACTTGAACTGGTTGTTTACAATTACAACTACTTGAAATTGGAATCAAATTTTATAATCAACTGCAGATAAACTAAGCCTATAATTTACCGAAACTTATAATCAACTGCAGATAAACTTAGCCGATAATCAACTGCAGATAAACTTCAAATTTTATAGTGAACTGGTTGTTTATAATTACAATTACTTGAAGTTGGAATCAAATTACAATTACTTACCGAAACCGCCTTGCTAAAATAGATCTCGAAATTGCGGTGACAAGCGACGAAGAGGTTGTGACCGGCGACGAAGAAGCGGTAACTAGCAACGAGGTGGTGGTAGCGTTTGGGTTTATTTTATTTGTGGAAGAAGCCTATTGCAGCGAGTCCAGACTCCAGCGAGGCAGCGACATAGAAGAGGAAAGCACGAAAATTAAACAATGGATGGAATGATGGATGGTGGCTGTTTTTTTTAGTATTTACTGAAGGAAAACCCTAGAATCGGATGGGTGGATGACACGCAAAACAAATCCAATGGTCCAAGTTGATTAATGTAAAATATTATTACACCAGAATCCCACATTCGGTAAATTTACCGATACCGTTGGTTCAAAGAAAAAGTTACCGATTTTTTACCGCTTAAATCGGTAATTTTACCGTTACCGTACCGATTGTATCGGTATACCGTTTTGCTGTGTAATCGATAACCGATTGATCGGTAATGGTACGGTAACGGTAAATTTACCGTTACCATAACAGCCCTAGGTGAGAGAATGAGTGGAGGGAGAAAGAAACCGGATATGTGGTGGAAATCAGGGGGCATTTAGGGCTGCTGCACTGTTTCGGGTGCCATTGAACACTTGCATATATATAATGTAATTTCCAAGGTAACGAAAATGAGAAGAACCAAGAATATATATACAACAATATTTCTGAAGTAAAGAAAATAAAAGGAGATGGTGTGGAATTATAACGGTACTTCCGACGTAAAAGGAAATGACATGTGGAGTTTTGGAATAAGAATAAGGGTTGGTTACTGTTTCTAAATAATGAACCAAAGAGATTTCGTAATGAGTGATAATATGAATTAAATTCCAATTAAAGATAATAAAATGATATAGCAAATGTTTTGAAATGATAATAGAATAGAAACTGGATGATAATAGGACATTTTCCTAAGATTTAAAATGAAACAGTTTTGGAAATAATCTTATGTTACATAAGAAATAAAAGCTATATTCGTAATATCGAAATATTTAAAGAGTTTTAAATTAACATCGTTAATTGTTTTATTAAAGAGTCCAAGTAATGCCGAGTACTGAATCAGTAAGCTCATTTTATTTTCACGGTTATTTATTTGATAGCTAAATAACTGACTATCAAATCTGACTCATTGATTGTTGGTACGGAAAGACAGGAATCGAATTTATTTCCGAAAACCATTCTGAACCAACAAATACGTGAAGATTCTGTCTAAAAATGGAGCAATTGATGACCGTGGATCTACATAAGCGGAAGGATTACTTGTCGAATATTCTCTAGATTGCAACCAGAGGTATTCTGACGTGCTTCAGTCATAAGTGGGATTTTGCGGATTGCAAGGACTATTCGTTACTAATCCATAGGTTGACTCCTAGGAGGTGGTAGGAGGGTGCTTTCGATTCATCCTAATCCTGGATGACTTGTATGAACGAGTGTCTGACAGAGTATTTCCAAATTAGTCACGTACGTTTATTTCTTCAAACGTATTTTTGTTGATGGAGGAGAAGAGTACACTTCTCTTAGCTTAACAACTAGATATTTTTGTGGACGTCAATTAGTGATTTGCGGATCTGACAATGTGACATTCAAAGTGAATGGTGACCAGATGGTCAAAGGAAATTTTAACCTCATGCCTCATCAACCGGGAAATGGTTAAAATCGTGTAGGTCGCATGGCTAGGTGGGTCGCACCCATCAAAAGGGTATATCGTTACCTAATCTGGTGAAATTAAATGCCTTCGGTTGTCCCTTTATTTTATTGTATGCTATCGGTTCGATTGGCTGGCCCCCAACTGTGGTAATGATATATTTGGTACTCTCAAGCGAAGTGAGGGGTCGGTCATGTTTAGCCTGGGTTGCAAGATGTTCTTGTTGAACTCCAACGTATTCATCTCCAGAGGTACATTGTCGGAAAGGTGGTTGCCCATACCTTGCCATGGAAATCTATTATCCAGTAAGCGCCTGCAGTTTTGATTGTATACTATATATGTAGAGCGTGAGATGCAAGTGTTCTGCTAGATTGATATTTATTTGTATTTAGACACTATTATAATATCAGAAAAGATATTGATTTTAAAAACGTTTTTGGTTATCGTAAGGTAAAAACCATTTGTATTTATGGGTGGATTTGGTCTAACGATTATCCTTTTCTTTCAAAAGGATTTTGACTTTAAAATCAACTTGTGTGATGCCTATAAAACTTAGTGTGTTTTTTCTCACTTTGGTTCACCAGACTGACCTGTCGTTTGTGTTGTTCGGGTTAGACCGGGTCGTACAGGTTAAGGTTATCGAATGCTGTGAAGAGACGAGCTAGAAGAATTCAGACGTATGATATAGATATTATTCCGCTGTGTGGTTATATATGAGGGAAAATTATTATAACTGTCCAGATGTGGGATGTACTCTGATGATTGTCAGTATTTTTTAAGCTCTCAGTAAAGATTTATTTCTATATTATATTTTGTTTCGCTGCGATGTGAGACTCTGTGTTGTGTTAGTTCTTCTCCTTCTTCTATTCTAATATTTCTTTCTTTCTTATCTCACCCTCTAATTTCTTTCTAATAACGTTTCTGTGTTTCGATGCTTGAAGGTCATCATGATATATGATAAATGTATTTATGTCGATTTTCGGGGTCGAAATCTACTGGGCCGTTACAAAAACAAAAAAAAACATTTTATTTTTGAGAAAAATGTCGGAAATTACATATTCTAAACTGCATAATTTTGATAATTATTTTCCAAAAGATTATTTTAAATTTGAAACTTCGAAAGCTTAATCCATGAAAATGCAGTCTTGTGAAAAATAAAATCTTGAAAAATAACAAAATGAATTTTAAATTTCTCAAAATGAAGTGCTTTCAAATAATTATTATTTGAGATTCCACAAAACACAAATAATTTCAAAATTTAAAAACTAAAAATTTCATCTTGTTAAAAAATTAAATTTACGGTTCAATATTTTTCTTTAATACTTACCACATTAATAACCAAATAATAAAAAGGAAAATTTTGTCAAATCAGATGTTACATTAGTTTCGATCAAAAGCATTAAAAATATGAACATTTTTTTGCAATTTAGCATTCAACGTTCAGCAATCAGTATTCAGCTTTTAACATTCAACAATCAATATCCAACTTTTAGCCTTTTAAACAAATGAAGCCTAAATCTACGAATGTGGAAATTTGAAACGTGAACCAATATTAAATCCCTACAGACTTGGCACAACTACTAACCTATTTTCGATTTAATTAAAATTTAGAAGGTACATGGTTCTAATAGTTGTAGGTAAGTCCTGTGAGCTGGGTACAACGGGAATTGGATTTCAAACTGCTTCACAGTCTAGGACGAGTTTCCAAATACACAAGATAAAATATTGTATGCTCTGCTGATGTGAAGGGAATAGCACAGTAAAACTTAAAAAAATTTGTTCGCGTAAAATTTCATTAGTTACATTACGTACGCAACCGATAACTGCTTATCAATTATCTAAATCAATTTAAATAGAGCTATTGAAATCTAAATTTGACAAACGAACGTCGACGTTTTAATAATAGAGTTTCCTACTACATTTCCGATCAAAATATTTATACTGCAAAAACCAAAATTTTACCTATATATTAACGATTGATTCTACGTTAAAATTTCAAAATTCAGTAAACATCCGTTTTTAAATTATCAATTTAATTTCTTTAATTCAAACCAACTCATAGCCCAAATTTATATCCGAATTTTAATTCTCAAGTTTTCTTTTAGTTTAAATAAATTAAATTCTATTGTTTTAAAATGAGAAATTATGACTCGTTACACAAAAGTAACAAAATTCTTGCTAACAGCCTAACATTGCGTGCTACACGGAGGGATGAATGTAGAAAATACATAGTACGAGTAATCAGTATCATTTTAAGTCAGTTAAAGCCCCGCTACAGCCCATAGCACTCTTCAACTGCTATGCTATTTCAATTTAGCACTAATGAACAGTAGATCCGCTTTTAACCCCGCTATTTTCTGCTACATCCGCTAAATCAAGGCTTTTTAGCATTCACTTTAGCAGTATTAATATATAAATCTTGATTTGACTAGTTTTCGTTTAAAAAAAACAGTAAATTTAGCACGAAGGGCTAAATTTAACGCATAAGTGTTTAATATATAGTAATAATCAATTACACTTATTTAGCATCCATAACCATGATATTAGGTGTGACAATTAGACCCGACTCGATGGACCCGGACCCGACCCGGCTGATCTCGGTTTTAGGCGGGTCGGGTTTTGTCGGGTCTCAACTATACATTACAAAAATCTGGACCCGACCCGACCCGTGCTTCGGTTCGGGCCGGGTCGGGTTGAAGCTTGGGTCGGGTCGGTTTGGGTCCAACTGAATAATAACACTACAAATACATATGTTTCAATGTTTTTTAGTCGGGTCTTTCGGGTTGGGTCTATACGGGTCGGGTTCGATCGGGTCTTGATGGTATTTTCACCACCTAGACCCGACCCGAGACCCATCAGGTTCGGTTCGGGTTCGGGTCTTTTCGGGTCGGTTCGGTTCGGGTTTTCGGTTCTCGGTTCTAATTGCCAGCCCTACATGATACTCCTCGATTTTGTTATATAAGATTAATTAATATTAAGTTCTTGCACATATACAATATGAGAAAGATGATTAATTAATTTTTAAATATTTGGTTTTACATCTAATGAACCTTTTAACACCTTCGCTATATCGCCGCTATTTTCCCGCTTTATCTCCGCTACACTTTTTGCATCTTCACCGTTATAGAACTGTTAAGCGCTTTAACTGCACAGCTTTAAGTACAAACCTTCAAAAAAAATTGAAAAAAATAATAATATTTGATTTATTTTATGTTTTGAGGTTTGAATTTTCAACGTTAATTACAAAAGGGACAAAAATTTAAAGTATAGCGAAGATAGCGGACCAAAGGCAGAGCGGACATCGGAGGGAACGTGAATGGTTGAATTTGCTATCGTTCTTCCGTTGTTATAATACGGAAAATAATAAAAAGTTGTTTTTTATTTTGTGTGTTAATTTCGTTTTATAAAATGATCGTTTTGCACAATAAATGTGTGTCGTTTGTACTTTTGTATGTACGAAAATCCAAAATTAGAAAATATAAATCAAACAGACTCTTATATTTTCCAAGAAGAAAAGGAAGAGGTTCATAATTGAATTAAATCTTTTACATAAAATTTCATGCAATGTAGGAAAGCCAATGATAAGTCCATGGCTCAACACGTGCTATTAAATAGCAAACTAATTCTCAGTAAGTGCAAGAACACTCCTTTCTCCATATTTGAAGATTTGGTGTGTCTGGTAAGAAGTACATGAATTTAAATAAAGCCAGCAAGATGACTAATTTTGCAGGAATTGCTTGTTTCTCTGTCGTTTTAGGTTTTGAACTTGGTTTAATAAAAATATTCTTGCTCAAAATTACATCCGTTTCTGAGAACATTTGCAATAGAAAACAAGTTGGAGCCCAATACAAATTGTTTTTTTAACTGAATAGCAGCTAAAAGGACAAAAACTATTTTTTTTTTTTTTTTTTTTTTTTTTTTTTTGTACTGCCATGTCATAAATATTAGAGTCCCTTTGATTTTGAACGGAAATGTGTATTCGCAAGGGGTATATGAAAGGGGTTGGAGAAGTGAAAAATTGATGAAAGAAGTATGTGTTTTTACTTGAACCAAGAGGGGGACATGAAATGGATAACATGGTGTAAAAAGGGGAAATCGTGCCCCGTTCAGCACGAACAATCCAAAATGCAGCATTCTTTTGGAATGGGCAAATTGGTGGACCCCGCGTCGATGCGTCGCAAGCACGACGCGGATGCCAACTTAACGTGTCCCTTTCAGAAATCAAACATTACCTTAATGTTTGGTATCGTACCTCGAAAAATTTACGACTAGAAAAAAAAAGATTCACCCAATGTATGACATCTTCAACAAAGGAAAAGAAAAAAAAAATCTAAAACATGTAGATTTGATCCCAAAACATAAAACAGACAAAATAGAGAACGAACGAAGGTTTAACTAAACACAAACGATATTAGTTTTAATGAAATTGTTATTTCATCTGATGATTTGGTTCATCAATAGATGCAGAATTTTCCCATGTTCTTTAAGAAAATTGCATTCGAAGAAATATAAATTAGATCTTTAAAACAAAAAAAACAAAAAAAACAAAAAAAAAAAAAAAAAAAAAAAAAAAGAATGAATGAAGATTTAACAAAACCCAGACGATGTTTGTTTTATTGAAAATGTTATTTCATCTGATGCTTTAAATATCTTCTGTTGCACAAAACGCAGAGCAAGGAATACTCAAATTTTTGTCCTTGTTACTATTATTCGACTAAACTTGGTATATCACCGTGGAAGAAAATCTATTGTCCAAAAGAAACATTTCAATTTCTCACCAATATATTTTGATGAAAACAAGAAAACTGAATAAAACAAAATTATTCACAAGTTATAATTCCCTTGTCCATCAAGAAAAGGGAAGAAAGATCAAAACCCTAGCAATCAATTATCTAATTTCTTTGACAACCATTTGCCATATAAATAACACAGTAGTGCATAGGAAGAGAAAAAAAACAAGCCAAAATGAGAAGCAATAGCTTAATGAGTACAGCGCTGTCCCTGCTCACGTTGCTGCATCAGATTCACCAAAGCCTAACCTTAGAGACGAATAAAACAACATCAAAAGCGCCGGCTCTATTCGTGTTTGGTGACTCGATTGTGGATCCAGGTAACAACAATGCGATACCGACTACAATCAAATGTGATTTCCCCCCTTACGGCAAAGATTTCGTCGGCCATATTGCTACTGGAAGGTTTAGTAATGGGAAAATTCCATCTGATTTCTTAGGTATGTATGCTTCCACAGTAGGGTAATTGTATACTCGGTACAAATTTATAACAAGAAGTTTCCACATAATAAACTCCTTAATCCATAATAATAAGTTTCTAGAACAACACTTCAAAATAATTATGGAAGTGTTGTTCTAGAAACTTATTATAGAACAAAATAATATTTTCTGATAAGTGCTTGTTTTCTGATTAACCATTCCATAAACAACATTGATATTCTACCTGAAAGAACAGCCACCCGAAACATTGTCCAGCCACAAATTTTAAATTATATGCTTCAATCCATTCACCCTCCCTGAATTATGAACCACCTTACTACTTCGGTTTTTTTTATTATTCTAGCATCATTCTTCTACAAATTATCTTTTGTCACTGAAAACTAATTGTTCTGAAGTGATATTCTAGAAACGATATTTAGTATTATGGTACGAATTCAATGGTGCAGTTATAAACCATTGAGTTCCTACTAGATCTAGTTATGTACAGATTTGACAAAACCCCATGAATTCTTACTGGTGCAGTTATAAACCTACATCTACTGAGATTATAAATGAAATCACATGCCCCATATTTAGATCGAGCAGAGGTACACTAAAAAAACGGACTACTAGATCTATGTTTTAATGGTACTGCTCTTGTTCAGAACAATGGAAAATTTAAGACCCATAGAAATATAGTTGATACAATTATATCATTCCAGCTTCTCTATTGGGCATAAAAGAATACTTACCAGCATACCTGGGAACTGAACTTAGCGACCAAGAACTCAAAACAGGTGTTAGTTTTGCCTCTGGTGGATGTGGATATGATCCTCAAACTGCTCTTTTGGTGGTAAGCTCCGAACACACACATGTATACACATGTACACACACACACATGTACATACATGTGTGTGTGGGTGTGTGTATATACAAAATATATATAGACATACGATAAACATATCCATACATACATACACACACATATGTATATGCATATATACATGTTCATATGTATATACACATAACCATGAAATGTGAAAGTAACTGGAGTATTTGTTGCTGCAGTCAGTTCTAAATATGACTGATCAGCTAAACCTATTCAAGGAGTACAAAGAAAAGCTGAAGGAAATTGCAGGAGATGATAAAGCCATCGACATTGTATCGAAAAGCATATATCTAGTTGTAACTGGAAGCGATGACATAGCAAACACATACTACACCGCACAGTTTAGAAGATTACAGTATGAACTTCCATCTTATATTGACTTCCTAGTTCAATCCGCTTCGACCTTTTTCCAGGTAAATCAGAAACTAATTTGGAAACAATTATTCATAGTCACTATAATATCTCTAGCAATTATAGAAGTTTGGACTAACCTATATGGGTCAGTAACAATTTTCTAAAACCGGAATTCTGATAAATTTTAAGTCATAAAAAGAAACTGGATTTAAAACGTAGATCGTTAATTCAGAAGATTCAGATTATAATGATATTTTATGCTTGTATGCTAAAAAAAGTGCTCACGTGTTAACAAAAATAACAGTTGAATAAATAAAAGCAGTGATTTTCTTTTAAATAAAAGCAGTGATTTTCTTTTAAACTGATAGTTTATAATTACAAATTTTGATTTTGATGCTTAATACTAAAAAATTCAGTTTTATCCATTGTTTAATTTTTATTTGGTTTACGAAAGAAAAAAAGTAACGATTCAATTAAGTATCCAAGTAATATTGTACTTCACTGTTGACAGAATCATTTTTCTCAACTGTGATTTTGACTGAATTCTGAATAGGAATTGGGAAATTTGATCCTAACTGAGAAGGTTCGACTTTAAATAACCAAATTGCAAAATTTAACTTAAAAAATTATAATAATGGTCGAAACTTTCGAAAAAAAATTAGTGGCTTAAAGCCTTAGTCCATATAACAAGGAAATTAAGCCATGAATCCATGTTCCAGATAAAACCAAATCTATGGGTTCAATTATCTAATCTCAACATTAAAAAGAATTCTCCGATGTCTGGCTATGATATATTTCCTCTGTTTGATTATAGCACAGTTATGAAATGTATTTTTTTTTATAATTTTTTGTTTTGTGTTTCCCCCTTAATTTAGGAACTTTATGAAACTGGAGCACGAAGAATTGTTGCCCTAGGAGCTCCACCAATAGGATGTGTTCCATCACAAAGAACGCTAGGAGGAGGCATAGAAAGGAACTGTGTGACTATTTACAATGAAGCAGCCAAAATGTTGAATTCAAAGTTAACCTTGGAGTTTCAAAGGCTAAACAACACATTACCAGGATCAAGTTTTATTTATGTAGACATTTACGCACCGATACTTGACATCATTTTGGGGCCAAATGCTTATGGTAACCTATAATGCATAAAATTATAACTAAGATTATGTTACATTGTATTTCTAACTTATATATATGATTTGAAGGCTTCAAGGAATCCACCAAGGGTTGCTGTGGCACAGGATACTTTGAGGTCACCCTGGCTTGTAACAGCTACACAACTTCAATATGTGAAGATGTTTCAGACTACGTGTTTTGGGACAGTTATCACCCGACTGAGAAAACATATCAGATTTTGATGACACAAATGGCTCAGAAGTATGGAAATATCTTTCATTAAATGTCAAACTTCGTCTCTTTTTACTGAAAAATACATGTATCGGCTTCATTTTTTTAGTTGATTTCCAAGAATACAGCACGTAAATTAAAAATATAAAAGTTATGTATGTGCAATTAAATTTGAGTGGAAACGTATATTTATACATACCTGCTTAGAAGCATATTTACATGCAGTGTTCATGGGACTTGACGTTGCTCTTGCTAGTATCTAATTACTAATTGGCCTGATATATGTGACCAAAATAAAAAGATGAAGACAACAGAGAGAACGATAACTTCATGCAATGAAACAAGCTAGTTGTTTGAGTAAACTATTAAATATTCAATAATGAATAGGTTATCGAGTTGGCCGAAACACAAAAGCTTTGATTGGGAGTTTATTCCATTGGTTTCCACTGGTTTCCATTGTTGTCTGGATAGCCTCATCTTTAAGAGGAAACAAAAAATTGGTCTTGAATGTTCCGAAATTTGTTCAATACTGCTGTATTGTAATTTTGGTTTCAAAAATAGTAGTTAATAAAACATTGGAATTAGGACAGTCTCAACAGTTTTTCAGCTATACTCACTTCAAAATAATTATTTTGAAATACTTAACGCTTAGTACAACAATTTTACTTCCATAGTTTATATTTAAGAGGAATATTCGAAAGGAAAAAAAAACATTTGTAGATATGACATCCACATTTAAATGACTTTTCCTAAAAGAAAAGTGTTCTTAAAAAAACTGTTTCAAACATAGGGACGATGACTACTTTTCCAAAGAATAGTGGAAGGCGCATTCACGAAACCTCTGCAAGAACTTACACAGAAAAATAGGGACGAAGCCCAAATAGCGAAAAGAGGGCCACACGCACCTATAAATATAACCCTAAGGGTCCAGAATGAAGTGTCGATTTCTCATTCTCAATCTGGTATTCATAACTTCGAGTTGTAAACCCTAATTTATAAATCAATTTTGGAGGAAAAGAGTTTATAGCCACAGAGGTCAATAAGAATGAGTTTTGCCGAGCTATTGACGTAACGAAGTCATAGATAACTAATTATTAATTTATTATTGTCATAACTTAGCGGGTTTCCTACCAAGTAGTTCCGAAAGGTAACAACCTAACTGAGTCATCTCCCGGGAGACTACGAAAGTTCATAATTATCATTAAAGTCCACTATGAGATTAGAATACTCGAAACCTGATAAGTTATTGTATATCGATGGTTGCCTAGGATCTTCTGTCAACCTAATTAGGGTTCACGATCATACTCTAACTCCCCGATAGGTCTTTCGATTAGCTCAACTAAAACCACTTAAACTTATAATACAACGATGGTTTCCTGTGATGATCTGAATCGGTAAAAGCTCAATACGCCCATCTTTCAACGCCAAAAGACCCTTTATCTACCTTGTCCAAAGGGTATCTAAGAGGCCATCATGGTTATCCACAGCGTAAGTGTTAAGTTCTCTAGATCACAACATCGAGGGTAGTAGGTCCAACCGAAAGTTTCTTTCCGAAAACACTGGAGAAAACGGACTCAACAAAGAATCCAAACTATTTCCAAATACTCTACTACCCTCTTTTCTGCCGACATCTTATCATTCTATCTTGCTTTCTATAGGAATATATTTTGGAAATCACCAGAACATCATTACATAAACAAAAATGGTCCAATCCTTCCATAAGCAAAGGAATTAACAAGAGTATACCATTATGGGGTGTTAATCATAAATTGAGCTAACAATTGGAAAGGAAGTTATCATTGATCATTGAATGACAAAGTTGAAACTTACTACCATGACCAAGGACAGCGGGTCACAGATTTTAAGGGTGTTTTGACAAAATGGAAAATGTCAAGGTAGTTGCCTTTTTTTCAAATTTCATGGAAGTTTCCTTTATACTTTGAACAAATTGCTTAGTGTTGTCATCGGGACTCCTTGAGGTAGCCTATATAAGATAGTTATTTAAAGTAATGTTTAGCAAAATAATTGATAAAGGATGAAGCGTGAATTCAAAATCTGTACCAAGCTTGAAGAACCTCCAACTGATACCGGGAGGACATCTGATGTAAAAGAATTGATTTTCTCAACCCTTCGATTTCTCAATTTTATCAGTAATCAGCTTCTGAGAGGGGCTGGCCTGATATAGTTGAAGGTTCACGCTGCTTACTTTGGCCAAACGAAGCAAATGAGAGAAAGCCAAAGGAATCAAAGACGAGCCCCGCCAGACTCTAAAGAAATAGCTTCTATATACAACAAGTAGGTATATGAGTTGGGTGAAAGATGAATGGAAGTGACATGAAGGTGTTGTAAGAAAGCTAGAAAGGAAATCAAGAAATGGGAAGAAGCCTCTGAGTCAGATATGAATGGCAGAATAAGACAAATACCCTTAAGGCGGATTATCGATTGTAGCGCCGGCAAGCGAGGGATAGTATCAACTCCTAACATCCCAAAATCCTCTAAAATATCATTGACCTTTTCTTGCAAAGTAATTAAAGAACTCTTTAAGGTAGTGGCGACCTTCTTGGGAACCTTCTCTTGAACTAGTAAAGAAGACCCTTCAATTTCAGGAATGGGTTTCAAGCTCACCTTCTTTACGGACCTCTTTTCAACCATAATCGAGCCAGGTGATATCATTTCATTATTATTATATGTAATGACATTTAAAAATAATACAAGAAAATACCTTGCTTTTGACCCCCCCTTGGGAGTACGATGAGATGATTAACAATAAAGTTGACCACAAACACTTCCGAAAGAGATAACCATAAGAAAATTGTGGTTTGAACTAAACCAAAATCATTAAGTGTTAGTGGTTAACTTAAAATTATCTTTTGTTTAAAATGTAATCTTTCCTTTTTATTCAAAAACTAGCCAAGTTAGAAACACGAAAGTAAGGTTTCATCCATAGTTGAAAAAAAAAGAAATCGTAAGAAACTGTAAGAAATTCTTTTGAGTTTTATACTTTTAATGAATGGTTATGTAATTATGGTATGGTTATTGGGCCAAAAAGTCCACAACCCAAAGAAATTAAAAGCATTTAGTTGTGAAAACAAGTTTCAACTTGAATAACCACATCGTTAAACAAAAAATATGTTCAAACTTCAGAAAAATCAGATTGAAACCTGATTTTGTCTAATCGTAATTAAACTCAAGGACATCCTGAAATCCCATGGCAAATTCATGTTCGGTTAAAACTGAAATCAATTTTTAGTTTCAACATAAAAAATTCAGAACCCTAAAAATATAGAAGTTGGAGATTGATTACGAAGTTAAGATCGAAACTAAAAACAAATATTTATCTTGAATTTGCAATTGAAGCGAACTAAAATGTTTTAAGATTATTGAGAAGCTTTGACTCTTGTGCTTGGAAAATTTGATTGCAGGTGTGTAGAGAAGATGAAGAAAATGTTCAACTTACAAGAAATGAAAAAGATAACCCATGCAACCTTTGGATTACATTTGACTGTCCGAATGAGAATACCAAGAGGCGGGAAAATTCTTTAGGCACCGAGAGATGAATCTGTTGACTTGAAAAGCAAAGAAAAGACCATCAGTAGCGGGGAGGGAGGGCAAATGTTAGCATTAAAGTAATCAAGAAAGAGCCGAGAGTAAAGTCATTGTGAATGGATGTCGACAGAATAAGGATTCTAAAGAAACCAAAGAAATTTCATTGATACTACACTCCTGAAGGAGTTGAAAAGGAAAAGAAACTCCTTCCGGAAAGATTAAGCCCTTGAATGATGTTGAAGGGCACAACTATCGATATAACGCAATAAAATTCTAAAAAGGCAGGTCATGCCCTTTGAATTGAATGCATCCATCAATTTAATTGAAGGGGATATTTCGATAGACTTATCCTAAAGGAGAAACCCATTATACAAGCAAAAACCTAGTTCGAAAGAAAACAACCTTCCGGAAACATCAAAGCTAGAAGTCTGGAGAAGCTTATTCTGCTAGCAATAACCAGTTTTATCGTTCCAAAGGTTCCCTTGGAAGATCTAAAATTACCACAACGATTATTCATTAGAAAGAACTCGGAAAGGCTCACTGCCGTCGTAGGCTGTATCCAAAGCCCAAGTGTAACACCCCACTTTCGTTAAGGTCACTCACAAAGGAAATGCCTTAACTTCGGTGGAACGTCAAAAGTAAACAGAACAGAAATTTACAAGACAGATATGTAAAGTAGTACTTGAAAAATTTATAATTTTATTACAGTAGAAACATAAATAGGTTTGGTTACATCACAATGCCAAAAACCCAAGTACACAAATATCAGTATTATACAAAATCCTTCAGAATGCATAATTTTAAAGCCATAATCCCCAACAAGAATGCCATAGATAGGTAGAATCAAAGAAAGCAATATTTCAAGCACTTCTAGCACTTCAAGCAGATGGAATCTAAATCTAGCTCCTATGTTTCCACCCTGAGTACCTGCGGGGGAATGGAAAAAAAGAGGCAAAATAAACTAGGTCAGACAAAAGTCTGGTAAGTCCAGTGACTTTCAGCATATAAACAGATTTTAGTATCATGACATGTAAATAAAACTAGATGAGAGATAACCAAAACAGGATTAGCAGGCTAACAAAAGAGACAGAATGATATAGGCTAAACTAAGCTTCTTACTTGGTTTTCACTTCTATGCACTAATACTAGTATAACAGAATTATGTGTTATCCTAATGTCTAAACAGAAAACAGAACGATCTTTTCAGAAACACGATGCTAGTAATGGGCCTTTACCACCCAGACGACACAGAAACAAAATGCTAGTAATGGGCTTTTACCACCCGAACAGAGACAGATGGTATAGAAACAGAGGCAGAAGAAGAATCAGAGACGAAAACAGAATATTCCCTACGGAAACAGAATATTAGAATTAGGTGTACACTCGTGATGGGCCTTTACCACCCCACAGACGGTACCACACAGAAACAGACAGGTGTTACCACCCTAACAGAAACAGACGGTACCCCAACAGAAACAGACAGAACTAAGTGTACCCTAAAATTCTACCCCCAAGCGATCGGCTCCCTAATACATAAATACCCTGTGCCGGCCCCACATAAGGGTGTATCACTCCCTAAAGTGGCAACCTATAGACACAGACCTACTTACAGATGTCACGGTGTCTTACATCCTCAGAGAAAACCGGATCCATGCAAGCACATGACCCGGTTGGAATGCGCCATCAACACCCCTCGCCATTATCAGAGTGAACCTCTTACAATTAGTTCAGTAAGCGTGCCCTGGACCCCTACCTAGTGTTGGGTCATAATTTTGATACCAAAAAGGGTTAATGAATAATATGGGTCCCAAACAACAGATGAAACAAGTAATTACCCCTCCTAACCTTGTGTCCCCAGACTAACAGATTTTAGATTTACTTGCTTACAGATTTCAGATGTACAAAGTTCAGATTAACTAGTTCTCAGATCAGACATACAGGTTAACAAGTTTTCAGACTAACGGATCAGATATACAGATTAACAGCTTACAGATTGTTTCACCTAACCTTGTATTGGGCCTACATATTTACGAAACGGGTTTATTAGGTTCATCAATCCAGTTGTTTTAGCTCTATCCACCCAACACGTTTTATGTAGCAGATTTATCTTAGATTTGCATTAATTAAATATTGATGCACATACCTCTCACATTATGTCGGTAGTTTGTGGCCGCTGGATGTGTCGGGCGGTTCCGGACAGACTTTTGCCATAAGCCAGACCTAACCTCGTGTCTAAGCATCTTTATGCCTACGACCTCTCACATTAGACTGACAGTTTGCGGTTGCTGGTTAAGCCGGTTGGGTCCGGGCAGGCTTCTACCGCAAACAGAGTCTAACCTCATGTCTCAGCATTCTTATTTTTAGCTGAAGTATTCATTCACAGATTATACCGATATCAGACTAATTATGCCAACTCAAAAAAATAACTTTCTTACAAGTTACAGCAGATTATCCAAAGTTTAATTAACATGTTTTTCTCAATTTTAGATCGAGTCTACAAATTTTCATACCCCAAATTACCCTATTCAATTTCAACAGATTCAGCAGATTAGGCAATTTAACCGATTTAATCATCCCTTAAAATTCCATTGACATACCTCACCTAATCATAAAATTAAGCCTAATTTTACAGGCCCAATTTATGGTCACAATTCAAAATATAACATACGTCCCAAATTTTAGTTAAATTTGCATCAAACAGAATATTCTCTAAAAACCCCAAATCATGATGCACAATATAAATTATGCCAAATTACAGCTGTTGATTACCGCCTATGTCAAATATCCAAAAGTCAGAATTAGGCGTATTCACATTTATAATTATCCCTATTATAATATAGGTTTTTCAGGCCTAAGTCACATATCCTTTTCTTCCAAGTCAAGATCGTCGTATAAAATACGCCCCAAACCTAGATCTTAAATTACAACATGTATTATGTCCTCAAAATCAGACCTTGAATTATAACATGCATTATGTCCCCAAATTACAAGTCACATGTTGTCATAAAATTCTTCTGAATCATAAACCGTCATATATAGTATGCCTAGATCTAAATCTTAAGTTACAACATATACCATTTTCTGAAATCAGTCACAAATCAGTCATATCCAATTATGCATCATCCATTATTTCCTCAAATTTAGCATTCGTGCGTCAATCTCTTATGAGATTTGGCTCAGACTCGTGGTAGCCTGGCTATAGAACAGAAGGAAGGAAGAGATACAGAGTAGTTACAATAATATTAACAAGATAGATCTACACAGAAAAACAGATCTGATAAACAGGAATAAGATAGATCTACACAGAAAAACAGATCTGATAAACAAGAATATGCATAATCTCCAATTCAGATTTATAACCATGTCAAGATCATAATTAAATTTCATATCTGAAAATAACTCACCTAGGTTGGATTCTAAAAGAAAAAGGGTTGTGGTTGTTCTCTTTTAATCCTATTCAGATTGGAAGAAGAAGGAGCACTTGTTCTAGCTTAGGTTTCAGCAGAGTAACGACGCCATTGATTTATTTTAATGTGAATTAGGGTAGAGTAAAGGCGTAATGAAATTGTGTGGAGAGAAAGTGCGGTTTGGGGTGTTTAAATAGCTTAGGAGCAACGAATCTGGTCAGAACGGGCGTCTAAATGCAGAAAAACGAATCTGTCCATGGATGTGGAAAAGGAGGGGAGGTCGACCTGTTCTACCCAGGTCGATCCCCTGGTCGACCTAGGTCCCAGGCGGGAATTTTGCCGCCCAGCCCGGGTGTGTGATTTGAATTTCGAAACTTTAAATTTGAATTTGGGCTGGTTTTTATTTAAAATCCTTGAAACTTCTAAGTGCCATAACTTCTTCATATGAAGTCTGATTTACGCAAACTCGGACTCTATCTCAAGCAGAATTCCGAGAAGAACGCAATGGCATAGCCCGTTTCCCTTAATTCTTCTCTTAAAAATTAAGTATACTTAGTTTTGTTACTTTATGTTCACAGAAAATACGGGGTGTTACATTCTCCCCTCCTTAAAGGATTTCGTCCCCGAAATCTTCAAGTTAAGAAGAATGTGTCCTATCATCCAATCACCCATCTACTCAACCATCATCCACAAGCATCCATTATCCTTAGAAAACTTCTAATGTTGTATGAACACATGCAAAAGTGTGTGTATATGTCTCCTATCTAATGCAAAGATCAGGCGATCTACTGATTCAGTTGACCCCCTTAATGCAAATTATGTTAGTGCCATGAGTCCACTTATGTATGCAAGAAATCCTATTTGATACACATCATTTCTATATGAGTGCATAACCATTCATCCAAATGCAACATCCATGTGATGAGTCAATCATTTTGCATCCACAAAAATCGAAAAATGCACACATATCCATATGCAGTATGAGAGTGTTTTTGAGCCAATCTAGTGCCTAGTGTGTGTATATGCACCCACGAGCAACCACTAGCAATCACTTTCATCCACTTGCCACCATCTAACATAACATGTCTCAAACACATGTTTACACCCAGTAGTTTCTACCTAAAGGTCAAAGAATCGATCGATAGGATACAGCCGAGTGATAGAAGCAAGTACAAAAGTTCTGTTCCCGTTAGACATCGGTTAAGAGAATAAATCCATAAGCATCAACCCCGAAGACCGAAATCAACGTCAGATTGACACTCAGAGAATTATTCCCATTAAACAATGTCAAAACTGGAAATCTACTTCACGCTTCATGTAAAAACCCCTATCCTTTTCAGAAATATTCAGATACTTACAGACTACTGGTACAGATCAGATTATCAAATGATTCTTAGGAAACTAAGCATGATAAAACCCCACCATATCCCACAGAACCAAAATGTATGCATCATAGTCAACTTAACGCCTAATACAGATACCCTCAAACCCCAACTTATCACAAACAGATGAGTCGTAAACCTTATGGGGTTTGAGACCATAGCGGGATCAGAAACAAGACTAGTGTTAAAGTGCAGAGTCTCAATTACAGAATAAAAATGTCAGAATCAAAAAGAGTTTTATCTCAATGATCAAATAAGGAAATTAAACCTTCTACAGAAATTTTCCTATCTCTACCCTATCCACCAGTCACGTAAGCATTCGCCTGCCCTCCAGAAGTAGGTTCTTCCCTCTGCCCTTGCCCTCGCTTCTTCGGGCAGTCCCTAGTGAAGTGTCACATTTCCCCACAGTTGAAGCAAGCGCCCTTCCTCTTTCTGCAATCCTTGTTCAGATGAGTCAAGCATCCATAAGTAAAACACTTTTTCTCCTTCTTATCTTCAAACTTTTCACCCTTCTTTTTTGTTTCCTTTTTGGGCCACTCTTTCTTGTTCTGTGGCCCTTCGAACTTTTCTTCTTTCTTCTCACTTTTGGCATCCTCTTCATGCATTAACGCCATGTCAACCAATTTCTCGAAGGTAGCCCCCATAGGAATGTGGGTCATAGCCAATCCGTGTAGCGGCTCATTCAAACCTTTAACGAATCTTAGGGCCTTCTTTTCAGGTGAGTTCACCAAGTCTAAGTCGAATCTCGCCAACTGATTGAACTTGTTGACGTACTCCTTTACTGATAAATTCCCTTGCTTCAATGCTAAGAACCTCTCCATGTATAAATTCTCTTCTGCTCGTGAGAGAAATTTCATCTCGAACCTACGCCTGAAATCCATCCATGTCTCTACTGGACGCTCTCCACTCATGACCTCCCACCAAAATGAGGCTTCGTCCTTCATTAACCAAGCAGCTAATTGGACCTTCCTTCCATCTCCTATCTCGAAGATACCAAACAAATCTTCCACCTCCTTAAGCCAATTTCGAGCTTCAACAAACGTCTCTAATCCGTGAAAAGGTTTCCCGCCCATTGCCCGATAGTCTTTGCATATCTTCGAAAAAGTATCCACGTGGGGAGGGGGAGGACGAGGAGGAGCAGGAACGTCTGCTGGGCCTGCGGCGGTGGCCCTTGCATCCAGATACCTTCTGAACCAAGTTGGTATTGGTATGCCTTCGGGTATCTCGGGTACCCCAGACATGCTGAAAAGAAAAAGGAAGAGATTCAAAACGGAGAATCAAAGGAAAGATATATGGCTCTTGGGGATTATGTTTTTCAAAATAAACTCTACTTTTGAAAATACTTCCTTTTTAAAACCTTTTTGAAAATAGTTTTCAAAAACTATTTATCAAATATGGTAACCTTCAGCTCTGAGACCAAGCGTAACACCCCACTTCCGTTAAGGTCACTCACAAAGGGAATGCCTTAACTTCGGTGGAACGTTATAAGTAAACAGAACAGAAATTCACAAGATAGATATGTAAAGTAGTACTTGAAAATTTTATAATTTTATTACAGCAGAAACAGAAATAGGTTTGGTTACATCACAATACCAAAAATCCAAGTACGCAAATATCAGACTTATACAAAATCCTTCATAATGCATAATTTTAAAGCCATAATCCCCAACAGAGAATGCCATAGATAGGTTAAATCAAAGCCAAGTAACATTTCAAGCACTTCTAGCACTTCAAGCAGATGGAATCTGAATCTACCTCCTATGTTTCCACCCTAAGAACCTACGGGGGGAAGCGGAAGAAAAGAGGCGAAACAAACTAGGTTAGACATAAGTCTGGCGAGTCCAGTGACTTTCAGTATATAAACAGATAACAGTATCATGACATGTAAACAAAACTGGATGAGAGATAACCCAAAACAGGAGTAGCAGGTTAACAGAAGAGACAGAATGATATAGGCTAAACTAAGCTTCTTACTTGGTTTCCACTTCTCTGCACTAATACTAGTATAACAGAATTAGGTGTTGTCCTAATGTCTAAACAGAAAACAGAACGATCTTTTCAAAAACACGATGCTAGTAATGGGCCTTTACCACCCAGACGGTACAGAAACAGAATGCTAGTAATGGGCTTTTACCACCCGAACAGAGATAGATATAAACAGTGGCAGAAGCGGAATCATAGACGGAAACAGAATATTCCCTACGGAAACAGAATATTAGAATTAGGTGTACACTAGTAATGGGCCTTTACCACCCCATAGACGGTACCACACAGAAACAAACAGGTGTTACCACCCTAACAGAAACAGACGGTACCCCAACAGAAACAGACAGAACTAAGTGTACCCTGCCCCCAAGCGATCGGCTCCCTAATACATAAATACCCTGTGCCGGCCCCACAGAAGAGTGTATCACTCCCTAAAGTGGCAACCTATAGACACAGACCTATTTACAGATGTCACGGTGTCTTACATCCTCAGAATAGACCGGATCCATGCACGCACATGACCCGATTGGAATGCGCCATCAATACCCCTCGCCATTATCAGAGTGAACTTCTTACAATTAGTTCAGTAAGCGTGCCCTGGACCCCTACCTAGTGTTGGGTCATAATTTTGATACCAAAAAGGGTTACTGACTAATATGGGTCCCAAACAACAAATGACACAAGTAATTACCCCTCATAACCCTGTGTCCCCAGACTAACAGATTTCAGATTTACTTGCTTACAGATTTCGGATGTACAAAGTTCAGATTAACTAGTTCTCAGATCAGACATACAGGTTAACAAGTTATCAGACTAACGGATCAGATATACAGATTAACAGACTTACAGATTGTTGCACCTTACCTTGTATTGGGCCTATAGATTTACGAAACGGGTTTATTATGTTCATCAGTCCAGTTGTTTTAGCTCTATCCACCCAACATGTTTTAGGTATCAGATTTATCTTAGATTTGCATTAATTAAATATTAATGCACAGACCTCTCAAATTAGGTCGGTAGCTTGTGACCGCTGGATGTGTCAGGTGGTTCCGGGCAGACTTCTGCCACAAGCCAGACCTATCCTCGTGTCTAAGCATCTTTATGCCTATGACCTCTCACATTAGACTGATAATTTGCAGTCGCTGGTTAAGCCGGTTGGGTTCGGGCAGGCTTCTACCGCAAACAAAGTCTAACCTCGTGTCTCAGCATTCTTATTTTTAGCTAAAGTATTCATTCACAAATTATGCCAATATCAGACTATTTATGCCAATTCAACAAATTAACTTCCTTACAAGTTACAGCAGATTATCCAAATTTCTATTAATATGTTTTGCTCAATTTTAGATTGAGTCTACAGATTTTCATACCCCAAATTACCCAATTCAGTTTCAATAGATTCAGCAGATTAGGCAATTTAACCGATTTAATCATCCCTTAAAATTCCATTGACATACCTCGCTTAATCATAAAATTAAGCCTAATTTTACAGGCCCAATTTATGGTCACAATTCAAAATATAACATACGTCCCAAATTTTAGTTAAATTTGCATCATACAGAATATTCTCTAAAAACTCCAAATCATGATGCACAATATAAATTATGCCAAATTATAGCCGTTGATTACCGCGTATGTCAAATGTCCAAAAGTCCGAATTAGGCGTATTCACATTTATAATTATCCTTATTATAATATAGGTTTTTCAGGCCTAAGCCACATATCCTTTTCTTCCAAGTCATAGATCGTCGTATAAAATATGTCACAAACCTAGATCTTAAATTACAACATGTATTATGTCCTCAAAATCAGATCTTGAATTATAACATGCATTATGTCCCCAAATTACAAGTCACATGTTGTCATACAATAATTCATCTTCTTCCAAATCATAAACCATCATATATAGTATGCCTAGATCTAAATCTTAAAATACAACATATACCCTTTTATTAAATCAATCACAAATCAGTCATATCCAATTATGCATCATTCATTATTTCCCCAAATTTAGCATTCGTGCGTCAATCTCTTATGAGATTTGGCTCAGGCTCGTGGTATCCTGCCTATAGAACAGAAGGAAGGAAGAGATACAGAGTAGTTACAATAATATTAATAAGATAGATCTACATAGAAAAACGGATCTGATAAACAGGAAAAAGATGGATCTACACAGAAAAAACCGATCTGATAAACAAGAATATGCATAATCTCCAATTCAGATTTATAACCATGTCAAGATCATAATTAAATTTCATATCTGAAAATAACTGTACTCACCTTGGTTGGATTCTAAAAGAAAAAGGGTTGTAGTTGTTCTCTTTTAATCCTATTCAGATTGGAAGAAGAAGAAGAAGCACTTGTTGTAGCTTAGGTTTCAGCAGAGTAACAACGCCATTGATTTATTTTAATATGAATTAGTGCAGAGTAAAGGCGTAATGAAATTGTGTGGAAAGAAAGTGAGGTCTGAGGGTGTTTAAATAGCATAGGAGCATCGAATCTGGTCAGAACGGGCGTCTAAATGCAGAAAAACGAATCTGTCCACGGATATGAAAAAGGAGGGGTCGACCCCATGGTTGACCTGTTCTACCCAGGTCGACCCCCAGGTTGACCCCATTGTCGACCTGGGTCCGGGGCGGGAATTATCCCGCCCAGCCCGGGTGTGTGATTTGAATCTCAAAACTTTAAATTTGAATTCGGGCTGGTTTTTATTTTAAATTCCTGAAACTTCTAAGTGCCATAACTTCTTCATACGAAGTCCGATTTATGCAAACTCGGACTCTATCTCAAGCAGAATTTCGAGATAAATGCAATGGTGTAACCTGTTTCCCTTAATTCTTCTCTTAAAAATTAAGTATACTTTGTTTTGTTACTTTATGTTCATAGAAAATACGGGGTGTTACACCAAGCCACATGTTATCAAAGACGCCTCTATTAAGCTTTCAGTTCCGCTTCCGCAAAGGCATCGAGACGGAGACTTTAAGGTGGAAGGGGAAGCTTAGCCCGCATCAATGAAAACAATCCCAGGGATTAAAAGTACGGGCCGAATTCTTGGTTCCCTCACTTGAATCTAAAATTCTGAGGTGTAAACCCTTATACCCAAATCAATTTGGAAAATCTGGAAATTGATATACTCAAGTCTTTGTACCCACTCTAATCATAAATAAAGAAGATCATTATGGTTTGGAAGGTAATACATGGATAATCTTGGAATTATTATATTATTATTATCATCATCTTTTAACTTTGCAGGTATAATTTCAAAAGTAACAAAGGGAATTACCTTACAAAATAGCTTCATGCCAATCTGAAAGAACACAATAAATGGAGTAAGACATATAAATTTATCCAAAGGATATTAGTTTCGACACCAAAGGTTTTTAAGATGTTTGAAACTTATAAGACTACCCGATATCCTGAACTCTTGCTGAAAGATATTTGCAAATGGAATAGGCCTTCATGACCTACTCTGAAACCTTATAAGTAACGCCATTCCACATGGATCTTCGTACCAGTAAAAGATCTCAACGAAACCCTCAAGATAGAGCCGACAGGGACCTAATCTGCATATGTTGGAACCGTCAAGATTAAAGTCTCTAGCATCTAACTTCTATCTTTTGTTTCAATAGGATTACACTTCTAAAGAGCAAGGAAACTCTAAACTAGGAAATTAAGAAGCTGAATTGAGAAAACACAGTGAAATCAATTAATTCTACAAAGGTGTATCCCAAGAAACTCCTCCTTAACTAAGGATTCCACGAGAATTTCGTCATTCTGGCTAAAAACATTCAAAATAGTTTCGAGCTTAAATAGCTTGGATTGAAAACAGATTTTAAGCTAAAATGGTTTATACATAAATTAGTTAAGTTTAAAAATAGTTTTAACTGAAATAGTTTAAGTTTAAAAATAATAACTTTACTTTGAAAATAGTTTTAATAGACAATAGTTTGAACTAAAATAATATAATATAAAAAAACTAAATAGAAAGGTCTTGAATTAAAATAATACTACTTAAAAATAGTTTGGGATAAAATTGTCTATTTCTTTCAAACCCAATTTCAAATTCTCATAATTTCATTTTAACTATTAGGATATAATAATAGATTTAAACAAATTTCAAATCATTTCAAGTTCTATTATATATCCAATTCAAATTTCATCTTCCAATCAGCTTTATGATTGATTCTTAATTAACAAGTTGTATAAAATTGGTAAATTTAAATTCCAATTTCCAAAACCCATTTATGTTGAATTGATTTCAAAAATTAAATTCTAATTTTAAACATATTTACATTAAATTGGTTTCAGATCTTAATTTTCAATTTCAGCACTTGAAATTACTAATTTTGATGAATTCAATTTCAACCTTTAAGATTTAAAACTAATAATTTATAGTTAAAGTTCAATAATCAATTTCAAACAATAATTTCAGACTTATGATTTTCCGAAGACATTTCATTGTAAAATATTCCATTTGACCAAATTCGTTGTTCATAATTTAATTTTCTACCCTGATGACTAAGTGATCATTTAAATTTCAATTATAAAGGTATATATCATTTCAACCAAAATCAGATATCATAGGTATATTAGATGTCATAGGTATATCTCATATCAACCTATTTTGAAATTCTGGTATTCAAGGTCCAAAGGATGTATATAAGAACTAATACAATTCCAACTATATACCTGGTGATAACAAGGATTAGTACGTAGAAAAAAATCATTAGAAATATAAAAGCCCAATTAACCATCATATCAACCATAATCATACACATACAAACAACATCCAAACCAACCACAAATTACAATAGCTGGTAGTTATTTAACATCGGCGTTCTAACCAGAAATTCATTCAACAACAATTTAAATGTCGATTCAGTTAAATGTCAATTTAAGTTCTATCATTGAAATTACATTTCAACGTGTAGTTAAATTTTTATACAATCAATCTTATAATATGTCTAATCAATATCAGTTATCGCATATCGGGTGTCAACAGTTACACTCAATCTCGATATTAATTTAACTTCACAAATAACAGTTAACTAAATCATATAATATCACAAATTTAGTTTAGCTTGTAATGTAATTTAGTACTTCATGGGTGAGTTTAAACACTCACCTTTGATATTACGTCCAAATGAAATCCAAATAAACGCAATAATTTCAACTATCACTACCACGTCATCATCTAAATAATTCCAACTAATACTAGAACATTTAAATTTTAAATTAATATAAAATTAAAAAAATTAGCACAGCCTTACTCACACTACCACGTCATCATCTAAAAAATCACTTCATGGCTCATGTAACTTTCGTTACAGTACTAGCGAAACAAACCCATTATCACGTTAAAATGGTCGCACCCTTCCATCACCAGGCCTGCCACACCAGGCCATCAGTGATCGATCGACACCACCACAGACATAGCCATCTCAACCTCCACCCACACCTTAAAAGTCGCAGCCTCTGCCGCCGACTTAAATGAAACCCACTTCGAGCAGTCTGCCTCTTACACGACTCCTTCCCGTACACAAATCCAAAACTCGATCCTATCTAGCACCTCCTCCTCTCTGCTTCATGCAGCGATTCCCCAAGAAACAGTGTTTGCTAACCCCAACCTGACTGCCTTCACACGCAACTATTGCTTAGAGTACTGAAGCCGTCACCAAGGATACTCTTTTTTTTTAAATCAAAACGCAGGTTTGTAGGTTTAATTTTTTTAAAGAGCGAAAGTTTGAAAAGGAAATGAAGGATTGAGAATGGAAAGAGTGGAAGTTTGAAAAGGAAATGAAGGCTTGAGAATGAAAAAGAAATAGTAGTAGGCATTTAAGGTACCGTTTGTTTACAACAAGTGATCACATATTTGACCAGTTATTGATGAATAAGCACTTTAATACTGTTTATTTGGAACAAGAGTTTAGTGAATAAGTTTCAAACTTCTTTTCTTGATTGTGAATGCTTGATAACAAATTCTTCCATTTATACTCTTAGTTATATTTTGGCATTATCGTAAAACTATAATAAACACTCAAAAAAATTACAATAAAAAGTTATAAAAGTATATTTTGTTTAAGATTTCAAAGATTTTGAAAAAAAATATTATTTCCAACTTTAGATTCATTTTCAAAAAAAGAAAAAAAAATAAAAAAACATTTTAATTTTTGAGAAAAGTGTCGAAAATTACATATTCTAAACTGCATAATTTTGATAATTATTTTCCAAAAGATTATTTTAAATTTGAAACTACGAAAGCTTAATTGATGAAAATGCAATCTTGTGAAAATTAAAATCTTGAAAAATAACAAAATGAATTTTAAATTTCTCAAAATGAAGTGCTTTCAAATAATTATATATTATTTGAGATTCCACAAAACACAAATAATTTCAAAATTTAAAAACTAAAAATATCATCATGTTAAAAAATTAAATTTACGGTTCAGTATTTTTCTTTAATGCTTACCACACTAATAATCAAATAATAAAAAGGATAATTTTTTCAAATCAAATGTTAGCATTAGTTTCGATCAAAAGCATTAAAAATATGAACATTTTGTTGCATTCAACATTCAACTATCAGTATTCAGCTTTTAACATTCAACAATCAATATCCAGCTTTCAGCCTTTTAAACAAATGAAGCCAAAATCTACGAATGTGGAAATTTGAAACATGAACCAATATTAAATCCCTACAGACTTGGCACAACTACTAACCTATTTTCGATTTAATTAAAATTTAGAAGCTACATGGTTCTAATAGTTGTATGTAAGTCCAGTGAGCTGGGTACAATGGGAATAGGATTTCAAACTGCTTCACAGTCTAAGTCGAGTTTCCAAATACACAAGATAAAATATTGTATGCTCTGCTGATATGAAGGGAATAGCACAATAAAACTTAAATTTATCGTTCGCATAAAATTTCATTAGTTACATTACATACGCAACCGATAACTGTTTATCAATTATCTAAATCAATTTAAATAGAGCTATCAAAATCTAAATTTGACAAAACAAATGTCAACGTTTTAATAGTAGAATTTCCTAGTACATTTCCGATCAAAATATTTATATTGCAAAAACCAAAATTTTACCTATATGTTAACAATTGATTCTACGTTAAAATTTCAAAATCCACTACACTTCCGTTTTAAATTATCAATTCAATTTCTTTAATTCAAACCTACACATAGCCCAAATTTATATCCGAATTTTAATTCTCAAATTTTCTTTTAGTTTAAATAAATCAAATTCTATAGTTTTAAAATGAGAAATTATGACTCGTTACACAAAAGTAACAAAATTGTTGCTAACAGCCTAACATTGCAAGCTACACGGAGGGATGAATGCAGAAAATACATAGTACGAGTAATCGGTATCATTTTAAGTACTAACCTTCAAAAAAATTGAAAAAAAAGATATTGCTTGATTTATTTTATGTTTTGAGGTTTGAATTTTCAATGTTAATTACAAAAGGGGCAAAGATTTAAAGTATAGCGAAGGTGATGGACCAAAGGCAGAACGGATGGCGGAAGGACGGTGAACGCTTGAATTTGCTATCGTTCTTCCGTTGTTAAAATACGGAAAATAATAAAAAGTTGTTTTTTATTTTGTGTGTGTTAAATTCGTTTTGTAAAATGATCGTTTTGCACGATATATGTGTGTCGTTTGTAGTTTTGTATGTACGAAAATCCAAATTTTGAAAGTTTAAATCGAACACAACCTTATATTTTCCAAGAAGAAAAGGAAGAGGTTCATAATTGAAACCTTTTACATAAAGTTTCATGTAATGTAGAAAAGCCAATAATCAAACCGACCGTTAGGGAAGTTTGCTTAATGTGAGTTGCCCAAAACCAAATTCTCTGAAGCCAAAAAAATGATGCGCCTTCTTCGATCTTTTTTCTCTCCGTGACCTGATTTCTTCTCTACGTGATTATTTCTTCTCGAAATCAACTTTTATCCCAATTTCTTTTTACCTTTTCTTCTCCGTGTTTCTTCTAAATTCAGTATCCCTCTAAATACACCACTACTTCGCCATCGCTTTAATCGTTAATCCATTGCTGCAGCATCCCGTCGTCGCTCTTTTTTATCTGGTAATCATAAAAAAAATCATTAATCGTTTTTCTAGATTTAAAATTTTGGCTGATGCTAGTCATTAATCGATATCCCTCTTTTTTTCCTAGATTTCTACCGAAGGCCCAATTTTTGTTAATTGCTATTTTTTTTCTTTCAATTACTACAGTACTCCCTTTTCTTCGACAATGTTTTCTCGCAATGCTACTATTTCTTTTCCGTATTTCTTCTCAAATTAAATGTTTCCCCTTTAAATACGATGTTTTGAAATAAACCTGTCCTAATTGCGCGGCTATAAAATTGGATCCGATTCAGAATCTGGACGGCTGTGTTGAATTCCACATCACAACCCCATAGTCTATGCTGAATTGTATGGAAATCGTCTCATCTAGAATCGCAGTTACGTAAGTATGTCGATCCCTTTTCTTTTACAATTTTATTTGTATATAAAATAAATTCATACTTGAAATTTCATACTTCGATTTTGTGTTAATTCAATTACTATAAGAATGATTGGGGATTTTATGCATAATCGCTATTGGGGTTGACTGCGTTTAAGTATGATAGATCATAAGGTTTTTGGACGGTAGATACTGTATTAGAAGATTTTATTTGAATACAAGTTTATACACATGCATTAGCATAGACTTGTTTATTTTGCACTGTAAAATTGTTGTAAATCAAACTTCTTTAGTTTTATATGTTGTTGTGATGATTAGGGGGAGGAAAAAGATGAAATCAGTTGTCAAGTGTTTAAATCTTAATATTACATCTAAAATTATGGAGTTGTTGACAGCAAAAAATGTCGTAAACACCCAAGATTCCAATTACTTGGATTATTAATTTGGTCGTGCAGACAAGAGCGAAAAACATTAAATAACACGGGAGATTTATAGTGGTTCGGTCCCAAGAAGGGCCTACGTCCACTTTGAAGAGTTTTTGAAATATTATTGATAACATAAGGTTACAAGGTGGAGACTATCTCAGGACATCTCATTACATTTTTCATTAAGCTATATGATGTCATAATTATCATATATTGCATATATTAGGAAAAAGACATTTTTTCCCCTTCTTCTTCCTCAAAGAGGAGATGCCATTAAAGGAGCTCTCTAGAGGTCCCAAGGTCACAAATTCCAACCCCTTTGAAGTATGATGCCATAGGGTATTTATAGGAGAGGAGTTAGGTAGGAGTAGGTAGAAATGGGGGACCACACCCAGAATTTCGCACCTGGACCCTGCGCACCCGCATATTTCGCACCCGACCCTGGGGTGTGAATTTCGCACATCATGGGGTGCGAAATTCGTACCCCGACGGGGTTGTGAAACTCGCACCTAGCAGGGTGCGAGTTTCTCACCCTAACGGGAACGTGACTTGTACCCTTCAGGGGTTCGAAGTTTGTACCCCGAGGGATACGAGATTTGTACTCCGAAGGGTACGAATTTCGTACCTCCCGGGGTGCGAAATTCGTACCCTAAGGTACGAATTCCGCACCCAGCTGGGCGCGAATTCCACACCCTGTTAGGTGCGAATTTCGCATCCCTTAGAGGTGCGAAATTCTCACCCCGAGGGGTACGAAACTCATATCTCGAGAGGCGCGAAGGCCATATACATGGGTGCTTGGGGCCTTGAGGTTCAGGCTTACGACTCCTGGGGATTTGATGCCTTGATTCAAAAATGTGTTAGGGGTGTTGCGACGCTCTGGGCGGCGCGGTCCCTCTTCGATCATGTTTCCTTCGCTCATGCGTGTTCCTCTAGACCTTAGCTCCACGCGATGCATTGAGTCGAGCGTGTCTCATGTACTTTTGGGAATCGGGCTAAATAGTCGGTTAACATTCGCTCCTGCACATTCCTCTCGACCTTAGCTCCATGCGATGCGTTGAGTCAAGCGTGTCTCATGTACTTTTGGGAATCGGGCTAAATAGTCGGTTAACATTTGCTGTGGAATTACGAGCGAGTTACCGTTGGTGCGGCGTCGTGCTCGTGTCACTAGTATTCACGGTGCATTTCCTCTGTGTGTTTGTGGTGGTCGATATGCATGCATAGGGAATACGTGTACAGGAGCGCATGGCACGGTATTTTGAAACCAAGGGGGGTGCGACTTTTTTTTACTTCGAACCTAGGGTTACGAAATTCCGCACCTAGAGGTGCGAAATCTCGAACCTAGGAGGTTCGAGGGCACGAACCCTGGATGTGAAATTTCAAACCCCTGGAGGATCCAAATTTCGAAGCCAGGGGGTTTGAAATTTAGAACCTGAGAGGATCGAAATTTCGAACCGGTTCGGGAATACGAACGGGCATTTTCCCTTTTTCTTATAAATAGCCCCCCTCCTCTTTCATTTCACTTTCTCCTTTAGATCTTCGAGCTCGACCGCCATTAAAAAGCTTCGAACTCCTGTACTTCGATTTGAACGTGAAATAGGTGCATCTAGGAGGTTCTTGGTGGCGAGCGCGGGGGAGTGGATGACGCGAGGAGGCGGATGATACGAGAGACGCTCCGAACCCTGATGGGTTCGAGTTCTCGAGCCTCGATGGGGCTCGAGCTTTTGAACCCCGACGGGGTCCGAGCCTTCGAACCCTGGAGGCTCAATCATTCGAATCCCACGAGGGTTCGAGGATTCAAACCCCAGCGGGGTTCAAGCATTTGAACTCCAACAAGGTTCGAGGGTTCGAACCCTGATGGGATTCGAGTTCTCGAACCTTGTTGGGCTCGAGCCTTCGGACCCGAGGGTGGTTCGAAATTTCGAACCTCATCTGGGTTCGAGTTTTTAAACCCTGACGTGGTTCGAAATTTCGAACCCCGTCGGGGTTTGATCCTTTGAACCCCCGGGGGGTTCGACTTATTCGAATCACATAGGGGTTCGAACCTACGAACTTTGGTGAGGGATCTTGATTCTTCGACCCTTAGGCGGGGTGCGTTTTTCGCTATTGTCCCCACTGCTCCGTTCCTTCGCTCTTCCTCGCTGCCTTAGTAACTGCACGATTGCATGCATTCTGATCTTCTACATAGGATAGAGCATATATCTGAACTATGACTGAACTGTTGGATTGTTTAAATTTTCTCTGTACATCTTAATTTTGCCTGACACCGCACATACGTGTTAGCTTTCACCAACACGAGTGGTATAGGTTATTCCAATGCGATGTCTAATACTAGTGTGTTAAAGTATAGCTAGCGATGAAAACAAGATCAAAGACTGGAAAAACCCTGGGAGCCAAGGCTTCCCCGCCATCATCACATACTTCTGATTCTACCAACAGAGGTAGCTCGGCTGGCAGCGAGCTTGAGACTACTGAAGGATATGTTCCTTCTCAAACGGCAAGTTCGCCTGAAGTGTTTGATCATGGAAAACAAACGGAAGTGCAGCATTCTCTGGTTATTCATGAGGAGGTTGAGAATGTGGACATTATGAGTGGAGATGCATCGGCTGCTCCGGTAGCCCCAGATATGTTGCCCGACACAGTTATCTTGGAAAATCCGACAAATTCGGTACCGTCGCACATGGATGCTACAGAAATTAGGAAAATGGCGGTGCGGTTCAATATACCGGTGGGCGATGTCCATGCACCGGGAGAGGGTGGCAGGGCCCATGCACCACTCGAAGGTTTGACTGCCTGGAACAGGCAAGGTTGTTTTGCGGGATGCGTGCCCCCAGCCAATGACCATATTCGGGACATGCGACTCTATTTCCGCCTTGCACCTTCGCAACTGCATCCGAATACTTATTCTTCACTCTTGGGCACTTACGTTCTCTTTCGAGAATATTTACACTTAGAACCTAGTAGATCGAACATTCGGTATTTTTTTTCAATCTGAGGAGAACGTCAAGCGGATCGCCCTCCCAATGGTTCCTGGAAGCATCCACTGCCACCAAATTCTTCGTCGGGAAGTGGCCCAGGTCGTTAGTGATCAAACAAGTTTGGTTCTTTGTGCGTTTCCCTCCTGAATTCGCAAGGAGAAGGATAGAAGAGAGTAAGCACTTTCGAACTTTATTCCCTACTATAAAGTTATTGGATCCCGTGTCTCGTTATTTTTTGATCACGGCAGGAAATCCAAAGGCACCCACTGGTGAGGAGTATCAGCAACGCCGTAATGCTCTACGAGCGATCCCCGAAGAGTCTCGCGAAATTGACACTGTGATAAGTCAAGAGCGCCTTCGCTGTGCTGGGTTGCTTCCGGATGATCGGGCTATAATCAGGCCTGTTGTTGCGAGCAGTGTACCGAAAGGGAAGGTGACAGAAGGTCCTACAACTCCTGGTTTGAAAAGAAAGTTGCCTTCTGCTGGGCCCAAGCCTAAAAAGGCTGTCAAGTTCCAAGGAGATGTGAGTGGAGATGAGGCTGGTGGCGTGGAGATAGTTACTCGGGACGAGGGTTCGTTGGACATTTCCGCCCTTCCCCCGATGGAAGGGGCGAGGGGAGAAGTGTCGGTCGGTCCACGGTCCCCTATGACTTCTCTGGAAGTGGCCGCCCCACTTGAGACGGTGGACCAGTTTGCTGGTCTGAATAATGTTGCTATAGACTTGTGTCTGTGGCCGGATATGGCAAGAATGAAAGAACTAGCTCTTGCTGCGAAGGAGTCAGTTCCTTCGTGCGGCTCACAATCTGGTTTATTGAGAGAACACATAGGACATACACTCATACACACTGCCTAGCCTTTAGGCTCATCTGAGTGTAGGACTCATCTGACTTTTATTCATTCCTTTGACAGATGATATGGCCAGAGGGCTTGGAGGACGAGCTTAAGGACATGGAAGTCGCCCACGCCCTAGGAATCCTTTCTTTGAGGGCTTTAGGAGAGGGACCAGCTTGCACGATACTCCACCCCCACTGGATCGCGGCAGTGAACACCGAGGCGGGGATCGATCTCGATAATCTCCAACTCCTCCTCCCCCTCTAATTCGGGCGTCCGAGGGAGACTCTCGACTCAACTTAGGGGGTTCCCGACACCCGTTTTTGACTGCTCCTTTACATACATCGCCTTTGGTTCTCGCTCCAACTACTAAAGGGAGGGAGCTGCCACTCGGCCAACCAAGACTGGAGAGGTCGACCGTAGTGGGGAGGTAAGACCTTACGGAGTGCGAGAGGCGAGAGTTCCCTATGGATGAAAAGAAAGCGTTGCTAAAGCGGAACTTTCCTCAACATTATTTTGATGAAATAAAGTTCCTCCCTGATCTCCACCTGTCCTCTGTCAGGGAGTCCGGGGATGTCTGGATGCGCGTGAGGGCTGAATACCATCAGGCCGACCAACTTCTGAGGTACTCCCGCCAACTCTCAGAATTGATTAGGAAGAAAAACCTGGAACTCATCAACCAGGGATTGGTTGTTGACGCTGAATGGGTCACCGTCGGCAATTTGAACACTGAAATAGGTGAGTTTGCTATTGGCATTGTGTGCGCAATGTTGCCCATTCCTGCGCCCTTGAATGATAACTTGTGGGTTTCATCATTGCAGCGGAGGTGAAGCAAGCGTACGAGGAACTCAAGAGAGAGGTTGATCATTCCTGCTCTTCTTTAGCGGAAACTGTAGCTGATCTGACCACCGAGAACACGACCCTAAAGAAAGAAAAGGTCGAGGTGGATAAGGTTTGTGTCGATCTGGAAAGGGACAATGAAAAAGTCTTTCAGCTCCAGAAGGACAATAATGCTTTGAGAGTGGAGAACGACAACTTGAAGAGACAACTTAAGGAGACGAGGAAGGTGAAACCCACACCTTAAACGTCGCAGCCTCTGTCGCCGATCTAAACGAAACCCACTTCGAGCAGTCCGCCTCTTACACGACTCCTTCCCGCACACAAATACACCATTGCACACATCAGGCGAACATAGAAACAACGCAATCCAAAACCCGATCCATTCTTGCACCTCCTCCTCTCTGCTTCACGCAGCGCTGACCCAGGAAATGGTATTTGATAACCTTAAACTGACTGCTTTCCCTCGCAACTATTGCTCAGAGCACTGAAGCCGTCACCAAAGATACTCTTTTCTTTTTTCTTTTTTAATCAGAACGTAGGTTTGTAGGTTTAAATTTTTTAAAGCGCGGAAGTTTGAAAAGGAAATGAAGGCTTGAGAACGAAAAGAGCGGTAGTTTGAAAAGGAAATGAAGGCTTGAGAACGAAAAGAGCGGAAGTTTGAAAAGGAAATGAAGGCTTGAGAACGAAAAAGAAATAGTAGCAGGCATTTAAGGTACCATTTGTTTACAACAAGTGATCACTTATTTGACCAGTTATTGATGAATAAGCACTTTAATACTGTTTGTTTGGAACAAGAGTTTAGTGAATAAGTTTCATACTGCTTTTCTTGATTCTGAATGCTTAATAATAGTTTCTTCCATTTATACTCTTAGTTATATTTTAGCATTATCGTAAAACTATAATAAACGTTCAAAAAATTTACAATAAAAAGTTATAAAAGTATACTTTGCTTAAGATTTCAAAGATTTTGAAAAAAAAAGTTATTATTTCTAACTTTAGATTCATTTTCAAAAAAAGAAAACTGTAATGTCCCGTATTTTTGATGGCCAAATAATTTATTTATTTATTTTAAATATTGTATTTGGAATATTAATGTATTTTAATATTGAATTCGTTTATTTAAAACGAAGTTTGGGCGTTAAATTTATATTTAATTTAAATCGAGCTCGTAATGGCGCGGTAGTTCGTAATATTGAGTTTTGAACTTTAACTGGCTATACAGGATCCGGTATAAGTTGGATTTCTATGAAACAAGAAACTTTAAGATCTTATTGATGATAATTTTCTAATGAAAGAGAAAAATCGAAATTTCGTGTTATAGATTGATAGTTATGTCCAAATCAAATTTTAAAATAGTCATTATGGAAATCGTTATTAAAATATAACGTTTATTTAATATATTTAAATGGGAAACTTAACTTGTTTAACTCGAAAATTAACGATATTGAGTTGTATAAATTGTATGTGGAATTGTATATATATTCTATTTAGATATATATGTTAAAAAAATTTGATTTATTTGGGATTTAAATAATAATTTATTCGATATTATATAAGCGTTAAAAATAGTCATTTTTGCACACGGAGCCTGTTTTCAATGAAATTAGTTTTATAATGACGGTAACGTCAAATTATACCATGACGTTTTTCTATATAATGGGGGATGGTGGAGTACCTAATCGTGATTTGTTTTATACTCTACTGCCGGCAAACTCACCTGTTATATTATACAATGCCAGTTCCTTTAATCGTGTGCATGCCTAGCCCTCATGTCATATATAGTTTACTGTTTTTAAAAGTTAAAAAGGTGGTTTACCTTTGTAAACTTGGATTGAACCATCGAGAAACGGTGCGGTTTATATTGTGTACTTATTAACGTCCCTAAACACAGTTTGCACATGCTACCTAAAGGAGTCAGGTTACCTAATATATACGTGTCGCATAGCTTACCGTATGCGTATTCCTTCAAGCAAGCTCAACCTAGCACGCAGAGCTACCCTATAGCAATGCAGACCTATTGTGTACCATGTTGATAGACTTTGTTTTTATCTTGAAATCTTCATCACTTTTATATATATATATATATATACACACACACATTTGTGCCACTCCATTCGTTTGCTTCCCACCATTATACACGCAGGCCCTCACTCTTGTTTTTGATTTCAACAAGGAGAAACTAAAAACTCCTTTTCGATTGAAATCAAAATAAACACTGAAGATGATTAGCCAAAAAGCAAAGGAACCAACTTTCTTCTGAAATCAAAACAAACTGTAACCTAATTCTCTTAGTATATAAACTGCTAAGTAGTAGTACTCCTCTTTAAAACAAAAAATCATATGCCTCAATATTGAAGCTTCTTGGGTTAATTGAAGTGAAGAGGTCAAGTATCTGTAACAGTAAGTGGGGAGTTTCGACTGCATGAGTTTCGGTCTGCTGACGTGGATCTGCGCAGTGGAGGAGCTCAGTGGTGAATATATGATATGGTGGTGGGGGTATGTTTGAATGCGGAGCAGTGGGACCGCAGTCTGGTGATGCTGAAGGTGCCTGCGTTTGGGAGGAGGAGGCTGGCGTTTGGGAAGTTCGAACTGATCGTGGAGCATGGCGTTAGATGAGGGCGAAGTTCGGTGATCGAAAGCTGGGTGGCTGATGGCGCGTGGTGCATGCATGGTTCGAAGATGAAATATGGGAAGGACAGTGAGCTACGGTGAGCTCGAATTCACCAGCGACGGAACTGATGGAGGACAGCGGGGAGGCGGGTTCTCGGACAATGATTAATTTTATTCAAAGTGTAGATAGCAATGATTAATTTTATAATTAAAGGGCGCACAGTATAACTTGAATAACTGTTATTCGGTGGACAGAATCGAACGTAACAAATTTGCATCGGAACCATGGTGACGAATATAGCCGTATGGAACTGTCTTGGACAGAGACGTAAATAACTGGAATTTAAAGTCAAATTAAACAACTGTTTAATTTAACTGTAGCCGGACCGCTACAGTGAACAAACGAAATCAAGGTGAGTTAAACTCCCTCAGTAATTCCCACTTATATTTTATATAAGTTGGGTTTTTATATTTGTGTGCTATGGTTGCTAATAGCTTATTGTTTGTTAATTATATATATTCATATATTGATTGAACCAATGAAACTAAACGTTGTTTAATTTCAGTGGGAAACCAAATCGTTATTTTAACGATTGGATCCAATGGAGGTAACTTACCTTGTTGGTCACGTTTATTAAATAAATGTGTTTAACTGTTTAAATTGTTTTAATAATCGGTTGATGTTAGATTATCGTTATTTACGTTTATAGAAATTATCAGTTAAATTGAACTGAATAAATTTAAGTGAGATAATCAATTTTAATGTAGGGAAGAACAAGTTGGAGGGATCCAACCGGATTCCTCAAATATATTAGATGTTGATTATTCTCATATTATCATCATATGAACTGTTCTGGTTGGACGATTGATTTGCTTATTGACCGTTGACCTGAAATTCAACATTTGTTTTGTTTAAACCAATAGGTGATATTGGTTGAGTAATTGGCAGTATATGGCCTGTAAATCAATCGTTTTCTAAATATTGATTTACTATCAGGTGAATCAATAGAACTGAAGTTATAAAATTTATTTTATAACTGGAGATAGAGTTTTTGAAATATATTATTTTTAATAAACGTTATTAAAAGAAAATAAATATTTATTATTATTTATTTAATTTTATAAGCGAGTATTAAATGATTTTATAAAGAGAATTCTGATATTAATCAGATTTATAAGGAAATGAGCAGAAATTAACCAAACGTTAAGAGTGAATAATTGTATTTAAGGAAACAATTAAATGGAATTATTTAAATCCGTTATATTATTAATTAATTTAAAAGAAGAACTAATTGAATCGGTTAACGAGATAACCGTGTTTGAGTGACGAAGTCAACCATTTTAACCGGCTTTGATTATTAAATTATATTTTGAATAATTGTTTTAATGTTAATAAGATCTTAAAAAGATATTTATTATTTAATTAGTTATTAAAAAATTAAACTACTTCTACAGTAGTTAATGATTGAAGTAAGTCATTATTTTAATTAATAATAATTTAAGAAGTGTTATTTAAATGAAATTCATTTATGAAAGTAAATCAAGTTGAAATGAAATGTAATGAAACTGTGAAAGGAATGTGTGAACGTGGTTTATATTAAAACCCGACTTTTTATGGCGAAGTTATAAAAGGGATTTTTAAGCAAATACGATAGTTTAAAATAACTATTTACTTGAATTAAGTAAAGGGAGTTAACATAAAAGGAGTTTTATATTAGACCTAAGAGTTATAAACGAGGTTTATAAAAAGAGATGTGAAGTAAAATCGTTAATTTTAAATTAACGTTATTAAATAATGGAATCGAGAGAAATGAATGGAATTAGAATGAGATTACAAAAAGGAATGATTAAAAGAGATTTGTAAATGATTTTGGTAAAGGAATTAGTAATGGGATTAGTAATAATATCTCGAGTTATAAAATGAATGCTTTGAAAGGAATTAAGGTTAAGAAATGAATTTTATCAAGAAATTACTTAATCAATATATTAAGTAATAATAATAAGTTATATTTATGGAGAGATACTTTTAAAAAGTAAGAAGGTTTTATAAACCATATTTTTATGAAATAGTTATATGAATTTTGTTTGATATTAAAATAAATATTGGCTTCTGAATTACAACTCGTATCTGTCTTAAGATAAGAATGTTGTCGATCAAGGTCTGAGAGGTAAACTAATACCCCAACTTGAACGACTCCAGAATCATCTGAGGATGATATTAATAACGCAATGATAATCGAAGGATTTGAGAATATATATATGTATATATATATATATATAATATATATATATATATATATATATATATATAGGCGAGCGTTCAATAGCACTCCAAATAGTGCAGCGCCCCTAAATGCCCCCTGATTTCCACCACATATCTCGTTTCTCTCTCCCTCCACTCATTCTCTCACATCCCACTCACTTATTCTAATATAAATGCTTGGTTTATATAAGGGGGCAAATGGGGTGCTCACTATTTGGGTTGTCATTGAACGCTCCTCATATATATATATATATATATATATATATATATATATATATATATATATATATATATATATATATATATATAGAGAGAGAGAGAGAGAGAGAGAGAGAGAGACGAAGGTTCGAGAGCACCCCAAATAGTGCAGCACCCCAAAAGCCCCACAACCAAGTATTTCACACCCTCTATCCCTCCACCCATTCTCTCACTTTCCATTCACATTCTTTAATATAAATGAGTGGTTGTTGTTCGAGTGCAAATGGGGGGCTGAAATTCAGGGTACCCCCTGATCCTATCCCATATATATATATATATATATATATATATATATATATATATATATATATATATATATATATATATATATATATATATATATATATATAGCGTTCAATGGCACCCTAAATAGTGAGCACCCTATTTGTCCCACTATATAAACCAAGCATTTATATTAGAATAAGTGAGTGGGAGGTGAGAGAATGAGTGGAGGGAGAGAGAAACCGGATATGTGGTGGAAATCAGGGGGCATTTAGGGGTGCTGCACTGTTTCGGGTGCCATTGAATGCTCGCATATATATATATATATATATATATATATATATATATATAATGTAATTTCCAAGGTAACGAAAATGAGAAGAACCGAGAATATATATACAACAATATTTCTGCAGTAAAGAAAATAAAAGGAAATGGTGTGGAATTATAACGGTACTTCCGACGTAAAAGGAAATGACATGTGGAGTTTTGGAATAAGAATAAGAGTTGGTTATTGTTTCTAAATAATGAACAAAAGAGATTTCGTAACGAGTGATAATATGAATTGAATTCCAGTTAAAGATAATAAAATGATATAGCAAATGTTTTGAAATGATAATAGAATAGAAACTGGATGATAATAGGATATTTTCCTAAGATTTAAAATGAAACAGTTTTGAAAATAATCTTATGTTACATAAGAAATAAAAGTTATATTCGTAATATCGAAATATTTAAAGAGTTTAAAATTAACATCGTTAATTGTTTTTATTAAAGAGGTCAAGTAATGCCGAGTACTGAATCAGTGAGCTCATTTTATTTTCACGGTTATTTATTTGATAGCTAAATAACCGACTAACAAATCTGACCCATCGATTGTTGGTACGGAAAGACAGGAATCGAATTTATATTCGAAAACCATTCTGAACCAACAAATACGTGAAGATGCTGTCTGAAAATGGAACAATTGAAGACCGTGGATCTTCATAAGCGGAAGGATGACTTGTCGAATATTCTCTAGATTGCAACCAGAGGTATTCTGACGTGCTTCAGTCGTAAGTGGGATTTTGCGGATTGCAAGGACTACTCGCTACTGATCCATAGGTTGACTCCTAGGATGTGGTAGGAGGGTGCTTTCGGTTCATCCTGTTCCTGGATGACTTGTATGGACGAGTGTCTGAAAAAAGTATTTCCAAATTAGTCACGTACGTTGATTTCTTCAAACGTATTTTTGATGATGGAGGAGAAGAGTATACTTCTCTTAGCTTAACAACTGGATATTTTTGTGGACGTCAATTAGTGATTGACGGATCTGACAATGTGACATTCAAAGTGAATGGTGACTAGATGGTCAAAGAAAATTTTAACCTCAAGCCTCATCAACTGGAAAATGGTTAAAATCGGGTAGGTCGCATGGCTATGTGGGTCGCACCCATCAAAATGGTATATCGTTACCTGATCTGGAGAAATTAAATGCCTTCGGTTGTCCCTTTATTTTATTGTATGCTATCGGTTCGGTTGGCTGGCCCCCAACCGTGGTAATGATATATTCGGTACTCTTAAGCGAAGTGAGTGGCCGGTCATGTTTAGCCTAGGTTCCAAGATGTTCTTGTTGAACCCCAACGTATTCATCTCCAGAGGTACATTGTCGAAAAGGTGGTTGCCCATACCTTGCCATGGAAATTTATTATCCAGTAAGCGCCTGCAGTTTTGATTGTATACTATATATGTAGAACGTGAGATGCAAGCGTTCTGCTAGATTGATATTTATTTGTATTTAAACACTATTATAATATCAGAAAAGATATTGATTTTAAAAATGTTTTTGGTTATCGTAAGGTAAAAACCATCTATATTTATGGGTGGATTTGGTCTAACGATTATCTTTTTCTTTCAAAAGGATTTTGACTTTAAAATCAACTTGTGTGGTGCAGATAAAACTTAGTGTGTTTTTTTTCTCACTCTGGTTCAACAGACTGACCTGTCGTTTGTAATGCTCGGGTTAGACCGGGTCGTACAGGTTCAGGTTATCGAATGCTGTAAAGAGACGAGCTAGAAGAATTCAAACGTATGATATAGATATTATTCTGCTGTGTGATTATATATGAAGACAAATTATTATAACTGTTCAGATGTGGCATGTACTCTGATGATTGTCGGTATTTTTAAAGCTCTCAGTAAAGATTTATTTCTATATTATATTTTGTTCCGCTGCGATGTGAGACTCTGTGTGTGTTAGTTCTTCTCCTTCTTATATTCTAATATTTCTTTCTTTCTTATCTCACCCTCTAATTTCTTTCTAATAACGTTCCTGCGTTTCGGTGCTTGGATGGTCGTCATGATATATGATAAATGTATTTATGTCGATTTTCGGGGTCGAAATCTACTGGGCCGTTACAAAAACAAAATAAAAAACATTTTATTTTTGAGAAAAATGTCGGAAATTACATATTCTAAACTGCATAATTTTGATAATTATTTTCCAAAAGATTATTTTAAATTTGAAACTTCGAAAGCTTAATTCATGAAAATGCAGTCTTGTGAAAATTAAAATCTTGAAAAATAATGAATTTTAAATTTCTCAAATTGAAGTGCTTTCAAATAATTATTTATTATTTGAGATTCCACAAAACACAAATAATTTCAAAATTTAAAAACTAAAAATTTCATCTTGTTAAAAAATTAAATTTACGGTTCAATATTTTTCTTTAATGCTTACCACATTAATAACCAAATAATACAAAGGACAATTTTGTCAAATCAGATGTTAGCATTAGTTTCGATCAAAAGCATTAAAAATATGAACATTTTTTTTGCAATTTAGCATTCAACGTTCAGCAATCAGTATTCAGCTTTTAACATTCAACAATCAATATCCAACTTTTAGCCTTTTAAACAAATGAAGCCTAAATCTACGAATGTGAAAATTAGAAACGTGAACCAATATTAAATCCCTACAGACTTGGCACAACTACTAACCTATTTTCGATTTAATTAAAATTTAGAAGCTACATGGTTCTAATAGTTGTAGATAAGTCCAGTGAGCTGGGTACAACGGGAATTGGATTTCAAACTGCTTCACAGTCTAGGTCGAGTTTCCAAATACACAAGATAAAATATTGTATGTTCTGCTGATATGAAGGGAATAGCACAGTAAAACTTAAATTTTATTGTTCGTGTAAAATTTCATTGGTTACATTACGTACGCAACCGATAACTGCTTATCAATTATCTAAATCAATTTAAATAGAGCTATTGAAATCTAAATTTGACAAACGAACGTCGACGTTTTAATAATAGAATTTCCTACTACATTTCCGATCAAAATATTTATACTGCAAAAACCAAAATTTTACCTATATATTAACGATTGATTCTACGTTAAAATTTCAAAATTCAGTAAACATTCGTTTTAAATTATCAATTTAATTTCTTTAATTCAAACCAACTCATAGCCCAAATTTATATCCAAATTTTAATTCTCAAGTTTTCTTTTACTTTAAATAAATCAAATTCTGCTGTTTTAAAATGAGAAATTATGACTCGTTACACAAAAGTAACAAAATTCTTGCTAATAGCCTAACATTGCGAGCTACACGGAGAGATGAATGCAGAAAATACATAGTACGAGTAATCAGTATCATTTTAAGTCAGTTAAAGCCCGCTATAGCCCATAGCACTCTTCAACCGCTGTGCTATTTCAATTTAGCAGTAATGAACAGTAAATCCGCTTTTAACCCCGCTATTTTCTGCTATATCCGCTAAATCAAGGCTTTTTAGCATCCGCTTTAGCAGTATTAATATATAGAGCTTGATTTGACTAGTTTTCGTTTTAAAAAAATCAGTAAATTTAGCACGAAGGGCTAAATTTAAGACATAAAGTGCCTAATATATAGTACTGATCAATTACACTTATCAAATTTAGCATCCATAACCATGATATTCCTCGATTTTGTTATATAAGATTAATTAATATTAAGTTCTTGCACATATACAATATGAGAAAAATGATTAATTAATTTGCAAATATTTGGTTTTACATTTAATGAACTTTTTAACGCCTTCGCTATATCGCCGCTATTTCACCGCTACACTTTTTGCTTTGTCGTCGTTATAGAACTGTTAAGCGCTTTAACTGCACAGCTTTAAGCACAAACCTTCAAAAAAAGTTGAAAAAATAATAATAATATTTGACTTATTTTATGTTTTGAGGTTTGAATTTTCAACGTTAATTACAAAAGGGACAAAGATTTAAAGTATAGCGAAAGTAGCGTACCAAAGGCAGAGTGGACAGCGGAGGGAACGTGAATGGTTGAATTTGCTATCGTTCTTCCGTTGTTATAATACGAAAAATAATAAAAAATTGTTTTTTATTTTGTGTGTTAAATTCGTTTTGTAAAATGATCGTTTTGCACGATATATGTGTGTCGTTTGTACTTTTGTATATAAGAAAATCCAAAATTAGAAAATATAAATCAAACAGACCCTTATATTTTCCAAGAAGAAAAGGAAGAGGTTCATAATTGAATTAAATCTTTTACATAAAATTTCATGCAATGTAGGAAAGCCAATGATAAGTCCATGGCTCAACACGTGCTATTAAATAGCAAACTAATTCTCGGTAAGTGTAAGAACACTAGTTTCTCCATATTTGAAGATTTGGTGTGTATGGTAAGAAGTACATGAATTTAAATAAAGCCAGCAAGATGACTAATTTTGCAAGAATTGCTTGTTTCTCATTCGTTTTAGGTTTTGAACTTGGTTTAATAAAAATATTCTTGCTCAAACTTACATCCGTTTCTGAGAATATTTGCAATAGAAAACAAGTTGGAGCCCAATACAAATTGTTTTTTTAACCGAATAGCAGCTAAAAGGGACAAAAACTGTCTTTTTTTTTTGTTCCCTCCCGTTCTGGTACTACCATGTCATAAATATTAGAGTCCATTTGATTATGAACGGAAAGGGATATTCGAAAGGGGTATGTGAAAGAGGTTGAGAAAGGGGAAAATTAATGAAAGGGATATGTGTTTTTATTTGAACCAGAAGGGGGACACAAAATGGATAACATGGTGTAAAAAGGGGAAATCGTGCCCTGTTCAGCACGAACAGTCCAAAATGCAGCTTTCGTTTGGAAAGGGCAAATTGGTGGACCCCGCGTCGACGCTTCCGACGCAGACGCCAACTTAACGTGCCCTTTCCAGAAATCAAACGGTACCTTAATGTTTGGTATCGTACCTCGAAAAATTTACGACTAGAAAAAAAATTCACCCAATGTATGACATCTTCAACAAAGGAAAAGAAAGAAAAAAATCTAAAAAATATAGATTTGATCCCAAAACATAAAACAGACAAAATAGAGAACGAACGAAGGTTTAACTAAACACAAATGATATTAGTTTTAATGAAATTGTTATTTCATCTGATGATTTGGTTCATCAATAGATGCAGAGTTTTCCCATGTTCTTCAATAAAGGAAAAGAAAATTGCATTCAAAGAAATATAAATTGGATCCAAAAAAAAAACGACAAAATGAATGAATGAAGATTTAACAAAACCCAGACGTTGTTTGTTTTATTGAAAATGTTATTTCATCTGATGCTTTAAACATCTTCTGTTGCACAAAACGCAGAGCAAGGAATACTCAAATTTTTGTCCTTGGTATATCACTGTGGAAGAAAATCTATTGTCCAAAAGAAACATTTCAATTTCTCACCAATATATTTTGATGAAAACAAGAAAACTGAAGAAAACAAAATTATTCACAAGTTATAATTTCCTTGTCCATCAAGAAAAGGGAAGAAAGATCAAAACCCTAGCAATCAATTATCTAATTTCTTTGACAACCATTTGCCATATAAATAACACAGTAGTGCATAGGAAGACAAAAAAAACAAGCCAAAATGAGAAGCAATAGCTTAATGAGTACAGCGCTGTCCCTGCTCACGTTGCTGCATCAGATTCACCAAAGCCTAACCTTAGAGACTAATAAAACATCAAAAGCGCCGGCTCTATTCGTGTTTGGTGACTCGATTGTGGATCCAGGTAACAACAATGCGATACTGACTACAATCAAATGTGATTTCCCCCCTTACGGCAAAGATTTCGTCGGTCATATTGCTACTGGAAGGTTTAGTAATGGGAAAGTTCCATCTGATTTCTTAGGTATGTATGTTTCCACAGTAGGGTAATTGCATACTCGGTACAAATTTATAACAACAAGTTTTCACATAATAAACTCCTCAATCCATAATAATAAGTTTCTAGAACAACACTTCAAAATAATCATGGAAGTGTTGTTCTAGAAACTTATTATAGAACAAAATAATATTTTCTGATAAGTACTTGTTTTCTGACTAACCATTCCATAAACAACATTGCTATTCTACCTGAAAGAACAGCCACCCAAAATAGGGGTGAGTGTTATTCGGTTAAACCAAATAAACCAACCAAACCAGTTTATTTTGGTCGGTTTGGTTCGGTTTTGAAATTAAATCGGTTTGTAATCGGTCCGAAAAAATATTAAGTTCGGTTATTGGTTTAACCAAATTAACCAAACTTTTACTATATTTTCAAAATTATCAATATTATAATAAATATTTTATGTTAGTTTAGTTATTGAAGTAACTTTTAATCATCACCTATGTGTCAAAATTAATATCAGAAAGCATAAAAACCATAAATAATAATAGTCTAATCATGTATTTATAATTTATTTTAAATTATAGTGAATATTTCAAACAAAAAGGTGTAAAACATTTTTAGTTTGGTTTAATCGGATAACCAACCGAACCAACCAAACTTAATTTGGTTGGTTTGGTTTGGTTTTCATTTTTATTGGTTTTAGTTTGGTTTAACAAATTTCATCATCGGATAAACCAAACCAACCAAACGCTCACCCTAACCTGAAACATTGTCCAGCCACAAATTTTAAATTATATGCTTCAATCCATTCACCCTCCCTGAATTATGAACCACCTTACTTCTTCGGGTTTTTTTTATTATTCTAGCATCATTCTTCTATAAATTATCTTTTGTCACTGAAAACTAATTGTTCTGAAGTGATATTCTAGAAACGATATTTAGTATTATGGTACAAATTCAATGGTGCAGTTATAAACCATTGAGTTCCTACTAGATCTAGTTATGTACAGATTTGACAAAACCCCATGAATTCTTACTGGTGCAGTTATAAACCTACATCTACTGAGATAGCTCATATTTTCTTATAAATGAAATCACATGCTCCATATTTAGATCGAGCAGAGGTACACTAAAAAAAACGGACTACTAGATCTATGTTTTAATGGTACTGCTCTTGTTCAGAACAATGGAAAATTTAAGACCCATAGAAATATAGTTGATACAATTATATCATTCCAGCTTCTCTATTGGGCATAAAAGAATACTTACCAGCATACCTGGGAACTGAACTTAGCGACCAAGAACTCAAAACAGGTGTTAGTTTTGCCTCTGGTGGATGTGGATATGATCCTCAAACTGCTCTTTTGGTGGTAAGCTCCGAACACACACATGTATACACATGTACACACACGTGTGTGTGGGTGTGTGTGTATACAAAATATATATAGACATACGATAAACATATCCATATATACATACACACATATATGTATATGCATATATACATGTTCATGTGTACATACACATAACCATGAAATGTGAAAGTAACTGGAGTATTTGTTGCTGCAGTCAGTTCTAAATATGACTGATCAGCTAAACCTATTCAAGGAGTACAAAGAAAAGCTGAAGGAAATTGCAGGAGATGATAAAGCCATCGACATTGTATCGAAAAGCATATATCTAGTTGTAACTGGAAGCGATGACATAGCAAACACATACTACACCGCACAGTTTAGAAGATTACAGTATGACCTTCCATCTTATATTGACTTCCTAGTTCAATCCGCTTCGACCTTTTTCCAGGTAAATCAGAAACTAATTTGGAAACAATTATTCATAGTCACTATAATATCTCTAGCAATTATAGAAGTTTGGACTAACCTATATGGGTCAGTAACAATTTTCTAAAACCGGAATTCTGATAAATTTTAAGTCATAAAAAGAAACTGGATTTAAAACGTAGATCGTTAATTCAGAAGATTCAGATTATAATGATATTTTATGCTTGTATGCTAAAAAAAGTGCTCACGTGTTAACAAAAATAACAGTTGAATAAATAAAAGCAGTGATTTTCTTTTAAATAAAAGCAGTGATTTTCTTTTAAACTGATAGTTTATAATTACAAATTTTGATTTTGATGCTTAATACTAAAAAATTCAGTTTTATCCATTGTTTAATTTTTATTTGGTTTACGAAAGAAAAAAAGTAACGATTCAATTAAGTATCCAAGTAATATTGTACTTCACTGTTGACAGAATCATTTTTCTCAACTGTGATTTTGACTGAATTCTGAATAGGAATTGGGAAATTTGATCCTAACTGAGAAGGTTCGACTTTAAATAACCAAATTGCAAAATTTAACTTAAAAATTTATAATAATGGTCGAAACTTTCGAAAAAAAATTAGTGGCTTAAAGCCTTAGTCCATATAACAAGGAAATTAAGCCATGAATCCATGATCCAGATAAAACCAAATCTATGGGTTCAATTATCTAATCTCAACATTAAAAAGAATTCTCCGATGTCTGGCTATGATATATTTCCTCTGTTTGATTATAGCACAGTTATGAAATGTATTTTTTTTTATAATTTTTTGTTTTGTGTTTCCCCCTTAATTTAGGAACTTTATGAAACTGGAGCACGAAGAATTGTTGCCTTAGGAGCTCCACCAATAGGATGTGTTCCATCACAAAGAACGCTAGGAGGAGGCATAGAAAGGAACTGTGTGACTATTTACAATGAAGCAGCCAAAATGTTGAATTCAAAGTTAACCTTGGAGTTTCAAAGGCTAAACAACACATTACCAGGATCAAGTTTTATTTATGTAGACATTTACGCACCGATACTTGACATCATTTTGAGGCCAAATGCTTATGGTAACCTATAATGCATAAAATTATAACTAAGATTATGTTACATTGTATTTCTAACTTATATATATGATTTGAAGGCTTCAAGGAATCCACCAAGGGTTGCTGTGGCACAGGATACTTTGAGGTCACCCTGGCTTGTAACAGCTACACAACTTCAATATGTGAAGATGTTTCAGACTACGTGTTTTGGGACAGTTATCACCCGACTGAGAAAACATATCAGATTTTGATGACACAAATGGCTCAGAAGTATGGAAATATCTTTCATTAAATGTCAAACTTCGTCTCTTTTTACTGAAAAATACATGTATCGGCTTCATTTTTTTAGTTGATTTCCAAGAATACAGCACGTAAATTAAAAATATAAAAGTTATGTATGTGCAATTAAATTTGAGTGGAAACGTATATTTATACATACCTGCTTAGAAGCATATTTACATGCAGTGTTCATGGGACTTTGACGTTGCTCTTGCTAGTATCTAATTACTAATTGGCCTGATATATGTGACCAAAATAAAAAGATGAAGACAACAGAGAGAACGATAACTTCATGCAATGAAACAAGCTAGTTGTTTGAGAAAACTATTAAATATTCAATAATGAATAGGTTATCGAGTTGGCCGAAACACAAAAGCTTTGATTGGGAGTTTATTCCATTGGTTTCCACTGGTTTCCATTGTTGTCTGGATAGCCTCATCTTTAAGAGGAAACAAAAAATTGGTCTTGAATGTTCCGAAATTTGTTCAATACTGCTGTATTGTAATTTTGGTTTCAAAAATAGTAGTTAATAAAACATTGGAATTAGGACAGTCTCAACAGTTTTTCAGCTATACTCACTTCAAAATAATTATTTTGAAATACTTAACGCTTAGTACAACAATTTTACTTCCATAGTTTATATTTAAGAGGAATATTCGAAAGGAAAAAAAAACATTTGTAGATATGACATCCACATTTAAATGACTTTTCCTAAAAGAAAAGTGTTCTTAAAAAAACTGTTTCAAACATTAATTATTACTGTTATGTTAATAATTTGTATATTATTTCTCTTTTATTGAAAATTGCCTACATTTAAAGTCGATCTTTTATATAACAAACATATTTTTTTTTTCAAACAAACTTGCAGTTTAAAAATAGTTCTGTTCAACTTTTTCAGTCTGATATTTTTTGGCAAAAATAAACAATTAATCTAATTAGTTTTTCTTAAAAGATAAATACATATTTTATAAAATGGGTGTGCGTAAGCACATGTTTGTGTGATGTCTATGTAACTGAATTCTTTGAAAAGTTCTTGTAACATTTAAAAATTAAACTCCTAGTTATGGTTCTATAGGTTATAAAATTGTTCGTAAACCTTTTAAAACAATTATAAATTTTTAAAACCCATCACATTCATAACAATTGAAATTGGCACTCCAAAATAACCTCAGAAACACTATTTAAGCAAACCCACGTAGACCTTAAAATAAAGATGAAACGTATGGAATTTGAATCATGATAATGGAGCATGCACAAATTCCTTTGAATTGCCAACACTTAAACCGATGCATGTACACGCTTGTTTGTATCGTTGGTTTATCATAAAAACAAGCAAATGAGCAAACAATCTACTCAGGACATGCAAGCTCGCACTTCAGTAAGCTCCGATTAGGTTACAAATGCATGTTAAATAAACTAGAAGCAAGCAGATAATAGAGGAAATGATCATACTGGAAACTCAACCATAACTCTCATGTTAAGCATATAGTTTTTAATGTTAATTTTGATCCCTAAGAATTCACAACTTAATAATTCAAATATAATACACAGAGCAAAAAGCATAGCAATGAATCTTTTTTCAATAAAGGCTAAAACCAAAGAATTGGCTAACAATAATAGCTACCCCCATCAATATAGCTAAGAGAGAAGCAGCCCATGTAAGTTTTTCGGTTATTCTAGGAATTCTATCCTTCAAAGCCTGACTACATGAGCCTATGAAAACAGTATAGCTCCCCATAGCAATCACAGTTCCAAGAAGAAACATACCTAAGAAGGCAGCTCCTGCTTTTCGTGAAGGAAGAGCAAGTGCAGGCAAAATCATCATGAGTGCATCCGGCTGAAGCCCATGCACGATCCCTGTAGCAAAAGTAGCGAATCCAATCTTTTTCTTGGGTTCACTTATGTTGACATCACCATTTTCTAGAGAAACATAATGCATTGGAATTTCAGATGCTTCCTTGATACCCATTGCTCCGATAACAAGTAAAGTTAAACCAACAACTCTAGTGCCCCATGTCTGAATTGTTTCAATATGTAACCGATCTTTAAGAAGCAAAAATACAAGTCCAAAGATTAATTGTCCGGCATCATGGCCACAGCCCCATAGAGCTCCGACTGCTGCACTTTCTACACGTGTTCGGCCAATTGATAAAGGAGCCAAGGCAGCTAGATGGTCTGGACCTGATAATGTGTGAAGGCAACCGGCAAAAAAACCAGTCCATGCACTACTTAGTAACTCAGATTTGATGAAAGTCTTGTTGGCTGAGTGAACTGCTGTTGCATATGCCGGTTGAACAAGAATGGGTTGGATAACTAAAATAAGCAGTGCCGATAACAGAACAAGTATAGTTGGTTTACTAACCTGTAAAGTATGGTGTAAGCTCTATCCATATAAATATAAATTCACGTAGAAAATAGAATGATCAACACATGCATTCGACAAACAAGAGTCATTTAACCAAAAAAATAATAAAAAATCATGTTAATAAGTATTAGCATAAAGTGGTTTTGACATAAAAACTCATATGACAAGAAATAGTATGAAAGAAAAGCATAAGAGCACAATGATAAATGCGTCTCTTTTTCAGATATACATGCCTAACCAAAAACGTGGACCACTCCGATATGATAAATTCACAGTTTGAAACAAATCATCATGAGGGCTCAAATTTTAGTGCATTTGACATGGATGTTACCTTTCAAAGTGCTTAAGAATTTTCTAAATTAGCAATCATCATTCCTAACTAACGTTGATGCATTGATCGGGAATGTGTATGGTATCGTATCCTATATAATACGTAACAGAAGTTACAAAACTTGTACAAAAAGATTACAAACACAACCATTGTTGTCAAAAATCTTTAAATCCTCCGATTTGGATCCCGTTTCAAATTGAATCTCTGAATTTACGATTCGATTTATATTCCGATTCAAATCTAGCTAATACCGCAGATTAGAAAATTTATTTAGTCCTAACTGATATATTCAACATACTTATTTGAGTCTACGATCCCAATTCTGATCGTTTTCAAACAAAATAAAATAGTAACAAGAGAGAAATCGAAGTTTTAATGCAAGACATATAAGTTCAAACATCAAAATAAATTTTAAATTTTGTGCAAACCTTAGAATATGAAATCTTTGAATCTACAATTTATGATATAAATCCCATTTCTAATTAAAATTCGAATTTTATGATTTACGATTTGAATCTCATTTTGAAAACCTTAAACACAACCATGTAAAATAATATGACCAGGATGTTATGTCTGTGGTTGAATCTTTTTCAAAAAGCATTGAAATGATAACAATGGTATTATCAGCAGCAAAACTAGAGCTTAAGAGGTTGGAATACCACATGTATTTGGACAAAATTTCCTGATAACCTTTTATAGAATATATATTTTGTTAACAAAGTTCTAAACTAATTAATATATACCTGCACAATAAAGTAACTATAGGTACATTTGGCCGGTTCATCGGCAATAGCGAAATAAATTAATACACAAAATGCCAAATGTAGGCATATGGTAATCTTCAATACAATTTTCATGTAATTGGCTTCATATCCAATGTGGAGTTTGATGGTATGAAATATTAAGCAACCAACCGGTATCAATAGGACAAATTTTTCGATGACCCTTTCAATGATAATAAAGAGACACTGGCAGGTAGGATGGTTAGAACTTAAAAATGTATTTACAGAGAAGAAGGAAAATAATAATCTAAAACGGCATTGAAGAAAGTGTTTTGTTTAAAAAAATATCATTTTAAAATCACAACACATACAGCATAAAAGATTTAGAGCACTTTACATGATAATATCATTGAAGATGCTCAACACTGCCAACGTTTGACATGTTTGTATATATTTTTGCGCACTGTGCCATATATTTACATTTTTAGTAACAGTTTTTTTTTTAGCGTGGATGAAAGCATGCACTATTAAGAGCTGGTCCTAAAGACTAAGAGATCCAAAGCCATAATTTATCTGGAGGCCAACCCTTAAGCGCGAACTAAAGTTACATGTTAAGCACAAAAGGTGGATACCCAGTGCCAAAGGCTCCCGTACTCAAGCGCGAGGACTTCCCAGGTCAGTCTCCCGTCCTGGTACTATTCACGGTTTCCCGGGCTCTGGTGGTGGTCGATTAGCACGCACAACCTTTCCCTCACATTATGTGAAGAGGCCGAGGCTCGAACCTGTGCGCTCCAGATTATCAGCCGGGTAACCTTACCGTTGCGCCAGACACCGCCTTACATGTTAAGCACAAAGTTGATCAAATTTGGTCAACAGAAATATATGACTATATCCATCTAAATCGAAGCAAGTACCAATGCGAACCAAAGTTAACTTCGATTTGAATAACAGTATGTGTTAATCTATTTAACAATTGCAGATTTAGAGACACTTAAAAGGCATCGGTGTGGCCCTCAAAAGTCAGCAAAATTCTGATACCCAAGGCAATTGCTGCCTTGGGCGAAGGCCGGTTCAGGCTGTATATTACATGTCAGCCTTGAACATAGTTGTCAAGGCGAAAAAGGCCCAGGCCCACGCCTAGCGCTTTTTTGCGCCTAGGGCTTTTTTGGGCGCCTTGAATGGCATTTTTTTTTTCAGTTTTCAGCTAAAAATCTGCATTTAGAAAATGCAATAAAGCACAAATTTTATTTTAAAAACGGCATATAAAAGCATTATTAGAAGTAAAAAAAGAGGAAAAAAAACCCATACGATTAACATAAATCAAACTAAGAATGTGCAAAGTCATTTAACTCAAGTTTACAAACAATAAAATACTTAAAATGTAGAAATTAAAAACAATATTACGTAAAGTGTTAAATAGAATTTTAATCTACTATGAACTAGGTTTTTTTTGGACGATTCGACAAAAGAAATTTATGGTTTTTCTTTTCAACTGGTTGACGAAAGGAAAGCAGCCTTTTTTTAAAAGATTACGCTCTAAATCAACAATCAAATGAGCATAATTTCTTAGCATGTTGGATTTTGGGCTCCTATTGAGCCAAATGTTGAAATTTTCAATTTTTACTCCAATGTTGCAAAAAGAGGGCTTTTTTGGCACTTCACAAGGCAAGCGCCTTGGCGCCTTTGGGGCTTTTTTGGTGCCTCATGCATCATAGGTGCCTTAAAGGGTAAAAAAGCCCCAAGCTGGGGCCTAGGGCTTTTTGGAGCCTAGGCACGGCTGAGCGAGGGCTTTGATAACATAGGCCTTGAATACGCTTTCATAATTGAAGAAACCCGAAATTCTGTAAGATCATATTACCATAGTGATTTTCTTTTTGTTTGATAAAGTTGGTTGAAGTGAAAAGAAGAGATAAAGTAGAAAGGTAATTTTAGAGAATTAAAGGATATGTTATTCAGTTACCATGCACACGGAAGAAAGCATGCTTCATTCTATATATTATTTTTTAACATGCTTTTTCATCATTGAAGGGTAGACCAAAAGTTGCTGGCATTTTATTACTTCTGTGATTCTTGCATTGATAAAGTCAAGTAGGAGACTAGGAGTGTGTAAAAAAACAGACTTGAAAGTAATTTTATAGAGTTAAAAAATGTGTGCAACAAATAGCTAACCTTAATAAGTGAAAGAGTCCTGCTAAACGGACCGAGGGATTTTCGGTCAAAAATGCAGCGGGGGTAAGTTTTGAATTCAAGGGGGGTATTCTTGTAATTCGACGCGGTTTTCGGTGGATCCCCTCGAAATTATTGTTCCTGTCGCACAAACTGACGTAAACCTTTTTGATTCAAGTAGCTTTGTTGTAAGTGAAATAAGAAAGACACAACTTCGAAGAAGAAAAATGAAACAGTCCAAAAAAGGAGAAAAAAATTTGTGCAATAAGCTACTTTACCCTTGCTGAATAAAACGAAAAAAATATTCTAACTAAAGCTTTAGGTGCTAAACTGAATTTTGAACCTTTACCAATGTATTTCCATAGAAAAAAAAAATCAAAATCCGAATTGAGTTCGAAATTGAATTTTTCAGAGCTTACAATAAAAAAAGAGAAGTCTTGTAGACATCAATCTTAAATCTCTATCTTTGAAAATGATACAATGAAGAAAATCAGTATTTTGATGAAAAATGCCATATGGTAGATTTAAATGACATTGTTAAAGAGACTCCAATTTTGAATAAGAATGTCATATTTTAAATTTTCTTAAAATTGATATGAAGGGTGCTAAAAGATTTTGTTTGCTCATAACAAATCAAATATATTTCCTTTATTACCCTTATGCAAAGAAAAATGGTGGACTCCCAAAAGATTTTGACAACATGTGAGGTGAGCTTGCTTTGAAAGAGGCTAAAACAGTAAATCGTTTGGTTTTGTTCCATTTATCATGGCTCTTTCATGATAATTTTACCCCTAAAATTTTAGTTTTGCTGGTGGGGCTTGCAAACTGGGTGAGAAAATCATGTTTGTCAATAGACTCATATTTAAATTCACTGCATCCATCATTATTGAATCATATTTTGATCTATTTCCAATCTAGATACAAAGGGGTTGAGTATACTCAAAGCAAATGCGTATTATTTCCTTGAACCGTTAATTCATCACAAACTATATTCATAAATCCACCACATAATTTGCTTTAAATATGCAAATCTACTGTGTTACACTTCATACACCCTTATTTCCAATAAAAACTGTTACTCGAAGCACAGAACTCCAGTAATTACAGAAACATATGACGTTGAATGGCCACTTCACCGTTCCCTATTTTACTTGGACAAGGCATTTACCAAAACACTTTTTTAAAGCAGGAAAACAAACAGACAAACCACATGTTTAAATAATAATAATAATAATAATAATAATAATAATAATAATAATAAACCTTTTGTATAACGTCAGCGTTCAAGCCAGTCGATTTGACCAAATGAGTAGGTGAGAAGCCCTCAGAATTCTTCTTCTCTGCCGCTTCGATAGCACGAATCTGATAAAAGGACAACGGTCTAAGAAATGGTGGGCCGTCTTGTTTGGTAGAAGCATTAATGGGTTTGAAGTTGAGAGGAAGAGAGGAAGTACCTCTAGAAGAAGAAAAAGGTAGTGGACTGAGAGAAGAGAAGAGGTGACGTGGTTTCGAGATTGAAGATGACGAAGTGATAAGCTTCTCCATTAAAAAATCGGAGAAACGAAAGGAAAATGAAAAGGATTCGTGTTTGAATCTAATTTGGGAGTAGCATTGTCTCAGCTACTTTTTGGGTTTGGAATAGGATGACGACATAGCGATTTTCGTACATGCCAACAAATCAAAGCAAGTCAAGAGTGGAGTACAACTCAACTATGTTAGTGGGTCTGCTTTCATTTGAATCCGATCTCCGTTGTAATTAAATTGGGACATGGTGATTAATTTCGCAAGCTGTATTCATTCATCTGAAAATACCAAACTCACACCATTATATTATTACTTATAAACAACTTATTATTGGATTAATCCTTTTACACATGACGATAAGAATATTCATACGTAATCATTTTATTTTACATATTATCGAATTTTAGCAATTCGTTACAACTGCTTAGCTTGTCATCATCAATGTAATGTCATGTGATATCAAAGAATCATAATATTGTAGTAACCATGACCTACATTGAAAATGCAAAATTACAATAAAAACGTCTTCTTTTCCTTTTTATTTCTTATCTCCTCTAAGCATAATCTCAAGCATGGTGATTTTGCTTTATATGTAACATTTGGTGTTTTCACATTATTCCCTCTTCCTTCCTTACTATCATCTTTTCATTTTTCATCTTATCCCCATACCGCAGCAATCATGACCCGTCACGATAATGCACGCCAACAGGTTGATTAATGTCATCCAATTCATTCAGTCACCCGACAAATCCAAGTGTACGGTATCCAAAACACACTTCAATCTTTTGGCGCTTCTCTCCAACAACTTGATTAAAACCATTGTCGAACCTCTATTCCATGCCCTACAAGGGATTTATATGTTGCGGCCTCCATGACTTCTCAAACAAAAATATTCTCCTATCACAATTAAGGACGGCCGCATAAAATGATAGCTAGTCCATTTCCAAGATAAGACCATATCCCCATAATTCAAGTACATACGCATTGCAAAAGAAGTTGACATCACTGACGTTCAAAATTAGGTCTTTACACACAAACGAAAGCTGCTTAGTCCCTCCGATAAGGTTAGACACCTCTATCGATGGCAAGCAACATATAAGGGAAGTTTTAAAGAATCAAAAATCTTCCAAGCAATGAAGGAGTGGGTGGCTCTCGAATCAAATAAGGTACACAAAGAAATTCCTATGATATAAATTATACCTTCCAACGCAGGTTGTCCTTAATCCCTAGGGGGCAGACTACGAATCTGCGCTGCCTCCAAGGCAGAGTTTTTGACCATTCTTCACAACCTTTGGCTTAAGGTAGTTTCTTGTTAAGTGTTCATCCACATGACGATTAAAGCATTATGCTTTAAATATTGACTTTGAAAGGTTTACTCTGCAGTCCTTCACCCCATGCCCTTTCTTGTGGCATCTAGAACACGTCTTGGCCTCCTTCTTGAATTTTCCTCCCTTCTTCTTCTTAAGCCAAAAACTTTTCTTCTTGTTTGTCCCGAAGTTAGAGGTACCTACTTCCTTATCTGTGACGACCCCAAACTCCCGTAATACGAAAGCAAGTATAATCATTGGAATATAACACATAAATAATAACAGCAGAACAGAAATATAGAATTATAGCAGATATTGTACATCAAATTACATTGAAAATAATATATCATCAGAGTTGCACAGCATAATAGGATCATACTTAGTACATAATACAATTTCAGCTTAATATAAAATATCTGCAACGGAATCAAACATAATATACTAAATGAAGTCTGAACAGCATAATAGAAATGATAGGATCCATCTTCAGCTCCATAGCTATCTAGAATGAGTCTGCTAAAACCTAAAAACAAGGCCGCCCATGTGGAAAAGAGGGCACCCGAGTTTGCAAAGTGAAACAAACTACGAGTCAGTCATGAGAGTGGTATGAGAAATCTACTTAACCTATTTAATAATAAGACTAATCACATGACCACGCCGCTAACACGGAACGATTTTACTCTATTGGATTGCTAGTGCATAAATAAAGTAAATCGTCAAACAACGCAATGCTTTTTAGAAAAATGAAACCATTATAAGACTCAAGTCCCATCACACAGTGCAGCGCAAACCGGAAGAGAGAGTTTTACCTTATAATGGTCAAAAATGCTTAATACGATAAAACGGATTTGATATTATTATTAGTCTTTATATGTTTCAAAAACATTTCAATCATAATGTATTAATCATAGACGGTATAGTTACCATATATTATGTCGCCAAATATAGGTTTACAATCAAAGCTGTATGGTGTCGTATTGGAAGTTAGATTTCCATCATGAACCAAGGCAAGGGATTGTCCTTACCGAATTCGAGACAATCTAGCCCATGTCTCAAGACAAGTACTCAGTCAAGCCCTTAGGAGCTCCAGGGCCGGTCCATACATATGTTAGTGGATTGATTATGCCTGAACAATACGTTTTCCTGTCCTATGGGGCGTAAATCTGAGCCATTAGGGACTCAATATCCGAGGTACCTCGCTTTCCATCATCCACATAAGTAAAAAAGTTTGGGCTCCATACCACGACACCACTTCTAGTTAGAAAGAAACGCATGTTCTCTCTGGGGTCCTTCTCCCGTTTCTGCTTCATACCGGGGTGTGAGGCTCACGAAGTAACGCTATACACAAAGCTATGCTAAATAAAGTTGTGCTTTGATCATCAACCACAAGGCTTTGCTTTTTAACAATAAGCCATGATCATTTGCATCTTGACATGTCACACTGACAATTCACGCCATGCGACTGATGTCTACCAATATATAACCTCTAAGTTCGTACGTCTCGGAGAATGGTGTTAAGCAAGAGAATAAATTCTCCGCCACCAAATAGATATATATATATATATTTATTTATTTATTTAATAGAAATCAATCAGCATAGAATAAAATCCAATATCAGACATACATCCATTTACAAGTCCGTTCTGGGTCTAAACGAAACCGGAGACACCTTATTCCTCGTTCCATATGTCCAATACGGAAGAGAGGCTCTCGCATATCCAGACAATCAACAAGTACGTCCGGACAACTACCACTGTAACCCTTTCAAGGTAGCAACTCCAATCAAAGGCATTAGTAGTCATCCATTCGATGTGAAGATCGTCGGTCTTCAATCACCGTCTTCAAATCTTCGACTTCCAATCGTCGTATACTTATTTGAAATGAGATTTAACTTTGCCTTTTCAAATAATTCGCGAATATATATAATTCAAAATCATTTATTTTCATTTCATATTATTTATAATATTTTATAACAATTTATCGCTATTTTTATTTATATAAAAATAGCCATTTTTAATTAAACGACGCTTCGGGTCATTACATGCCAAACATGGCCATGACGTTGTTTTCATCAAAATTTGATTTACACATTTCTCAAAATCTAACCGCTGGATCTTAGCAAATTTTATATCGTTGGAAAGATCTTTCCAAAGCAAACCCAACGGTTCCAATTTTGGGAAAATCCGACGGTCGGATCTCTCGGTATAACCGTTTGAAGTTACGATTCCAAATCGCGAACTGCAGCTGCTCGATTCGTTTTATTTTAATTTTAATATATATATATATATATATATATATATATATATATATATATATACACACACTCATTCGACGATTTCAAATCATTTTCTCTCTAACATATAATTAACATTATTTTAATCATAGCAAGGAATGTTTGAATGAATCATACTTACATTTTAAAAATGTATTTTTCTATGTTAATCATTTTTATCAAACAATGATTTATTTTAAAGGAATCATATTTCCATTAAAAATGAAATTTTTAATGTTTAATCACATTTCCATTTCAACATTGATTCTTTTATATGAAATCATATATTACATTAAAAATGAAATTTTTTAATGTCATAAACCTTTTCATTTCAACATTGATTTCTTTTATATTTTGCATTAAAGAAAATGTAAACTTTTAACCTCTCTTTCATTACATTTAAAATGTAATCTTCAATGTTAACACATCTATTAAACAATGCATCTTTTCCTAATGATTCATTTACATTAGAAATGTAAAGTTCAATGTAACAACTTAATTCATTTCAACTAATGATCTTTTAAACCTACAATGAAAATGTAAATTTTTATGTTAACATATAATGATCATTATATATATATATATATATATATATATATATATAATGTACTTCTATTTTTAAACAATTTTTCTATTCCAAAGAATGATCATTTTTCTATATTCCTAACTTGCAATAAAAATGTTAAATTTTTATTGTTTAACTTTTCTATTTCAAATATTGATCATTTGCTATATTTCTAACTTGCAAATAAAATGTTAATTTTTATTGTTTAACTTTACCATAAGAAATGTAATTATATATTAACACTTTTATTCGCTTGAGTACTTTTAATGATTCACTTTTACATAAAAATGTAATTTTTATGTTAACACATTTTAATCACTTGAATACTTTTAATAAATTCATCTTTACATAAAAACGTAATTTTAATGTTAACACAATTTCTTTTATTCTTCCTATATTACATAAAAATGTAACCTATTTATCCTTTCATAAAAATGTAATCTTTTATTCTTTCATAAAGGAAATGTTGTTTTTAATGTTTCATTTACATTAAAAATATAAATTTCAAAGTAAACACATTTTTATTTATCAATGCTTATTTTTGATGTTTCATATACATTAAAAATGTAAATTTCAAAGTAAACATATTTTTATTTAACAATGCTTATTTTTAATGTTTCATATGCATTAAAAATGTAAATTTCAAAGTAAACATATTTTTATTTAACAATGCTTATTTTTAATGTTTCATTTACATTAAAAATGTAAAATCCAAAGTAAACATATGTTATTTAACAATGCTTATTTTTAATGTTTCATTTACATTAAAAATGTAAAATCCAAAGTAAACATATTTTTATTTAACAATGCATATTTTTAATGTTTGATATACATTAAAAATGTAAATTTCAAAGTAAACATATTTTTATTTAACAATGCTTATTTTTAATGTTTCATATACATTAAAAATGTAAAATCTATTGTATAATATATATATATATATATATATACATATATATATATATATATATATATATATTGTGAATATGCTTTTATTATTTCTATGTTTAGTCTCACCTCATGGGAATAAGCTAAAGATCAGCTTCAAAAGTCTATATATAAAGGAGCCAATGTAATAGAAAAAATACACATCTGAATGAATAGAAATGTCCTCTCTCCCTTATTTCTTATGTTTTGTGTACATTTTATAACACGTTATCAGCACGAAGCTCTATTAGAGCTATTGTTTGAATATTCTAGATCTATATATATGGATCTATCATGTAAGTTATTTTTTTTTTATGTTTTGAAATCATATAGATCTACATATATGAATTTGTTGTATCTTCTGCTTAGATGTGATCCGTACTTCTAGATCACTTTTCTTTTTCAGTTTTTGTAGATCTAGATTCTATTTTAGTAGATCTAAACTTTTTAGATCTAATTATTTTTTAACTTAGTGGTTTTTAGATATCCACCTATTCATATTTGATCTGGTATTATGGTATACCAAATACTTTTTAGGAAGATCCATTCATTTTCTTTTTATAATATTATATATGGATCTTTTACCCCATACGCCATACATAAATCATCTTCATTTGCTACTTTATCTCTTCAATAATAAAGAAACCATTGCTAATAGATATGCATATATGTAAATAGCAAGCTGCTTGTTAGCCAACATATGTATTACTGTCACTACAAGAAAAAACGAGATTAGCGACATATTTTTAGCAGCGGAAAATTCCATCGCTAATTAGCGGCGGATTTCCGTGGGTTTTGTAGGAGAAAATATTTTGGATTTTATATGTCATCTTATTATAAATTATTACCGTCGAATACAAATTCTATCGCTAAATCAATGGAAATTGCAGCTCTTTACCGTCATATAATATTTGACGCTAAATTCTGTTGCTAATAGAGTCGGGTTACCGTCGACATAATTTTGAAGCTATTTTCCTGCAGTTTTCCAAAAGATTTGAAACAAACTTTTTTATTTTTTATTTATTAAATGTTTTAAATTTGTGTTATTACTTAGTAATTAATTAGTAAATTTAAATTTTAAATAATTAGTGTTAATAATATATCAATAATAAATAATAAATAATTACTATTAAAAGTAAATAATATTCAATAGTTAGTATTGATTAGTTATTAATTACTATAAAACATAATTAAGAGGTAATAATAATTAATAAAATAAATTAATATTTGTTTTTTAATTAAATTTATTTTTATAATCAATGATTAATAAGTAATATTTAATACAACTAAAGAAATTACTATCGAGAAATTATTAGTTAATATTTACTTTTAAGAAATTGATTAGTACGAATTAATTAATTAATATTTATTATTTAGTAATTAATAATTGATAGTTTAATATACTAAAGAACTAATAATTAATATCTACCCTCTGCCAAAAAATAATTTATATCTACTACGTATTAAATAATTTACTTTTAATAATTTTGGATTAATATGTTATTTATAATAATTAAGAAGTTATATTTATTGTTTCTTTTTTAGTATTAGTTAACGTAAATACTAGTTATATTCAACATTTAATATTCCAAAAAAATTAAAAATTAAAAATTTCCAAGATAAATTTATTAATATTTAAAAAAAATTAGAATTAGAATTTGAAAACTACAACAAAATAATTAATTGACAATTAAAATCACTATTAAATAATTCAGAAGCGGTAACTAATAAGCACGACTAATAGTTAATAATTAATAAATGATATTTATTTATTTGGAAATAAGAGAGCCACCATTAATTAATGATCTTTTATAATCAAGTGGTAGTGTTTATTTCTTAGAATTTAATGTTTAATAATTATAATTTATAATTATATTTAACTTGTCACTATTTCTAGAAGTTCTAAATATTGTAATTTAATAAGATATTCAAATTTTCTTGAGATGTTAAAAAATTTGAAATTCAATGGTATAAGTATTACGTTGTATGTTATTACTTTCATATATTATCATTTATGAAAAGTAACGTTCTTTTTAATGTTGCTTCTCCTTAGAAAGTAATGCTGAAAATGTTTGACTCCTCGTTCCTTAAACATTTGGCTCCAATCCGTGAAATTTTGGCTCCACCGTTTAAATTTCATAATCCTCCGTTCCATTCTATACTTATTCCCAAATCTGAAAAATTTACATTCTCAAACCCTAATCCAAATATGTCAGCCGCCGCCCTAGATCAAAAAACAAGCTTCCTCCATTCCCGTCCCTGCCTACACCGTCAAAGAACAAGCGACCTCCGTTCTTGCTCCTACTTCCATCGTCGAAGAACAAGTTACCTCAGATACCGCTGCCACCTGCGAGTGGCGCTGCCGCCCTTGTTTTTCTGTCGTCGACCACCAAACAGTCTGTCGCCGCCCACGTGACAGCTCCGACCATGTGAGTTATTTGATGTTAATTTACTGATTTAGGGGTGGCTTGATTTGTTTGATTTTACATTCTAAATCAATCTTCGGTTTATTATTTAGATTAGTTCTTAATATGTTACTGATTTAGGGTTAGCCTGATTTGTGCTTGCATTGATTTGTTACTGATTTAGCATTAGGGTTGGATTGTTAAAATAATTTATACAAACAGATTCGAAGCTAATTAAGTATGTAATCTGAATGTTTTCATTTAATCTGATGTTTTAATTAGCATTACTTGTTACACGTATATCATTTATCAATATCTGTGGCTTATTTTTCAATTAAATTAAAACATCAGATTAAACACCAGACAAGTCGGCTGGGTTGAAGTTCAAAAGGTTCTTTCTTCAACTTGGACAGAAATATGATTTTAGTATTTCAAATGAGTGCAAAAGTTATTTTATTATGATTCCCATTTGCTAATGTTATTTTATATGTGTTCGCGGTTATTTTTAATAGTGGTCTCGGGTTGCTGTAGTCTTGCAAAGTTCAAATGTTGCATGGAAACATGGAATCAGTGATACAATTTGGTATGCTAGCAATGCTGCAATTCAGATTTTTGATTACTTGTTTTTTAAGTTAGATTCTTATTAATCTTGATGTCATTCCATGTACACATTGTAACATTTGTTATCCTTCATGCCTAGTGCTTGTGTTTAATGTAGAGCCTACAAGTTATGTCATTTACCTCGGCACTTGCTGTAGGATTCACATTTTGTGAATTGGCATTTTGAAAACAGCAAGTCGGGTTTGCTGTGTCAAAACTGCAAGTCGGGGATTGCTGTGTCAAAACAGCAAGCCACAAGCAAAAGCTTGTTGTTTCGAGAACAGCAAGCAAAAGCTTGTTGTTTGAGAACAACAAGCAAAAGCTTGCTGTTTCGAGAACAGCAAGCCGGGGCTTGCTATTTTCAGAAAAGCAAGCACAGCTATTGGGTCGATATACTATGTGTGAATTAGCAATATCGCTAAGCGATTCGGCAACGACCCATGTAATTTTGGTTTTTTCCTTTAGACATTTAAATATCCTGATTATTCATTACTAAGCATACTGCATCCACTCTCACATATTTTTTTGGAAAGTATGGTGTCTTATTAAGCGTACTGCATGCTCAGATTGATATCATGTTCAGGTACAAAACCAACAACAAATAGAGAGTGGTGCTTTACTTTTGGCATGCTTGGAATCTACAGCAAGCCATAACCCATAGCCAGTTTTCCAATCTCAAGTTCCTTCCACCTGAGTATGTAACAACAGAGGTGCTTTTAGTACATCATTTTCTTTCTTCAAAATTGCGAACTTTTCTTAGTGCAAGGAAATTAATATAAGCATCTTCCTTGGGTAAGAGAAACATTAAAGCATTTCCATGTCTTCCCATTCATGCAGTTCGGCCATCTTAATGAATGAATATATCATGATCTTAAGGATGGTTGTACTGTACGATCCAATTGACATCTTGTATATCAAGTCCTCTAGCTGCAACATCAGCACACAAAAGAACCCCAGAAGGCAATGCAGTAAAAGATGCCAGTGTTTTCTCCTTTGTAACCTGCTTCACTTTCCCATGAAGTGAGACAAATAGATGGCCTTTGAGAGGATTTATTTTGGGAAAAAATTGTCTACTAGCACAAGCAGGACAATTATGACTAGTTCAAGTTGCAGCTAGCTGAAGGTAAAAAAGGCTTTCATTGTCTACCAAAGGCACTTTGATATATGAATGAACTTAAAGGCAACTATTTTGCATTGTATAATTTAAGGATGGTTTCTTGATATTTAACTGTTCGGATTTCTTGATATTTTAAAGTGTTTTTTGGTGTAGTGCATGCAACAGTGTAGTAGCTTGCTGATCAATGCCTAGCTAAGTGCAGCAGTGTAGCAATCATTGGACAATCACTAAATGGAAGCCGCCAAAAAGGTTTACAACTGGCCTTTTGATAATTTTGTGGTGTTTAGTTATTGCCTTTGGGAGAGGTAATTGTTTAAATAGGTAAAAAGTAAAATTCTTTATTTCTATGACTGGATGTATTATGTATTTTTGATGTAAGATTGTTTAGTATGTCTATTATGTAATGTTGAATGTTGATTATGAGATGAGTGATTAATATAATACATTGATTATGAGATGTGTTTGTTGATATTAATTGTGTTGTATTTAAATTTGGATTCTGTATTGAATGGAACACAAGTTATGTGTGTGATGAGTATGTATGTGTGTGTGTATATATATATATGTATATGTATATATATATTGAAAATTATATATATATATAATATATATATAGAGACGGATCAGAAGGGGAATAGCAGCGGATTACCAACAAAAAAGGGAGGTTAGGTTTACTTTAATTTAATTTTCATCGCTAATCCCTTGGTAATTAGCAAGGATTTAGCAATGCCTTTTATAAATAATATTTTACTATAAATTAATTATCCGTCGGTAAACAGTCGGTATATATATTAAAATTAAATTAATAAATAAAATTTTATTTTTATTATAAAATTAGTAAAATGATGGAAAAATGTCGGAAAATTCATGCTAAATTCCGTCGCAAAATCTGACACAGATACCGTCAAGGTTTTTGCCGATCGACGCTTTATGTAGGAAATCCGTCGATAATATCTGTTTAGCGACGGATTAGCAGCGGATTCTGCCGCTGCTAATCTCGGTTTTTCTTGTAGTGTGTGGCCATTATTTTTGTTATGTAACATGGTGTATGGCTCCTTGATGGTTTGTATTATTTCATTATTGTAAGAAGTTCATTGTAAATGTATAAAGAAAGACTTGCAGATTTGGATTATTTTTATGATTGTGCCGTAATATATTCAATTTATTGCATACATATCTATAATCCTATTCTATTTTACAAGATCTGCATTTTTTTAATTATATAACAATACTACAGTTTCATTATTTTGTCTATTCGTTAATTTGTTAATTCGTTTTGATAATTATAGAAGATGTATACTAATATGTGAATTTTGTTTAATTAAGAATCTGCAATTATTATTTTTGTGTAGTTCACAAAAATGTCGAACACTGAAATCTATTTACAATCTCAATGCTTAGAGAGTACTATTAAAAATGGTAATAATATGTCCCAACAAAACAAAGCAAAGGCCCTGATATTTTTAAGAGGCCATATCCACGATGATCTAAAATCAGAATATTTAACTGAAAAAGAAAAGATCTTCTCCACTTATGGAACTCCCTGAAGGAGCATTATGACCAATAGAAGATGGTCATACTTACAAACACAAAGCAAGAGTCGTTGAACCTGAAGTTCACATGCAAATGACCTGAAACTCATATGATCTAAAGTCCATATACAAATTATTTCAAATAAGGAACCTGAAGTTCATATGCAAATAAGGAACCTGAAGTTCATATGCAAACAAGGAACCCGAAGTTCATATTCAAACGTGAAACATGAAATAAAGCATAAAAGCATATAATTGCATTTAATATTTGCATATAGCAAATGACCTATAAAAGGAAAGAAATTGAAAAATCAATGAAAGGAAAATTTTCAATAAAAGGAAAAAGCCTTATACACCAATTTTATGTTACACATAATTTATTGAAGAAACTTATTATTGGAAGAGATCATTACATTTATAATAAATACTATTTTCTTGAAGAAAAATAGTAAAATGACTCTCATATGTGAAAAAAGGGGCACTTTCTAAAAAAGTTGCTTCAATTTAAAATATATAATAACAATATATGAATAAACTTGAAGTTTTATTATAGTCATTTTGGAACATATTATATTTCTAGAAAAATATTTCATTGTTTCTAAGGAAAACTTTTATAAAGAAAATATGCATCCTGAAGATCATATTAAGTTAAGATCTAAATATTGATCTTAATTTTGCACACCGGAAGTGAATGCAAAAACAATTTTTGTCAGTACATGGAAAATTTAGAATCTCCGGTTTCTAAAAAGGCAAGAAGCAATTTTGATATAAAATGAAAGATCTAAAAGATCTTTATATGGGTTGTATATTTTGAATTAAAAAAAAATGTAATTTTTATGTTTGTGAATTTTATGTATAAATTTACAAGTTTTTCAAATCATTCATATTGAAGAATGAGAAAAAAAAATTGAATATGAGACACGTAGTTTATTTTTGTTTATAGTTGTGAATTTTATGTACAGATCTGTAAATTTTTGAACCATTCATGTTAGAGAATGTAAAATGTTGATTATGTGATAAATATATTATATTACCTTATTGTCATAAATGCATTGAATGTTAGAGAATGCATTGTTATGATAATATATTATATTACCTTATTGTAATAAATGCATTGAATGCATTAGTTATTGTTAGTTAATTGATGTATATTTGTATTTGGAATATGAATAAACATATGTATTATTATTCAATGTATTTAGCTAGTAATAACTAATGTTATGGAAGAAAGGATAGAACCACAACCTGAAGTTGTGCAAAAAATATATTTATACTGGAAGTTGTATAGCTCAAAGTCTTGGACCTGAAGTCTTGAATTATATATATATATATGTATATGTATATATATAAACATTTTTGATGAAGTATACAAATTTGAAATCTTGTCGATTAGCAAGAATGTAAAAGCTTTTAAAATAGAAGTATGTTAAAAGATTGAGAACCAGAAGTTCATCATAAATTTATAAAATTGATATGCATATGTATGTGTGTGTGTATATATATATATATATGCATAGGAACTCGAAGTTCCTCAATCAATGAATTTGAAATACTTCATAATTTAAAAGCCTGGAGCTTTATTCAAACCGTATGAAATAATAACATTACACTTCTTAGTTAAGTCATATGAGACAATAATAAAGCATCCAAATATTGCACAATTTTCAAAATGAGTTGTATTTTGCTTATATATTTATATTTACGTATCGTATTAAAGAATAAATTTTAACAACTCGAAGTTGTTATATATTTTATTTGAACCAGAAGTTCAACACAGTTGAACCAGAAGTTCAATACAGTTTAACAAACTTGAAATTGTTTATATATTATTTGAACCAGAAGTTCAATATAGATAAACAACTTGAAGTTGTTCATATATTTCATTTGAACCGGAAGTTCAATACAGTTCCAAATCAGGTATTTTGGATATTATGATCACAACACCAAATCAGCATTTTTGCAACAGATTTTTTTCGGAAATTGTAACGACTTATTTTGTTATAATATTATAACGATTCATTTCGTGATTAAGGGAGCATCACAACCTCGGTCGTGATAAAAATTAAAGGCAATGCAAATTAAATAAACTATAAAGGATATGTTTGTAATTTTACTTTTGTCCTTCCTTTCCCACTGTCCTAACATAAGAAAATGCGTTTTTACTTAGGGTTTTTTGCGTTCTCCTAAATCAATTCCCTCCACTAATTTCTATTTTCGAAACCAATGTCGTTCTTCTGAAGTTCATGCTACAAAATTTCAAATTGAATCCTAACTGCCTTTCGAATCTGAAGCATCATTTGAGTCTGAAGTATCATGTGAATCTTGATCTTCATCTGATTATCAGGTAATTTCTTGTATTCGATTTCAATTTTTATACTTAGTGTATGATTCCCGTATAAATCTTGGCCACCTTGTTTTCGTTTAATCTTTGCTTCCTTAAGTTATTGCTGGTTCCTTGTTTTCGTTTAGTCTTTGTTTTCATACTTTTCTTTTATCTGAATAAAAGTACGATGTTATATCAAGACTGTGAAGAATGAAGATTAAAGAATAATACGAAATCAAAAAATACGTTTTTAGAGCGTATAAAAGTGGTATGTGATTGGGAAGCAATATAAAAAAACAAAAGCTTTCCATACTGGGGAAGAGCAAAAAAGGAGATCCCTGTTCTAGAGAAATTTGGTGTAGCAGAGAATAATATCATACGAACGGTGAAAAAAAGCAAGGATTTCACTCTCTCTTAGTTAATTTAATGGCCACTTTGGATAATAGAATCCATGATTAAGTTAATCAAGCAGTAGATTGTTTTGGTCAACAGTTAAAAATAGCACTGCTTCATCCTTCTCGGTATTTTGGTCAACAGTATTTTTTATATTGAGAACAAACTATTATTAATACAACTGTTTAAAGTTGGAGTATAGCGATACTTTTGTCAATCTTATATGAGATGGTTTTGTCAGCTTTTTTCTTAATTATGTGGCGTGTTACTGAATTGAACAATTAGGAACACTATTTTGTTCTGCAAATAAAGGTTAGTATACTGTAAATTTGTACAAGGCAGGATTACAGTATGAAATGCATGAGAATGTGTCCGTTTGCAAATTCCAGTATGAAGTCTTCGCATGGATTATAATATTGTAAGAGATTGTAGCCATTCTAGTATGAAGTCTTGCAAGACATTGCAAGAGACGGTAGCCATTATATTATTTATATGTGACACAATCATCATGTGGAGTAGTGTTGAAACATTAAACATTAAGTAATTTTGATCCATGCATAATTGCTGTAGGTGACCAGTGGTATATTATGTTAGGCCATTCCAACTAATATTTTAATCTATAAATTATTAGGTAGTTTAGTTGGCTACTCGAAATTGATGCCTACGTGCATCTTAGGGGTAGCCTAATATTCAAATTACTATCTTAATGCCCATGTGAGCTTGCATCATGTTGTCAGCTCATAACCTTTTTGGCTTGATATATGATAATGTGTGAGGTTGAGTTTTCAATAACTCCCACCTAAAAGCTTAAAACCAATCTGTGGCTCACTTATAGTAGAAAATTTCATGAAGACTTATAATGTTATGGACATATCTTAGTTAATATTCATCATGTAAATAATGCAGTAAATGCATGCAACCAATTCATTATGTCAACCTGATGAAAACCGAATGCTTTGAAATTTGGACTCATTCATCGCTTGACATATCCAATGGGATATTATTGTAGTATAAAATGGATTCAAGCTACAATGTCACTTATGTTTATCAGGTTAGTTTATTTTTTGACTTAGCACAAGTCAAATTGTATAATTTTGCATAGAGATTTTCTTATGCATGAATGTAGCATTAACACATATATTCATGTGTTAATGTAAATTTAAAGAAGGCATATGTGATTGTTTCCTATTTGTTATTTTGACGTTGGTATGCATTTTTAATTATTTCGTACTGTCCATTATAATATCAACCAAACTTGACTTAAAAAGGATGGGAATCCCAAAGGATTTGAAATATCTCAAAAATAACATATGGTTGTCTAAATAAATACAATTTTATTTGTATCAAGTGAGCAAAACATGGTGTAAAAATTGGAAGGTGTATGTTTCTGTCATATATAACTATGTTGCGTTAGATTCAATTTGTTTTGGATTCATAGCATTTTACCCTATCTTATCTCTTTTTTGGTATGTTTAATGTTTCATTATTCCTATGATATCATATGTGCATAATATTTTTAATGCATGCTATGATTTACTTTTCCTTTCCACTAGGGAAATAAAGCAGAATTTTTCAGTACAGTAGCTGTCTGATTTAGATGGAACATGCTATTTGTAAGGGCTAGTTACTTCATATAACGTCAATCCCACAATTAAATTGTTTGTTTGCAAAAATAGAATACTTCCTCTTATAGTGCAACCATATGAATGCAAAGGATCTATGTACAAAACAATTGCTGTAATATTTGTGAATCACTGCATTAAGATGGCAGTGACAAATCTTAAATTGGGAACTTACTAGGAAAGTGCATTGAATACTAATCCTTGGATAATTTTTAGGTTGATATTTTTGTAGTCTTGCTATAAAACCTTTCTACTCATGTTCGTGTATTCTTCTTATTTTTCTGTTGGTTTGTTTTCTTCATGAGAAATTAATGCTTAAGATGCAATACAGGAGATGCGCTGATCGTTACTGATGGAGGAATTCACCATTTTAAATCATGATGTAGATCTGTTAATGAGGTCGTCTGCCCTTAAATTCCAAATGTCAGGTACTATATATAATCTTACGCGTTTTGCAATTTATAATTGCGTCCTTTTATTAATATGGTTCACATAATATTGGGCATGACCATTGCGCATAATGCATATTATTTGTTAATTTATTTCACATAATATTATAGATGAGCTTAAGAATCGGTCGGTGTTTGATATTATTACCATGTGGATTAATATGAAGAGCCATGTCTCTAATGTGCTTGTCTCGAAGTATGACCCAACAAACTCATTTTTAGATGAATTGCTAACAGCATAACAGAAAATGAAGGATGAATCGCTAAGTAATCTCCGTATCTTGTTTGTGATTTTGGTGTATATAGCATCATATATAAATGCTAACCTGTACTAAGTTTTCTTAATATTATTTTGCCTGTTGCAAACCATATTCGATGAAACACGAAATAAGTTATATGCTCAAAATTTAAGCAACCTCTTTCCCCTCCTTATAAGGTTTTTAAACGTACATTTTAATTTACATGTATTCAATATAAATAAAAATCCTGGTTCTCAGATCCGAGCTTGCTATGGTCTGCTACTTTGATAGAGGGTACCAAATTTAGTTTCATGCTTTTGTACATGTCAGTATTTTGGTGTTGTGGGAGCATCTCATTTTGATTTTCAGATGTAGCTGTTTTTTTCATAGCCTGTATTTGATCTATACAACAGATTTAAGAACAATTACTAATTTAGCCTTATTCAGTATCCATCTGGCTTACATTTGGAGCAATCCAAAACTCAGCAATCATCCGTCTATAAAGAAAGTTGTTTAAGATTACATTTCAGGTATTAATATTTCATATTTTTCAAAAGAATTTTTTTTCGGTATGAGTCAATAGTATTCATTTATGGTTAGATAAATCATTCTGAAAATTCAGCTATGCATATTATACGATCAAAAACTAAGTCTAGACTGAACACAGCTTTTGTCAATAAAAAATGAAGTACATGCATTGGGAATCAAATATGCCTCAACCCAATGTTAACCCATATTATTTTTGTCAATTTTGCAATCCTTTGCTGAGCTTTTGATTGCGGTTAGCCTATCATATTTATCTATTGAACCTTGGATTTATATTTTGTAAGCTAACACGTTTTACATTATAAAGTTCTAATTCAAAAATGACAATATGAATTACCATATAAACAGGTATTTGCTTCTTCAATGGATAGCTACAACTGTACCATTTTTGATGAAAATAACATGCAATGTTTGTAATAACTGATTACCCATAACAATGGTCATAGCGATAAAGCAATCACTAATTTCGTGGTTAATATTTAGTGAAAAGGTTTGATGTTTTTACTGAGAATTATCTATCCCTTCAAACTGCTCTCCATGTTTCATTTGATCTTACTGTTATATTTTTACATTCGTTGGCGAACCATGATCTTTGTCTGTCAGTATTTCCATCACAACAGGACCAATAGGCTTAGGCTCATGATGGAAATAATTGGCAATTGGGCTTGTTTTCCGTGCAGTGTATTACTCTAGTACTTGCAATGGTCTACCGCTTCATATGATTCTAAGTTTAAACAATTTAATAGGTAGTAGGCAATGGCCCACCACAATATAACCCCAATTTTGGATAGAAGTGATCTAAACAGTGTTTTTTTTTTAATTTATTATTATGACAATATGGTGGAAATGGGCAGTATTAAATAACAAATAGAGGTAGGAACTTATATTAGGAAATTACCCTTGGATTTTCTTTTGGACTCTTGACTGTTTTTAGTTTAAGTAACGTAGCGGTAAACTAAATCCTGTCAACCACTTATAATCGTTTTAAAAGCACAAGCATCTTTTTTTTTTCAAAGCATTACGTTGTACCATCCATGTATGCTAATTATAATTTTCCTTCTGTGCATGTAGAGGGAGTTTGAGTTGAATGTCGATCCCAAAGTTGCTAGACCAGTATTAAAGAAATCTTTTCCACAATATTATAGATCAATGAAGTCGAACGTACGTAAAATGTACCTTAAACAAGATGGACAGCTCGTACCCAAACAAATTGCGTATGAGAAGCGTTCCGATGACATTGATAAGGGTTGGTGGAAATGATATGTTGACATTGAGTACACGGACAAGAAGAAGAAACAGTGCAAAACAAATGCTAAAAATAAAAGCAAATGTACGATGACTCATAGCTTGGGAAGAAAACCTTATCGTAGATTATATGAAGAGCTAGTATGTAGCTAGTCTTTCATAAACATTACTAACATATGATATATTTTAATAATTTGTTTACATTTGTTTGTTTTGGCAACAGAGAGTTCGGAAGAGAAGGTTACACGTTTCAAGGTCTAGAAAGTGGCACATATAAGTAAAAAAAAAAAAAAAACCGGGACGGTTATTCCATGCATAATAGAGAAATATGTAAGTAAAACCTTTTAATTAGATATTTGATAGTGTGAGAAGATAAGGTTACACCATTAGCAGTAAATTAAACTATACGGATGTAAGATTGTTGTGCATAACTGAAATAAATGTCATATGCCTTAATTTATCTTATAGACAATATACGGTATTTAAACTTGTATTACATTAGACATATGATGCATACAATGATATAAACAGAAATCTAGGAAGCGATCAAGCTTTTTTTCTAGTGCATCTTATATATGCTTTGCTTATCTGACGTGAACGTCACATTCATTTTAGAAACCAATTAATATATTCTGATTTGTGTCTTATACACCTACATGCATGATAAGGATTTTGATTTGAATTCTAACAAATATTGTTTGTAATAACTGTCAATCTAAGTTAAATATTGCTATTATATTTTCTACTTAAATTTGTAAAATTGGGCAACATGTGAATAATAGATGATACATATAAAATGAAAAAAAAACCACCTTCTGTGCTAGTGGCAACATATGTATAATAATATTATAATAGATGAGACATAAATCTGTAACCCATCATTTGACAGCATTGAATATTAGTCGGTTCATAAGAAGATGAGTTTATTTATGTTCATCTAATTTTATTGCAAATGATCTAATTTAAATTTTGTTTCATTTGTAGGCGTTGGTAGAAGCAGCAGAAGAAAGACAAAAGGCGAGAGCTAGTTTCAACGATGATGATGGAAGTGAGTGTTGAAGTTGCGCTTTGTCTCGCTTTTATTTAGTTTTTATTAATGTGGAACTATGTTGTTTAGAACTTTAAAAAGTAACATTGATGTTATGTACCGTACTTTGAACTCTACGGAAATTAGTGTTGTTATATAATCATTTGTTGTTTTATTGTTACTCGTTTCTAAATTGTATGTGTTATTTCATCTGAATTTTGTATGTATGTTGCATGTATATGGTTCGGTAGGTATATACCGTTAGGGTTAATGTTTGCAATATTCGTTATTACAACTTTCAACGAACAGAGTCGTGACAAAGCCAAACGCAGTTTCAGTATTTATAACGGGTATTATCGTGACAAAATTGTATGTTATAACGGATATTATCGTGACAAAAATGCCTCAGTTATAACGGGTATTCTCATGATAAAATTTCTTGAGTTATAACTAGCATTCTTGTTACAAAATTTCCTGGGTTATAACGAGTATTCTCGTGATTATTTTTTTGAGTTATAACGGGCATTCTCGTGACAAATTGTCTGAGTTATAACAAGCAATGTCATATATTACAACGGCAAAGATCTTTACAATATTTTTTTGTTCCAACGGATTTGCTCGTTATAAAATGCGCACATGTTATAACGAGCACTCTCGTGACAAAAGTTTGTAACGAATTTAGCAACGCATCTGGTACTAACGATTAACGCCGTTATGAATCCTAGTTGTAACGACTATATGCGTTACAAATCATCTTTTCTGGTGTTGTGGATACGATATTTAAGATTCGCATTGATATTGCTTGATAAGCAAAAAAAATTAATGATTGGAAACTTATGAACAATTTGTTCTAAAGTAAGTAACTCGAATGAGAAAGAATAGGCAAATCAATTACATATGTAATACGTGGACGCATGTATATACACATATATGCAAAAAAAAAATTAACAACCTGAAGTTGTCATGAGCTGATATTATAAATCATGCATATATTATATTTCAGAAAGTCGATTGACATCAATGTTGAATGACCTGAAGTCATGTGCATATTCAAATGATAGAAAATTCCTTCAATTCATCATATTAATGAAAGGGAATAAGTAATGCAATATGAATGCATCTTATCAATTAATAAGAGCATTATCCTCCTACAATTGAAATACATCTAATGTATTTGCTAGCTATGATGCTATAATGGATCAAAAATGAATTCAAAGTAGGTTTATTATTAAAAGTGACAATGTTTGTCAACATTAAGGGGGAGGATAAAGGAATCATCGATGTTAAATATTTGCTAACATATAGAAATATGCAAAGTATTAAGTAACTTGCATAAATTATCAATTATGTCCCTAATAGACTTTCTCCAATATACATTTGAATCCCCGAAAGATCAAAAGGTGTAAATCATAGTTGAAAATGTGGTATAAAAGTCAGTTCAAAATATCTTTGGAGTAAGTCATAAAGATGCAAAATAAAGGAGGTAAGTGTTCTTGAAGAAACACTTAAAGGTGCTTTAAATGAAACTCATGACATGATTGTCAAAATAACCTCAGAAGTGGTTTAGGTACCTAAAGTATGATAATTTTTGAGATCTTAATAAATCATGTATAGAACTGACAGAAAATAATCATCGATGATAAATTGATAAATAATAAAGCGCTTACATTTATAAATGAATTAAAATCCCATAGAGAGAAACATGATTGACCATCATGAAATTCTCCTAAATAAGATATATGGACCTGTAGTCCATAAGATATGAACCTGTGGTTCATAAGATAAATTAGAAATATATATAATGACAAAAGCACGTGGAAGTTACTGAAACATCACAGAGTGTCAAGTGCCATGAGCATTGTATTTTTCAGAGATAATTGAATCGATTAAAGTGGTGAAAGTGTTTAAAGCACTTACAATACCCTAAAGGTATAAACGATGAAAGTATACAAATTCTAGAAGAATTTGAATAACTTTGGTAGTAATAAAGAGCAAGGGTGACAACTAAGAATTTCGCTCGATCCGAATCGATCGCTAAACCGACCAAGACCATTCAAAACCCCTGATTGTTTTGAGAACATGACAGATTGGAATGCAGACAGAAGAACATTTCATTGTATATTACAACAATTCCATCAGAATACAAGAATATACAGAGTATGAATAAATATTACACATTTGACAAATACCATAGATTTATATTACATTTAAATACATAGCAGCGGAAAAATAATACAACACACAACTGAAAGAAATACATGGATACAGGTTTCCTTCCAAGATAAAACAACAGCGCAATGCCAAATAAAGAACAATGAAGCTATTATAAGACCCAGGTCCTATCACACAATGCAACATACGCCTGAGGATAGGGTTTTTACCTTATAATAGCCAAAGAATGCTTGATACGCTAAATTTCATCTTTTATTATTACTATAAGTGAAGAAAACAATTTCAATCATAAGTATTAATCATAGACGGCATAAGTGCCTCATACCACTATGTCGCCATACTAGACTCTACAATCAAAACCGTAAAGTCATGTATTTGGAAATTGGATTTCCATCTATGAACCGAGGCCAGGGATCGTTCTCTATCGATTTGAGACTCTCTAGCCCGAGCCTCGGGCAAGCGCACAGACAAGCCTTGGATCGTCAGCGCCGATCCACCGATGTGGATCATTATGCCTGAACACTACGTTTTCCCGCCCTTTGGGGCGTAAATGAGCCAAATGACTCCATCGGCTCCACATAGTCACCGATATATCCGAGGCGTCACGCAACAGCAACAACCACACAGGTGAAAATAATGTAAATGTCAGAGCTGGTAGGTCACTGACACCACCCTAGCTAGAAGGAAACACATGCCCTCCCTGAGGTCCTCTCCCGTTTCTGGTTCACAACCGGGGTGTGAGGCTCGCGAATCAACGCTACACAAAGCTATGCCACACATGCGGTGCTTTGATCATCAACCACAAGACTTTGCTTTTCAACAGAAGCCTTGATCATTTGCCACTTAGGCATACCACACAGGCAATTCACTCCATGCGATTGATATCCATCAATATATAACCGCTGAGCTCGTATGTCTCAGAGAAGGGCGTTAAGTAAGAGAATAAATTCTCCACCGCCAAACAGATATATATTTAATAGAAATCCATCACACAGAATAAGATCTAATGTCAGACACACAGTCCATTTACAAGTTCGTTCTGGGTCTGAACTAAACCGGAGGCACCTTGTACCTCGCATATCCATCGATCTCCAAGTACGTCTGGACGATCACCAACTGATTCCCTCCTCTTGGGTGTACAGCCTAATAAAGATCATCAGTAATCACTCAAACGATGCGAAGACCTCCACTCTTCAACCACCGTCTTCATCCTCGACACATCGTCGAATCAGTTATTCAGAATGGGATAAACCCGGTCTTTCTGAATAACTCGCGTACATAATAAACAAGTATTACACAAACACAACATACGTCTTATTCCAATTCAGAATATTCTTTTATTCAAATATTCTTATACTTTGGGAAAGGTTCCCATTTATTTTATCAAAGATAAATTCTTAAATTTATTCTTTAATCTTCTTTTGAATATCAATTCAAACTAGTCGGGATTAGCAAACCACACCGAAGTAATCATTTATTTTATTTCCCAATCCCAACCTGTTCATCCCATGAAGTAAAACTGGTCATACTACATATCTAACACCACGGTGTTATCGGTAAATTCAATTGCCATTTCACGTTCAAATCTAATTAAAGATTTAACTATCACCTGGAGCAAAACTGGTGGTACTCCATTCTCGATTATTTCAATCTAATTAAAGATTCATCAAAACTCCACTTGGTTTTAATCACTATCAATTTTTATTTAACTTGGGAAATCACATCCTGTCTTTAACTGGATTAAAGAATCAATGTTATTTAAAACACCTTTCACGATAAACCCAAAAATCAATTCAAATTCAATTCCAATTAAATACCATTTAATTGGTACACTTCATTAAATGTAAATAAAAAGATTTAATCTTTTTCTCAACTGGGTTTAAGAACGGTATTAATGAAGACACCATTCACGATAAACCCAAATCCCTTTTGATATTAAATACAAGGCCCTGAATAGAAAATAAATCGGCTTATATTCAATATCAAATTCTACGACCAACAAATATCGTATTGGAAATAACGATATAAATATATCTTTCAAATTTCCATAACAATATCTGTATAATCACAAAATCCAACATCGAAATATTCCGAAGACAATTTCGATTCAAATCCATTCCAATTCAATTATTGGAAATTCTGGTTATTTTCAAAACCCTTTCAAATCCACTTTATTTATTGTAAAAATAAATGGGATTATAATTCTAGTTCAAAACTAGTTCATTTCGATAAAAATCTGCTTTTATCTTTTCAAATATGGAATTTTTCGTCCCAATTCTTCACAAATCATTTCTTATGATTTTACACAAATTATTACTATTTTTAATAATTTTATCAAGGCCCGTACAGTCGATTTCCATCAACGGCCATCGAACTGCACTTACAGCGACCTTTTCCAAATTTGATTTGGACATAATTCCAAATCCAACCGTTAGATTTCTAATTTCTAATATTCATTAGAAAGCTCTTTTCGATACAAACCCAATGGTTCCGGTTTTAGGAGAATCCGATGGTCAGATCTCCCGTAATATCCATTCGAAGTCAATGGTCGAAATTCGCGAACTGTCGCGGCGCGGCGCGTTCTATTCTGGCCATTTAATATATATTATATATATTTCGTCGATTTCCTTTTAAAACGTATTTTATAAATCATTTTAAATTCGTTTTTGAAACGATTTCAACTTCATATTCAATTTCGAATCAAAATTGAATATTCCACATCATCGATATACAAATGATAATATTTTCAAGATATTATATTTTGAAATCACTTCTTTTTCTATAATCATTATAAAAACGATTATAATCGATATAAATATCGTTCGCGTCAAAATGGTGCATATCTAACCAACACGGCTTTATATATTTCAATAACTTCGTTATTCTATTCAACAAATGAATATTTTCTTCAACACATGAATATATATTTCTTTGAACACATGAATATTCTCAACACATGAGTATCGTCAACACATGACTATTTTTGTTATTTAATATATTTCATAAAATTTTGATTTCTATCGTTTAATTCTTAATCAGACTCCAACCGTAAATTAGTAAGAGAATGATTTCCTAAGTATTAACCCCGAAGGTCGAAACCAACATCAGATCAATACCCAGGATACCATCCAACTTAACTGGTTTCCAGTTAGTTCCTAATTTTATTTATGATAAAGATGTGAATTTTATTGTTAAAATATTTCGTTCAACACATGAGCATCGTCGACACATGACTATTTATTCTATTTAACACATGAATTTTTATTCTATTCAACACAGGAATTTTCTTTTATAATATTCCTTATTTTCCAAATTGGAATGAGGCCCAATCAATTACCATATAACGTTAATTATATGGATTCCCTACAACACATGTATATAATAGCAACGATAAATCATCAACCATCATCTAGAGTGCACCACACAACTGCATAAGCATTAAATATAAATAATTAACGCTTATACAGTCTGTCAATCCATCGATTGACATACAACTAAACAATCGGGATCAATGTACGTCAAATCTCATCCCAATACCCGTGTGGGGTTTCAAATCAAAAAACACATATTTTTTATTTGTGCAGTTGGACGATGTGTAAAATTTATTGTCCCAATCAATATCAGTCAAATCAGTGTATATAAACAAGTCGTCCGATTTGTTTATTACTATTTATTTTATATACACATTAAAAATCATATTTTTAACTATAAAATATTTTATTCATTCCACTTCACACAATCGCTTTTCATAATACATCAATCAAACAAACAAGTCATCCATGGTCTGTGGACGACGGGTGTCGGGTGCTGCTAAGCACTGTCTGCATCCTAGTATATATTTCAACTAGAAAGTAAATTAAAAGTGAGGATTTCTCACCTTTGGGATCCACTCCGCCATTTCATTTCTGAACGGGTCGGATTTCATTCTGCTTTCGGTCAATTCCATCACACTTTTATTCACACTGTTCATAATAAAAAAATCACATTTTTATCTCTACGCTATAAAAATCACATTTTCGTCTCACTATATATATATAATAAAAATCAGATTTTTATTTCGCTACATATATAAAAATCGTATTTTTATATTCTCTATTATATAAAAATTATATTTTTCTATCGCTACATATAAAATGAAGTTTATATTTTTCTATCGCTTCATATAAAATAAAGTTTATATTTTTCTATAGCTTCATATAAAATGAAGTTTATATTTTTCTATCGCTTCATATAAAATAAAGTTTATATTTTTCTATCGCTTCATATAAAATAAAGTTTATATTTTTCTAATGACTTCATATCGATAAAGATAATATTTTTATAATTCTAAAAATCATAACTTCATATTTCTGAAAATGATAACTTGTTTAGCATAAAAATCATAACTTTGTTTATATAAAATCATTCCTTTATGTGTTTAAAAGCCATATCCTTTCTATGTCAAAAATATTACTTTTCATGTCTTAAAAATCAATCTTTACTCGTTTAAAAATCAAAGCTTTACTTGTTTAAAAATCAAAGCTTTACTCGTTTAAAAATCAAAGTTTTCTCACATTATGAAAATCATATTTTTATAACATGGTCATATATAATAAAAATGAAAATAAATAAATGTAAATAAAATAAAATAAAAACTTACATTTTCAGTTTTCTTCAGAGGAGGGGGGCTTAGCGTCGGGATTGGGTCAGGGGGGTGGCGGGTTCGCGGATCCGCTCAGGTGGAGTTTTGGGTCGGGGTTCAATTGAGGGGCGATTTTGAGAGAGGGAGGAGGGGGTCTAGAGGGGGGGTGCTACGTCCAGGCAAGAAGGAGGAGGGGGAGTGGTCGAGGTGGGGCGTCGGCGACGGGATGGCTCGGCGGTGGCGGTAGGGCAGGAGGCGTCACGGTTTTCCATCGGGTCTTTTTTTTTCTTCTTAATCGATTTGAGAATCAACGGTAAGGGGGGTATTGACCAACGTAAGGAGAAAAAGGGGGAAGGGATTTTTTATTTTTTATTTATTTAATTTATCCTCTAAAAAGTAACCATAAATTTCGATCTCAAAACGAGACACACCGCCTGTCGCCCCTTTTAATTACCCCCATTCTGAACATAATTGGATATGTATCGTAAGCCAGTTCGGCCGTTTCGATCAGTTTTCATCAATAATTAAAATATAAATCTATATATATTCAATTCAAACGTATATTTCAATTTACTAAGGCCACATACGGACTCTAAATTTCCCGAAAAATGTTTTCTAGCTTCGTATTGACGATACGGTCCTAACAAAACTAATTTCGTCAAATTCTGAGATCGCTTGAAAAATGGCCATTTTCCAGTCGATCGAAATTGACTAAAACTGTCAAAACACGTTTTCTTTCGCCACGCTCACATATTAATTCGAAAAATTACGAATTTTGAAACTTAGCAATAACTTGACATCACGGATCCAACAAAAGTTGTTTCATCGAAAACCGAGGTCGTTTGCAAAATTTCCATTTTTAAGGGCCAGAATTCCATAGCGACTATTCCGAAATTTCAACTGGGCATAACTTTTTATTCCTGCTATGAAATTTCAATTTTTCAGATTCGTTGGAAAGATATTCTCAAATAGACTCAAATATTTTTGGTTTCACTCAAATCCAGTTTATTTTGAATCTTGTACATTCAATTGAAATTTGAAATCGAATTTTCAAACTACCGCGCCATTTTCAATTCCTTTTATAATTTAAAATAAATATTTATATTCTAACGACGATCTACATAAATATACACGTTCTAATTCTGTTCAAATAATTTCTCATCATTATTATTTAGATTAATTCATTTTAAATATTCAAAATTCACTAAAATTGCCAAAATAAAAATTTTAAATTGGCTTGGATTTCCGGTTATTACAATCTCCCTCACTTAAAACTTTTCATCCCCGAAAAGGAATGAAGCCGAAAGTTGTTTAACTAATCAACTCAACTTCCAGTATTTTCATTATGGCTTAAGTTCTTCAACTTTTCAGTTTCTAAGAACTTTTCAAATTTTTCGAAAATTTGGCTAACACCCTAAATTTTCAAAAAAAATCGCCATAACCTCCCCTGCACCGGGAGCTTCGGGATATTTCAAATAGCCTCACATGGCCCTCACCAATCCAAAAAGAAAAAGAAACAGCCAAGCGACTCATAAAATCATCAAAAACCCAAGAAATACAATAAACATGTATCTATTTGTCGGGCAAACAATTTTATTCCTCTGCTCTAACCTCCTTGCTATGACCTGTTCACACATATATATGTACATGCATGCATTTGTAATCAATTTTCAATACATTTCAATATTTGATTCAGTTTGGCCTAAATGGTTAAAAATATCAAACCAATAATCAAACAACACAACCATCAATCAATTAGTTGATTATCTTTTCAAATTCATAACTTGGATACATAGTCAAAAATCTGATTTTTGATGCCAAATCACAAAAAATAATCCTATGTAAGTTTTGGTTCTCACACCAGTCTAATGGAAATATATAGATATCTCACTTTCGAAATACAAACATAAATCCTGATGATGGAGCTCCATCATCAAAATCATCTCCGGGCGACTAGAGTGTGATTCTATATCTATCCAGTATATTAAAACTTCGAGTACATGTGGATTAGACGTATATACAAAATCTTTATATACTTGATTGTCCAAATCAATACAATAAATATTCACATACGTTGAAAAAAGTTTAAATTTTCAAAACAAAATTCGTTTTCATTTTAAAAATATACTCTTCACACTCGTTCTAGGATACTACTGATCCCATCTCTAACGAGTCATTCTCATTGGATATTACTAATCCAATCTCTGATGAATCCTTTCGTTTGGTTCTAACATGTCTTGTTCTCCGAGCCCTGTAAACCAAAGCTCTGATACCAAATGTGACAACTAAGAATTTCGCTCGACCCGAATCGATCGCTAAACTGACCAAGACCGTTCGAAACCCCTGATTGTTTTGAGAACACGACAGGTTGGAACGTAGACAGAAGAACATTTCATTGTATATTACAACAATTCCACCAGAATACAAGAATATACAGAGTATGAATAAATATTACACATTTGACAAATATCAGAGATTTAAATTACATTTAAATACATAGCAGCGGAAAAATAATACAACACACAACTGAAAGAAATACACGGATACAGAGATTTTCGAGTATCGTTCCAGCTATAAACTAGGATCCTGTGAATATAAATCTGCAAAACCCAACTACTAGCTGCCCGTGTCGAAAATAAGGGCACCCAGAGTTTAGGTTAAAACAATAAACTCCAGGTCAGTCATGTGACTGGTGTGAGAACTAAAACAGTTATTAATCTTTATTTTAAAGTTACGTTAATCAAGCGACCACGCCGTATAACACGGAACTGGTTTCCTCCCAAGATAAAACAACAGCGCAATGCTAAATAAAGAACAATGAAGCTATTATAAGACCCAGGTCCTATCACACAATGCAACATACGCCGGAGGATAGGGTTTTTACCTTATAATAGCCAAAGAATGCTTGATACGCTAAATTTCATCTTTTATTATTACTATAAGTAAAGAAAACAATTTCAATCATAAATATTAATCATAGATGGCGTAAGTGCCCCATACCACTATGTCGCCATACTAAGCTCTACAATCAAAATCGCAAAGTCACGTATTTGGAAATTGGATTCCCATCTATGAACCGAGGCCAGGGATCGTCCTCTATCGATTTGAGACTCTCTAGCCCGAGCCTCGGGCAAGCGCACAAACAAGCCTTGGATCGTCAGCGCCGATCCACCGATGTGGATTATTATGCCTGAACACTACGTTTTCCCTCCCTTTGGGGCGTAAATGAGCCAAATGACTCCATCGGCTCCACACAGTCACTGATATATCGAAGGCACCTCGCAACAGCAACAACCACACAGGTGAAAATAATATAAATGTCAGGGCTGGTAGGTCACTGACACCATCCTAGCTAGAAGGAAACGCATGCCCTCCCTGAGGTCCTCTCCCGTTTCTGGTTCACAACCGGGGTGTGAGGCTCGCGAATCAATGCTACACAAAGCTATGCCACACAGGCGGTGCTTTGATCATCAACCACAAGACTTTGCTTTTCAACAGAAGCCTTGATCATTTGCCACTTAGGCATGCCACACAGGAAATTCACTCCATGCGATTGATATCCATCAATATATAATCCCTGAGCTCGTACCTCTCAGAGAAGGGCGTTAAGAAAGAGAATAAATTCTCCGCCGCCAAACTGATATATATTTAATAGAAATCAATCACACAGAATAAAATCCAATGTCAAACACACATTCCATTTACAAGTTCGTTCTGGTTCTGAACGAAACCGGAGGCACCTTGTACCTTGCATATCCATCGATCTCCAAGTACGTCTGGACGATCACCAACTAATTACCTCCTCTTGGGTGTACAGCCCAATCAAGATCATCAGTAATCACCAAACGATGTGAAGACTTCTGGTCTTCAACCACCATCTTCATCCTCGACACATCGTCGAATCGGTTATTCAGAATGGGATAAACCCGGTCTTTCTGAATAACTCGCGTACATAATAAACAAGTGTTACACAAACACAACATACGCCTCATTCCAATTCAGAATATTCTTTTATTCAAATGTTCTAATACTTTGGGAAAGGTTCCCATTAATTTTATCAAAGATAAATTCTTAATTTTATTCTTTAATCTTCTTTTGAATATCAATTCAAACTAGCCGGGATTAGCGAACCACACCGAAGTAATCATTTATTTTATTTCCCAATCCTAACCTATTCATCCCATGAAGTAAAACTGGTCATACTACATATCTAACACCACGGTGTTATCGGTAAATTCAATTGCCATTTCACGTTCAAATCTAATTAAAGATTTAACTATCACCTGGAGCAAAACTGGTGGTACTCCATTCTCGATTATTTCAATCTAATTAAAGATTCATCAAAACTCCACTTGGTTTTAATCACTATCAATTTTTATTTAACTTGGGAAATCACATCCTGTCTTTAACTGGATTAAAGAATCAATGTTATTTAAAACACCGTTCACGATAAACCCAAAAATCAATTCAAATTCAATTCCAATTAAATACCATTTAATTGGTATACTTCATTAAATCTAAATAAAAAGATTTAATCTTTTTCTCAACTGGGTTTAAGAATAGTGTTAATGAAGACACCATTCACGACAAACCCAAATCCCATTTGATATTAAATACAAGGCTCTGAATAGAAAATATATCGGCTTATATTCAATATCAAATTCTACGACCAACAAATATCGTATTGGAAATAACGATATACACAAATCTTTCAAATTTCCATAACATATCTGTATAATCACGAAATCCAACATCGAAATATTCCGAAGACAATTTCGATTCAAATCCATTCCAATTCAATTATTGGAAATTCTGGTTATTTTCAAAACCCTTTCAAATCCACTTTATTTATTGTAAAAATAAATAGGATTATAATTCTAGTTCAAAACTAGTTCATTTCGATAAAAATCTGCTTTTATCTTTTCAATTGCGGAATATTTCGTCCCAATTCTTCACAAATCATTTCTTATGATTTTAGACAAATTATTACTATTTTTAATAATTTTATCAAGGCCCGTACAGTCAATTTCCATCAACGGCCATCGAATTGCACTTACTGCGACCTTTTCCAAATTTGATTTGGACATAATTCCAAATCCAACCGTTAGATTTCTAATTTCTAATATTCGTTAGAAAGCACTTTTCGATACGAACCCAACGGTTCCAGTTTTAGGAGAATCCAACGGTCGGATCTTCCGTAATATCCATTCGAAGTCAATGGTCGAAACTTGCGAACTGCGGCGGCGCGGCGCGTTCTATTCAGGCCATTTAATATATATATATTATATATTATATATATTTCATCGATTTCCTTTTAAAACGTATTTTATAAATCGTTTTAAATTCGTTTTCGAAACGATTTCAACTTCATATTCAATTTCGAATCAAAATTGGATATTCCACATCATCGATATACAAATGATAATATTTTCAAGATATTATATTTTGAAATCACTTCTTTTCCTATAATCATTATAAAAACGAATATAATTGATATAAATATCGTTCGCGTCAAAATGGCGCATATCTAACCAACACGGCGTTATATATTTCAATAACTTCGTTATTCTATTCAACAAATGAATATTTTCTTCAACACATGAATATATATTTCTTTCAACACATGAATATTCTCAACACATGAGTATCGTTAACACACGGCTATTTTTGTTATTTAATATATTTCATAAAATTTTGATTTCTATCGTTTAATTCTTAATCAGACTCCAACCGTAAATTAGTAAGAGAGCGATTCCCTAAGTATTAACCCCGAAGGCCGAAACCAACATCAGATCAATACCCAGGAAACCATCCAACTTAACTGGTTTCCAGTTAGTTCCTAATTTTATATATGATAAAGATGTGAATTTTATTGTTAAAATATTTCGTTCAACACATGAATATTCTCAACACATGAGCATCGTCAACACATGACTATTTATTCTATTCAACACATGAATTTTTATTCTATTCAACACATGAATTTTCTTTTATAATATTCCTTATTTTCCAAATTGGAATGAGGCCCAATCAATTACCATATAACGTTGATTATATGGATTCCCTACAACACAGGTATATACTAGCAACGATAAATCATCAACCGTCATCCAGAGTGCAGCACACAACTGCATAAGCATTAAATATAAATAATTAACGCTTATACAGTCTGTCAATCCATTGATTGACATACAACTAAACAATCGGGATTAGTGTACATCAAATCTCATCCCAATACCCGTGTGGGGTTTCAAATCAACAAACACAGATTTTTATTTGTGCAATTGGGCGATGTGTAAAATTTATCGTCCCAATCAATATCAGTCAAATCAGTGTATATAAACCAATCGTCCGATTTGTTTATTACTATTTATTTTATATACACGTTAAAAATCATATTTTTAACTAGAAAATATTTTATTCATTCCACTTCACACAATCGCTTTTCATAACACATCAATCAAACAAACAAGTCATCCATGGTCTATGGACGATGGGTGTCGTCTGCATCCTATTATATATTTCAACTAGAAAGTAAATTAAAAGTGAGGAGTTCTCACCTTTGGGATCCACTCCGCCATTTCATTTCTGAACGGGTCGGATTTCGTTCTGCTTTCGGTCAATTCCATCGCACTTTTATTCACACTGTTCATAATAAAAAATCACATTTTTATCTCTACGGTATAAAAATCACATTTATATACCGCTACTATATAGATAAAAATTCTATTTTTATAATGGTGTTCATATAATAAAGATCATATTTTTACCACGCTAACTTCGTAATAAAAATTATATTTTTATATCGCTCTTCTTCTAATAAAGATTATATTTTTACTATCTACATAATATAAAAAATCATATTTTTATGCTTTCTATAATATAAAAAATCATATCTTTATACTTTCTATAATATAAAAATCATATCTTTATACTTTCTATAATATAAAAATCATATCTTTATACTTACTATAATAAAAAAAAAATCAAATCTTTATACTTTCTATAATATAAAAATCATATCTTTATACTTATTATAATATGAAAATCATATCTTTATATATAAAAATCATCTCTTTTTATTCTGTAAAAATATAATCTTTTTCATACACTGTTTTTAATTTATATATAAAAAAACGAAATTAAAATCAGAAAATACTTACTTTTTCTGTCGGAGGAAGGGGTTTGGCGTCGGGGTGGAGTGGAGGCCCGGGGGGGCCTGTTGTGCTACGTCTGAAGTCAAGGGGGAGGTGGATGGTCGGCGTCGGGTTTTAGGGGGCGGAGGGGAGCTCAGCGTCGCATAGAAGGGGGAAGGAACCAGGAGAGAGGAGGGAGAATCGAGAGAGGGGGGCGCTGCGGAGATCGCCTGAGGCGAGGGGAGGTCGCGGTCAACGGCGCTCAGCGGGGGAGGGGGCGATGAGCGTCGGCCATTTTTTTTTACTGGCGGGTTTGACTTACAGGAGGGAGAGAGTGTAGAGAGGAGTATATAATTATATATATTTTATTATTATTTAATTTCAAAAAGTAACTTTTTATTTCGAAATCGAACCCATCGACTGTCGTCCCTAGCTAATTACCCGCATTCTGAACACAATGGGATATGTTTCATCAGCTGATTCGATCGTTTCGATCAGCTTTCATCAATAATTAATATATATATATATATTCAATTCAAACGTATATTTCAATTTACTAGGGCCATATACGGACTCTAAAAATTCCCAAAACGTATTGACGATACGGTTAGGGGTGTAAATCGGTCGGACCGGACCGGACCGGACGGAGGTGTGTCCAGTTTTTGTCCTAAAAAAAATCGTACAGAAGCAAAAAAAATTCTCGGACAAATTTCGTTCGGTCGGACATGGATATTTATATCATATTTTGTACATTTTACTAGATTTTCTTTCGACTATATGTCAAATTGCAAGTAATTCGGACGAATTCGGATGACCCCGGACCGGACATGATTTTTTCTCGTACAAATTTTGTTGTCCTAACTCGTGTCCTAAATGAAAATCGGATGGACTCGAACGGACGTATTTCGGTCATGGACACGAACGGACGTCGGACACTCGGACAGAATTTACAGCCCTAGATACGGTCCTAACAAAACTAATTTCGTCAAATTCTGATATCGCTTGAAAAATGGCCATTTTCCAGTCGATCGAAATTGACTAAAACTATCAAAACACGTTTCTTTCCCCATGCTCACATATTGATTCGAAAAATTATGAATTTTGAAACCTAGCAATAACTTGATATCACGGATCCAACAAAAGTGGTTTCGTCGAAAACCGAGGTCGTTTGCAAAATTTACATTTTTAAGGGCCAGAATTCCATAGCGACTATTCTGAAATTTCAACTGGGCATAACTTTTTATCCCTGCTATGAAATTTCAATTTTCGGATTCGTTGGAAAGATATTCTCAAATAGATTCAAATATTTTTGGTTTCACTAAAATCCGGTTTATTTTGAATCCTGTACATTCATTTGAAATTTGAAATCGAATTTTCAAACTACAGCGCCATTTTCAATTCCTTTTATAATTTAAAATAAATATTTATATTCTAACGACGATCTATATAAATATACACGTTCTAATTCTATTCAAATAAATTTCTCGTCGTTATTATTTAAAATAATTCATTTTTAAATATTCAAAATTCACTAAAATTTCCAAAATAAGAATTTTAAATTGGCTCAGATTTCCGGGTTATTACAGCAAGAAATGTAGATTACAACATTCTTTTAAGTATTCTTGTGATGAAAATCTTGAAATAATTCGTGATGAGTTGATCACTTCCTGCTTTCAAGAATTGTTGTAGTGAAACTCTTAATATCCACTGAAGTGGTAGTTGCGATATGCAAAAATTATTATAATATATAAGTTCCTGAAGAACATAAAGAATACAAATAACATGTCTGATAGATTACAGCATTCTTCTAAATATTGTTGTAATGAAAATCTTGATATACTTCAAGATGAATAGATTACTTCCTGCTTAGTGTTGTTGTAATGAAAGTTGTCTCATTCATCAAATGTGTATTGCAATATTCAAGCCCGATTGAAACAGAAAATTATAAGCACCTAAAGTGTATGCATAAATGAATATTAGTATCATACAAATCACAAAAGGGAGGTGTTTTAAATAAGAAAGCATGCCTGAAGCATAGAAATGCACATGAAGTTTTAAAAGAAAAACTTCATTAAGAAGTATTTGTAAGCAATTTGAGTTATTGGAAGAAGAATACGAATTCAGAGAAAATTATTAAATCAGGGGGGGCATCCATAAGTATGATATAATGCACGCTTTTTCCTTAACTAAGTTTTTCCCCACCAGGTTTTCTTAGTAAGGTTTTAATGAGGCATGGGTCATGATCCATAAGTATCAACCCAAAGGTAACATACAAAAATAAGTTATAATGTACTTTATTCCTTATTTAAGATTTTTCCCTGTAACACCCCGTATGTTGAATAACTTGTGATAATATAAATCAGGGCAGAATTAAATTTTATAATCTGAATCAGGGGAAACGGGCTATGCCATTGCGTTCGTCTCGGAAAAATACGCGAAATAGAGTCCGAGTTTTCGAAAATCGGAGTCCGTATGACCCAGTTAAGGCCCGAAGAAGTTTTTAGAAATTTAAAACATATTTTAAATATTAAAATTTCAAATTTCAGAAGTGGCGGGAAAATTCCCGCCAGACTGAGGGAGTCGACCTGGGGGTCGACATGGGTGTCGAACTGCCCACCAGGTCGACTAGGGTGTCGACCCTAGTGTCGACCTGGGGGTCGACCTCCCTGGTCGAGCCCAGGTGACCTGGGTGCACTGGTTTGGCTTTTGGGCTGTGTTTTGGTGGCTAGGACGAGATCTGACGGCTCTAATCTGATTTAGGGTTAATCTAATGGCCTAAAACACCTAACTAATCTATAAATACACCCTAAGACTACCCTAATTCATACTAAAAATAGATACAATGCCGTCATGCCGTCAAAATGCAACTTGAAGGAGCCTCCATCAAATTGTAGAAGAAGATAGCCTCTCAAATCAACCTCTAATCAACTCTAGCAACTTAATCTTCTTCATAGGAGTGCTAATCAATAAGTTGTGAGTTTCTATAGCCTTAATGACCAATTGTTGAAATGATTATGATAGGATATAATAAGGTTATGGCTATGAATGTGGATCAATGCAAGATTATGTTATGCTATGTGTTTGTGATGTTATGCAAGTTATGTGCTATGTGTTCATGATGTTATGCAAGTTATGCAAGTTATATGCTACATGTTCATGATGTTATGCAAGTTATGCGAGTTATATGCTACATGTTCATGATGTTATGCAAGTTATGCAAGTCATATGCTACATGTTCATGATGTTATGCAAGTTATGCAAGTTATATGCTATATGATCATGATGTTATGCAAGTTATGCAAGTGTTAGGCTATGTGTTCATGATGCTAGTTATGCAAATTGCTATGATAAACATTGATCCATTATGACACCATGATTATGCAAGTTTGGTGTTTGATTATATGCAAGTTCATATATGATATGTTATGCAAGTTTGGTGTTTGATTATATGCAAGTTCATATATGACATGTTATGCAAGTATGGTGTTTGATTATATGCAAGTAACATGTGCAAGTTTACACCTTTGTATGAGATGCATACATATGCAAGTTGACCCCTTTGTATGTCATACATACATATGCAAGTTTACCCCTTTGTATGACATAAGTAACTTATGCAAGTTAACCTCTTTATAACATATGTGATTCATGCAAGTTTGGGTTGAGTATTTATGCTAGTTGGGTTTGATGCTATATGCATGTTGACACCTTTAAAACCCATGTTGATGCTAATGTTATGCAAGTAGAACCCATTGTATTTGTGATGAATCTTCCCTTTTATGTCATGTTAGCGAATTACGTGGGGAACGATGGGGTTAATATTCATGTTAATGAAATGGTGTGAAGTTGGTATGATTATGCATACCATAAAGTGGATGGACATAATTGAGTCAATTATGTACATCGTTAAATTTGTAATTAATTAAGGATAATTAATACAAATTATGGGGGGATTAATTAGGTGTAATTAATCGACTAAGGCACGAGGTTGGACCCTTTTGTAGCATAAGACTGCCCGGAACCGACCGACAAATCCAGCGGCTACAAATGATTGGCCCAATGTGAGAGGTCTTAGGCACAAACTAAATACGTGACAAGTGTAAAGACACGAGGTTAGACTCGGTTATGGCGTAAGGCTGCCCGGACCCAACCGGCAAATCCAGCTGCCATAAAAGATAGTCTAATGTGAGAGGTCTTACAACGGTTACGTTCTTAATCAATTAAGAAACACTTAACCAGATAAGCATGTAGTGGGGCATGAAGGGTTAAGTGGGTGCCTTGGGTGGCATGTGGAAATCAAGTAAGTGCCTTGGGTGGCATGTGGAAATCTAGTGGGTTGCCTTGGGTGGCAATAGAAAATACGATTAGAATACTTAACCAAGTAGAAACATGTAATTAAACATGATTAAAAGGTTAAGTGGGATGCACTAGATAAAGGGGCAAGCTTAGGTGGATAGCTTGTGGGGGCCCATTTCACCCAGTAACCCATATGTATCTTATTGGGCTCGACCCATGTCGAGGACGGGACACGCGTACTGGGCTTGATTATAAGAGGCCAAAACGGGTTAGCGGTGGCAATGCAAGTCCAACGGGTTTCATATGCGTGTGTGGACCCGGGCTGGTAAGTAAGACGTTGTTGCATCGTGTAGGTATAAGCCGTGCACCATTGGTTGTATCGGGTTGCCACTTTGGGGAGTGATACACCCCACTGTGGGGCCAACACGGGTATCTACGGTAGGGAGCCGATCGCTTGGGGAGTAGTGGGTACACCTAGTGGAGATAGGGGCAGACGGCACCTATGTAGTCAGCTAGGGGTACACGAAACTACTGGGTAAATTTTCTAAGTCCTTGGGTGGGATCAACCTTTAAGTAGGAATGACTAGTGTGGTGCAGTTAGTAATTACCCTTGGGTGGGTAGATGCGTCTTTACCATTATCTTAGTTCATCCTATGTCTAGTTGGCTACTTAGTGTAGTCATTTATCCCCAGTCATCACTGTACCAAGTTTATATCATACCCTAATTACTTTAATGATTGTGTTGTTAAAGTTATAGGGCTCACTCAGACTTATGTCTGACCCCGTTGTTTTTATCTTTTTCCCCCTCAGGTCCTCAGGTTGGGCCTAGCACTAGTGGGCTTTGATCAGATTTCTTTATCTATCTTTTGGAGCTTGGACCGTGATGTAAAGCCCAGCTTATCTTTTCTATTATGGCTATTAGTTATGTAGTGGGATTATGTACTTATGTTTATATCAGGATGGATATTTGGTACTTGACTCTCTTTATGGTGTTGTAACTAAACATGTTTACCTTCTGCTGCAACGAAATGATGTTTTAAATTTCAAGTATTATTTATATCTGTCTTGTTGTAATTTTTCTGTTCTATATTCACTTAAAATACTCCACCGAAGTTAAGGCATTCCCTTATGAATGACCTTAGGGGGTGTGGGGTGTTACATTCCCACTGTGTTTTTCTTAGTAAGGTCTTAACGAGGCAACGTTTTGATCCAGAAGTATCAAACATATTTTGATGCAGTAAACTATTATTTATGAAGAAGACAAGGCAGTTTGGATGGCTCAAATTCAAGTGAATTATATCAAATACGATAGGATGGAGCACATTTCTTCTAAATTTTTCTTCACACATGCATGAAAGGATAACAAGAAAGAGGAGAAACAAATTCAGTTTCAAGAAAAGAGGGTAGATCCGTTCTCAAAGGCAATTTCCAAATCAACATTACAGAAGATGATATACAAAATTGGCATGCGTCGACTACATCAATAGACTAATTGAATAATGTGTTATAAATAAGGAGGAGCATATAAAATTATGCTATAATGTACTCTTTTCCTTCACTAATATTTTTCCCACTGGGTTTTTGTTAGTAAGGTTTTTAATGAGGCATTATCTTGATCCTGAAGTATCAACCCTTACGGTAACATTGTAAAACATGTTACCTAAAGAGGAAATAAATTTGCACTCTTTTCCTTGTTTATGATTTTTCCCACAGGGTTTTTCATAAAAAGGTTTTTAATGAGACATTGTTTTGATCCTGAAGCATCAAACTCTTTTGTGGAATATCATTTTAATATGATATTCATAATGTCAAACATTGTACTCTTTTTCTCGTTCAAGGCTTTTCCCATTGGGTTTTCCTGATAGAGTTTTGAAGGCAACAGACAATAGTTGTATCGACTGAACGAATATATGCAAGCAAGATAATAATAAAGGGGAGCAATCATCATATATGTTATAAAAAGGACAACATCAAGTTAGCAGAGCATTCAAGTTTTTGAAGGCGCATATTCAAGGGGGATTGTTGTAATATATATATATATATATATATATATATATATATGAATGTTGTGAATATGCTTTTATTAGTTCTGTGTTTAGTCCCACATCATGGGAATAAGCTAAAGATATGCTCCAAAAGCCTATTTATAAAGGAGCCAATGTAATAGAAAGAATACACATTTGAATGAATAGAAATGTCATCTCTCCCTTATTTCTTCTGTTTTGTGTTCATTTTATAACAAAATCCAAAGTAAACATATTTTTTATATAACAATGGTTATTTTTAATGTTTCATTTACATTAAAAATGTAAAACCAAAGTAAACATATTTTTATTTAACAATGCTTATTTTTAATGTTTCATTTACATTAAAAATGTAAAATCCAAAGTAAACATATTTTCATATAACAATGGTCATTTTTAGTGTGTCATTTACATTAAAAATGTAAATTTCGAAGTAAAGACATTTTATATAACAATGGTCCATTTTTAATGTTTCATTTACATTAAAAATGTAAATTTTTATAGTAGAAATATTTTATATAACAATGGTCCATTTTTGACTTACAATAAAAATATGAATTTTTATTTTAACATATGATGATCATTATATATATAAAATAAAAATGTATTTTTTTATTGCTAAACAATTTTTCTATTCATACTATGGTCATTTTCATATTCAATATCAATCAATTTTTCTATTGTAAATCAATTTTTATATCATAACATGAATACTATACAACACAGGAATATTTCAGAAAATTTCGGCACCATAACGGTAGGATAATTAAAACTGGCACCGTCCCTAGTACGGCTCCTTGTGCTGATTAGGCCTCGCGGCGATACAAGGGTTTCATTTCCTAATACATTTTTTTTATTCAATCTATTTTCACAATATCAACAATTTCGTTTTAACCACAATCAATCACCAAAAATCAACCAATTTCACACCACAATACAATCAAGTCGTCCATGGTCTGTAGACGATGGTGTCGGGAGTTTCTAAACTCCGTCTGCAACCTAATATAATTTTATTTATTTATTTTGGATTCACAAATCTCACATTGATTTTTTATTTCTTCTAAAATTGTAGAATGCTCCAAAAAGTGTGAGGTCTCTTCTGAAATGTAGATCTCGAATTTACGGTCCCAATGTTTCCTATTTCATCGGATTTCATCATCGTATGAGCGAGATATGATTTTTAATGTGTTAATGATAATTTAAATTAATTAATTAAATAAATAAGTAAATAAAATACCCATTCTTCTTTAATCATACCACGACCGACTTCCACCTTAATTGTTCGAAACTAGGTCTTGCAATTTCTTCCGTTCCGTAGCACCTGAGGACGATCATACCAGACCACGCTCTCCAGCTCCGAAAACCGTGCCTGTGAACCCCACCCTCGACGAACTCGCACTCGAGATGGAGGCGCAAATGGCTACGACGGGCGTGACTTCAGGGCGATGGACTGAGTGAAATACCACACTATAAATTATGGCACCGGTATGGATTTGAAGATCGAGAGGAGATCTACAAAATCTTCAACAGAAGCACTCGATTTTGTTGAGAGGATTGGAAGTTATTTGGAAAGGAAGAACTGAACCCTAGCTGCCATCGATTTAAAACTCGTCGGATTTGGGAAGATAACGACAAAGATAATTTTATTATTTTAATATATATATTATTTAATCTAATTTTAATTTATAAATTATTTGTTTATCGGACCAGACTCCAAATGAGGCCCAACGACTGTTGCCCCTAGCTAATTACCCTTGTTCCGGACACAATGGACTAGGTCTCATCAGCCCATTTGATCGTTTTAGCATATTTTTCTTTAAATTAAATAATAAAACATTTTATTATTTAATTTGATCGTACATTTTAATTTACCGGAGCCATATACCGACTCTAAAAATCCCCGAAAAATAAATCTAGCTATGTTTTGACGAAACGGTCTTAAAAAAATTAATTTCGTCGAATTTGGAGACCATTTGAAAAATGACCATTTTCTAGTCGATCAAATTTGACTGAAATTGACAAAACACGTTTTCTTTTGCCACGCTCACATATTAATTCCAAAAATTATGAAAATTGAAATCTAGCAATAATTTAGCATTCCGGATCCAGGCAAAGTAGTTTCGGCGAAAACAGAGGTCGTTTGCAAAATGGCTATTTATACGGGCTATATATTATATTAAATTCCATAGCGACTATTCTGAATATTTAACAGGCCATAACTTTTTATTCCCGCTTTCAATTTTTCGGATTCATTGGAAAGATATTTTTAATCAGATTCTAATATTTTTGATTTTACTGAAATCCAATTTATTTTGAATCATGTACATTCAGTCAAAGTTCAAATTCTAATTTTCAAACTACTGCGCTATTTCTAGCTCCTTTTATAATTAAAATAAATATATTCGTTCTAACTTCGATTTAAATAAATTTTTAATCGTTATTATTTAAAATAAATTATTTTAACTGTTCATAATTCAATAAAATAGCCAAAATAAAAATTTTAAATTGGTTCCGATTTTCCGGGTTGTTACATTATCAGTCTTAACTGCCTTAACATTCTCAGTTGAATATAGGATAGCCACCTTAATCAGGGCTTCATATGTAGCTCCAAACGTCACTTGGGCCAAAAGCATTTCCTTTAACGGAGAATTCAATCCTTTAGCAAACCTAGGGGCTTTATCCATTGGGTTGTCCATGAAACCTCTACAAAACTTGGATAATTCTGTAAACTCCACCACATACTCTTTCAGATTCTGCTCCCCTTGCTTTAATTGAATAAACTTCTTTAGTTGCAAATTCTTCTCAGCATTAGTTAAGAACTTAGCCTCAAAACGGTTCCTAAACTCTGCCTAAGTAAATACTTTGCCTACATTCTCCTATGAAATCTGGTTCACCATTCAATGCCCTTTCCCTTCAAATGCCAAGCCGCTACCCTACGCTTTAGTTGATCATCACACCGGGTAGCTTCAAAAATCCTTTTGCACTTAGAAATACACACTTTAGCTTCAAAGAAGTTTTCAGTTCCCGAAAATGACTTGCCTCATAAACTCACAAATATTTGCAAAGATGAGGGTAGTTGAGGGCCCCTTCAGCAGACTGAGTTGTTGGTTCCGCTGGGGTAGGATTTCTAGTAGAGACATGTTCCATAGTCCTAAGGGACTATTAGAACCATTTTGGACAGTTACGAGGCCTTGTAGGGTTCCCTTGCTCGGGCTGGTTGTCGGCCATTTCTACTATCTGAAAAAGAAATAAACCCTTCAGTTGGCTTCCTATGATAGTATCAAGGCCCGAAAGAAAGAAAAATAAGGCTGTCTTATATAATTGCATATGTTTTTGGGGTATAGAGTGTGTGTGTGTGTGTATATATATATATGAAAACCTTTTTCGGTTACTAAATATGTCTCTCATATGTATATTTCCTCATAATCAAGTAACCTATGCCGTGATACCAAATGTAACAACCCGCCTAGAATGGGCCTAAATTCCGACCTGAAAAAGTCTACTGGAATTAAGAGCCACTCTAAACGGATCGTTGCCTCCTATAAAGAGATACTAAAATAGATAAACAGAGCAGTCTAGAAGAAAACCAGAATCTTACAAAGTGGAAGGGACAAAATATAATAACATAATATAGATGTATCATTATTAAAAACCATAAATTCTGATACAACAAGTCTAACAAATGATAACAGGTACATCATTCATTATCCCAAGTACATAATAACAATAATAATAATGCTACTTCCATAATAACTAAAATCATCAAGAGGATCCTCCTCCAAGCAATCGTTCCTTATCCTCAATCAACAGTATCATTTACTAACCTATCGATGTTAAGAGGAGGGAGGTCAGAACATAAAGTTTCAGTAAATGAAATACAAATAAGATTAGAAATAACTCTTTCTTATATTTGGCAGTATAAACTATTCATGTTATGTTTATGCAACAAATATACATAAAATTAAACATATGAGGCGGACACCCTAATAATTACTTAAGGCTTATATGTTAATCTAAGGGCGAACGTGCTTACAGTTACTTAATACCTCACAAGGTAATTTTAAAAGCGAACATTCTTGCGATCACTTAATACCCCATGAGGCGGGCTATTCCTGGTCACTTAAGTCCATTTACTAATTTATTAAAGGTGCACATCCCTACAGTCGGATTAATACCCTATGTTGGACCACATCCACTTAAGACCTTATCTCTAACGTCAACGTCAAAAATGATTCCGCTTGCCGAGAATTAGTAACGTTCACTTACTACAAGGTTTGGGTCAGGAACACAACTTCAATCTAAGAGAACCCTCCTGTCGGACCCTCTTATTACAATCTAGTCACTTAATACTTCCCTTAGACGGTAGTTCTTGTAGGCCATATATATATATATATATATATATATATATATATATATATATATAGTTCATCCCTAGGCCAGCCCTTACTATCCTTTAGATAAGAAGCAGACGTTACTTGGAGAACTACCCTACTCATGTTATCGACTGTTAAGACCATTTAATACCTGATAGGAGGAAGGAAAACATAACGACCATTTAAGGCCTTTGTAAGGGCGAGTCTCATGACTCGGGTCCTAAACCAAGGAATGAACCTTAGGAATTAACCTGATCCTAACTTCTGAATACTCAAATAAAGGTAGGTCAGTCACTTAATACCTTTTCTCCAAGGTAGGCTTACTTCACACACACACTAAACATCCCACTTTAGGCTGACCACTCGTATAAGCTAGATTTGTTGGATAATTAAGGGCAGGCTTCTACTACAACTTAGGCCTATCATTGTATTATAGTGTACTAATTATAACGACTCAAGCACTTAGGACCGGGCTTATTTGTAGATGCTGGATATGCCAGTCGGTTCTCGGCGGTCTTCTACTACAAGTAATGGTTAACCTCGTGCTCATGTGTCATTAATATATCTAAAGCCATTAGCACATGAAAACATACAAATTCCTATGGGGACATTCGAACTCAAATTCCTAATTTAACTGTATTTATTATGCACTTAAGGCTTATTTATATTACATTGTTTACTATGTATATGCATGAATTTAGCGAAAACAACTAGCGTCATAACCACGTTTGAAATGTCAATCCCTATTTCAAATTAAAGGTGTCCAAGTTATTTCCCACATTCCCTTCAATCATGGCATAGGTATACGCATTAACACGTAACAATCAAAATTGGAAAACAATACCTAGTTTTGACTTGATTATCTCAATAATAAAAGATAAACAAAGTGTCATATATTCAATATATACATATATAACTCCTATTTTGGATGGATTCACTTTTATGTATGTTTACACGCCTTTAATACTTGAACATCTTGTAAACAATACGTTCAAATAATCTCTATTTTGAAAATAGAGATTTAAAACTATTTAAGTTTATAGTTCCATCCAAATCTTAACCTTTTGCATAAAACCATACGTAACAATTTATACAAGATAAAATAAGATGAATCCGATCAATATGGAGAATTATACAACACTAATCATGCTTCTCTTTTATTATTCCAATAATCCAAAATCACATATACAAATAGATGACAATTTCTTCGTACAAACATAAAACAAATGGAAGATTTGAGGGATTTGATATTGTTTTCTTTTCGTAATAACTCAAATCTTTCTAGGCACAATAATCGAACTTTAACCTAGCAAATCATATAAAACGGTATCTTAATGAATTCCACTCACGGTGCTATAAGAATGAGCAACAATAGAATTGAGTAGTATAAGTTTTGGATTTGGCCTTCGTAAACAATTGTGCTCCGACCTTTCAAATATTTATATATAATAATTACGTATTAGAATCTTATATATATAAATCTAATTTCCAAATGAAAAAAAATCTAAATCTATATTAGAATAGAATAGAAGGGATAGAATGTGTTAGGAAGATAGGTGAAAAACCTAAACTGTTTTCTTTTCCGGAATTAGCAGTGGCAGAAAGGCATCATGGAGGTGTGGAGAAGGATAGATGTAGGGTTATGAGTGAGTGTTTGGGGTCTTATTTATAATTAACATCATTTATATGGACCGTTAGATTCAATATATTTAATTTATGCAGTTCGTGTGATGAAATATATAAATAAGTCCTCCCTTAATAACACATTCACTGTGCACCCTACATGATGGCTGTCAACCGCTCCTATAGGAGGTAGTTGACCCCTGCGATCGACACCCCTCCTAGTGCAGAGGTCGACCCCCCTTGGGGGTCGAGCCCAGGAGATTATTTCTTTCGTACGTTCTTTTTAACTAATCACTAATTTATTTGATTGATTTCTCACCTTATATTGATTATTCTTGTCCCCATTATATATAAATATATACACACACATTTGATTTCAAAAGAAATGTTATTTTTCCTGCTAATCCAATTAATATATTCCAGATTTATATACATATTTATTTGAAATTTAAACCTTGTGTGTTAATATGTACACATAACTTGCTTTATTAATACTAGTATTTTTTGTCCGCTTTGCTGGGCATTAAAATTTATGTTATTTAAAAAAATGTAATGACTAAATCTTAAAAATAAAAGAAAAATAAACTATTGTAATTAATATTAAATAGTTATATATATATTTAAATATTATAATTTATGTGGCAACAATAATAAATTGTTCTGTTGTTCATCCAAAAATAATTTTATCATGGATGATTATTTTGATTAATTATTCTATTATCCATCTAATAATTTATGCACTAACAATAATTAATTGTCATGTTGTTCACTCAATAATAATTTTGCCGTGATTATTTGATTAAGTACTCTGTTATCCATCTAAATTTTTTGTTATGAATGGTTATTTTTTGGCATAGATATAAAAAATGATTATTTATGATTTTATTCTGAAAACATGTTCCTAATTCATTACAATTTAAACTTATTTTGTGATCTTCAAATGTAAAAAAATTGAACAAATAATCATTAAAATTATATAAGTGATACAATTCAAGTAATATTATATAAATTATATACAAACTACATTATGTTAACTTTTTTTGATGAAGCAAAAAAGTGCATATGTGTAACGACTCGAATTTCGCCCGGACCTAATCGATCGCAAAATCGACCAAGACCGTTCAAAACCCGAATACACTAACTCTGGAAATACAACACATCAGAACAAATAACAGCAGACTTTTATAAACATCATAATAATATTACATCAGAGTACAGAATATTAGAGTACATTGAATATAATACAGTGGAAGATAAATTTACAGTGAATTAAATACAGTGCAGCAGAACAATAATCTGATACAGCGGAAATCTATCAATACTTTGGACACAGCTTTAAGCTTCGATCCAGAATCCTGCTCAATATATCTGCAAAATAAGCTACTCGACTGCCGTGTGGAAAAGAGAGCACCCGAGTTTGCAAAGTGAAACAAACTACAGGTCAGTCATGGGACTGGTATGAGAAATCTTACTTACCTATTTAACTTATAGTAATAAGGCTAATCACAGGACCACGCCGCTGACGCCTAACGGGTTTACTCCATTGGATTGCCAGTGCATGAAATAAAGTAAGTCATTAAACAATGCAATGCTTTTTAGAAAAATGAAACCATTATAAGACTCAAGTCCCATCACATAATGCAACGCAAACCGGAGGATAGAGTTTTACCTTATAATGGTCAAAAATGCCTGATATGATAAAACGGATTTGATATTATTATTAGTGTATATATGTTTCAAAAACACTTCAATCATAATGTATCAATCATAGACGGCATAGCTACCATATACTATGTCGCCATACTAGTTCTACAATCAAAACCGCATGATGTCGTATTGGAAGTTGTATTTCCATTATGAGTCAAGGCTAGGAATGATCTCCTTACCAATTCGAGACACTCTAGCAATGTCTCAGGATCCCCCGCAGTGAACCCTTGGATACTGCAGAGTCGGTCCACAAATAATGTTAGTGGATTAGTTATGCCTGAACTCGCGCTTCCCGGTCTTACCGAACCTATAACACGGCCATTGGCGACCGATAAATTCGTGGTCTCGAAAATTCCATAATCCACATAAGTAAAATGTCAAGGCTGGTAAGTCGCTGACACCACTTCTAGCTAGAAAGAAACGTGTGCACTCCCTGCGTTCCCTTGCTCCATTTTGACTCATACCGGGGTGTGAGGCTAACGAGGTAACGCTATGCACAAAGCTACACCTAAATAGGCCATGCTTTGATCATTAACCACAAGGCTCTGCTTTTCAACAAAAGCCTCGATCATTTTCATCTTGGCATGCCACATTGACAATTCACGCCATGCGATCGATATCTACCAATATATAACCTCTAAGCTCATGCGTCTCAGAGAAGGGTGTTAAGCAAGAGAACAAATTCTCCTCCACCACAAATATATATTAAATAGAAATCAATTTAATTACATGGAATGAAATCCAATATCAGACACACATCCATTTACAAGTCCGTTCTGCGTCTGAACGAAACCGGAGACACCTTATTCTTCATCCTATATGTCCAATACTGAAGAGAGGAGCTTGCATATCCAGACAATTAACAAGTACGTCCGGACAAACTACCACTTTTAACCCTTTACTTGGAGCTACCAAATGCCAGGCATCAGTAGTCGTCCATTCGATGTGAAGGTCGTCGGTCTTCATCCACGGTCTTCAATGTCTTTGACTTTAATTATGACGGCCCGCCCCGCACCAGCCGACATTTCCAATGAAAGTGCGTTGTGCCAATGCCTGACCAGCACGGGACGGTCGTCAAAGGAAGGAAAGAAGGGAATTTGAACTAACAAGGAACTTGTAGAATGTCTCACAGCGCATGGAATAAAATATAATAATAACATACTTGACATAAAATAGGCGAGACAGTGCATAAGCTAAGAACTAAACCATAATCATCATAGCAGCGGAAATTCAAAATAGAGCTTATGTTCCACATCATCATTATTACAACTTTGGAGAACTGTCTCTAAAGAAAAATAAGAAAGGTACACTACTAATGCCCAAAGTAGTGACCAACAGCGACACAGGGAGAATATCTATATATATCATACGTGGAAGCCTCTTGCTCGTCTCCGGTACATCTACTCGTGCATACCACCTAACCTGTCTCTAGTCTGCCCATTTAAGAGCACCCAGAGTAATAAGAAGAGACATAAAACTCCGGGTCAGACAAAAGTCTGGTATGAGCGACAATCATCAAAACAGAAAAATAACAGGTATACTAAACCATACCTGAACCTGCAACCAAAGAGTTAGCACAACAAGATGTACAATACTCTAATGTGACATTAACATATGGTATAAAGATACGGGGAGGGGTGTGCATGTCATAGTGATGTCAAACAATCAAGCATAGCAACCATCCTCACATCTCTCACTCAGTGCGTAAAGCATACGATATCCACCGCTTTGATCACCCAAATCCTTGCTATGATCACTCTGCCCCATGGAGTCATAGCGACTCCACTGCACTGATCCATAGCCACTAGTCCTTACTATGTCCACTCTGCCCCATGAAGTCATGAAGACTCCACTGCATTGGCTCATAGCCATGCTATGATCACTCTGCTTCATGGAGTAGTAATTACCCCACTGCACTGATACGTAGCCGAACATCCATCTTGGCGGTGAATCAAAGCTATAGACGTCGATAACTCCTTAGCACACGTCCCGCAGCAAAGCCCAATCATGAAGTTAACTCATTGGTTCCCGTCTGGATCCCGAGTACAAACTTCCCATTTGGACTACCTTTGCATCTCGGGTTTTGGTCATCTTCTCCGTTCGTGATTCTTCAGTTTGGTTCGTTCGCTGTCCAGACTCAAAGATTGGATAGTGATTTCCCCGTGGCCATCGACTTGTGGTCCCTCCTTCAGCTCGTGACATCATGCTCCAACATCTGTTCGCGGCTCGTGGTCTGCCTCAACCAGCTCGTGGTGGTCGATTCGGCTCGTGCAACATCTAGGTGGTTCGTCCTATCCCTCACGGTCGGGGTGTGGGGTTCGTGATCATCCTCGTGATCGGGGTGTGCTTCACGAATGGGTATGACCAATTTCCTGCAACTCTTTCCGACCAGCTATTTACGCTATACGACGGCGTTTTCGACCATTCTAACTGTTCTAAACAACCACAAAACATTCCAAACAGTCGTAGCAACATGTATAATCAACCATAAACACCAAAACAACAAATAATCATGTCAATATGGATCAAATATACCCAAAACCCATGTTTTACCCCTTAATCATGTTTAAGCACAACTAATGATAGGATAGGAAAAACTTATCCAAATTAACCCAAACTTCTAAGAGAGCCCTAAAATAATATTTTAGAATTTTACAAGTTTTTCCAGAATTTAATTATGTATAATTTCGCTAATTACCACTAATCACCCATAATTAGCCGTAATTAGTGAAAAACGATGCAAATCACTCACCTTGGCCACAAACAAACTATAGATCTGAAATATTACCGGTTTTGGGTCGAATTCTAATGCCACACAGCAGCTTTACTTTGATTTGATGTTATTTCCCCTTGATTTGACGTTGCTTGGCTTAATCTTCAATTACAAAGCGATTACGAGCGATTTGGGATGAAATTAGGATGTGGAGGCAATGGCTAGGGTTAGAGAAATGTATTAGGCGGCTGAAAAATGAAATAAAAATCGTTTTCTTACTGTTCTCAGCATCCCCATAACCCTAATCCCGAAGTGGGTTATGGGCCCTCTTGCTAATCACCCTAATTAGGCTCGGTTAAGCTGTTTTCACCTTCTAAACCTTGTTTCAGCCATATCTCCCAAACGGTGAGTCCGTTTAGCTAATGTGACCACTCTACGGAAAGGTAAACCATCATCCAAATCTAATGGAAGTGATTTCATGTCAAAACTCCTTACCAATCAAAAGTTATGGCCCAAACAATATAAGCTAGGGGCAAAATGGTCATTTAAAAATCGGCAAAAATCATGAACATAGGAAATGAACCCAATAGTCGTCTCCCAAAGTTACATGGCTATACGACTTCGCATGAGAAAGAAATAAATATTCTATGATCCCTTGATGCGTAGAATGCGAGTCGTTACATTCTTCCCCCCTTAAAAAATTTCGCCCCCGAAATTCCTTAACTAAGAAACAAGTAAAAGGATCCCGCATGCCTACCAACCATCCACAACTATCAAACATACAAAACAACAAACAAGTCTATCCTAGCATGCGGAAAACTAAATTGTAATTAAAATCTTACCATGCAAAGAGTTCTAGATATGTCTTCCTAATGCTCTCCTCTGTCTCCCAAGTACAGTCATTCTCATTTTCGCCCCACTGAACTTTGACTAGATTCACCGCTTTCCTTCGAAGTTGCTTTGTTTCATGCTCGACAATATGAATCGTCTTGTTCCCAATCGCCTTGGGTTCTACTTCGATATCATCCAACTGATCAGGTGAAATAGTCATATCGGGGTCGTGCACGAATTTCCTTAACTGGGAAACATGAAATACATTATGAACTCCTGCCATCTTCTCTAGTAATTCAACTTTATATGCCAAATTCCCAACTTGCTCGAGGATTGGGAATGGACCAATAAATCTTGACGCCGGCTTTCCTCTCCTTCCAAATCGAATAACATTCTTTAATGGAGAGATTTTGACAAATACTAGGTTGCCAACGGAGAATTTCAAATCCTTTTGCCTCTTATCAGCATAACTCTTCTGCCTATCTTGGGCAGCCTTCATTCGCTGTTGAATGATCTTAATCTTGTCTGAAGTTTCTCTTATCACATCTTGTCCAAGCACAAACTTCTCACTAGTTTCTAACATACATGACGGTGAGTTGCATGGTCTTCCATACAAAACTTCAAATGGAGCTACACCAATACTAGATTGATAACTATTATTATATGCAAACTCTACTAGATGCAAATGGTCATCCCATGATCCACCAAAATCCAATATGCAAGCTCTCAAGAGATCTTCTAATATACGATTTGCCCTCTCTGTTTGACCATCAGTTTGAGGATGATACGCGGTACTGAGATATAATTCTAACCCTAGAGCCTCTTGTAAGCTCTTCCGAAACCCACTAGTAAACAATGGGTCTCGTTCACGCACAATGCTTTTAGGTACTCCATGAAATCTCACTACCCACTTCATATACAGTTCTGCTAATTTACTTGATGTTCTATTCGACTTGATGGGTATAAACCTTGCACTCATGGTCAATCGGTCCACAATCACCCAAATGCTATCATGGACCGACCTAGTCCTTGATAACCCATCAATGAAATCCATTGAGACTTGTTCCCATTTCCATTCTGGAATATCCAATGGTTGCAACAAACCACTAGGTTTATTTTGCTCAGCTTTAACTAACTGGCAATTTATGCACTTGGATATAAACTTCCCAATGTCTCTTTTCATCCCTTCCCAGTAGTAGGTCTGCTTCATGTCTCGATACATTTTATTACCACCGGAGTGCATAGTCAGTTTTGAGTGATGACATTCTATAAGCATTTCATCTCTCAATCCATTGACATTGGGTACAACCAGTCTACCATTCTTTCTAAGCCATCCATCTCGATCAAGCCCATACTTGTTCATCTCTTCATCGATTCCCATCTCTAACTTGGAGATGATTTCCAATAGGTTAGGATCGTCCCTCTGACTGGAACCAATCCGCTCAATCAAAGTGGGTCTGATTGTCAAACTTGCTAGCGTCTCTAGATCCAATTCGCACTTTGGTCAGAAATCGTACCCTGCTATATACTCCAGTTGCTTCCATTCTAGAAACATAGCCCCTAAATTGGCATGTATCCTACTCAATGCATCAGCTACCGCGTTGCCCTTTCCTGGTGTATACGCAGTATCGAAATCATAGGAAGCCAAGAATTCTAACCATCTCTGCTGTCGGAGATTTAGATCCTTCTGGAAGAAAAGGTACTTTAACGATTTATGATCAGTAAACAAATCGAATCTTTCTCCCAAGAGATAATGTCTCCACATCTTCAACGCGAACTGCCAATTCCAAATCATGGGTAGAATATCTTTTCTCATGCAGTTCAGTTGCCGACTTGCATAAGCTACAACCTTACCTCCTTGCAAGAATACAGCACCCAGTCCGGTACCACATGCATCTGTATATACTGTCATCTCTTCATTTCCCTTAGAAATGACTAACACTGGTGCACATGTCAACTTTTCCTTTAGACTCTTGAATGCATTCTCTCACTTTTCGTCTCAGATGAAAGCTTGATTCTTCTTGGTCAACTGAGTCAACGGTGCTGCTATCTTGGAAATTCTTGGATAAACTTACGATAATATCCAGCTAACCGCAAGAAACTTCTTACGTATTTTGCATTCTTGGGCATAGACCAATCTTGTACCATAGTCACCTTCGCAGGGTCCACGGTAATACCATTCTCTGAAACAACATGGCCCAAGAATCTCACTTCCCTTCTCCAGAAGTGACACTTAGAAAACTTTACTTTCAATTGGTGTTTTCTCAACACCTCCATCACTATCCTCAAATGTACCTTGTGTTCTTCCTCTGTCCTTGAATAAACCAAGATATCATCTACGAACACAAGAACAAACTTATTCAATTGATCTCGGAATACTCTATTCATAAGATCCACAAAATATGCTGGTGCATTGGTCAACCCGAATGGCATGACCAACCACTCATAGAATTCAGACGACGTCTGAAAGGTCGTTTTAGCTATACTCTCAGCTTCCACCCTAAACTGATGAAAACCTGTCGCGAGATCCAACTGGGAGAACACTCTCGTGCCACTCAACTGATCAAACTAATCATCTATCCGTGGTAGAGGATACTTATTCTTCCTCGTCGCCTTATTCAACTCGCGGTAGTCCACACACAATCGAAGGGAACCATCTGCCTAGGTAGCAAACACAACTGGTGCTCCCCACTCAGAAACACTTCTTCTGATAAATCCCTTCTTCAAAAGATCGCTTACTTGCACCTCAAGCTCTCGCTGCTCCCTTGGTGCCATACGACGAAGTGGCATCACTATAGGTCTGACATCTTTCACTAAATCAATATGAAGCTCAATCTCTCGGTGTGGTGGAAGTCCAGTCACTTCCTCGAAGATGTCCGGATACTGGCCAGCCACGGGCACATCTGACAACTCATCATGTGGGATGTCGAGGGAATTTAGAAAACTAGCCATTACCCCATCACTAGGTAGACCACCAAACACTACCCTCCGCCCATCATCCGCTCTAACTGTCACCAAAAAGCCCTCATAGTCTACCACCACCCTATACCTTTAGAGCCAATCGACTCCCAAAATAACGTCAAACCCAGTAAAGCCCAAAACAAAGCAATCACAATAAAACATACATCCATGACTTGAAAAGACCACATTACGACAAATCATACTAAGGCTAGTCGAACCGCCAATCGGGTTCGTCACTGCTAAAGGTCTATCGACTATTTCGGGTTCCAATCCCAACCTATCTACCAGATCAGTAGATATGAAGGAACGGGAAGCCCCAGTATCAAACAATACTTGAACAAGAACATCATAAACAGAAAGCATACCTTGAATGACGACATTCTTTCCTTTCTCTGCCACAGTTGGGGCATTCGACGAAGAGGAACAGCATTGATAACATATGCTTTCACAATCTGCTTTTCTTTAGGGGGTTGCGGACACTTATCCTTGTGATGTCCCACTTGGCCGCAGTTGAAGCACTTCCTGTCCGCAGGCTTTGCTCGACATTCTTTAGCATAATGGCCCTTTTGTCACAGCTAAAGCACTCAACATCTTTCTTACTCTATTTCTGACCATCCTTAGTTTGATACTGCTTCCTCTTATTCTGAGAATTATTCTTGCCTCCACCGCTTGCTTGCGGCTTTGGCCCCTCTGCAGATACAACAACGACTTCAGTCTTGGGCTTAGGATAAAGGCTCTCTTACCTCAATGCTTTTCCAACAATTGATTCAAAAGCCTCATCAATATGATTTATAAGCCTTTCTCCCAAGTACTGATCTAAGCCAGTTGTGGACTTCTCATTATTCTTCTCGGGAGTGTCGATAAGAGATAATCCATACTTTGATAAAGTATCGAACTCGGCAATATACTCCGAGATTGCCCTACCATTCTGCTTAAGCTCCAGAAATTTCCTAAACAATTCTGATTTTTGAGCAGCTGGGATAAACTTATCACTGAATCGGGCCTCAAACTGATCCCAAGTAACTTGATCCTCATGAGTAGCTGCCTTAATAGCATTCCACCAATTCATCGCCCGTCCTTGCAGTTGACGGGATGCTAGCTTTCTCTTTGTCGCATACTCGATACCCACGTCTTCAAAGATACGCTCATAGATTTCCAACCAATCCTGAACTTCTATAGCTGATTACGTTCCGTGGAACGGCTTCCCACCAAGACTAGTGTAATCCTTGCAAAGCTTGGCAAAATTAGCTCTAGGCACCTGCACCGCTGCACCACCACCATTTGCAGCATTGGGAACTGCTCCTTGCACATTTCTAAGCATCTCTCTCATGAAGTCAGTGAACATCGTCCTCATATCAGGAGCATTCCCATTATTAGCTCCTCTACCAGTACCCCTAGCATATCGTCTCATCGTTCAATCTGTAAGGAGAAAACAGTTAACCATCTCTTCAGTGGTGCCAGTGTAGTGCGATTTCAACCTTAAATATACCAATAATATATATATATATATATATAGCTTTTGAAAACCAAAATATCACAAATACGCGCTCTCATATATGTACTATCCCTCCTTGGTGTCTTCCCTAGGTTAACTACGCAACCTAGAGTTCTGATACCAAATGTGATGGCCAGCCCCTCACCAGCCGACATTTCCAATGAAAGTGCGTCGTGCCTATGCCTGACCAGCACGAGACGGTCGTCAAAGAAAAGAAAGAAGGGAATTTGAACTAACAAGGAACCTGTAGAATGTCTCACAGCGCATGGAATAAAATATAATAATAACGTACTTGACATAAAACAGGCGAGGCAGTGCATAAGCTGAGAACTAAACCATAATCATCGTAGCAGCGGAAATTCAAAATACAGCTTATGTTCCACATCATCATTATTACAACTTTGGAGAACTGTCTCTAAAGCAAAATAAGAAAGGTACACTACTAATGCCCAAAGTAGTGACCAGTAGCGACACATAGAGAATACACACACACACACACACACACACACACACATATATATATATATATATATCATACGTGGAAGCCTCCTGCTCGTCTCTGGTACATCTACTCGTGCATACCACCTAACCTATCTCTAGTCTGCATGTTTATGAGCACCCAGAGTAATAAGAAGAGACATAAAACTCTGGGTCAGACAAAAGTCTGGTATGAGCAATAAGCAACAAAACATATGGTGTAAAGATACCGGGGAGGGGTGTGCATGTCATAGTGATGTCAAACAATCAAGCATAACAACCATCCTCACATCTCTCACTCAGTGCGTAAAGTATAGGATATCCACCTCTTTGATCAACCAAATCCTTGCTATGATCACTCGGCCCCATGGAGTCATGACGACTCCACTGCACTGATCCATAGTCACTAGTCTTTGCTATGTCCACTCTGCCCCATGAAGTCATGTAGACTCCACTGCACTGGCTCATAGCCATGCTACGATCACTCTGCCCCATGGAGTAGTAACTACCCCACTGCACTGATACGTAGCCTAACATCCATCTTGGTGGTGAATCAAAGCTATAGACATCGATAACTACTTAGCACGTATCCCGCAGCAAATCCCAATCATGAAGTTAACTCGTTGGTTCCCGTCCGGATCCCAAGTACAAACTTCCCATTTGGACTATCTTCGCATCTCCGGTTGTGGTCATCATCTCCGTTCGTGATTCTTCAATTCGGTTCGTTCGCTGTCCAGAATCAAAGATTGGATCGTGATTTCCCCTGGCCATCGGCTTGTGGTCCCTCCTTCAGCTCGTGGCTCGTGATATCATGCTCCAACATCGGTTCGCGGCTCGTGGTCTGCCTCCTCCAGCTCGTGGTGGACGATTCGGCTCGTGCAACATCTAGGTGGTTCGTCCAATCCCTCACGGTCGGGGTGTGGGGTTCGTGATCATCCTCACGATCGGGGTGTGGGATTCGTGATCATCCTCACGATCGGGGTGTGCTTCACGAACGGGTATGACCAATTTCCTGCAACTATTTCCAGCCAGCTATTTACGCCATACGACGGCGTTTTCGACCATTCTAACTGTTCTAAACAACCACAAAACAATCCAAATAGTCATAATAACATGTATAATCAACCATAAACACCAAAACAACAAATAATCATGTCAATATGGGTCAAACATACCCAAAACCCATGTTTTTCTCCTTAATCATGTTTAAGCACAACTAATGATAGGATTAGAAAAACTTATCCAAATTAACCCAAATTTCTAACAGAGCCCTAAACTAATATTTTAGAACTCTACAAATTTTTCCAGAATTTAATTACGTATAATTTCGCTAATTACCACTAATCATCCCTAATTAGCCGTAATTAGTGAAAACGATGCAAATCACTCACCTTGGCCACAAACAAACTATAGATCTGAAATATTATCTGTTTTGGGTCAAATTCTAATGCAACACAGCAGCTCCAACTCTGATTTGGTGTTATTTCCCCTTGATTTGACGTAGCTTGGCTTAATCTTCAATTAGAAAGCGATTAGGAGCGATTTGGGATGAAATTAGAAGGTGGAGGCCATGACTAGTGTTAGAGAAATATTTTAGACGGCTGAAAAATGAAATAAAAATCGTTTTCCTACTGTTCTCAGCTCCCTATAACCCGAGTCCCGAAATGGGTTATGGGACCTCTTGCTAATCACCCTAATTAGGCCCGGTTAAGCTGTTTTCACCTTCTAAACATTGTTTCAGCCATATCTCCCAAACGGTGAGTCCGTTTGTCTAATGTGACCACTCTACGGAAAGATAAATCATGATCCGAATCTAATAGAAGTGGTTTCAGGTCAAAACTCCTTACCAATCAAAAGTTATGGCCGAAACAAGATCAGCTTGGGGGCAAAACGGTCATTTAAAAATCGGCAAAAATCATGAACATGGGAAATGAACCTAATAGTCGTCTCCCAAAGTTACATGGCTATACGACTTCGCATGAGAAAGAAATAAATATTCTACGATCCCCTGATGCGTAGAATGCGCGTCGTTATATTAATCGTCATAGTAATTATTCAGAATGGGTCAAACCCAGTCTTTCCGAATAACTCGCGTATTTTATAATAAAAAAAATCAAGTTCTATGAAGACATATCATACGCCTCATTCCAATTCAGAATATTCTTTTAATAGAATATTCATATTAATAGGGAAAGGTTCCCATGAATTATATCAAAGATAAATTATTTTAAATTTATTCTTTAATCTTCTTTTTAAAGATTTATTAAAACTCCAATTTGGTTTTAATATCAAAAATCATTGCTTTATGATTATTCAACTTTTAACAAATTAATCTCGTCTTTAACTGGGTTAAAGAATCAATGTCATTTAAAAACATTGTTCACGATAAACCCAAAATCATCTTCCATTAAATATGGAATTTTCACAGAAATCAAATCAATACATAATCTATATAAATTTCCGTATCAGACCGATAATATAAATAGAATAATGACAAAGCCTTTTAAATTCCATATATAGTAACAGTCTTCTTTTACAGAAGCCTATCTCGATTATTATCAAATCGAATTTCCACTCAATTCCCAATTTAATATATTAAATTGGAAAACTTGACTTTAGAAATTTTCTTTTTAAATCTTATTATAAAGATTTATAAATTCCAAATTATATTTTCATTGTTAATCGGGTTAAAGAACGAATGTCGTTTAAAACACAGTTCACGGTAAAACCAATTCGCATATCATTTTATTTCCATTACTAAATATAATTGGAAACTTTAATAATCTTAATTAAAAGATTTATTCCTACATGCGGGGTTCAAGAACAGTGTCATTTAAGACGCCATCCACGACAACCCAAAAATCCAATTCTTTTATTTAATTCTAGTTGAATCTTAATTAATTAGAAGGCACCATTAAATCTTAATTTAAAAGATTTATTCTAGCTAATAACTAGTTCATTTCAATAAAAATATTTTTTTTTATCTTTTGTGTCCATCCAAAAACGGACATAGAAATCATTATTTTATTCTTCGTTGAATATTATTTTAAAATATTCGTTATTTAATAATATTCTTTATATAAAAAGATTCTTTATATAAAATATTCTTTTTATTACAATATTCTTTACTTTAAAATAATCTTTATATTACAATGTCCTTTAAAAAAATTCTTTATTTAAAAGATATTTTGAATCGGAATGTGACTCAATCATTTACCATATAATTTTGGCTATATGGATTTCATCCATCATATGTATATGACAACAAATGATAAATAATCATCAAACCATCCATTCAACATCCAAAGTGAAATTTAGAACTGTGTGAGCATTAAAATGAATAAATAACGCTCATCGCAGCCTGTCAATCCATCGATCAACATTCAACTAAATATTGGGACTAGTGTATGTCAAATATCATCCCAATACCCGTGTGGGGTTTTCAGCCAACAACAATTCATATAAATAAATAACTGGTTAATGAATTTAACCAATTTTAATTCTGCTAACATGTCGTTGATAATGAATAAAACATGTTATGTTATTCCTAGTGCCGAATAAAAATATATTTTACTCGTATAATTTCCCTATACATGTTTTCTAATGTTTAATAAATGTAATTTATTCACATGACCTTATTGCTGATGACAAATAAAAAGATAATTCCTATTTCCTTTTATTTGTATGCAAATTTCTATTTTAAACTTTTTTAACAAATAAAAAGAAATGTTTTAATTGTATGTATAGTTTCAAATCATAACATATGAATTGCCTCTTTATTCCGTACACAAGTTCTGATGTAAAATTTGATAATACAACTGTCACTTGGATTTGCATACAAATTCTATTATATAAATTAACAATAAAATGTCACTTTAATTTACATACAATTCTAATATATGTTTTGACCAATAATAAGATACTTATATGTGCATATAACTTCTAATGTATGTTATGCAAATTAAAGTGATTCTTATAATTGCATATAATTATATTTCAACAAATTGTATAAAAAGTGATACATTCATTTTGTTGACAATTCTATTTCAACAAAACGATTTAAAGGCGGTAATTTCATTTTGTTAAAAATTCTAGGTTAACAAAATGAATAAAAAGTGGTAATTCATATTGTTAATAATTCTAATTTTAACAATATGGATATTTTTGTTGTAACACAAATCTATTCAACAAAAATGCTGCTTGTGTATTAACACAAACCTATTTAACAAAAATGCTATTTGTATTTAATTCATTTATTTAACCAAAAATGTAAATTTTGTTTTTAGCCATCTTATTTCGACAAAACGTATATTTTTGTTTTCACTAATATATTTTGATAAAAATGTTCTTTTCATCCCAGCCATTTGGTTTCAACAAATATAATGTATTTGTTTCAACCAATCTTTTTGGCTAAAACGTATATTTTGGCAAAAATGTATATTTTGATAAAAAAAAATATTTCTAATTCAACTATCTTAATTTGTCAAAATGTTCATTTTTTTTCTTATAATTCTAATTTGGCAAAAATGTTCATCTTTGGCGTTAACAATTATATTTTGACAAAAAGGCCAATTTTGTTTCAGCGGTTACATTTTTACAAAAGTGAAAAATTCGGTTTCAACTATTGTGTTTTGACAAAAATGGATATTTTGTTTTAACTAATGTGTTTTGACAAAATGTATATTTTGTTCAACAATTCTAATTTAACGAAAATGAATGTTTTTATTTCAACTATACCAATTGACAAAAATGAATGTTTTTGTTCAATTAAACTATAATGACCAAAATTGAATATTTTTTGTTTAACTATTCTATATTGACAAAAATGAATATTTTTGTTTGACTATTCTGTATTGACAAAAATAAATATTTTTGTTTAACAATTCTAATGCGACAAATTGAAAATGTTTGTTTTGACAAATCTAATGCGACAAAAATGATAATGTTTGTTTTGCTAAATCTAATGTGACCAAAAATGATAATGTTTGTTTTGCTAAATTATTAAGCAAATGTGATAAATTTTGTTATCCTTTTATTTTAATCCTTTTTATTCTAAACTTCTTATTCTAATATTTTTGACACATATTTTAAATTTGTCTCAATAACATGTTTTGACACAAATGATAACCTTTATTTCAATTTACATGTTTTGACAAAAATCTATATTTTTATTTCTATAATCATGCTTTGATAAAAATGTTATTTTTATTTCAACTAACATGTTTGACAAAAATGAATATTTTTATTTCATATAAAATGACAACAAAAATGGTACTTTCAGCTCTTCTATTTTTATTTCATATAAAATGTAAATAAAAATGCAACTTTAAAATCTATTCTTTTCATTACAACTAAAGTGACAATAAAAATGTTTCTTTTGTATCAATTCTTTTTATTGTAACTAACTTGACAATAAAAATGTTATTTTTAAATCTATCCTTTTTATTGTAACTAAATTAACCATAAAAATGTTACTTTAAATACATTCTTTTTATTGCATATAAAACGACAATAAAAATGTTACTCTTTAATCTACACTTTTTATTGTATATAAAATGACAATAAAAATGTTACTTTTAAATCTCAATTCTATTTCAGTGTAACTAATTGAAAATAAAAATGAAATCCTTTTTTTCCAATTCTAATCTTTGTAACTAATTGAAAATATAATCTTTTAATTGAAACAAAATGACACTAAAAACATGTTTCTTTTAGTTGAAACAACATGATGCTAAAAATATGTTTCTTTTTAAGTCTACTTCTAACAAAACCAATGAAATGATAACTTTATTTTGTTGGTTATCCAATCTCAACAAAAGCAATCCTTTTGTTTTGACACAACTCTATATTTCAGGTTTCAATAAAATTGAATACTTTTGTTATTGAAACAAAACCTAAGCAAATCCGTGTTCGGGTTTCTAAATAAAAATGATATTTTTATTATTGAACAAATCAATACCCATGGATCTGAATGAAGGATGAAGTCATTATTATAAAACAAATCTATATTCTTGGATATAAAATGAAAGTAAAGTTTTTTTTTATTTCAAATCCAAATCCATATTCGTAGATCTAAAATAAAAATATGATTTTTATTTCAAATCCAATCAATATCTATAGATCTAAAATAAAAATATGATTTTTATTTCAAATCCAAGACTAATAGTAATCTATAGATTCAAGAGGAAGAATTTTCAATGCAAATCTAAATCTAACTAAACACATACATCACAATCATCATAATTAACAAGAAACGAATACAATATCATACATCGCAGATTTGAATTAATTAACATACATACATGGAATTTAAATGACGGGAGATAATTAAATTTTAACTATTTTTAAATATAGAAATCTCACAGTGATTTCTGTTTGAAATTTCAACATGCTCGGTTTCAACTCTAGTCAGTTCCAGATTGTAGATCTCATTTCTGCGATTCCAACGGATCTGAAATCGCGCGATTTCGATCTCTAGATAAAAAATATGATTTTTATTAGCGTTAATTACATAGATCGTGAATTAAATAATTATCAAACAAATAATTACTCCTCTTCCTCACGTTAATCCTCCTCTTCTTGTGACAACTGGGAATTTCGCTCGATCCGAATCGATCGCTAAACCGACCAAGACCGTTCGAAACTCCTGATTGTTTTGAGAACACGACAAATCGGAATGCAAATAGAAGAACATTTCATTACTTATTACAACAATTCCATCAGAATACAAGAATATACAGAGTATAAACAAATATTACACAGAAAATATCAGAGATTTAAATTACATTTAAATACATCGTAGTGGAAAAACAATACAAAGCACAACTGAAAACAAATACACGGATACAGAGCTTTCCGAATACCGCTTCAGCTGTAAATCAGAATCCTGTGAATATAAATCTGCAAAACCAAAACTACTAGCTGCCCGTGCGGAAATAGGGGCACCCAAAGTTTAGGTTAAAACAATAAACTCTAGGTCAGTCATGTGACTAGTGTGAGAACTAAAATAGTTATTTAAAGCTTTACTTTAAATAAGATATATCAAGGGACCACGCCGTATAACACAGAACGGGTTTCCTCCCAAGAATACCAATGCATATAACAAAACAGCGCAATGCTTTTTTGGAAAAATGAAGCTATTATAAGACCCAGGTCCCATCACACAATGCAACACAAGCCGGAGGATAGAGTTTTTCCTTATAATAGCCAAACATGCTTGGTATATTAAAAACAAATCATTTGATACTATTATAAGCGCATAGTGTATAAAACAACTTCAAATATAAATGTATCAATCCTAGACGGCATGGGTACCATATATCATGTCGCCAATACTAGGCACTACAATCAAAACCGCAAAGTCACGTATTGGAAGTTGGATTTCAATTTGTGAACCGAGGCAAGGGATCGTCCTCTACCGAATTCGAGACGCTCTAGCCCGCCCCTCAGGAACAGCCGCAACTTCCCCTTGGATCGTCAGGGCCGATCCACCGATGTGGATTATAATGCCTGAACACTGCGTTTCCCCGCCCTTTGGGGCGTCAATGAGCCAAATGACTACATCGGCTCCGCATAGTCACCGATATATCCGAGGTGCCTCGCAATAGCAAAAACCACACAGGTGAAAATAATATAAATGTCAGGGCTGGTAGGTCACTGACACCACCCTAGCTAGAAGGAAACGCATGCCCTCCCTGTGGTCCTCTCCCGTTTCTGGTTCACAACCGGGGTGTGAGGCTCGCGAATTAACGCTACACAAATTTATGTCACACAGGCCGTGCTTTGATCATCAACCATAAGACTCTACTTTTCAACAAAAGCCTTGATCATTTGCCACTTAAGCATGCCACACAGGCAATTCACTCCATGCAATTGATATCCATTAATATATAACCTCTGAGCTCGTACATCTAAGAGAAGGGCGTTAAGCAAGAGAATAAATTCTCCGCCGCCAAACAGATATATATTTAATAGAAATCAATCACAGAGAATAAAATCCAATGTCAGACACGCAGTACATTTACAAGACCATTCCGGGTCTGAACGAAACCAGAGGCACCTTGTACCTCGCATATCCATCGGTCTCCAAGTACGTCTGGACGATCACCAACTGATTCCCTCCTCTTGGGTGTACAGCCCAATCAAGATCATCAGTAATTATCCAAACGATGTGAGGACCTCCGGTCTTCGACCACCGTCTTCATCCTTGACACATCATCGAATCAGTTATTCGGAATGGGATAAACCCAGTCTTTCTGAATAACTCGCGTATATAATAAACAAGTGTTACACAAACACAACATACGCCTCATTCCAATTTAGAATATTCTTTTATTAAAATATTCTTATACATTGGGAAAGGTTCCCATTAATTTTATCAAAGATAAATTCCTTAAATTTATTCTTTAATCTTCTTTTAAATATCAATTCAAACCAAGTTATGGTTTATCCAAACTAGTCGGGATTAGCGAACCTTACCGAAGTAATCACTTATTTTAATTTCCCAATCCCAACCTATTCATCCCATGAAGTAAAATTGGTAATACTTCATATCTAACACCACGGTGTTATCGGTAAATTCAATTACCATTTCATGTTCAAATCTAATTAAAGATTTAACTATCGCGTGGAGCAAAACTGGTGATACTCCATTCTCGATCATTTCAATCTAGTTAAAGATTCATTAAAACTCCACTTGGTTTTAATCTTCCCGAAAATCAATATTAATGATTGTTTAACTTGGAAAATCATATCCTATCTTTAACTGGGTTAAAGAACCAATGTCATTTAAAACACGGTTCACGATAAACCCAAAATCACATTCCATTCTATCAGCCTTTAACCGTAAACTAGCAAGTGAACAATTCCCCAAGTATTAACCCCGAAGGCCGAAACCAACATCAGATCAATACCCAAGAAACCATTCAACTTGACTAATCTCCAGTTAGTTTCTGATTTTCTTAACTCCGTTGGGTCTAAGAACAGTATTATTAAAGATACCGTTCACGACAACCCAAAACCCATTTGATATTAAATACAAGGCTCTGAATAGAAAATATATCGGCTTATATTCAATATCAAATTCTACGACCAACAAATATCGTATTGGAAATAACGATATAAATATATCTTTCAAATTTCCTTAACAATATCTGTATAATCACGAAATCCAACATCGAAATATTCCAAAGACAATTTCGATTCAAATCCATTCCAATTCAATTATTGGAATTTCTGGTTACTTTTAAAACCCTTTCAAATCCAATTTATTTATTTCAAAAATAAATGGATTTTAGTTCTAGTTCAAAACTAGTTCATTTCGATAAAATCTATTTTTATCTTTTCAAATATGGAGTTTTTCATCCCCATTCTTTCCAAATCATTTCTTATGATTTTACACAAATTATTACTATTTTTAATAATTTTATCAAGGCCCGTACAGTCGATTTCCATAAACGGCTATCGAACTGCACTTACAACGACCTTTTCCAAATTTGATTTGGACATAATTCCAAATCCAGCTGTTAGATTTCAAATCTCTAATATTCGTTAGAAAGCTCTTTTCGATAAGAACCCAACGGTCCCGGTTTTAGAGAATCCGACGGTCGGATCTCCCGTAACGTCAATTCGAAGTCAATGGACGAAATTCGCGAACTGCCGCAGCGCGGCGCGTTCTATTCAGGCCATTATATATATATTATATATATTTCATTGATTTCCTTTCAAAACTTATTTTATAATTCGTTTTCAAAACGATTTCAACTTCATATTCAATTTCTAATCAAAATTGAATATTCCATTTCATTAATCTATAAATGATAATATTTTCAAAATGTTATATTTTCAAATCACTTCCTTTTCTATATTCATTATAAAAATGAATAAAATCGATATAAATACCGTTCACGTCAAAATGGCATAAATCTAATCAACACGGCTTTTATTCAACACATGAATGTTTATTCTATTCAACACATGAATATTTATTTTATTCAACACATGAATATTTATTTTATTCAACACATGAATTTTTATTTTATTCAACACATGAATTTATACTATTCTACACATGAATTTTCTTTCTATTCAACACATGAATTTTCTTTTATAATATTCCTTATTTTCCCAATTGGAACGAGGCCCAATCAATTACCATATAATGTTAATTATATGGATTCCCTATAACACATGTATATAATAGCAACGATAAATCATCAACCATCATCCAGAGTGCACCACACAACTGCATAAGCATTAAATATAAATAATTAACGCTTACACAGTCTGTCAACCCATCGATTGATATACAACTAAACAATCGGGATTAGTGTACGTCAAATATCATCCCAATACCCGTGTGGGGTTTCAAATCAACAAACACATATTTTTATTTGTGCAGTTGGGCGATGTGTAAAATTTATCGTCCCAATCAATATCAGTCAAATGGGTGTACATAAACAAATCGTCCGATTTGTTTATAAATATTTATTTTATATACACGTTAAAAATTATATTTTTAACTATCAAATATTTATAAGGATAAAATATTTTATTTTATTCCACACCACACAATCAAATTTCACAACACAGCAATCAAACAAACAAGTCGTCCATGGTCTGTGGACGACGGGTGTCGGGTGCTGCTAAGCACACGCTGCATCCTAGTATATATTTCAACTAGAAAACAAGTTAAAAGTGAGAAGTTCTCACCGAGGGATCCACTCCGCCATTCTTTATTTATGAATTTCAGAACAGAGCCGACTTGCTTGAAATCCCATCACAATCTTCATCGCGCTGTTCATTGTAAAAATCACATCTTTATTTCAATTCTAAAAATTATATTTTTACTTCGCTAAAAATTATATTTTTATGCCGTTCTTTTCCAAACAAAGTCTATATTTTTATCTCGTTCTTTTCATATTCTAAAAATCTCAACTTTACTTACATAAAATTTATAACTTGTTAAACGCTTTATATACAATAAAGATTATATTTTTATTTCATATCTAAACGTATAAAAATCATATTTTCACATCGTTATTTTCTATATAAAAATTATATCTTTATGTCGCTAGTTCATATATAAAAATGAAATTTTTTCTCATATATTAAAAATCTAATCTTTCTTACTTCAAAGATCTAATCTTTTCATGAATAAAAATATAAACTTTCTACTAAAAATCTTATCTTTTTCTAATATAAAAATCTTATCTTTTTAGTTTTCGCTAATATATATAAATATAAACTAATTTATATTCATATATATATATATATTCTAATTATCTAAATAAACAAAGACAAAACAAAATAAAATAAATAAGAACTCACAGTTGAAATCGGGAGAAGGGGGGTGCTGTTGCGATTGGCGGCGGAGGTGGGGAAGCTGGGGTGCTCAGGCGGCGGTTGTGCTCGGGGGTTGGGGCTTAGGGCTGTGGTACGGCGTCTTTCTCGAACGGGGGCTTTGGTGCACGGGAGAAGAGGGCGAGGTGAGGTAGGAGGAGTGTAATGACCCGCATTTTTCGGGGGTATAATTAATTTATTTAATTATATAAATAGTGATATAGGGAATTAAATCATCGTTTAATTAAATTATAGTGAATATTTAATTAATTTAAATAATTAAATAATATATTTAATTCAGAAATAACCATAAATAGTGAATTGACAATATAATGTGAACTGGGTCATTCCCGAGATTTAGTTCAGCTTAGAGTTGAGATATATTAGCGAATATATTCAATCGACGACAGTTTGAATGTATAATTATAATATAATTAAAATAGAGCTTGAAATGGCGCTGCAGTTCACGATTTGGCGATTTGAACTTCAACTGAATGTACAGGATTCGTTTTAAAACGGATTTCTGTGAAACAAGAAACGTGTGGAGCTGGTGGAGTATATCTTTCTAGTGGAAGAGAAAAATCGGGATTTCGTCGTGTAGATTTTGATGTATGTCCAAATCAAATTTTAGAAAAGTCGTTGTGGAATTCCTTTATAATTTATAAAGGAATTATTTATATTTTTAAAAGGGATTTCAATATAAATCAAATATCGGGTTGACCCAGAAGTGAATATCGAGTTGTAAATACATACAGGAATATTCTAGAGCTGTGTGGTATGCCACTGTGAATATAGACGATAATATTTAATTTTTAATATTTAATTTAATTATATTTAAATATATTTATATATTTAAATAGGTTATTTAGAGCGTTAAAAATAGCCACTTTTGCAAACGAAGTCGGAATTCGACGAAACCAGTTTTGTTGGATCCGCAATATCAAATAGTTGTTAGATTTCCAGTTTCGTGATTTTTAAAAGTCACTGTGTGGCCGTACGGATTTTTAGAGTGTAAAATAGTCAGCATTTCGACAGTTAAAAATACGTTGTGCGAGCATACGGAGTCGGAATTCGACGAAACCAGTTTCGTTGGGACCGTAATGTCAAACTCTAGCTACATGTCCAATTTGGTGATTTTTGGGTATCACATGTGACTATACGAATTTTTAGAAGACTGAAAATGAATATAAAATAACAAAGAAAATATCTAAACTAAATGTGAGGCCAAAACAAAGGCCACATCCCTCCTTTACAACCACACCAGTAAACCCCATCCCTTATAAAAGCAAAATACAAGCCGCCGAATTCATTTGTTTTTCAGAAAACCCAAACCTAATGTTTCGAAATCAATAACAAATAAAAAGAAAATTTTATAAATCATGTGTTGAATTTCTTCGAGTTCATGAAGTATTACTCCTCGATCCTACATGCTTTACGTTGAACTCGGTGAGATTTTTCTGGCTCGCGGTTTACTGAGTGAAGTTAGGGTTCGGAATTTTGTGGTATGGAGAGGATCGATCAGGATCTAAAAGGTGTCTTTGGTTTCAGCATAGTCTTTAGCACCTCAGGTGGATTTTTGGGGGCATTCGGTTGTAACTGGGATCGACGGCTACACTGTGTAGAGCGTGGTAGGGGTTCCGATGGGTTTTGTTGGGAGCTATCGAGTTGGTTTTGATGGTGATGCATTCGTAGAGATTAGGAAGGGAAGGGCGATGGTGAAACTGGTTTACGGATTCGCGGTGTGTTGAGGGAGTTCGTGGATGGAGGAAATGTCGAAATGGCCATTGAAGTTGAGGAGCAGGTCACGGTAAAGTGTGGTGAGGGAGGAAGCACGTTGCGGGTCGGTATTGGGGTAATGGGCCCAGAAATTATGGTGAAGCCCAATATTCAGTTTTAATTTGAGTGTTAAGTTAAATTTAAATAACTATATTGCTTGTAAACTTAATATCTCGGTCATACTTTATCAGAATGACGAACCGTAAGTTGCGTTGGGACCGCATGGACGAGAGCTTCACAATGAAGCTGACTGGGAGTGGATTGGGGCTCGCTACAATTTATTGTGAAATAAATTGTCCATCGAAATCAAGCGACAATTTTCGTTATTTAACGATGATAGTCCAATGTGAGTAAAACTCACCAACTCTGAACAGTTATATTTTTATAACGTATTTTTAGAACTGTTAATCATCTGTTGATTGCTGTGTGTTGGTTGATTGATTGAACTGCTAGTCAGTTAGTAAAAATTATATATATATATATATATAATTATATATATATTTAAACCGTTAAATATTTATATATTGATTATGCTATCAGAATAATTTATATTGAACTGAAAGTGATGATAATCATATTGTGTAACATCTGTGGATGCAGGGAGACAGGTTGGAGGAATCCGACTGGATTCCTCAACAGTTATTTTATTGTTTTTCATATATTTTAATATATGATGTGAATTATAACCTATTGTTGATTGTGTGTGTATGGACGAGATTAGACATCGTAATTTGATATGTTAAAATACCATAACATGCCGGAATGTTGATAGGGGAATTTTCAAAGTGATATTGAAAATAGAATATTTATAAAATGGGATATTTATAAATAAGAGATATTTATAAAGTGGAATATTTATAAATAAGAAATGTTTATAAATTGGAATATTTATAAAGAGGAGATATTCAAAAAGGAAATAATTACAAACCATTTTCTTTTTGAATGGAAAGGCCTGTGTGGCGGGTTTGGGGATTTTCCCGATGCTCCCGATACAAAGGAGGTTATGGCGAATTTTCCTGGCAATTTAAGGAGTTAGAATATTTTTAAGAATAAATTTGAAAAGGGAAAATTTGCAAACCGTTTGCAAATAGAATAAAATAGAGAAAAGAAATATTTGTAAACCATTTACAAATAGAATTGAAAGGGGAATATTTAGAAAATAAATAGAGTTAATAAAAAGGAAATTGGTTTATAAAGGAAGCCGTTATAAAAAGGAGAAATCGAATATGGTGTTCTATTTAGAAATCGAATATGGTATTCGAAGTTAGAAATCGAATATGGTATTCGAAGTTAGTACCCGAATATGGTATTCGAAAGTTAGTTAATCGAATATGGTATTCGAAAGTTAGTTAATCGAATATGGTATTCGAAGTAAGTTAATCGAATCTGGTATTCGAAAGTTAGTTAATCGAATATATTATTCGAAAGGGGGTTAGTCGAGTTAGAGTAAATCAGTTAGAGTTAACCAGTTAGAGTTAATCAGTTAGAGTTAACCAGTTAGAGTTAATCAGTTAGAGTTAACCAATTAGAGCTAATCAGTTAGAGTTAATCAAATAAGTGTTAATCCAAATGAGTTGCCATCTCATACGACTGCTAGCGTAATTCGCAGGCTGTAAATAGCCTAAGGCGGTTGGATGTTGCCTAAGGGAATCAGGCGTAACCATTGTGATCATTGCGATATAGAGTCAAGCGAATGGAGTTAAATCGATTCTAGTTATTCGATAGGAGTTAATCAAGATGAGTTAAATAAGTTAAGTTAAATCGAATCTAGTTATTCGATAGGAGTTAATCAAGATGAGTTAAATAAGTTAAGTTAATCGAATCTAGTTATTCGATAGGAGTTAATCAAGATGAGTTAAATAAGTTAAGTTAATCGAATCTAGTTATTCGATAGGAGTTAATCAAGTTGAGTTAAATAAAACCAAGTTAGTCGAGGCTAGGTTAATCGAATCGAATTGGTCGAACCAAGTAAGTCGAGTTAGTCGATTCAAGTTAAGTTAGTCGAGTTAAGTTCGGCGAGTTAAATTAATCGATGTTAGTTTCATCGAAAGGAGTTATCGATGTTAGTTTCATCGAAAGGAGTTATCGATGTTAGTTTCATCGAAAGGAGTTATCGATGTTAGTTTCATCGAAAGGAGTTATCGATGTTAGTTTGATCGAAGTGAGATTTATCGAATAAGAGTTATTCGAGAAGGAGTAATCAAATATAGTTTATTCGAAAGTGAGATTTTCAAATATGAGATATTTGAAAAGAAAGAGTTATCGAATATTAGTTATTCGAAGAGAGATTATCGAATATCGTTTATTCGAGAAGGAGTAATCAAATATAGTATATTCGAAAGGAAGGAGTTAATCGAATATAGGTTATTCGAAGAAGAGTTAATCAAATAGAGATTTCTCGAAGAGAGTTAATCGGAAAATTCGATTATATCGAATTCGGGAAAGTACTTATACTTTCCAGTGTTTAAATAGAGATTTATTTATTTATAAATAAATAAGTGTTAGGTTAATTATTCACTAATAAGAATAGAAGTTATAATTAAAGTTAGGTAATTCGGAAGTAGGGATTATAACGTTATCGTTATAACCAATGTTTTAAATATAAAAGTGGACTAGTAAAATTGAATCCGAGAAAGGCGTAATGAAGTTGTTAAAGATTAAAAGATAAACTTTGACCATTTCGAAGTTATAACGTTGTTCAGTTAAGGTCTGAGAGGTAATTATACCCCAACTTGAGTGACTTCCTTCTTAACTAAGAAATGGTAAGGTTTGATCGTAAAGGAGTTTTGGAAATGTTTTCCAAACGAGAATCAGAAATGTTTTCTGATAAAAGAAAATAAGAATTTAGAATATAGGGAAACAGGAGATAAGTAAATAAATGAACTAAAGAGATTAATGTTAAATGATGTTTGTTCGATATAATTTCCATCTGGAAATAATATCGTTGTTTGCACACTTGTTTTTCTTTGATAGTTAACTCACAGACTATCGGAGTTTTGACCATTTTAACATTGTTAATATGGAGAGACCGGTTGGATTATTATCCAAAGAACCACACTGTATTGGCATAAGCGTTGCGAATCATATATGCCAAAGTTAATTGAAGACGGAGTAAAATGCAAGGGCTGTTGTATAAGTCTTGGATAACAGTGACCAAGATGGATATACTGAATAGTGCCTTCGGTTTGTCCAGTCCCAGGACAACTTGTATGGACGAAGGTCTGACAGAGTATATCCAATGGATCGCGTAAGTTGATCTGTTCAAACGTATTCACGTTTGGTGGCGGAGGAATTCGTTTCTCTAAGCTGTATACCCGTGTTATTTTTGGATAAATCAATTTGTGATTTGGCGGATATGACAATGTGACATTCTAAGTGAATGAAGATGAATGTCCGACAGAATATTTCCAGAAAGGTCACGTACCTTGATTTCTTCGACCGTACCAAGAGTGGAAGCGGAGAAGGAAACTTCTTTTAGCTGACACGTAATGTACTGTTGTAGACGTCAATTAGTGATTTTCGATGGATCTGACAATGTGGCATTCGAAGTGAATCTGATGTAATGATAAAGCGTAGCTTCTAGCCTCACATCCGGTAAATGACAGAAATCGGGCAGGTAGCATGGCTATGTAGGTCGCACCTATTAGGGTGTATAATCACCTGATCTAGAGTTTCATTTATTTCTAAAAATCTATTGTTGATGCTATCCCATTCGGGAAACGGTTGCTGATCCCAACCGTTGGTGATATACATTCGATACACTCAAGCGAAATGAGTGGTCGGTCATGTGTTGCCGGGTTGCAAGATGTTCTTGTTGAACCCAGTGTATTCCTCTTGTAATGACCCGGATATTTATGGGTTAATTTTAAAATATTTAATATGGATTTAAATATTGAGTTAAGTAAATAAATAAATTTTTATAGGGAGTTATCAATTTAATAATCAGTTTCAATTTAATATTGAATTGATTAAATTATCAGAATACGAAAATGGATTTAGTTGAATTCAAATTTTAATTTGAATTAAAAACAGTTCAAATAATTAATATGAAATTTTACCAGTAATAATATTTATTTATCATCGAGGAGAATAAAAGTTTGAAATTTAAATTATATCAATTTAAATTAATATCTTTTCTAGACGACCGAACTGGACTTCGATACCTGACCCAGTGTGTTCAAAATAGCGGTTTTACCTTAGGACTGTCAGTAGTTGCATTCAAAAAGGAGTTAGAAATTTATGGGCAATTTAAATATATATACATATATTAATATCCATTTAAAAATCAAAAGGGGGAGAAGAAAACACATCGTTCACCTTAACTCCACAAATGAAAATGGCCTGCTGTCTTGTTCTCTTTCACTCAAATTATATAACCTCGGTTTCCCTTCTGAGCTATAAATCGCAACACCCCTTCGCTCCACATTTTCATTTATTCTCCTGTAAAGCCGAATCCCCTTTTTATCACTTCAACAAATCAATGAAAATGGCCGCCCTCTCTATCTTATTTACTCAAATCAAAATCGTTTGTGAAGACCGCGAGTTCCTGGTGCTCGATCAAAACCTGGAGACGCTAGCGATTCAAGGCAGAAGGGGGAAATCGATTCCAAATTTGGAGCACGGTTCTGGAATCGCGATTGACTTGCGAAGGAGCCCGCTCGATCTTCTGAAGCACGATTGGGGATTTGGCATCGACTAGGGCTCGACTGTGGCGCGAGGCTTGAGACGCACGTGTTGCTGGAGTTGAAGCAGTCGACAGGGGGGTTTAGGAGATGAAGTACTAGAGAATGGCGATTCAATATTGAAAGTTGCGGTGATATATGGGGTTGAATTGGTGAGTGCGACAGTGGGAAGGAATGGGGAGTTTGAACAAAAAGGGAGGCCGACGGATTATGAAATGCAGTATTGAGGAAGACTGTAATTGCTTGAAAAACTACAGTAGGAAGAAGTATGTTCAGAAATTCAAAACAGTAAAAGAAGAAGGTACAAATCTATTGTTTGAATTAAATTTAAAATCAAATACTTATTTTCCCTATAATTCCCTTAGCTAATAAAATTGGTATAGCTAATGAATGCTAAAATAAAATCTTCTACGAGGTAATTAAATGAATAAATCAGTCCCTTGGAGCTGTAGTTGCTGGAGATGCAATCGGGTATTAATGTGGAATTTTTCGGCATTAATTGGGATTTAACTTAAACGCTCGCCGATTTAATTCAGAAAATAACCATCACGGTGAGTAAAATCTCACTCACTTTTATTGAATTATTTTTATATAGTTAAAAATAATTGTCTATGCTTGTTTGAATGCTGTTTTATTTGTTTTAAAATATATATTAGTTATTTAGGATATATATATATATATATATATTGGGTTGATGATTGGTTGGATTCCCGCAGTATCATTAGCGGATGCCCGCGGTACCATAGCGGATGATTACCCTATACGCCCCACGCTATGATAGTGGATGACCTTCATACCGCGATATCCTGCCACGAAGCAGGATGGGTATTACTATGTTGACTAACGTCTGTGGATGCAGGAAAACAGGTTGGAGGAATCCAACTGGATTCCTCAAAAATATATTATCTGTTTGTTGTTTGTTTGATTTCATATATATTCCTATATGATGTGTTAAAAATCAAATGATTGAAAATTGGTTGATTTGATTGTTGAAAATATCCCTGGGGCTTGAATATTGATTTATAAAAATATCGAAAAGGGTATTTGAAATTTAAAAAGGGGAATTCTATTTTTATAAATAGAATTTGAATTTTAAATGAAGTATAGAAATATTAACTTGTTTTGAAGGTATATAAAACAAGTAATCGAATTTATAAACTTTGTTTATAAATGAAAATATGGGATTTGAATCGAATTTATAAACTTTGTTTATAAATGAAAATATGGGATTTGAATCGAATTTATAAACTTTGTTTATAAATGAAAATATGGGATTTGAATCGAATTTATAAACTTTGTTTATAAATGAAAATATGGGATTTGAATTGAATTTATAAACGTTGTTTATAAATGGAAAGATAGGATTTGAATATGAATTTATAAACGTTGTTTATAAATGGAAGATAGGATTTGGATATGAATTTATAAACGTTGTTTATAAATGGAAAGGTGGGATTTGAATTGAAGTTATAAACGTTGTTTATAAATAATGCAGAGAATTCAAATAGAATTTGAATATAGGATTCAAATGGACTTTAACTATAGAATTTGAATATAGAAATTCAAATAGACTTTGAATATAGAATTTGAATATAGAAATTCAAATGGGCTTTAAACTATAGAATTTGAATATAGAAATTCAAATGGGCTTTAAACTATAGAATTTGAATATAGAAATTCAAATGAGCTTTAAACTATAGATTTGAATATAGAAATTCAAATAGACTTTAAACGATTTGAATATAGGATTTAAATGGAATTTAAACAATAGAATTTGAATAGATTTGAAAATAGAATTCAAATGGAGTTTAACTATAGAATTTGAATTCAAAGGAATTCAAATGAAGTTTAAATAAAGAGAATTCAAATAGAATTGAATTGGAATTTGAATAAGAAGTCGATAAGGAAACGAGAGTATGAGTATAATTAGAATTTGTTAATATGTAGTTAAAATATATTTGAACATGTCATGTTCAAATATGACGGTGAAATAGACTGAGAAGTTAATTAACAGATTTAATTAACAAATTGAGTTAAAACGATTGTTATAGTAGATTGGACAGGTATAGACATACAGGAGACAGGTATGGCATAAAGTATAGAAGTGAAATAAATAGAATGCCCGACAAAAAGGTACATATTTAATTTCCATATGAGATTTTATGCGCCGTATCGGCAAGCCGCTTGGCTTTTTCTTTTTCTTTTTGAGATGAGAAGGACCGGGAAAGCTATTTGAAATTTCCCGATGCTCCCGGTACAAAGGAGGTTATGGCGAAATTTTCCGGGAATTTAAGGAGATAGAATATTTTTAAGATAATTTGATAGTTAGAAATCAACGTATCGATATATATAGAAGTCAATAAGAAAACGAACTTAGAAATAGAATAGTATAATCAAAAAGGAAGACTAGGAATAAAATCTAGTAAGAATAGAAAGAGAAAATGTATATGTGTTTGAAGGTGAATAATCAGTTGTATGGTATTGATTATTCGAGTAAGTAGTCTTGTCTGTTTTGACGTTAAATGTTATTCAGTCAAGGTCTGAGAGGTAATTATACCCCAACTTGGTTGATTTCATGATATACCGATAAGTAGCAAGATTCAGGCTCGAAGATCAATATGGAATAAGAATTAGTTAAAATACTGTATTTGGGTTTTCGTAACGATGTTTTACACAACATCTGTTTTAACCCAAATGAAATGTAAGCTTGGAAATAGAATATAGATTATTTTCTAAGTATAGAAATAAACGAGATTGGAAAAGAGATAAGTAATTGGAATATTTTCCAATTATAAATAACATATATTTTCTAAAGTTTAGAAAATAAAAAGAAGGCGATATATGGAAATGTTTTCCAAAGAACGTAAAAGGCCAACATGGTTATTGAAAATATTTGGTTAACAAATATTGATAAAGAAATAGAGAAGTGATTTAATTAATGAAATATTAATTAAAGGCTCACTGATTGTTGGATGATTGGATGAACACTTGTTTTATTCGATAGTTAAATCATCGACTATCGAAACACTTGTTTTTATTCGATAGTTAAATCACAGACTATCGAAGTTTTGACCATCGTTGTCAATATGGAGAGACCGGTTGGATTATTATCCGAAGAACCACTCTGTATTGGCAGTAGCGTTGCGAATCAGATTATATAAAGATAATCGAAGACGGAGTAGAGTGCAAGGACTTTTTCTATTAATAGAAATAGTGCCTTCAGTTCATCCTGTTCCTGGGTGACGTGTATGGATGAATGTCTGACAGAGTATTTCCAGAAAGGTCACGTACATTGATTTTTTCAACCGTACCAAGAGTGGAAGCGGAGAAGGAAACTTCTTTTAGCTAACACGTAATGTACTGTTGAGGACGTCAATCGGTGATTTGATGGATTTGACGATGTGACATTCGAAGCGAATCTGGTGTGATGATAAAGCGTAGCTTCTAGCCTCATCAACCGGTAAATGACAGAAATCGGGCAAGCAGCATGGCTATGTAGGTCGCACCTATTAGGGTGTATAATCACCTGATCTAGAGTTTCATTTAATTCTAAAAATCTATTGTCGATGCTGTCCCATTCGGGAAACGGTTGCCGATCCCAACCGTTGGTGATATACATTCGATACACTCAAGCGGAATGAGTGGTCGGTCATGTGTGGCTGAGTTGCAAGATGTTCTTGTTGAACTCGGTGTATTCTCCTCTAGAGATATACCAGCGGAAGGTGGTTCCATACCTTGTCATAGTTGGAAAACCAAATACCCAGTACGTGCTTGCGGTTTTGATTGTATATATATGTGGAACGTGAGATGCAAACGTTCCACTAGATTGTTATTTACTTGATTTAGACATTATTATAATATCAAAAGAGTTTTGATATAAAGATAAGTCAAGTGTTTGGATTCTCATAAGGGAAAAACCCGTTCCGTGTTATACGGCGTGGTCTTATGAGATATCATTTAGTTTTCTGAAACTGTTTTAAACTGTTTACTCATACCAGTCCCATGACTGACCCGGAGTTTATTTGTTTTGTTTTACCTAAACTCTTGGGTGCCTAAATTTGTACGGGCAGTCAAGTAGTTCAGGATTTTTCAGATATATCTAAAGGAGCTTGGAGCAGGAGGCTTCAGCGTTATCTAGTTATAGTGTTGTTCCGTTGTGTTGTAAGTGTTGTACTCTGATAAGTATATGTTATACAGTTAAGATTTTGTATTTCAAAGATGTGATATATTATATTTTGTTCCGCTGCGATGTGAGATTCTGTGTTGTTATTTCTGTTCTTCTTCTACCTCTTTCTTCTAAAAAAAAATGTCTCGTATTTTCGTGATATTTGGGTTGGACGCATGATGTATATAGTCAACTCTGATGTTACGGAAATCTGGGTCATTACAGTTGGTATCAGAGCTTAGGTTGAGCGAATACCTAGGCTTGTTGGAATGTGCTCATTAGAGATAGGATCAGTAGTATTCTAGAATGAGTTGAGTGTATATATATACGAGAGAGCGTATATGTTATTTGATATAAAAACGGTTTTATATTGTGATGACTAGTCTGTTGAGTGGATTGTAAATTTTGGCCGAATCGTGGGACGCCACGATGTCGATAGGAGTTTATAAACACTTGAACAGAAGATTGGACACGATATTGTTTTTAAATAGTTAAGTTGATTGTTAGGATTATAATCAAATTAGATTATAAAAACAGAAATAGTTATATATATAACCAATGGAATTTGTATATGAAATCAAATATACAAATGTGATAAATTGAAATTTAATTCCAACCAAAATTCTGAATTTAAAATCCTGGGAGTTTGGAAAATATTTTTCTAAATGGATTTTGAAAGAAATATAGCACTGGACTCATTCAGTAGCTGGGAAATAATTCTGATGATGGTCGCAACATCATCAGTGTTCATTTTCGAGTTTCTTAGTGATAAATTGCTGCCTTTGAAAAGTTTTGATGGAAATTTGTTTGAAAAGAAACAAGCTGTTTGAAAATTCAAATGTTTTGAATTTGGGATAGATATAAATATATGTATATATTTATATTACTTCAAAGGAATTTTGAAATGTGAAATGGGAATATAGATTTCAAATAGAAGTAAAATATAAGGATTTCAAATAGAAATTGAACATAGGAATTTAAATAGAAATCGAATAAAGGATTTCAAATGGAATTTGAATAAGGGATTTGAAATGGGTTTTTGAATAAAGGATTTCAAATAGAAATTGAAGATAAGAAATTCAAATAGAATTTGAAGATAACGAATTGAAATAGAATTTGAATAGAAGAAAAATTCAAATAGAAATTGAATAGAAGAAAATAATATAGAGTTTGAGTAAAGAAATTCAAATGGAATTTGAATATTGTAGATGTAGAGGATTGGAATATTTGAAGAGAAATAGATCGGGAATATTATGTGAAATGGATTTGATATATATTGAAAATATATCAGAATGGAGTTGAATTTATTATAAACAAAGTTAAAACGTTTATATTTATAAATATAATTAAAACGAGCTCGCCGTAGCGCGGTAGTTCGAAATTTGGCGATTCGAACTTTAATTTAGTATACAGAACTCAATTGAAGTCGGAATTCTTTGAAACAAGAATTGTCGGGACCGGTTGAACAATAGTTTTCTAATGAAAGAGAAAAATCTGGATTTCGTCGTATAGGTTTTGAGTTATGTCAAAATCAAATTTTTAGAAAAGCAGCGTCGGAACCATTAGAAAACCATAACGGTTTAATTAAATAAATAAAAGGATTTTTAGGAAATAAAATCCGAATTGCCATTAGAAAAATCCAGACTGGGGATATAAAATAAATATGAACTCCAGTGAAGTAAGTGAAATGATTTTTAAGACAAAAATCATATTTTAAATGGTTAAATAGAATTAACTAAATTGGAAAATAATTAGTTAAAGGAATTTTGAATCGAAATTGGGTTTTTGGATAAGTGAAAGAGATTGAGAATTTATATTCGAAATCGAATATATAAACCGAGTTGAAAATATAATTAGATTAGTTTATAATTAAGTTGACATATATTTGAACAAGTGATATTCAAATAAAAAAGGGTGAAATAGGCAAAGCGGTTAATTAGCAACTAGTTAATGGGAATCTGAATGATTGAAATTAAATTTAACTTAAGTAAGTTAAATGGATCGAAATGGATAAATTGAGTAAAATCAATGTGAATGAAATATTGGGTGTGAATAAAGGAAATATATTTGTAACACAAATACAAAGGAAGTTATGTGCAAACAAATAGAAGGAGAAATATTTGTAAAAACATTTACAAATAGAATTTAAAGGGGGAATATTTGTAAAACATTTACAAATAGATTCAATGGAAATATTTATTTGTTAAATAAATAGAATGTTATAGATGAGATATTTATTTGTTAAATAAATAGAAATTAATCAAAGGAATATTTAGAAGATGAATAGAAAATGGAAATCTGTTTTTAACAGATAAATAGAAAAGATTAATTTATAAATAACAGTTTATAAATTAAATTAAATATTTATCATTCGATAAATGGAATATATAAGTCTGAACTTATATAAAGAAGAGGTATTGGTTTTTAACACCGATTGTTTTAAATAGATGGGGTACACAACACTTGTATAAGTGAAGTAACGTTATTAAAGAGAACATTTATAAAGTAAAGAACCGTTACTAAAAGTAAATCTTTATAAATGAATAAACGCTATCGAATAGGAGTTATTCGAATAGGAGAAGTCGACTGGAGTTAGAAATAATCGATTAGAGTTAGAATAAATCGATTAGAGTAAGAATTAACCAGTTAGAGTTAATCAGTTAGGGTTAATCCGCAAAGTTAATTGAACATTAGTTATTCAATTAGAATTTATCGAATATTTGTTATTCAAATAAAGAGTTAACAAGATAGAGTAAATTGAACATGGTAAATCGAATTAGGATTTAACTGAATTTTAGTTATTCAATTAAAAATGATCGAATATAGTTATTGAGATAGAGTTAGTCAACCATAGTTACTCAGGATAAGTTGCCATTTCGTACGACTGCTAGCGTAATTCGCAGGGCTGCAGATAGCCTAGGGCGGTAGGATGTTTCCTGGGGGAATCAGGCGTAACCATTGTGATCGCTGCGATCTAGAGTCAAGCGAATGGAGTTAATCGAATATAGTTTATTCGAAAGGAATTATCGAATTTGGTTATTCGAAAGGAGTTATCGATTATTAGTTAACGGAAGGAGTTATCAAATATAGTTTATTCGAAAGGAATTATCGAATTTGGTTAATCGAAAGGAGTTATCAATTATTTGTTAATCGAAATGAGTTATCGATTACAGTTTAATCGAAAAGAGTTATCGATTAGTTTAATCGAAGTGAGTTATAGAATATTGGTTATTCGAAGGAGTTATCGAATTTAGTTATTCGATGGAGTTAATCGATAAGAGTTAAATCCAATAGAGTTAATTGATAAGAGTAAATCGAATATAGTTTATTCGAAGAAATGTTTTCGAATCTAGTTATTCGAAATAGAGATATAATCGAATATAGTTATTCGAAGGGAGGAGCTATCGAATAGGGATTTATTCGAAAGAGAGTTACGTAAGGAAGTTTGAAATGTTGAGTATCAACATAAATAAGTTTTGAAAAGTTAATGGGTTTGTAGCACTTTTCCTACCTTAGCAATTTCGAGGACGAAATTATTTTAAGTGGGGAAGATTGTAATGACCCGGATATTTATGGGTTAATTTTAAAATATTTAATATGGATTTAAATATTAAGTTAAGTAAATAAATCAATTTTTATAGGGAGTTATCAATTTAATAAACAATTTCAATTTAATATTGAATTGATTATATTATCAGAATACGAAAATGGATTTAGTTGAATTCAAATTTTAATTTGAATTGAAAATAGTTCAAATAATTAATATGAAATTTTACCAGTAACAATATTTATTTATCATCGAGGAGAATAAAAGTTTGAAATTTAAATTATATCAATTTAAATTAATATCTTTTCTAGACGACCGAACTGGACTTCGATACCTGACCCAGTGTGTTCAAAATAGCGGTTTTACCTTAGGACTGTCAGTAGTTGCATTCAAAAAGGAGTTAGAAATTTATGGGCAATTTAAATATATATACATATATTAATATCCATTTAAAAATCAAAAGGGGGAGAAGAAAACACATCGTTCACCTTAACTCCACAAATGAAAATGGCCTGCTGTCTTGTTCTCTTTCACTCAAATTATATAACCTCGGTTTCCCTTCTGAGCTATAAACCGCAACACCCCTTCGCTCCACATTTTCATTTATTCTCCTGTAAAGCCGAATCCCCTTTTTATCACTTCAGCAAATCAATGAAAATGGCCGCCCTCTCTATCTTATTTACTCAAATCAAAATCGTTTGTGAAGACCGCGAGTTCCTGGTACTCGATCAAAACCTGGAGACGCTAGCGATTCAAGGCAGAAGGGGGAAATCGATTCCAAATCTAGAGCACGGTTCTGGAATCGCGATTGACTTGCGAAGGAGCCCGCTCGATCTTCTGAAGCACGATTGGGGATTTGGCATCGACTAGGGCTCGACTGTGGCGCGAGGCTTGAGACGCACGTGTTGCTGGAGTTGAAGCAGTCGACAGGGGGGTTTAGGAGATGAAGTACTAGAGAATGGCGATTCAATATTGAAAGTTGCGGTGATGGATGGGGTTGAATTGGTGAGTGCGACAGTGGGAAGGAATGGGGAGTTTGAACAAAAAGGGAGGCCGACGGATTATGAAATGCAGTATTGAGGAAGACTGTAATTGCTTGAAAAACTACAGTAGGAAGAAGTATGTTCAGAAATTCAAAACAGTAAAAGAAGAAGGTACAAATCTATTGTTTGAATTAAATTTAAAATCAAATACCTATTTTCCCTTTAATTCCCTTAGCTAATAAAATTGGTATAGCTAATGAATGCTAAAATAAAATCTTCTACGAGGTAATTAAATGGATAAATCAGTCCCTTGGAGCTGTAGTTGCTGGAGATGCAATCGGGTATTAATGTGGAATTTTTCGGCATTAATTGGGATTTAACTTAAACGCTCGCCGATTTAATTCAGAAAATAACCATCACGGTGAGTAAAATCTCACTCACTTTTATTGAATTATTTTTATATAGTTAAAAATAATTGTCTATGCTTGTTTGAATGCTGTTTTATTTGTTTTAAAATATATATTAGTTATTTAGGATATATATATATATATATATATTGGGTTGATGATTGGTTGGATTCCCGCAGTATCATTAGCGGATGCCCGCGGTACCATAGCGGATGATTACCCTATACGCCCCACGCTATGATAGTGGATGACCTTCATACCGCGATATCCTGCCACGAAGCAGGATGGGTATTACTATGTTGACTAACGTCTGTGGATGCAGGAAAACAGGTTGGAGGAATCCAACTGGATTCCTCAAAAATATATTATCTGTTTGTTGTTTGTTTGATTTCATATATATTCCTATATGATGTGTTAAAAATCAAATGATTGAAAATTGGTTGATTTGATTGTTGAAAATATCCCTGGGGCTTGAATATTGATTTATAAAAATATCGAAAAGGGTATTTGAAATTTAAAAAGGGGAATTCTATTTTTATAAATAGAATTTGAATTTTAAATGAAGTATAGAAATATTAACTTGTTTTGAAGGTATATAAAACAAGTAATCGAATTTATAAACTTTGTTTATAAATGAAAATATGGGATTTGAATCGAATTTATAAACTTTGTTTATAAATGAAAATATGGGATTTGAATCGAATTTATAAACTTTGTTTATAAATGAAAATATGGGATTTGAATCGAATTTATAAACTTTGTTTATAAATGAAAATATGGGATTTGAATTGAATTTATAAACGTTGTTTATAAATGGAAAGATAGGATTTGAATATGAATTTATAAACGTTGTTTATAAATGGAAGATAGGATTTGGATATGAATTTATAAACGTTGTTTATAAATGGAAAGGTGGGATTTGAATTGAAGTTATAAACGTTGTTTATAAATAATGCAGAGAATTCAAATAGAATTTGAATATAGGATTCAAATGGACTTTAACTATAGAATTTGAATATAGAAATTCAAATAGACTTTGAATATAGAATTTGAATATAGAAATTCAAATGGGCTTTAAACTATAGAATTTGAATATAGAAATTCAAATGGGCTTTAAACTATAGAATTTGAATATAGAAATTCAAATGGGCTTTAAACTATAGATTTGAATATAGAAATTCAAATCGACTTTAAACGATTTGAATATAGGATTTAAATGGAATTTAAACAATAGAATTTGAATAGATTTGAAAATAGAATTCAAATGGAGTTTAACTATAGAATTTGAATTCAAAGGAATTCAAATGTAGTTTAAATAAAGAGAATTCAAATAGAATTGAATTGGAATTTGAATAAGAAGTCGATAAGGAAACGAGAGTATGAGTATAATTAGAATTTGTTAATATGTAGTTAAAATATATTTGAACATGTCATGTTCAAATATGACGGTGAAATAGACTGAGAAGTTAATTAACAGATTTAATTAACAAATTGAGTTAAAACGATTGTTATAGTTAAAATAGATTGGACAGGTATAGACATACAGGAGACAGGTATGGAATAAAGTATAGAAGTGAAATAAATAGAATGCCCGACAAAAAGGTACGTATTTAATTTCCATATGAGATTTTATGCGCCGTATCGGCAAGCCGCTTGGCTTTTTCTTTTTCTTTTTGAGATGAGAAGGACCGGGAAAGCTATTTGAAATTTCCCGATGCTCCCGGTACAAAGGAGGTTATGGCGAATTTTTTCGGGAATTTAAGGAGATAGAATATTTTTAAGATAATTTGATAGTTATAAATCAACGTATCGATATATATAGAAGTTGATAAGAAAACGAACTTAGAAATAGAATAGTATAATCAAAAAGGAAGACTAGGAATAAAATCTAGTAAGAATAGAAAGAGAAAATGTATATGTGTTTGAAGGTGAATAATCAGTTGTATGGTATTGATTATTCGAGTAAGTAGTCTTGTCTGTTTTGACGTTAAATGTTATTCAGTCAAGGTCTGAGAGGTAATTATACCCCAACTTGGTTGATTTCATGATATACCGATAAGTAGCAAGATTCAGGCTCGAAGATCAATGTGGAATAAGAATTAGTTAAAATACTGTATTTGGGTTGTCGTAACGATGTTTTACACAACATCTGTTTTAACCCAAATGAAATGTAAGCTTGGAAATAGAATATAGATTATTTTCTAAGTATAGAAATAAACGAGATTGGAAAAGAGATAAGTAATTGGAATATTTTCCAATTATAAATAACATATATTTTCTAAAGTTTAGAAAATAAAAAGAAGGCGATATATGGAAATGTTTTCCAAAGAACGTAAAAGGCCAACATGGTTATTGAAAATATTTGGTTAACAAATATTGATAAAGAAATAGAGAAGTGATTTAATTAATGAAATATAAATTAAAGGCTCACTGATTGTTGGATGATTGGATGAACACTTGTTTTATTCGATAGTTAAATCATCGACTATCGAAACACTTGTTTTTATTCGATAGTTAAATCACAGACTATCGAAGTTTTGACCATCGTTGTCAATATGGAGAGACCAGTTGGATTATTATCCGAAGAACCACTCTGTATTGGCAGTAGCGTTGCGAATCAGATTATATAAAGATAATCGAAGACGGAGTAGAGTGCAAGGACTTTTTCTATTAATAGAAATAGTTCCTTCAGTTCATCCTGTTCCTGGGTGACGTGTATGGATGAATGTCTGACAGAGTATTTCCAGAAAGGTCACGTACATTGATTTTTTCAACCGTACCAAGAGTGGAAGCGGAGAAGGAAACTTCTTTTAGCTAACACGTAATGTACTGTTGAGGATGTCAATCGGTGATTTGATGGATTTGACGATGTGACATTCGAAGCGAATCTGGTGTGATGATAAAGCGTAGCTTCTAGCCTCATCAACCGGTAAATGACAGAAATCGGGCAAGCAGCATGGCTATGTAGGTCGCACCTATTAGGGTGTATAATCACCTGATCTAGAGTTTCATTTAATTCTAAAAATCTATTGTCGATGCTGTCCCATTCGGGAAACGGTTGCTGATCCCAACCGTTGGTGATATACATTCGATACACTCAAGCGGAATGAGTGGTCGGTCATGTGTGGCTGAGTTGCAAGATGTTCTTGTTGAACTCAGTGTATTCTCCTTTAGAGATATACCAGCGGAAGGTGGTTCCATACCTTGTCATAGTTGGAAAACCAAATACCCAGTACGTGCTTGCGGTTTTGATTGTATATATATGTGGAACGTGAGATGCAAACGTTCCACTAGATTGTTATTTACTTGATTTAGACATTATTATAATATCAAAAGAGTTTTGATATAAAGATAAGTCAAGTGTTTGGATTCTCATAAGGGAAAAACCCGTTCCGTGTTATACGGCGTGGTCTTATGAGATATCATTTAGTTTTCTGAAACTGTTTTAAACTGTTTACTCATACCAGTCCCATGACTGAACCGGAGTTTATTTGTTTTGTTTTACCTAAACTCTTAGGTGCCTAAATTTGTACGGGCAGTCAAGTAGTTCAGGATTTTTCAGATATATCAAAAGGAGCTTGGAGCAGGAGGCTTCAGCGTTATCTAGTTATAGTGTTGTTCCGTTGTGTTGTAAGTGTTGTACTCTAATAAGTATATGTTATACAGTTAAGATTTTGTATTTCAAAGATGTGATATATTATATTTTGTTCCGCTGCGATGTGAGATTCTGTGTTGTTATTTCTGTTCTTCTTCTACCTCTTTCTTCTAAAAAAAAATGTCTCGTATTTTCGTGATATTTGGGTTGGACGCATGATGTATATAGTCAACTCTGATGTTACGGAAATCTTGGTCATTACACCTCTCTAGAGGTACACTAGCGAAAGGTGGTTCCATACCTTGTCATAGTTGGAAATCCATTACCCAATACGTGCTTGCGGTTTTGATTGTATACCATATATGTAGAACGTGAGATGAAAGCGTTTCTGCTAGATGATTATTATATTGTGTTGATAGACATTATTATAATATCAAAAGGTTTTGATATAAAGATATTTTGGATTCTCATAAGGGAAAAATCCGTTCCGTTCTGCGGCGTGGTCTTATGAGATATCGTTTACTTGTTCATATACCTGTTTAAACTGTTTTACTCATACCAGTCCCATGACTGACCCGGAGTTTATTTGTTTTGTTTTCCCTAAACTCTTAGGTGCGTAATTTTGTACGGGCAGTCAAGTAGTCGGGAATTTACAGATATACTGGAAGAGCGTGGAGCAGGAGGCTTCAAGATCATATAGCTATAGTTATTTCCGCTGTGTTGTAAGTGTTGTACTCTGATAAGTGCTATTTTATACATAAGTGTTATATTTCAAAGTTATGTTATCTATTATATGTTATTCGTTCCGCTGTGAGGTTCGTGTTACTCTGATGTTGTGTTCTTCTTCTTCTTCTATTCTAAGTTTCTATCTTATCTATTCTCACCTTCTAATTTCTTTCATTAATTACCGGGAATTTTTGATGTTTTGGTTATCGACATCGTGCTTACGTCGATAACCAAAGTCGCCGAAAATCCGGGTCGTTACAGTTGGTATCAGAGCTTAGGTTAAGAATTACCTTGGCTCTGTGGCGTGACTCGGTAGAGATAGGGTTAGTAATACCCTAGATTGAGTTTGAGTGTATATATACGAGTGCGCATTTGTATTTGATATAAAAATGGTTTTATATTGTGGAGATTCATTGGCTGAGTTGTTTATGAGTTCTGGTCGATCAGTTTGATCCACTGTATCGGTAGGAGTAAATAAATACTTGAATACGATGGACCGACACAGTATGGATATGTAATATATTATCATATATTAGATATATTGGTTGTATTTATAATCGAATGAGATTATAAAGTGAAATAGTTATATATAACCAATCAGAATCATATAAGTAAAGTATATGAAATAAGATGAATTAAATTTGAATTTAAATCAGATTTGGAATTAAAATAAGGAAATTTTAAGTTCCTGGGAGATTTTGAGATGTTTTCAAAATGGATGTATTTAGTAAGGGTTTTGAAATGATATAGTATTGAAATCACTTGGGTCGCTGGAAAATAATTCCGATGATGACTGCGCAGTATCATCGGTGTGATTTTCGAGTTCTAAGTGGTGGATTACTACCAAAGATTTTGATTAGAATTGTTTTGAGAAAACAAGTTGTTTAGAAAATTCAAAGGTTTTGAATTGGCAGTATGATTTCAAATTGATTTGAAATTTACCCAGGAATTTAAGTTCTGGAATTTAAATTTAACTTATAAAGTTAAATAAAATAAGATGGTAAAAATAAATTGAAATTTAACTTGAACTAAGTTAAATAGAATTGAATGGATAAGTCAAGAATTCGAAATTTAGCTGGACTTAGAATTTGGAAATCAGGAATGAAACTTGAGATTGAAAATGGAATTCGGCTTGAATAAGCGAATGGTTGTGTTAAGAATAACTTGGTTGGAGTTGATTGGGATGGCATTTGTATATGCCGAGTTGATAACAGATGGTAGGGATATAATGATATGCCCAACAAAAAGGTATAAGTTTATATTTTATATGAGTTTGGAATTTATGAGCCGAATTGGCAAGCCGTTTGGCATTTTGATTTTCTTTTGGGTTGAAGAAGGCCCAGAGAGGCGAGTTGGAGTTTGAGCTATTGACCAGTACAAAGGGGGTGCTGGCAAAAATTTTCGAAAGTTTAAAGTGTTAGAAAATTTTCAGAATTTTTGAAAATTCTAGTTAGTCGGAATGAATAAATATTTTAGTCGATATTAATTGGTTCAATTAAAATCAGAAATAAGGGGTAAACAAATCTTAGGAATTCCAATAGGTAGGGTCGTCCTCTAACTTAGCAATTTCGAGGACGAAATTATTTTAAGTGGGGAAGAATGTAATGACCCGCATTTTTCGGGGGTATAATTAATTTATTTAATTATATAAATAGTGATATAGGGAATTAAATCGTCGTTTAATTAAATTATAGTGAATATTTAATTAATTTAAATAATTAAATAATATATTTAATTCAGAAATAACCAGAAATAGTGAATTGACAATATAATGTGAACTGGGTCATTCCCGAGATTTAGTTCAGCTTAGAGTTGAGATATATTAGCGAATATATTCAATCGACGACAGTTTGAATGTATAATTATAATATAATTAAAATAGAGCTTGAAATGGCGCTGCAGTTTGCGATTTGGCAATTTGAACTTCAACTGAATGTACAGGATTCATTTTAAAACGGATTTCTGTGAAACAAGAAACGTGTGGAGTTGGTGGAGTATATCTTTCTAGTGGAAGAGAAAAATCGGGATTTCGTCGTGTAGATTTTGATGTATGTCCAAATCAAATTTTAGAAAAGTCACTGTGGAATTCCTTTATAATTTATAAAGGAATTATTTATATTTTTAAAAGGGATTTCAATATAAATCAAATATCGGGTTGACCCAGAAGTGAATATCGAGTTGTAAATACATACAGGAATATTCTAGAGCTGTGTGGTATGCCACTGTGAATATAGACGATAATATTTAATTTTTAATATTTAAATATATTTATATATTTAAATAGGCTATTTAGAGCGTTAAAAATAGCCACTTTTGCAAACGAAGTCGGAATTCGACGAAACCAGTTTTGTTGGATCCACAATATCAAATAGTTGTTAGATTTCCAGTTTCGTGATTTTTAGAGTCACTGTGTGGCCGTACGGATTTTTAGAGTGTAAAATAGTCAGTACTACGACAGTTAAAAATACGCTGTGTGAGCATACAGAGTCGGAATTCGACGAAACCAGTTTCGTTGGGACCGTGATGTCAAACTCTAGCTACATGTCCAATTTGGTGATTTTTGGGTATCACATGTGACTATACGAATTTTTAGAAGATTGAAAACGAATATAAAATAACAAAGAAAATATCCAAACTAAATGTGAGGCCAAAACAAAGGCCACATCCCTCCTTTACAACCACACCAGTAAACCCCATCCCTTATAAAAGCAAAATACAAGCCGCCGAATTCATTTGTTTTTCAGAAAACCCAAACCTAATGTTTCGAAATCAATAACAAATAAAAAGAAAATTTTATAAATCATGTGTTGAATTTCTTCGAGTTCATGAAGTATTACTCCTCGATCCTACATGCTTTACGTTGAACTCGGTGAGATTTTTCTGGCTCGCGGTTTACTGAGTGAAGTTAGGGTTTAGAATTTTGTGGTATGGGGAGGATCGATCAGGATCTAAAGGATGTCTTTGGTTTCAGCATAGTGTTTAGCACCTCAGGTGGATTTTTGGGGGCATTTGATTGTAATTGGGATAGACGACTACACTGTGCAGAGTGTGGTAGGGGTTCCGATGGGTTTTGTTGGGAGCTGTCGAGTTGGTTTTGATGGTGATGTATTCGTAGAGATTAGGAAGGGAAGGGCGATGGTGAAACTGGTTTACGGATTCGCGGTGTGTTGAGGGAGTTCGTGGATGGAGGAAATGTCGAAATGGCCATTGGAGTTGAGGAGCAGGTCACGGTAAAGTGTGGTGAGGGAGGAAGCACGTTGCGGGTCGGTATTGGGGTAATGGGCCCAGAAATTATGGTGAAGCCCAATCAGTTTTTATTTGAGTGTTAAGTTAAATTTAAATAACTATATTGCTTGTAAACTTAATATCTCGGTCATACTTTATCAGAATGACGAACCGTAAGTTGCGTTGGGACCGTATGGACGAGAGCTTCACAATGAAGCTGACTGGGAGTGGATTGGGGCTCGTTACAATTTATTGTGAAATAAATTGTCCATCGAAATCAAGCGACAATTTTCGTTATTTAACGATGATAGTCCAATGTGAGTAAAACTCACCAACTCTGAACAGTTATATTTTTATAACGTATTTTTAGAACTGTTAATCATCTGTTGATTGCTGTGTGTTGGTTGATTGATTGAAATGCTAGTCAGTTAGTGAAAATTATATATATATATAATTATATATATATAAACCGTTAAATATTTATATATTGATTATGCTATCAGAATAATTTATATTGAACTGAAAGTGATGATAATCATATTGTGTAACATCTGTGGATGCAGGGAGACAGGTTGGAGGAATCCGACTGGATTCCTCAACAGTTATTTTATTGTTTTTAATATATTTTAATATATGATGTGAATTATAACCTGTTGTTGATTGTGTGTGTATGGACGAGATTAGACATCGTAATTTGATATGTTAAAATACCATAACATGCCGGAATGTTGATAGGGGAATTTTCAAAGTGATATTGAAAATAGAATATTTATAAAATGGTATATTTATAAATAAGAGATATTTATAAAGTGGAATATTTATAAATAAGAAATGTTTATAAATTGGAATATTTATAAAGAGGAGATATTCAAAAAGGAAATAATTACAAACCATTTTCTCTTTGAATGGAAAAGCCTGTGTGGCGGGTTTGGGGATTTTCCCGATGCTCCCGATACAAAGGAGGTTATGGCGAATTTTCCCGGGAATTTAAGGAGTTAGAATATTTTTAAGAATAAATTTGAAAAGGGAATATTTGCAAACCATTTGCAAATAGAGTAAAATAGATAAAAGAAATATTTGTAAAGCATTTACAAATAGAATTGAAAGGGGAATATTTAGAAAATAAATAGAGTTAATAAAAAGGAAATTGATTTAAAAAGGAAACCGTTATAAAAAGGAGAAATCGAATATGGTATTCGAAGTTAGAAATCGAATATGGTATTCGAAGTTAGTAACCGAATATGGTATTCGAAAGTTAGTTAATCGAATATGGTATTCGAAAGTTAGTTAATCGAATATGGTATTCGAAGTTAGTAATCGAATATGGTATTCGAAAGTTAGTTAATCGAATATGGTATTCGAAGTAAGTTAATCGAATCTGGTATTCGAAAGTTAGTTAATCGAATATATTATTCGAAAGGGGGTTAGTCGAGTTAGAGTAAATCAGTTAGAGTTAACCAGTTAGAGTTAACCAGTTAGAGTTAATCAGTTAGAGTTAACCAGTTAGAGTTAATCAGTTAGAGTTAACCAATTAGAGCTAATCAGTTAGACTTAATCAAATAAGTGTTAATCCAAATGAGTTGCCATCTCGTACGACTGCTAGCGTAATTCGCAGGGTTGTAAATAGCCTAAGGCGGTTGGATGTTGCCTAAGGGAATCAGGCGTAACCATTGTGATCATTGCGATCTAGAGTCAAGCAAATGGAGTTAAATCGAATCTAGTTATTCGATAGGAGTTAATCAAGATGAGTTAAATAAGTTAAGTTAAATCGAATCTAGTTATTCGATAGGAGTTAATCAAGATGAGTTAAATAAGTTAAGTTAAATCGAATCTAGTTATTCGATAGGAGTTAATCAAAATGAGTTAAATAAGTTAAGTTAATCGAATCTAGTTATTCGATAGGAGTTAATCAAGATGAGTTAAATAAGTTAAGTTAATCGAATCTAGTTATTCGATAGGAGTTAATCAAGTTGAGTTAAATAAAACCAAGTTAGTCGAGTCTAGGTTAATCGAATTGAATTGGTCGAACCAAGTAAGTCGAGTTAGTCGAGTCAAGTTAAGTTAGTCGAGTAAAGTTCGGCGAGTTAAATTAATCGATGTTAGTTTCATCGAAAGGAGTTATTGATGTTAGTTTCATCGAAAGGAGTTATCGATGTTAGTTTCATCGAAAGGAGTTATCGATGTTAGTTTCATCGAAAGGAGTTATCGATTATAGTTTGATCGAAGTGAGATTTATCGAATAAGTTATTCGAGAAGGAGTAATCAAATATAGTTTATTCGAAAGTGAGATTTTCAAATATGAGATATTTGAAAAGAAAGAGTTATCGAATATTAGTTATTCGAAGAGAGATTATCGAATATCGTTTATTCGAGAAGGAGTAATCAAATATAGTATATTCGAAAGGAAGGAGTTAATCGAATATAGGTTATTCGAAGAAGAGTTAATCAAATAGAGATTTCTCGAAGAGAGTTAATCGGCAAATTCGATTATATCGAATTCGGGAAAGTACTTATACTTTCCAGTGTTTAAATAGAGATTTATTTATTTATAAATAAATAAGTGTTAGGTTAATTATTCACTAATAAGAATAGAAGTTATAATTAAAGTTAGGTAATTCGAAAGTAGGGATTATAACGTTATCGTTATAACCAATGTTTTAAATATAGAAGTGGACTAGTAAAATTGAATCCGAGAAAGGCGTAAAGAAGTTGTTAAAGATTAAAAGATAAACTTTGACCATTTCGAAGTTGTAATGTTGTTCAGTTAAGGTCTGAGAGGAAATTATACCCCAACTTGAGTGACTTCCTTCTTAACTAAGAAATGGTAAGGTTAGATCGTAAAGGAGTTTTGGAAATGTTTTCCAAACGAAAATCAGAAATGTTTTCTGATAAAAGAAAATAAGAATTTAGAACATAGGGAAATAGGAGATAAGTAAATAAATGAACTAAAGAGATTAATGTTAAATGATGTTTGTTCGATATAATTTCCATCTGGAAATAATATCGTTGTTTGCACACTTGTTCTTCTTTGATAGTTAACTCACAGACTATCGGAGTTTTGACCATTTTAACGTTGTTAATATGGAGAGACAGGTTGGATTATTATCCAAAGAACCACTCCGTATTGGCATAAGCGTTGCGAATCATATATGCCAAAGTTAATTGAAGACGGAGTAAAATGCAAGGGCTGTTGTATAAGTCTTAGATAACAGTGACTAAGATGGATATACTGAATAGTGCCTTCGGTTTGTCCAGTCCCAGGACAACTTGTATGGATGAAGGTATGACAGAGTATATCCAATGGATCGCGTAAGTTGATCTGTTCAAACGTATTCACGTTTGGTGGCAGAGGAATTCGTTTCTCTAAGCTGTATACCCGTGTTATTTTTGGATAAATCAATTTGTGATTTAGCGGATATGACAATGTGACATTCTAAGTGAATGAAGATGAATGTCCAACAGAATATTTCCAGAAAGGTTACGTACCTTGATTTCTTCGACCGTACCAAGAGTGGAAGCGGAGAAGGAAACTTCTTTTAGCTGACACGTAATGTACTGTTGTAGACGTCAATTAGTGATTTTCGATGGATCTGACAATGTGGCATTCGAAGTGAATCTGATGTAATGATAAAGCGTAGCTTCTAGCCTCACTTCCGGTAAATGACAGAAATCGGGCAGGTAGCATGGCTATGTAGGTCGCACCTATTAGGGTGTATAATCACCTGATCTAGAGTTTCATTTATTTCTAAAAATCTATTGTTGATGTTGTCCCATTCGGGAAACGGTTGCTGATCCCAACCGTTGGTGATATACATTCGATACACTCAAGCGAAATGAGTGGTCGGTCATGTGTGGCCGGGTTGCAAGATGTTCTTGTTGAACCTAGTGTATTCCTCTCTAGAGGTACACTAGCGAAAGGTGGTTCCATACCTTGTAATAGTTGGAAATCCATTACCCAATACGTGCTTGCGGTTTTGATTGTATACCATATATGTAGAACGTGAGATGAAAGCGTTTCTGCTAGATGATTATTATATTGTGTTGATAGACATTATTATAATATCAAAAGGTTTTGATATAAAGATATTTTGGATTCTCATAAGGGAAAAACCCGTTCCGTTATGCGGCGTGGTCTTATGAGATATCGTTTACTTGTTCATATACCCGTTTAAACTGTTTTACTCATACCAGTCCCATGACTGACCCGGAGTTTATTTGTTTTGTTTTCCCTAAACTCTTGGGTGCCTAATTTTGTACGGGCAGTCAAGTAGTCAGGAATTTGCAGATATACTGGAAGAGCGTGGAGCAGGAGGCTTCAAGATCATATAGCTATAGTTATTTCCGTTGTGTTGTAAGTGTTGTACTCTGATAAGTGTTATTGTATACATAACTGTTATATTTCAAAGTTATGTTATCTATTATATGTTATTCGTTCCGCTGTGAGGTTCGTGTTACTCTGATGTTGTGTTCTTCTTCTTCTTTTATTCTAAGTTTCTATCTTATCTATTCGCACCTTCTAATTTCTTTCATTAATTACCGGGAATTTTCGATGTTTTGGTTATCGACATCGTGCTTACGTCGATAACCAAAGTCGCCGAAAATCCGGGTCGTTACAAGGAGGGGGGAAGCCATCGGAGGCAGCGGCGGCTGTTGGAAGCGGCGGCGGAAGATCTGGGGGGGACGCGATTTGCGATTCGATTTTTCCTTTTTTTCTGAATTAAAATAGACCGGGGGGAGGGGGGAGGGGGGAGAAAGAATAAAAAGGGGGAGGGGTTATGTATAAAGGTTATTTATATATTTTATTATTTAATTATTTCCAAAAAGGTAACTTTTTATTTCGAACCCCAAACGAGACCCACCGACTGTCACTTATAGCTAATTACCCCCATTCCGAACACAATGGGATATGTATCGTAAGCTGATTCGATCGTTTCAATTGGTTTTCGTCATAATCAAAATATAAATCAATATATTGAATTTAAATGCACATTTCAATTTACCGGGGCCACATACGGACTCTAAAAATTCCCGATTTTTTTTCTAGCTTCGGATTGATGATATAGTCCTAACAAAACTAATTTCGTCAAATTCTGAGATCGTTTGAAAAATGACCATTTTCCGGTTGATCAAAATTGATTGAAACTGTTAAAACACGTTTTCTTTTGCCACGCTCACATATTGATTCAGAAAATTATGTATTTTGGAATGTAGCAATAACTCGACATCACGGATCCAACAAAAGTGGTTTCATCGAAAACCGAGGCCATTTTCAAAATTTCCATTTTTAAGGGCCAAAATTCCACAACGACTATTCTGAATTTTCAACTGGGCATAACTTTTTATCCCTGCTATGAAATATCAATTTTTGGATTCTTGGAAAGATATTATCAATTAGATTCTAATATTTTTGGTTTTGATAAAATCCGGTTTGTTTTGAATCCTGTACATTCATTTGAACTTTGAAATCGAATTTTCAAACTACCGCGCCATTTCAGGCTCATTATATAATTAAAATAAATTTATTCGTTTTAACTTCATCGAAAATATATTTTCCGTCGTTATTATTTAAAATAATTCATTTTAAAATTCAAAATTCATTAAAATCGCCAAAATAAAAAATTTAAATTGGCTCAGATTTCCGGGTTATTACAATCTCCCCCACTTAACTAAATACTTTACGGCAATACAATTAACTGTATCAATTTATGATCCATATAAATATGTATATGATATTAATAATGTGGTACAGTATAGATTACTAATCAAAATGAATTTTGGGAAATTAAATAAATAATTTAAGACAATACAATCGATTCTACCAATTTCTGTATAAACATGCACTACTAATAAGATAATATACCAAATATGAATAGTCCGAGTAAAAATTTGAAGCAGCAAACGTCATACAACAATTATCAGTATAGATTACTAATCAAAATGAATTTTGGGAAATTAAATAAATAATATAAGACAATGCAATTGATACTACCAATTTCTGTATAAACATGCACTACTAATAAGATACTATACCAAATACGAATAGTCCGAGTAAAAATTTGAAGCAGCAAATGTCATACAACAATTAGCAGTATAGATTACTAATCAAAATGAATTTTGGGAAATTAAATAAATAATTTAAGACAATACAATTGATTCTACTTGTACAAACATGCACTACTAATAAGATATTATACCAAATATGAATAGTCCGAGTAAAAATTTTGAAGCAGCAAACGTTAGACAACAATTAGAAAATAATAATTACAAATCATTTACACTGCATTCTGCCAACTGCAATTAGAAAAGAATGTATTTTTTTCACTGCTTTCCCTTTACTGAATTTACTATATAGTTAGTAGGCTATGAATTATATGGTATATTTATAGACAAATTGGTTTATGTACAGATTTGTACTAATTTGGTTGTGAATTAACTAATATATTTTATCAGAATATTGATTTTGCATTTATATATTATGAAAAGAAATTATATAATATACCAAAAATCTATATGAACACAATAGGAATATATTATATGTAATATGATTAAAAAATCGAAAAATGGAAGTTGTATGTCTTGTTGGACAAGAACTTTTTGATTGGATATTTCAGCTATAGTAACTTCTTTATTTATTCAATTTTGAAAACGAAATTTTCCTTATGAAATTTGGATGCAATCGTAAGAAATTAAAAACTATCATATGAAATCAATTACTTCTCTGACAGAATCAAAATATTTGAAATTGCTTAAAAAGCATGGAATCTAGTTAACATGTTGATTTTGAAATAAATTGAATCTTTACTTAAAAGGCGTTAACATCTTTTAGAAATTTCTAATTAAGAGCCAACTTCCTTAGCATTCCAAAAGTTATAATGAACTACAAATTGATATAAAATATGACAAATTGATATGTAAGTAGTAAAGTGGTAAATATGGACAATTTCCTTTTAGGATAAAGCAGTAAAGATTTAAAAAAAAAAGTAAATATAGACAATTTGGGTATTTTACAGCCGGACCAATTATTAATCATTAAAGATTAGTGGGAATTATTATATAGATAGATCCTTTGCATACAGACTCCATTTGTAGTAAATAAAATATGAAAACGGATCAGAATCTCGCCACGAACGCAACTACAATACTTTCGTGGCCTAATTCCTAATTACTCAAAATTTCATTTTTCAGCCAATTAGCTTATTATTTATTTTTACTATTTATTTTAAATTAAATAACCTCATGTCTAATTTATGTTTATTTTATGTGTTGTTACACTAGATGTAGGACAGAAGGTTCAAACCAGCATAAAAATATGGTGTCATTTTATTTACTACTGCTATTAAAATTATTTTACTACCGCTGATTAGTACGCTTCGAATTATATATATATATATATATATATATATATATATGTGTGTGTGTGTGTGTGTGTGTGTGTGTGTGTGTAATCATCGATCCAATGCAGAACGATTATTCATTCATCATCGCACCGACTTAACAATTTTATTAGAACATGGTGTTTTATTGATCGTGACAACATCTTAAAACAATGGCCAGAAAGAGAAGAACCACTGAGAATTTAAAGACAGAGAAAGAGCAAATTCTAAAAAGCAAGCAGTAAGATATGGGACCTCGGTACATGTGCAACATTGCTTCCCTAAGATCTAAAACAACACGTAATGATTATATTTATAATGATCTTTTAGCATCACATGACTACTTACTAAATGATTTTAAATTATTACAAAGGATCAATTGTGGTGCTTTAAAAAAGAAATTGTGAACTGAAATATGATAAATTAAAGGAGGAAAACAATTTTTTAGTAAAACAAACAAAGATTTTTGAAACTTCTCTTGAAGAACTTGTTTTACAAAATAATTTCCTTATAAAATAAAATGATAAATTGATCGGTAGAAATAGTAACATTTCAAAGGAAAATGAATCTTTACAAAATAAAATTATATCTTTAGAGAATTCTTAAAATAAGTCTAAGTTTAATCTTTTGCCTCTTGAAAAGATAATTGTGCTTGTTAAAAATTTAGATTAATTAAAGAATGTGAACTTTTAAAAGAAAATAATGTTATTTTGCAAAAAGGCTTTTGTAACTCAAAAAAGAATTTAAACAAATTAAATAAAAAAATTACAAAATTCAATAAGGAAAACAATGACTTTTGTTCCTTACAAAATGCTGAAGTTTACAATAATAAAAGTACTTTAGGCCATAAATTATAAAAATAGTAATAGACATGCATACATGTATACACATTTAAAACTATTACTAAAATTAGAGATAGTCCCAAAACCACTTCATATCAAGATGTTACTATACTTAGAAATAGAATACATTTCTTAAATTCTAAATCATGATAAGAAATACAAATTATATAAATATTTGGGCTTCTACTAGATGAAAATTTGAGAAAAATATATTAATGATTATTTTGATAAAGTGATCAATAATTAAAACTACATTTATAAAGGTTCAACCACACCTAATTGGATATGGTTTTCTAAAATTTAGGAATTCATAAGAACCTTAGATGTTGTATGCTTTAAATATTTTTATTTTTCTAATACCCTAGTTTATAAGTAGAGGTTACTTTATTTGATAAATTTATTTCATTGTTTTAATTTCTCCTAAAAGGTACAAATACATCAGTTGACTAAATATTTTGTTATGTTTGTTATTGAACAGTCATTTAACATATGCATATCAATTTGGTTATTTATTTTGGTATGCACTTAGTGATACTTCTCTACTTATGACTATCAATTTTTAAATGTCTCCCTACATTAAGTGTTTATAGGACATTTATATGATGCACATTATACATGTCATTAATCCTATATTGTTTATTTCTTTTTAATAATGACTGGGGGTATATAACTTAATATATATATATAGGGGAGATTATATATTCAGGGAGAGTAATAAAATATTATTTATTTAAAGAGTCTTATAGTTGTCATCATAAAAAAACGGGAGAATGTTGAAAATACAATTTTGGTGTTTTAATAATAACAACTATACTGTTATTTCAGGACAATTAGCTATTCGATGGACAATACAAATTATTCAAGCTACGTCGAATGGTAAAAGATAAAAAGGCTTAATTCATAAAATGTGACAAAGGTGGGACTCAAGCTTGCACCACTCATAAGGAAGAGACATGCCTCTACCAATTGGAGCACATAATTGTTTGAAATATAAATCAGACGTTTAGTAGTATAAGTAAGACGTCTGAGCTGAGAATCTAGAATTATTTAATAACCAGGTCAGACGTCTCACCTTCATTACCAAACATCCGAACCCAGACTCTGGAATTTTTTAATACACCAGGTCACCCTTTTCAAATTAACATCCGAGAAAGCAATGTCTAAGTGTTAATAGAAGCGTTTTTTCGAAGAGTTGCAAATTCCAATGGACGTGTCTTCTCTAAACACATTTACTGAAGGGTTTCTATTGTTCAATGACATATTTTCACTCCTGTATAAGCCTTCCATCATTCACAAACAAGAACAACAACTCTCCACTATAATTGTCTCTCATAATGTTTCCAAACATTCAATTCCATTATCTATTAAATAAATACAAACCAGTGTTACTTCACTCCACAAAATTCTGGTATGGTCTAATTTCACTTCCTAGCCTCTACGCACTCAATTTATATCAAAGCATCAAATTACATATACCACTCAAAGGAAATTATAGGAAGGATTGTATTAAGCAGTCAAAATCAGCATCGTTAAGAACACACAATTGTGAAAGAATTTTATTTTGTTATAAGCCTATTCCTCCGGGAAAAGCGAGGGTCAAGGGGAGCTTGGGGACTGGACCTAGAATGGGAGGTCCAAACCAGTATAAAATTCTGGTTTCATTTACATTTACTACTGCTATTACAATTATTTTATAGCCGTTGTGATTACCACGCTTCAAAAAATTGGTTAATTGAAACGCACTGACTTTTTGCTTGAAATGGTTCATTTGTGTTTCAAGTCTTGGTACGATCTTGCATTGTTTCAGTTACTTAAATTTCGTTCTTTAATTAGTTAATTGTGATTATTAGAAGAATTAAATGTAATATATGTACTACGACTGCATTCGTACTTCTTAAACTTCTTTCTCAAAATCTTGGGCCGCTAAACTATTCTCATTCATTCGGTTCTCTCATCCACTCTACTCCGTGATTCCAAAAAAGGAAAAAATACGACGAACAAATTTACATGTCGATGTATTTGAGCTTCATCAATTTTGAGGTCAACCTACCTTCTACTTCCTAGCCTTGGCAATTTTTCCGTATTGATCTAGGCTACTTCTATTTCAATGGATAGGGTTTAAGGATTAGTTCCAAGAGCGCATCAATGGTCGATGATTTATTTGACTTTATTTTTAGGTGATTTTTGAACGACTTCAGTATTTTGAATCATCACTCTGTCATCGCACACTTTTTATTGTAAGTTGTCATAAACCTTGGGCTATTTTGTTCACTCATTGATAAATCATTCCTTCAAAGTCAACAACGTTTTCAGATCTGAAGTAGGATATTGAACATGTAATGCACTTTTGGTTTATGCTCATTGATGGCCGATTTCTGAGAAAATTAAGTAGAGAAGAAAATCAAAACAACAAAAAACTAGTAAGGTGTTTTGTTATATTGTAGTCGATAACCAGATTCAAGAGTCGTGATGTTGTAAGTATATTGCAACATTGAGCAAACAACTCTACACTGTTAGGGTTTAATACTATTAGAACAATGGAAAATAGGCCAAAGGAATCCGGTGAAATGAGATTCGAAACAATTGTTGCTGCTGTTGGATTACATGAGAAATTATTGAACAACGACTTTCTCTTCTTTTATTTCTTGTTTTGCAAAAGTGTTGAGAATAACAATGCTTTGGGATTCTTTACATTTGCTAGAATAGTGTTTGTTGAATTGGATTGAATAGCGTGTGTAATACATTTAAGTTTGCAAGTTGGTTTAAGTGCGTATGTTAGTCTGGATATGCTTATGTGAGTAATTCTACGCGTGCGTGTATGGTTCTGTGTAAGTGATTTGTTGTGCTATTTGTTTCTTTAGGGTAGAGAAAATATTATTGTCATCATAATAAAAACTATAGTAAAATGGCAGTGATTTCTTATTTGTTTGATCATTGCTTCAATAAGTATTTCCATTCTGATCTGTTTTGGATGCTAAGAGTGAAAGAAAAAAGCACCATCAGTTGTAATTTGGGATAGAAAGAGACTCAAAACCTGATAAATTAGATATTATTATGATTTGTGAAATTCTAACGCTGCTGCGTTGATTTTCTTTGAGAAGTCAGGTTCATGAATATGTACAATATCATTGACCCTTTACTTACATTAAGCACGCAAGTCCTTGATATTATATATATAGCAATGTCGACAAATACTAGTAAAGAAACTAATGGACGAGATTTTCTATTCAGTGCCTTTCGTTATGAATTCCTAGAATAAGCACCATGTGGTCAATGAATCAAACACAACATTATGTGCGCAAAGTTGGCCAACCCTAATAGCAAAATACTATGAATAGCTTAACCATGAAGGAAGATGTGTTACAGTTGTAAAGGAAGTAGTTACCAAAATAATATATGAGAAATATGATAATGCAATAAAATTGATGATTTAAGTATAACTGATACTGGGATCTTAAAGTTGTATGTTAATAACAATACAGGTATCGCTCAGAGCGCATCTTCGGATGCTAATACAATAAAATACGAAGGTGGTTCCAGGTATAGTAGGCTAGTTAGGTTCATCTTCAGATACATGCTAATACAATAAAATGCACATCACATATAAAAATGTTGGTGAGGGTTCATCTTCAGATGCATACCTGGCTAATGAGCCAAATAATGGAGGTAGACTAATGACATCCCTTATGGATAATAGTGTAAGAACCCGTAACTTCCCCGGTAAGGAAAGAGCCCGGATTATCTTGAGAACACAACAAAATAGAACGCAAACAGAAGAACATTTCATTGTTATTTACAACAATTCCATCAGATTACAAGAATATACAGAGTATGAATAAATACTATACAACAGAAAAATATCAGACATTACAATAAATTACATAGCAGCGGAAAAACAATATAAAACACAACTGAAAGTAATACACGAATACAGAGCTTTCCGAGTATCGTTCCAGCTGTAAATCAGAATCATGTGAATATAAATCTGCAAAACCAAAACTACTAGCTGCCCGTGTCGAAAATAAGGGCACCCAGAGTTTAGGTTAAAACAATAAACTCCAGGTCAATCATGTGACTGGTGTGAGAACTAAAATAGTTATTAATATTGGTTTTTAAAGTTCGGTAAATCAAGGGACCATGCCGTATAACACGGAACGAGTTTCCTCCCAAGAATACCAGTGCATATAATAAACAGTGCAATGTTAAATAAAGAAAGATGGAGCTATTATAAGACCCAGGTCCCATCACATAATGCAATGCAAGCCGGAGGATAGGGTTTTTACCTTATAATAGCCAAAGCATGCTTGATACGTTAAAAACACATTATTTGATACTATAATAAATGTATAGTGTCAAAACAATTTCAATCATAAATATCAATCATAGACGGCATTAATGACCCATACCACTATGTTGCCATACTAGGTTCTACAAACCAAACCGCAATATCACTTATTGGAAATTGAATTTCCGTCATGAGTCGAGGCAAGGGGCAAACTCCTCTCCGTTCGAGACACTCTAGCAAATGTCTCAGGACCCCACTATGATCCTTGGATCGGTCGGGCCGGTCCTCACCTAACTTTGGAGGATTAGTTATTCCTGAACACACGTTTCCCGGTCCTAACAGACCTATATCCGAGACGCCTCGCATTCCAACAACCACACAGGTGAAAAGTATATAAATGTCAGTCAGTGTAAGCACTGACACCACCACTAGCTAGAAAGAAACGTCGTGTTCTCCCAACGGCCCGTATCCCGTTTTTGACTCATACCGAGGTGTGAGGCTCGCGAATTCATGCTATACACAAAGCCATGCCACATAGGTTGTGCTTTGATCATCAACCACAAGACTTTGCTTTTCAACAGAAGCCTTGATCAATTGCCACTTAGGCGTGCCACACAGGCAATTCACTCCATGCAACTGATGTCCATCATTATACAACCTCTGAGCTCGTACGTCTCAGAGAAGGGCGCTAAACAAGAGAATAAATTCTCCACCGCCAAACAGATGTATATTTAATAGATATCAATCAACACAGAATAAAATCCAATGTCAGTCGTTCTGGGTCTAAACGAAACCGGAGGCATTTTCCTCGCATATCCATCGATCTCCAAGTACGTTTGGACGATTACCGACTGATTCCCTCATCTTGGGTGTACAGCCCAATCAAGATCATCAGTAATCACCCAAATGATGTGAAGACTTCCGGTCTTCCACCACTGTCTTCATCTTCGACATATCGTCGAATCGGTTACTCAGAATGGGTATAAACCCGGCCTTTCTGAATAACCCGCGTATATAATAAACACGTGTTACACAAACACAACATACGCCTCATTCCAATTCAGAATATTCTTTTATTCAAATTTTCACATTCTTGGGGAAAGGTTCCCATTAATTTTATCAAAGATAAATTCTTCTAAATTTATTCTTTAATCTTCCTTTGGATATCATTTCAAACCATATTATGGTTTTCCAAACTATATTATGGTTTTCCAAACTAGTCGGGATTAGCGAACCACACCGAAGTAATTATTTATTTTATTTCCCAATCCCAACCTATTCACCCCATGGAGAAAAACTGGTAATACTCCATATCTAACACCACGGTGTTATCGGTAAAGTTAATTACCATTTCACGTTCAAATCTAATTAAAGATTTAACTATCGCTTTGGAGCAAAACTGGCGATACTCCATTCTCGATTACTTTCCAATTTTGATAATTTAAATTATCAATTCACATTTCAATTTAATTACAGATTCATTAAAACTCCACTTAGTTTTAATCTTCCCACAAATCAATATCCTGTCTTTAACTGGGTTAAAGAACCAATGTCATCTAAAACACGGTTCACGATAAACCCAAAATCACTTTCCATTGTTAATCGGGTTAAAGAACAGGTGTTATTCAAAACACCGCTCACGATAAAGCCAAAAACAAATTTAAATTCAATTCCAATTAGATATCATTTAATTGGTACACTTCATTAAATCTAAATAGAAAGATTTAATATCTTTCTCAACAGGGCTTAAGAACAGTGTTAATGAAGACACCATTCACGACAAACCCAAATCACATTTGATATCAAATACAAGGCTCTGAATAGAAAGTATACCGGCTTATATTCAATATCAAATTCTGAGACCAACAAATATCGTATTGGAAATAACAATATAAATATATCTTTCAAATTTCCACAACCATCTCTGTATAATCACGAAATCCGACATCAAAATATTCCGAAGATAATTTCGATTCAAATCCATTCCAATTCTTATATTAGAAATTCTGATTAATTTTAAAACCACTTTCAAATTCAATTTACTTATTTCAAAAATAAATTGATTTTAATCCTAGTTCAAAACTAGTTCATTTCGATAAAAATCTATTTTTATCTCTTCAAATTTGGAAATTTTCATCCCAATTATTTACAAATCACTTCTTATGATTTTACCCAAATTATTGATATTTTTAATAATTTTATCAAGGCCCGTACAGTCGATTTCCATCAACGGTCATCGAACTGCACTTACAACGACCTTTTCCAAATTTGATTTGGACATAACTCCAAATCCAACCGTTAGATTTCAAATCTCTAATATTCGTTAGAAAGCTCTTTTCGATACGAACCCAACGCTTCCGGTTTCAGGAGAATCCGACGGTCGGATCTCCCGTAATGTCCATTCGAAGTCAATGGTCGAAATTCGCGAACTGCCGCAGCGCGACGTGTTCTATTCAGGCCATTATATAATATATATATATATATATTATATATATATTTCATCGATTTCCTTTTAAAACGAATTTTATAAATCGTTTTAAATTTGTTTCAAAAACAATTTCAACTTTCATTTTAAATTCAAATCAAAATTGAATTTTCTATTATAAATTCTTTTTACTTTCATTTCTATTTGATTTCAATTCGATTTGAATTCATTTCAATTCAAATTCACTTTATATTCAATCCAATTCGAAATCATTTTATATTCAATTCAATTCGAATTCACTTTATATTCAATTCAATTCGAATTCACTTTATATTCAATTCAATTCGAATTCACTTTATATTCAATTCAATTCGAATTCACTTTCTATTCAATTCAATTCGAATTCACTTTATATTCAATTCAATTTTTTTTCTCTTTTCAATATTCATTATAAAAACGAATATAATCGATATAAATATCGTTCGCGTTAAAATAGCGCATCTCTAATCACCACGGCTTTATATATTTCAATAATTCCGTTATTCTATTCAGCAAATGGATATTATTCCATTCACCACATGAATCTATATTTCTTTCAACACATGAATATTCTCAACACATGAGCATCGTCAACACATGACTATTTATTCTATTCAACACGTGAATACGTATTTTATAATATTCTTTATTCTCCCGATTGGAATGAGGCCCAATCAATTACCATATAATGTTAATTATATGGATTCCACACAACACATGTATATAATAGCACTGACAAATAATCAACCATCATCCAAAGTGCACTACACTGTATAAGCATCAAATATAGATATCTAACGCTTATAACAGCCTGTCAATCAATCGATCGACATACAACTAATTATTGGGATTAGTGTATGTCGCATTTCATCCCAATACCCGTGTGGGGTTTCAAATCAACAAACACAGATTTTTATTTATTCACATACCCGTTAAAAATTATATTTTTAACGATAAAATATTTTTAACTGTATAAATATTTTATTTCATCTCACAACACACAATAAATTTTCACCACAACAAACAATCAAACATACAAGCCATCCATGGTCAGTGGACGACGGGTGTCGGGTGCTGCTAAGCACCGTCTGCATCCTAGTATATATTTTTAACTAGAAAACAAGATTTAAAGTGAGAAGTTCTCACCCAAGCTAAACCAAACGCCACCACTCTTCATATGTAGAAATCTTCGTCGTTCTCGCCTTTTGTCACTTTCGTTGTCCATAGCCACTACACATATAAAAATCACATTTTTATATTGTTGCTATGTATATAAAAATTCTATGTTTATACCGCTACTATATAGATAAAAATTCTATTTTTATACCGCTACTACATAGATAAAAATTCTATTTTTACACTGGTGTTCATATAATAAAGATTATATTTTTATCACGCCATTCTCTATATAAAAATTATATTTTTATATATATAAAGATCGTATTTTTATATCACGGCTTCATATGTAAAAATCACTTCTTTACAACTCTACTTCCATGATAAAAATTATATTTTTATCTTGCTAGCAATATAAAAAAAAAATATTTTTATTACTCTACATGAATAAAAATCATATTTTTATATCTCCTACATAATAAAGATCGAATTTTTATACTTTCTAAAATATAAAAATCATATTTTTATAAATAAAAATTTAATCTTTTCACTTTTATAACGATGTTTACATAATAAAAATCCTATCTTTATTCGGATAAAAATCCGACCTTTCTTCTCATTAAAAATCTAATCTTTTCAATTTCAAAAAATCAAATCTTTTTACAATGAAAAATCTCGCCTTTCATCACTTAAAAATCCTAACTTTGATATAAATAAAATCAGAATTTTATACTGTAAAAAAATCACATTTTTAGTGCTTAAAAAAACAAAAATAAAAGCTTACATTCATTCGAAGGAGGAGGGGAACGTTGGTCAAGGCGGGCTCGTCGGAGGTCTTCATTTCAGAGGAGGAGAGAGAAATGAGGGCGGAGGGACTTGCTGGCGTCGGCAGCAGAGGAGGAGGAGGAAGGAAGAAGAAGAAGCGGCGGCGGTGGAGCATCGAGGGGGGGTGTTGTCGATTTGGGGTTTGTGGGTTTTGAGGGGCTTGGGGGCATCGGGTTTTGCGTCAGAGAGGGAGGAGGGAGAAGGATGCTGGCGGAGGAGTGGAGGGTGGCGACGGCCACCTGGGGCCGGCGGTGGAAGCGGATGGGGGGGGGGCGACGCGATTTAGCTGTAGGTTTTTTTTTCGATTTGAAATGAAGAGAGAGAGGAGGGTAGGTGAGGTTATATAATATGATATATTTATTTAATTATTTTAAATTCTAAAAGCAACTTTTATTTTCGACCTCGAAACGCGACCCACCATCTGTCGTCCCTAGCTAATTACCCCCATTCTGAACGCAATGGGATATGTATCGTAGGCTGATTCGATCGTTTCGATCAGTTTTCGTCAAAATCAACATATAACTCTATATATTGAATTTTAACGTGCATTTCAATTTACCGGGGCCACATATGAACTCTAAAAATTCCCGAAAAATATTTTCTAGCTTCATATTGACGATACGGTCCTAACAAAATTAATTTCGTCAAATTCTGAGATCGTTTGAAAAATGGCCATTTTCCAGTCTATTAAAATCAACTAAAACTGGTCAAACGCGTTTTCCTTTGCCACGCTCACATATTGATTCAAATGATTATGAAATTTGTAACCTAGCCATAATTTGACATTGCAGATCCAACAAAAGTGGTTTTGTCGAAAACCGAGGTCGTTCGCAAAATTCTCATTTTTAAGGGCTGAAATTCCATAGCGACTATTCTGAATTTTCCACTGGGCATAACTTTTTATCCTCGCTATGAAATTTTTATTTCTCGGATTCGTTAGAAAGATATTCCCAATTATATTCTATTATTTTTTGTTTCGCTAAAATCCGGTTTATTTTGCACCCGGTATGTTCAATTGAACTTTGAAATCGAATTATCGAACTACCGCGCCATTTTCAATTCCTTTTATAATTGTAAATAAATTATTTATATTCCTAACAACGACGTATATAAATATATATGTTCTAATTCTATTCAAAATAAATTTCTCGTCGTTATTATTTAAAATAATTCATTTTAAATATTCAGAATTCGCTAAAATTGCTAAAATAAAATTTTTAAATTGGCTCGCATTTCCGGGTTGTTACAAATAGTATGGTTAAAAAGAAGATAAGCACCACCATATTAGTGTTTATTACTACTAGTTAGTGTACTGGATAATTTATTACTTGGTTTGATTGAAATTGAACTCTTTTCCTTATTTCAGAGCCCTGATTCATGGTCAAGGTCAAACTGTTTTTGCAAGTCAAGCTTATTTGGTTAAAGGTTACTTTTACCTTTCCATACAAGTCTTGCTGTAAGTTTTTCCAAAACCGAAACTAGTAATGCTGAAATTAATTTACTTGATGCTTTTGTGCTACTTATCATTATGTAAATCTCACCAGTTTCATATATTTTCCATTGTAGACTTGCCAGATTTAACACATAACCAGCCTTCTATGGCAACATTTGAATATGGGTTAGTAGAAAAATCAATGTTAGCTAATGGCATCCCTTTGATAGTAGATCAGACTCATCAATATGTGCTAAGGTGGATCTATTTTTCCTTCTAGTTAACTTCTTCGGCTTTTTTTACACTCATGTGCATCCTAAAGGATAAGCTATACTCAACTCTTATACATCTTATTCATGATACTGGTAAAGCAACCTCCAAACTTTGCATTCCCGATCTTAGATTTTGTATTTACATTCTTCTTATGTTGTCTGCAGCTCTCTGTCGTTATATGGAGATTTAATGTGGCCATCTTCAGTTAAGAGTTAACCAAAATTAAATGATATTTGTTTTGAGACATTCATTTCAAATGCCTCTGCTTCAAAATGGAGGTATGGATGTAAATGACAATTGACTTCCGTTAAGCAATTGAAGAAGTCGGGATTGGAGATTGTGTCGTGATTTTAGGCTAAAACATTAATAACTTGACTACAATTGCAAAATATAATTGAATTTCTCAGTCAGTTACAACCGAAACATGTGTAATTGCATTTTTCTTTCTATATTTAGTTTGAATGTTTATTATATATATATGTATGTATGTATGTATGTATAAGGAGACTATAATGACAAAATGGAACAGATTCTAGTAAGGTGCCAATTCGTTGAGCTTGGCAAGAAGTTGAAACTACATGAGGTAATACTGACCGTGCACCACCTCATAAACATATTAGGTTTTACCATTCAGGTCAATATGCTTTTACCATTCAGGTCAGTATGACGTTTGCATACTAAAAGCAAATTTTTCAGCATATTACACGAATTTTACAAATAAAGTTATTTATTTAATATTAGATGAGGCTTCATAGTGCGTATTCACTATCCTGTAATTCATGGAGCAGTGGATCCTTGACTAGCGGGTTCAAATTTTGTACTGCATACATGTTTTGTTGAAAGCTGTTTTAAAAGTATTTCTGAGGAGATTACAACCGACAATGTGTAAACTTTCATCTAGTTTGTCGTTAAATATTAGTAGTATATAATTAAAGTGATGCAGCACACGTTGTCTCCGTCAAAAAATAAACGGTTTCCTTCCGTTAGAAAAAACACGTCATAAGTCATAATGGCATATCTGAACTGTAACCCATCCCCCTTCCTCCTTCCCCCCACTAGAAAAAACCCATCCCCTTTCATAGGGTAGTAAATGTATATTACTTTTAAATGTCTTGATTTTGCTTAAAGATATGAGGATATTAATTCTGCATATCAAAAATCATAGTTGGCCTGATCTGTTTGTGACTGTTTTTGTTCTATCGAACTATCATGGTATTAAATTATTTTGTAAATAGATGTTAACCTGTTGTAACTGCTTAACCCTTGTTGAACTTTTTTGCTTGCAGTCTGTTATATCACTTCATATAATTATTACAGCTAAGATCTTATACCTAGTTTTCGTGATCCTTTGGTAATATTACTCCATACAATTCATGTGACTATATGAGGTAATATTGGATTTTTGGTATATAATAATTGCTTTATATGGATTAGATGTAGTTGCAGTTGTATCTCCACCATGTAGTAACTCAACAAGACCTTTTTTTCTCATCTTGCATATGTTCCTGTTCTACACCTTTAGTCATTGTTTTAGTTACTGTTTTTATCAGCTCTTTTGAAGCTTGAAAGCTACTGGAGGTAGCCCTTTTCCTCATTGAAGCGAAAAGCAAGACGTAAGTTGTTGATGTTCAACCGGTTGTGATTATCGTTATGATAATGATTATGATGATGTTGGATATGTATTATAGAAACAAATACACGGAATGTAGAACATATACAACCAATGTAAGCCATGCTTCATTCCCTTTTTGAAACCGTCCACTGGTTCAGGTGATGCAATTCATAGCTTCTGATACGGCATTGCCTGAAAATAATTTAGCAAGTATTATGATCGGAGTGGTAAGTTATATTATCATGGATGATTTATTGGTTATGCCCATGTCCACTACGTCTGGCATCACAATGTTGAACAAGTTTCAAGTCAAGAAGATATTACGACTCTCCGGAAGAAATTTGAAAAACTTGAACTCTAGTAGGTTATTATTTTTAGTTTCTATTTAGGTTTAAATCTGAAGTTAATTGTTTATCACAATTTGTTCGAAAACTGTGGCAGTGAATTGAGGTGCTAAGGGTTTCTCAACAGCCTAAGATTGTTCTCACTGATATCTTCCTCAAGTACAAGTGTAAGAAGCATGCAAACTAAGGTGTCGTTTGCTTTATTTTATTTGTTGCGGTTTTAGCTCATAATGTTAATTGCAAAAATAGATGACAAAGTGATGATGGAGGGGATGAAGTGGGCGATGGGGAGGTTGGAAAGACAACCGAAGGATGAATTGTATCTCATTCTTCCGTTATTTTCCAAAACATGGAAAAAATCCATTCTATGCACTAAGTTCATTTTCTAAAATGTTCAGTTTTCACGTTATGCATGTACAATTTGTACTTTGGCAAGGGCGAAAATAAAATCTAAAAATGGATGAACCGAACGTATTCTAAATTTCTAATAATTTTTGTTGAATATGTTTCTTTTGTGTTTATGTTAGTTTTTTAATTTCGAGGTGAAATAGTTCATGTTATGTATGTTTTTGGTTTGAACTTGTGCTACGCCAATTTAATCTACTTACTAGCTAGTAATGGGAAGATCTTCTACTATTCATTATCCCAAATATGGCTAAAATTATATTGAGTTGTTTGTTGCCACTTTGAATGAAGCAGTAGGCTTTTGCTTCAAGTTTTATATGGACACATATTCAGCTTGTAGTTGCTCAAAATTTTAATGGGATTGTATAACTATCTAAAAATATCTGCAAAGTTTCTCATACACACACACACACACACACACACGCACAATTTTGCATTTTAATGAAGTGGACTAAAAAGGAAAATCCTGTCTGATGTATTTTTTTAATCGCCAAATTCAACTCCCTACGCCTAGAGATTGGGTTTAGTAAGAACTTCTGCTTTTTTTTACCTGATGATTTTTAGGATGATGATATTTATTTTTGCTCTGATTTTGCAGTATCAAGTTTCATGAAAAACTGGAAGTTATGCGCAGTCTGATCCTATCATTTGAGAAATATGTGAAACAACACTTATCACGGGAGTCGGAGGCTGTTGCTTGTTCAGTTTTACAAGATGCATATTTCTATTAGGAGCATAATAGCCAGTCCATTCTCCTTTAGGTTTAATACATTATGGAGCCATGTAGCACCCAGTACCAGACATACCAAAAGGTAATGAATTAGCATAGTTAATTTCCTCATTTAAATTCATTTTGATGAGTCTTGTAAATTAGTAATGTGTTGATTCAAAATGTTTGTAATACCATTTTGTTGAAAAAGTGAAAAAGTTGTATGTTAATAACAATCATTTGGAATCAACACATTACTAATTTACAATCATTGAATCAAGTTGAAAAAAACATTTTATTTACAATATATAACTTCTAATAGTTGCGTGATATGTCCACTCTTTTTCCTGAGGTGGCAGTGAAAGCCTAGGAAAGTTGAGCAGAGTCGTTTATATAACGGCTTATATTGTCTGTTTGATTTGTAACTATTGCAGCTTAGAAGTTGGAATAACTCGAATTTAAAAGAACACGATAAACCACTTCAACATGTTGGTTCTTTAATTCATACAAAACCAAAGATGAATATGGCATCATAGTAAAAATTAACAATGTCTTGTTTTTTGGGTATCCATTCAAGTTTAATACATATGATAAAATCCAAATTTGTTAAATTTCTCTCAGGTTATAGTTGAGATAACAGATGCAGGAGTTGATCAAAGTATGGAATGCTCTCGAGTATTTTAGATTGATGTTTCATTCTTAAATATAATATAATCATGTTTAGGATGTCTCATATGAATAAGTGATAAACTAGTTTCTAGTCATTTTAAAACAAAATTGTAGTCCTGTTTTTATCATAATTCTTTACAGTTCGATGTCGTGAGTATGTATGTATACAGTATTGTTAATATATTGTTGATTTTGTTTTATGTGCTACTCATGTATTTATCATATACTGGTTACACACACACACACACACACACATATATATATATATATATATATATATATATATATACATTTTCATAATTTGAGGTTAACAATCAGTTTTTGTTTTGAATTTTATATATAGGACTCCCGATTCGTGCTGTATATTGCCAATCTGAAACTACCACTAAGTGTTGTGGATTATAAGTTTGGAATAGTCTTAAGTAGACGTGAAACATCTAATAAGTGTTGCTAATTATCAACTTGTAACACCTACTTGATTTTGCAGTTTGTCAATTTGAAACACCCAATAAGCGTTTCTTATATTCAACTTGAAACACTTATTGAGTGTTGCGGTTTATAAATTTGAAACACTTGCCAAGTGTTTCAAAAATATGCAAAATACGAATCTGCAACACTTGAAAAATGTTTCTAAATTTTTTATCAACAGTTTATTACTGTTTCTAATTGGTCATTTTGGTGTTGTGATATATTGGCTATCATTCATCTTGTGCACATTGACCATTCATTTATCATCGCACAGACATAACACACACACACACACACACACACATATATATATATATATATATCAGTTTTATAGTAAAAAAATTAATTGTTCTTAATATTATAGTTTAAACATTTTTATATAATCATGTACATATGTATGCATATTTATCTGATGTTAAAATTCCATTCATGTATGCATATATATACACACACACACACACAAAAAAAAACATTTGTAAAATTATTAAAAATATAATTTATTAACATATATTATATCTTACATACATATATTGAAGTTTATATATTTAGATAATATACCTTTAATAGATGAGCAAATATATCCGTTGTAGTGAAAATCCAAGCACTTGTGCATGAGCATGTTATATCTTGCATGAATTTCCAAGTTAAACTTGCATACACACAAACATGTGTGTGTGTGTGTGTGTATTATATACTTACAGTATGCACACATATATAATATGATATTTAATTTTGTAATATAAAGTCATTATAAATTTAAGTAGAATGCAATCAATAGCATGAAATAAGTGGCATCAATGGTGACTAGGGTCTTCTTCTAGCACTCGCCTCTTCCCCTTCACTTTAGTTTCATCGCCTTCACATCTTCTCATGGTTACTCGATTCTTCCTTTTTACCCGACACCTATCTTTACCTATTGTTGTCTCTCACCGTAATTTGCTCTTCTCCTATACCGTTTGTGAATTTTACTCTTAAATTTGAAATCTATTAGAGATATAGTAGTTGTTTTTTATGTAGGTGCCTTGGCTATTTGGGTCTGACATACTCTTCATGGTGATTGGAACTCAAGTAATCTCCCTCAACTTCTCTAGTTAGGCTGCTTAGTCGATCATGTTTGCTTTTTTTTGTTGGTGCTTCTGTGACCTGCTTCCTTAACTACCCTCACCTTTTCTCCTCGCCGCAACGTGGTAACGTTTTGAGTTTGGTTGTGTTTTATAGTACAAATTTTTCGATAGCTTTACGCTTGGTTTGAGGTTCACCGATTATCCAACTACGCAATTTGTGCTCTGAAATTGGATTATTTAGGTTCAAGCTGTTGTGGTCCTAGTCACTTGTTCTTGCTACTATTGCCACTTCTTGTTGTTTCTTTTGTGCAACTTATGAATATCATTGCTTGATATCTGATTGCATTGGCTTGTCTATGTGAGCAACAGACTGCCTTGGCAGCCTATCATAAGTATTTAGTCTGTGTGATGTGCAGTTCTTGCATTGTTAGCTATTATGTCAGTTATTTTCTAATATAAAACCTAAGCCTCTTTATAAGCTTCTCATTCCATAAGACGATAGTATCTATCGTTCTGCGAGCATAACGAGACATTTCATCAGATTTAACAACATACTCCACAACTGACATCTCTCGTTGGTTCAACTCATCAAACTTCCTCGTCATAATAGAATAAGCTGCTTCTGAGGCAAAACTTCTGGTAAGCATCCTTCGAAAGTCTTCCTACATAATTCCTTCCTCTAGTGACCTTACCGTAACTTTGTTCCACCAATGTAAAGCATTATACTGCAGTTGCCTTGAAGCTAACCACCTCTTTTTCTCATCCGCCAAGCTCAAGTCTCCAAAAATCATTTCATAATATAACAAGCAGGTATCCATAATAGTAGTGTCTACCATTCTAAGGAATGGTTTTCCTCTTAAGATAACATAATCTCTATTAAAATTTTCATTATTGTTTCCAGCTTGCGGTCAAGGAATAATTACTCCAGGACCAATAGCAAGTCTAGCTTGCAACATCTGAACGAAGGCATGGAACAAATTCCACATATCTATTGCTGGAGTAGCGACACCTTTGTTCTCATTCACTCTTCAGCTCTGACCTCCGCTAGCATCATATTTAGCTTTACCATTTAGCCTTGCACTCCTTCTCTCCATATTGTACTTCCTGTTGTAGATAAACTTTAGTAAGATACCGAAGGGTGACCCTAAGACTGTGGGACACATACATACATATATAATACAAATACATTAATATACTCCTCTGATCTTTGGGTTTTAGTTAGGAAAATATTTTTGAAAAAAGTATTTAAGTTTAATAAACATACGCTTTGATACCAAAGTGTAACACCCTATTCTCCATGAAAAGCTAAACGCTATAAAATGTTGCAGTCATCTCTAGTTTCAAATTCCTTAAATAAAAAATCGAATGTTGTTCAAACTTAACATCTGATAACATAGGAGCATAAAAAAATTTCACAAAAGCATTGATTGTTTAATATTCATTCATACAACCCATCACATAACCCGTTCATACAGTAAGTTATTAAAAAAAGACACCGAGAGCGACATATGATGATGCCCCCCAGGTGATCATAGTATAAAAAGTGGTATTATTAAACATGTCGATACATATAACCAACAATTAAATGAAATACATCGGAATTCCTAACAGCTACAACTTCCTAGTCACCTCCAGAAGCTTATTTGTAAAAGATACCTGAAAAGCCCCAACCCTCAACCTACTCAATTGAGTACCTGAGAGTTTAAAAGAAAAAAAAATTACGGGTCAGTCAAAAAGTCTAGTGTGGATAATAACCTAGCAACCCAACACAATTAATTTCTAATGATACCACACTGCATGATAGAATGAGTTTCCCTCTCGTTTGAATCATACCACCAAACCATACTAACCATGTACTCATGCACACAATGCACACAATGGTTAATCCACTCGTCGCAACAGCATAATCAACAACAATATTTACCATACAACACATAATGGATCCCTTTCGCAATAATACTTCCATTTGTGTTTTTCCAAAGAATTGCTTCGTTGGGCAGTAGGGCCGAAACCTCATTCTATAACCGATTCCCGTCTGTGACTCAAAGTATCATTCGACTGCACAGAACCAATGTCCCATTTGGTTCCCTCCAGTGCTTCGTAGAGTAACTCCCCTCTAATACGAAACTGAAGGCTCTCACCTTGATCTTCCGTACTGCTCTAGAAAAAGATATCATTATTCAAATTATATTTTTACCTGTGTTCTCCAATTTCCGTCCATTAGACCCTTCCTATTTTCCGTAACACAGATGCAATGTCCAAAAAATGGCAACAACCAACACATAAACATTTCAAGTGATTCTAGTCAAACCAACTTACACTACAATGAATATGACACATGTGTCGTCTCTAATCTCCTTTGACTCCTGCAATGATGTTGAGGTCCATATTTAAGCTATTCTAAAAGGGACACCCTTTTCGGCTTCACTTCATAACGACAAACGAAGATTGTATCCCTGTAATGACAACAAGACGTAAAGGCAGAGCCTCTACTCCATTATTTAGAAAACGTTTTAGATTAAAATTCCTTGTCGTCATCACCAATGCCCATAGTCATGAAAGGGGAGCCTTAAAACATTTGATTTTAGAAAAAGTTCCTTAATGACCTCATCAGCGCCTTAGGAAGTAACTCAAGAAAAACGATTTTACGAAGGCATATCTATGTAGGCAATAACTTGATGTGTTTCCAAAGTTTCGAAAGCATAAGCTTTGGTTTGGAGCCCTCGGGTTCCAATGAAAGACCCAAAGGCATATAGCTCGTGTTCCTTATGGAGTCATTATTCAAGGTTTTTTGTTAGTAAAATAGTTCTTTTACATAAACACCTCTTCAGCCCTACCAAAAGAGTCAAGGCGGAAGCCTCTTGTGGAGCGGCTATCTTTCAAAACCAAAATATCTATTAGTATCAGGACCAATTCCCGAAACCAAAAGGTATGAGGAGGAAGCCTGAATACTTCAAATATCGTACTTGTGATATTTCAACTATTCAGCACTGCCAAATGGTGGTTCTGGTTGTTGTCGAAAATGCTTCCAGTTTCGGAAAATGACACGAATAGTAATTTTAGGCAAAATTATTTTATTTCTATATAAAGCATATGTTTTTACAAACTCCATACTATTTTTTGAGATTCTATCGGCTTATAGAAAGTATTCAAATAAAGCATATAGAATTTTCCAGTATTTTGAACTATACAAAAATATAAAGTACTTGGACACATTATCGTTTATGCTAATACTAGATTTAACGCATAATCTTTCCTAAAGCACGAATCCTTAGAACATTTTGAAAAATAATATGTTCAAATACTCTATTTAAAAATTAGAGATTTAAACCTGTTCGAATTTATAGTTCCATCCAAATCATAACCTTTTGCACAATACCATACATATGAATTTACAAAAAATAAAATAAGATGTTTAGAGAATTATAAAACACTAGTCATGCTTCTCTTTTATTATTTCAATAATCCATAACTACATATACAAGTAGATTGACAATTTATTCGTACAAACATAAAACAAATGGTAGGTTTGAGGGATTGGGTATTGTTTTCTTTTCCTAATAACTCAAATCTTCCTAGGCAAAATAATCCAACTTTAAAGTAGCAAATCATAGAAAATAATATCTTAAATGAATTTCACTCACAGTGCTACAAGAATGGGCAATAATAGAAGTGAGTATAATAAGTTTTGGATTTGGCCTTCGTAAACAATCATGCTCCAACCTTTAAAATATATATATATATATACAAGAATCAAATATTAGAATCTTATATATATATATATTTAAATTCCAGAATAAATCTAAATCTATATTAGAATAGAATAAAAGAGATAGAATTGGTTAGGAAGATAGAAGAAAAAATTAAAATCTTTTCTTTTCCGGAATTAGCAATGGCAGAAGGGCATCATGGAGGCATGGAGAAGAATAGATGTACAGATTTGAGTGAGGGTTTAGGGTCTTATTTATAGTTGACATAGTGTACATTTACCTTTAGATTCAATAGATTTAATCTAAGTAGTCCGTTTAATGAAAAATATAAATAAGTCCTCCCTTAAAAACGCCTTCACTGGGAATCCTATAGGAGGGCGGTCGACCGCTCCTATAAAAGGGCGGTTGACCCCTATGGTCGACACCCCTTCTAGAGGGACGGTCGACCCCCTTTCTAGGATCGAGCCAGGAGATTATTTCTCCTGTACATTTCTTTTTAATTAATTACTGATTTGATTTGATTGATTGTTTACATTATATTGATTATTCTTATCCCCATTGTATATAAATATACACATACACATTCGAATTCAAAAGGAATAATCTTTTTCATGCTAATCCAATTAATATATTCCAAATTTGTACATTTATTTATTTGAAATTCAAATCTTATGTGTTAATATAAATACACAGCTTGTTTTATTAATATATTTTGCAATTATGAAAACGGATAGGAATCTCACCAAGAACACAACTACAATACTTTAGTGGCCCAATTCCTAATTGCTCGAAATTTCATTTTTCTTCCCATTAGCTTATTATTGATTTTAATTATTTATTTTAATTTAAATTAACTCATTTCTAATTTATGTTTATTTTATGGGGTGTCACATTCTTCCCTTCTTATAAGAGATTTCGTCCCGAAATCTTTTGATGGGGCGAAGAATACAACTCGCTCTAAAAAAACCATGTTGTACGCCCTTGTGATTTTTACAAACATCCATAACTCGTAGTAATTACAAACTTCAGAGTTACTATTAATGAGCTTAGTCCTAGCGTGCACGTGTAATAAGTGATGCAATATGTATGCAAAATACCATAAATATGCATATAATTCTATATGAGTGTACGGTGCATATGTGTTGCATCCGTCTCCTACCACCTAACTGTAGAAACCACAATGCAACCAAAAACAAGAATTTGGGAGAAATTAATTATCCGAGAAAAGCTCTGGATGAGTTAGTCTAATTTTCTCCTCAGATTCCCAGGTGTTTTCCATAGGGTTATCTCCCCATCGAACTCGGATTAGACGAATAGATTTGTTCTGGAGCGATTTGATTCTGTGCTCCACGATCCTTATGGTGGCACAGAGCACCCTAGACTCCAACTCGAAGCTCCCTATGCCCCCAATATCATTAAGCTCATGTTTGTCGGCTAAATCATGAAGGCATTTGTAAAGATGTGAAACATGGAAAACGTTGTGGACTTCCGACAAATGCTTGGGAAGATCCACTCAGTAAGCCTGCTCCCCAGTCCTATCTGAAACCCTAAAAGACCCAATAAACATAGGATTCGATTTCTCAATCTTTCCAAAGCGAACTATCTTCTTTAGAAGGGAAACCTTAACAAATACCAAATCTCCAACGTCAAATTCTTGTTCCTTCCTCCTCGTATCTGCATATGATTTCTGTCAGTCTAGGGAAGCCTTCATTCTCTATCGAATCAAAGTGATACTTTCCATAAACTTGCGGATAAGGTCTGGTCCGAGAAAAACCTTGTCGGTAGTTTCCAACCAACAAGTTGGCGATTTGCATGACCGTCCATGCAAGGCTTCGTAAGGGGCCATACCAATCATCACTTGGTAATTATTATTGTACGAGAACTCTACCAAACGTAAGTGCTACTCCCGTGCTCCTCTGAAGTCAACTATGCAAACTCTGAGCAGATCTTCTAAGACCATGTTGACCCTCTTGGTTTGGCCATCTATTTGCGGATGATAGGATATACTTAAACTTAGTGTCATTCCCAAAGCTTCTTAAAGACTCTTCCAGTCACTGATTATATTAGTTGGAATCCCATGTAGCCTAACAATATCCTTAACATACAACTGGACTAATAAATTGGCGGTCCTACTCTTCTTGATCAGAACAAAATAGGTGCTTTTCGTTATTCGGTCCACTATTACCTAAATGGCTTCATTCTTCTTCTTACTCCTAGGGAGGCCAACCAATAAAATACATAGAAATGTGTTCCCATTTTCAGTGGGAATCTCTAAGGGTAACAAAAGTCCTTCAGACTCCCCTTGCTCCGCCTTCACCCTTTGACAAGTTAAACATCTAGAAATAAACTTTGCAAAGTCTCTCTTCATTCCTTCCCAATAAAAGCTTATCTTCATGTCCCTAAACATTTTTTCACCTCCAGGGTGTACGGTCATTCTTGACCTATGGCATTCCTCAAGATTTTTCTTCCTAAGATCCATACTCGTAGGGACATAAATCCATTCATCTCTCCTCAAGCTACTACTACCATCAACATAATATCTACCAGGATAAGGGAAATATCTTCCCCTATAAAAAATTCCTTTGATACCCTTAACTCGTCATCAAGGTCTTTCTCACTCTTGATCCATTCCATGAAAACTGTTCTTATCTCTATAGCTTCAATAAATCGTTGAGCTGCCTCATATAGTGATTGCAAATTGAAACCAGAGAGAAACTCCAAAGATTTTTATTCGGTGATAGCATTAAGGATAGCGTGCTTCTAACTCAAAGCATCAGCCATGACGTCACAGGGTATACTGAATGGCAAAATCAAAAGATACAAGATATTCCATCCAACTGTGTTGTGTTCGACGCTTTCCTATGAACTAGAAAAGCGCGAATTTTAAAATAAATACTGCAAACGTACAGGTGTGTAGCATACAGGTCGAACACAGGAAGGAAAAATAAAAAATTATTATTTATAGAATTTCGTGGGCGAGTTAGACGATTTTCGAGGTTGGTTTTGAAAACAATAAAAATTAAAACTGCGATCCGATTCAGAACAAATCTAATTGAACCGACGATCAAATCACAATTATCAATTGGAAATTAAAATGCAAAACAGAAATAAAATGCAGAAAGTAAAATTGCAGGAAAAGAAGAACAACAAAAAGTAAATTAGGATTGTCGTTGAAACTAATCAAACGACTAATCACTAACAAAAAAATGTAAAATACAATTGGTGCTCTTCCAAAACTAATTGTGAAGACAACACCGATTGCTAAGAAAAAAATGCAGAAATAATAAAAAGAAGAAGAACTTTTATTAATGGAGAAGAGAATATAGAATAGGATGGTGGCTACAATGATATTACAAGGGTATTTATAGGGAATAACCAAACCCTAACCCTAACCCTAATACAATGATAGATGGGCCTTAGGGAATTCACAAAAGAGTTTACAATGAGAGTCTCAAAATGGGCCTTAGTTAAATCTATTAAATTTTTGGCCGTTCTTCTTTTCCTCTTGGTTCTTTGACAAGCCTCCCTTGATTTGAGATGTGCATGGCCTTTTTATCAATCATTTTCCTATCCAACAACAACTAGATGTGGGATCTTCATCTACAATTCTTCAAAATGTAAATATATAGCAAGCTGATCTCCATTTCTCTACTTTTCTGGTTGCATGAGGGCTGGGTTGGAATATCTGTAAAAGTAACAAAACAATACCCAAGTAATATTTATTTATATACAAAAGATAAGATATAAGAGCATAAAATAAACACATTTCTATGTTAATCAAATACCCCCACACTTATCTTTTACTCGTCCTCTAGTAAAACAAGAAATGAAAAACTAAACTAGATAGGTCACACTTTCGTAGGAAACACGATTGCATTGAGGGTATGCAACAAGTTAAACCTCTAGGTGTCCCTAGTAGGACGAGTGGTGTCTCCTGAGGGTTTTCAGCGGATACTACCCACAAAATCCAAATGCAGTATGTGTGGATCTAACGTAACTACATGAATGCAAAGGACTTATGCAATTGAAAGCAAAAAATTGAAAACACGACTTGTTTCAGGAAAGTGGTACAACAAATTAAGTTAACAATTTCAAATCAGTTGATTTTATTTTAGATACCTCAACTTGTCACAAATTTTCAATATAATTCAAGTTTTAAATGTTAAATCCAGTTTGGCCATCTGGTTCGGTCGATAACATAGTGCAGCCATGAAATAAATTCTTAGTTTGCTTGGTACAGTTTGTAAAGTGGTATTCTAATTTCCTTGTGTATGGCTAGTCAAATCAATAAGGTCAAGAAATGTTTAGGCATCATCGCTTATTCTCTATCTCTATAAAAATTAAAATTTATGATTAAGTACATACACCTAACTTAGAAGACCAAGGTTTACCACCCATGCACTGCCTCGCGGACTAACGGAGAGTGGATAAAGAGCTTGGCGGATTGTGCAGGCCGACTTTGACTTTGTCAACAACGTGTCGGTAATCCTTAGGTGTCCAATCTCATAAAATGAGACCAAGATATTCCAACGCTGACTTTGTCAACAACATGTCGGATAGAGCTTGGCGGGTTTGCACACCAACGCTAGATATACAAGCAATGTTGGATACCCTTGGATTACTATTATTATTATTATTATTATTATTATTATTGAATTTATGAGCACAAAAGAGAGTTATGCGAATTCAACTTAATACAACTTAGTTTTAAAGATTTTGAAAAGCCAATATAAGTATTTTAAGTCTTCCACTTATTTAAACAAAGTCTACAATATAGAATAGATTTCATGGCCATCACCTAAGAATCTCCCTATGTACCGGTTACACTATTATCCCTCAAAATTAAACTTTTCATTATATTTCTTATTTGATCTAAGTTGAGAGAAAAAAATACTATCAACTGACTAAAAGTTGTAAACTTATTTCGTAGTATCACTCTAAAATGAGTCATGTTCCCAAAAAAAAAATGAAAAAAATGGCATGTTACTACGATCTAAAATGCTTGACAGTCCTACTTAAATGGCTGAAAATGAAAAGGAAAAATTAAAGAAGAATAAAAATGAATGCAATGCAGACTCCCCCCCACACTAAAACTAAACAGTGTCCACACTGTGAACGTTTCCTAAATTTGAAAGATTGTACCCAAAGTTGAATGAGATGCAAAATTATTTGAAGAATGAAATGAAGTTTAGCCACTATATGCGAATGAAAGTCATATGTACAATGATATATGTGTTTGCATGCAAAGAATGCCACCAACTTTTTCCCCCACACTTGGTTCTTGCCCTATGAGTCCCATTCCCACTATGTCTAGGCATGTTTTCTAATAAGCAAAAGTTTTTGAAAACCATCTCATCTTTAAACCCAGATTTATAGTCCAGGAGATAAATATCCAGGGTCGTCATAACATGAAGTTTTTCAATCAAGCTAGCATTCCAAAAATAATTCATGTGTTCAACAAATTTATCAGTGTAATTGTCCAAAAAATTGTGATCGTATATAAATTCAGTGAAATCTGGATTCTAAGTGTTGTTCAAGAGTTTGTGATCACATTTCTCATCATTAATTGACAATGTATTTTCGACACTGACAATTTCAAGTTCGTTTGAAATTTTCTCAAAGTTAAAATTTTCGAACTCATGACGTGAATCCACTTCTTCCTCATTTGGCAACTCATCCTCGTACAATCCAAAGAGTTCATGTTCGTTAAAATCCTTTTCCAAATTTGAATTGAAAAATTCAACATCTTTATTTTGTTCAATTTCTAGAATTTCAAGTTTTTCACAGCCTGAAAGAGAAAGATCAAAAGCTGAGTTTAAATCTTTTTCCTGGATAGAGTTGAAATCCAAATCATTTATTGAATTTTGAACAACTTCATTTAGACCATTATTCTCAATTTCGAAAGTTGTTATCTGAAAATTTTCACTATCAGTAAAGAATGGATTATTTCCTGATTCATCGCATTGAATTTGATTTTGTTGCTCGAGTTGTTCTTTAAAACACGTCATTAAACAAAGAAGTTCATCAAGCTGTCTATCTTTTTCACCAAGCTGTCTATCTTGCTTTTCAACCCTCTCTCTAAGAATGTTAAGGTGATATTTCAAAATCGTTGATTTGAGAGCTCTCGTTTTGGATTTCTTGATTTTCAAAATTATAGTCCACATCAATTTCACAATCAATATTATTTCCAATGTGGTAGTTGTTTGAATTTTCAGAAAAATGATATTGGAAATCATTTTGATTTTGAAAATTAGGTTCATAACCAAAACTGTCGAAATTCGAGGGAAAACTGCAATTTTGGTAATATTCAAGATGTGGATATGAGTTGCTATTTTGAAGATTCTGATCGATTTGAAAATCATTTTCATATCCGAAATTATTTTCGAATTGGTTTCCAACCCCGTATTGATGTTGATCAAAGGTATATTGGGATTCAAAGCTATTTTGATATGGTTGTGGCCCATAATCGAAATTATTGAAATTTGAATTGAAGTCGCCATTTCGATCATAACTTTGAAAATGTTGGTCATTTTGAAAATTGTTGACATTTGGGTCGCGAAATTTTGGAAAATCTTGCTTCATGAGTTGTAATTCAAAATCATACTCTTCAAGAGAACGTCTACTCCGATTATTATCCCACATTTCTCTCAATGATTTTTTTGAATCAGACATTTTAAAGAAGTCACAGCAAGGCAGAAATTATTCTCACTTCAAAATAATATAAAATACTAAGCTGCGCTCTATTAATTAACTGACTCAATTAGAAAGGGGAAGAGGGTCTTATGGCTGTTCACGTATAGTATAAATACTAAGGGATACGACCAATGTTTTACGGGTAGTATGCAACCTCTTTTGCTAATAGTTCAATATATTGAACTACTATATATCCGCGATCCAATTATACGAGACAATCAACTTCACAAAGCACCACTTTTCAGTTATATTATTTTAAAATATCTAATCAGATTTTATTGTTGAGAAACGATGAGAATGATGACAGTAGTTATGGAAATTCGTTCCTCACAAACAGATTCAGAAATATCAGTCACAAAATAATAACAGAATTGAAAAAAAAAATTGTACAAGCAAGCCGCTGCCCCTGCAGAAGATTTTTACAAGCAATTTCTATATTTTTCAAGCAGCTGCAAAACCTGCAGAGTTTAGAAAATTTTACAGCGAGATATGGCAGTCCGTCCAGAAAATTTGAGTAGTGCTCACGTTTCTCGACTGATCTTTGAATCCCTTGTTCGATTGCTTGACTCTGTTTTAGTTTTGATCTTCGAATTTTTGAAATTCCTCTACTTCTTTTTTTTAGAAAGAGAAAGGGAGAAAATACTAAAAACAAACAAATGGAGAAAAAAAAACTAAATTAAACTCAATGCAAAAACAAAACCTAAGCTTGAAATGTAAAAAAATGTAGAATATAAACAACTAAACTAGGCTCAACAACTAAACTATTTAAAAACTACTCTAACTCAACTCACATTCAACCTAAACAATCAACGGTATCCACGCAATCAAAAGGAAATAAATCAAAGACCCAATCGCACAACAATACTTTTTTTATTTGGGAACACTGGAACCAAAATAAATCAGGAAACAGATCACGCTCAGATAAAAGACAAATCATGCCCCATCAGATTTCCAGCAAAATGAAAAACACGCCCTCTGTTTTAAAATAAATACTGCAAGCGTACAGGTCGAACACAAGGAGGAAAAATTAAAAATTATTATTTATAGAATTTCGTGGGCGAGTTAGACGATTTTCGAGGTTGGTTTTTGAAAACAATAAAAATTGAAACTGCGATCCGATTCAGAACAAATCTAATTGAACCGACGATCAAATCACAATTATCAATTGGAAATTAAAATGCAAAACAGAAGTAAAATGCAGAAAGTAAAATTGCAGGAAAAGAAGAACAACAAAAAGTAAATTAGGATTGTCGTTGAAACTAATCAAACGACTAATCACTAACTAAAAAATGTAAAATACAATTGGTGCTCTTCCAAAACTAATTGTGAAGACAACACCGATTGCTAAGTAAAAAATGCAGAAATAATAAAAAGAAGAAGAACTTTTATTAATGGAGAAGAGAATATAAAATAGGATGGTGGCTACAATGATATTACAAGGGTATTTATAGGGAATAACCAAACCCTAACCCTAACCCTAATACAATGATAGATGGGCCTTAGGGAATTCACAAAAGAGTTTACAATGAGAGTCTCAAAATGGGCCTTAGTTAAATCTATTAAATTTTTGGCCTTTCTTCTTTTCCTCTTGGTTCTTTGACAAGCCTCCCTTGATTTGAGATGTGCATGGCCTTTTTATCAATCATTTTCCTATCCAACAGCAACTAGATGTGGGATCTTCATCTACAATTCTTCAAAATGTAAATATATAGCAAGCTGATCTCCATTTCTCTACTTTTCTGGTTGCATGAGGGCTGGGTTGGAATATCTGTAAAAGTAACAAAACAATACCCAAGTAATATTTATTTATATACAAAAGATAAGATATAAGAGCATAAAATAAACACATTTCTATGTTAATCATGTTGTTAAAGGTTCAGATTTCTCTGAGAAAACAAATATCTAAGAGACTTATGATCACTGATAATTCAAACTTCTCTCCAATAAGATAATGTCTCCACACTTTAGCGCTGTTAACTCTAAATCATGAACAGGGTACCTTTTCATGTGGACCTTGAGTTGTTTACTTGTGTAGGCAACTACTCTACCCTCCTGTATGAGTACCTCTCTCAAACCGGTCCCACATACATCCGTAAAAACTGTAAACATCTTGGCTCTATTTGGGATAATAGGGATAGATGCACTTGTGAGAGATTCCTTCAACCTCTCAAAGGCAACTCCTCATTTCTTAGTCTACACAAACTTATGATCCTTTTTCGTCAATTGGGTAAGAGGGGTTGCATTCTTCGCGAAGTCCTTGATAAATTTTTGATAGTAGCCGACTAACCACTCAAACTCCTAATCTCTGTCTCATTGCGAGGTATATTCCACCTTTGGATAGCTTCTACCTTAGCGGGGTCTACCGCTAATCCTTTCCCCGAACAAACATGCCCTAGAAACTTGACTTTTTTCTTCCAAAAGTGGCATTTCGAGAATTTGGCTTTAAGTTGGTTCTCTCTTAGAATTCCTAGGACTCTTCTCAAGTGATCCTCATGTTTCTTATGGTCCTTGGAAAAGATAAGAATATCATCTATAAATACTACCACAATCTTATTGAGTATGCACCTAAATACCATACGCATAAGGTCTACAAAGAAAGAAAGGGCATTCGTTAAACCAAATGGCGTAACCTCCCAGTCAAACAATCCATCTAGTGTCTTAAATGTTGTCTTGGGCTTACTTTCTTCCAAAATCCTCAATTGGTGACATTCAGTAGCTAAGTCTAACTGGGAAAATATTTGGACTCCTCTTAAATGGTCAAACAAGTCATCAATCCTTGGCAAGGGATATTTATTCTTCTTAGTCAACTTGCTAAGTTCCCTATAACCCACATATAGCTTTAAAGATCCATTAGACTTTTTGGTAGACACTACTGGTGCACCCCATTCAGAGGTACTCTTATGAATAAACTATTTCTTCAATAATTCTGAGATTCATCTGTCGAGCTCTCTCTTTTCCTTAGGCCATGTGCCTTAAAGGCAATGCTATAGTCCTCACATCCTTTTCGAGGTCTATCCTACATGTAATTTCTCGGTAGGGTGGGAGACCTACGACCTCCTCAGAAACATTGGGAAACTAACATACGATCTGTACCAAAAATGGTCATTCTAGCTTGGAACATAAGGAAAACAAGGCTGAATCCTTATTCCATGTCCTACAAGGGATTTCTAAGCCCTGACCTCCACAGCTTCTCAAACAAACTATTTTCCTATCGCAGTTAAGGATGATCCAATAGCCAGTCCATCCCCAAGTTAAGACCATACCCCTCAAATTCAAGTACGTACACATCACAGAAGAAGTTGATATCACCAATGTCCAATACCAGATCTTTACACACAAACGAAAGTCGCATAGTCCCTCCGATAGGGTTAGACACCTTTACCGAATGGCTAGCAAGGTATAAGGGAAGTTTTAAAGAGTCAACAATCTTCCTAGCAATGAAGGAGTGGGTGACTCCCAAATCAAATAGGGTACACAAAGAAATTCCAAGGATAGAATTATACCTTCCAACACAGGTTGTTCTTGATCCCTTGGGGGATGATTACGAATTGGCGGTGCCTTTAAAGCATAGTTTTGACCACTCTGCACATCCTTCTTCTTAGGCATTCCATCCTCATGACACTTAAAGCGTTTTCCTTTGAATTATGAATTTTTTAGGTTCACTTTGCAGTCCTTCGCCTCATGCCCTTTCTTGCGGCATCTAGAACATGTCTTGGCCTCCTTATTGAATTTGCCTCCCTTCTCCTTCTTAAGACAAAAACTTTTCTTCTTGTTCTTCTCAAAGTTAGAGGTACCTTCTCCCTTATCAATCTTAACTTCCTTAACATTCTCAGTTGAATATAGGATAACCGCCTCAACTAGGGATTCATACATAGCTCCAAACGTCACTTAGGACAAAAGCATCTCCCTTAATAGAGAATTCAACCCTTTAACAAACCTAAGGGCATTATCCATTGGGTTGTCCACCAACCCTCTACCAAACTTAGATAATTTTGTAAACTATGCTAGATACTCATTCAAATCTAGCTCCCCTTGCTTCAACCAAATAAACTTTTCTAGTTGCAAACTCTTCTCAGCATTAGTTAAGAACTTAGCCTCAAAACGGGTCCTAAACTCTGCCTAATTAAGGAAATACTCTGCCAACATTCTCCTATGAAATTAGGTTCTAGTATTCAAGGGCCTCTCCCTTCAAATGCCAAGCCGCTACCCTATGCTTAAGTTGATCATCCCATCGGGTATCTTCAAAAATCCTTTCGCACTTGGAGATCCACGCTTTAGCTTCAATGAATTTCTTAGTTTGAAAATGGCTTGCCTCCTAAACTCATAAAATCTTTTCAAAAGCGAGGGAAGTTGAAGGCCCGTCAGCCGGTTGAGCTGTTGGTTCCGCTAGGGCAGAATTGGCAGTAGAGACCTGTTCCACAGTCCTAAGGTACTGTTGGAACCATTCTGGCAAGTAATGAGGCCTTGCCGGTTCCCCTGCTCGTGCTGGTTGTCGGCCATTTCTATTATCTGAAAAAAGAAAGCCCTTTAGTGGACTTCCCACGATAGTATCAAGGCCCAAAAGAAAGAAAGAAAGATAAGGTTGCTTAGTATAATTGTTATGTTTTTGGGGTATAGAACATATATATACGTACATACATATCATTGAATTTTTTTCTTCAAATAACAAATACGCCTCTAATACATATATTTCCCCATAACCGAGTAACATATGCCCTGATGTCAAATGTAACAACCCGCCCTGGATGGGCCTAAATTCCAACCCAGAAAAGGCCCATCGGAACTTAGAGCCACTATAAATGGATCGTTGGTTCCTATAAGGAATTACTAAAATAGATATATAGAGCATTCTAGACGAAAATTATAATTTCACATAGTGGAAGGGATAAAATATAATAGCATAAAATAGATGTAATATTATTAAAAACCACAAATTCTGATACAATAAGTCTCATGATCGATAAAAGTTCCATCATTCATTATCCCAATTACAAACAACAACAATAATAAGGCTGCTGGCATAATAACTAAATCCTCAAGAGGCTCAACCTTCGAGCAATCATTCCTCATCCTAAATCAACAGTCTCACCCACTAACCTGTTAATGTTAAGAGGAGGGAGGTCAGAACATAAAGTTCTGGTGAATGATATACACATAAGATTGGAATAATTGTTTCCTATATTTGGCAGTATGAACTCTTCATGTTATGTCTACGCAACAAACATACACAAAATTAAACATATGAGGAGGACACCCTAGCAGTCACTTAAGGACAATCAGTAAATCTAAGGGCGGACGTGCTTACAGTCACTTAATACCCTACAAGGTAATTTTAGTGGCGGGCATTCTTACGATCAATTAATACCCTATGAGGCGGGCTATTCCTAGTCACTTAAGGCCATTTAGTAATTTATTCAAGGTGGACATCCCTACAGTCACTTAATACCCTATGGCGGGTCCCAACCCTTAAGACTTCATCTCTAACATCAATGTCATAAATAATTCCTCTTGTATGTCGAAAAATAGTAACGACCATATATTACCAGGGTTGGGTCAGGAACTCAACTTCAATTTAAGAGAACTCTCTCGGTAGACCCTCTTATTACTATCTAGCTAACTCTACGGGTGAACTCCTAGCCACTTAATACTTCCCTCAAATGGTGGTTCCTTTACGCCATATATATAATCCGTTCGTACGTAGATCATCCCTCACTGGCCCCTGGATAAAAAGCGGACATTACTTGGAGAAATACCATACCCACGTTATTGTTTATTAAGACCATTAATATCTTATAGGAGGAAGGCAGACCCAATGACCATTTAAGATCTTTGTAAGGGCGAGTCCCAAGACTTGGGTCCTAAACCAAGGAGTGAACCTTCGGAATGGACCTAGTCCTAACTACTTAATACCCAAATCAAGGTAGGTCGGCCACTTAATGCCCTTTCACCAAGGCAGACCTAATTCACACACACACACACAATATATATATATATATATATATATATATATATATATATATGCATACACACAAAAAATAGACATCTCACATTAGACCGACCACTTATAGATGCTGGATTTGCCTGGCTGTTCTAGGCAGGCTGCTGCTATAAGTTAGGCCTAACCTCGTATCATAATCTACAAATTATAACGGCCCATGGGACTTATACCCCTCACATTAACCGGACTTACTTCTAGATGCAAGATATACTGGTCGGCTCCGTCCAGTATTCTACTAAAGTAATGGTTAACCTCGTGTTTATGTGTCATTAATATATCTAAAGCCATTAACACACACAAACATACAATTTCCTATGGGGACATTCTAATTCTAATTCCTAATTTAATTGTATTTATTATGCGCTTAAGGCGTATTAGTATTACGTTGTTTACACTATATATACATATATATATATATATGTATATATATATATAGAATACCTAGAGAACGAAGCTTCACTTGTAAACTCTGAGGAAGTATGCAAATTCCCCTCCACATACTTCAGGTAAATCTTAGCTATAACTGTAGCTGGTGAGAATCAAACCCTCGACCTCTTGGGTGAGCGCCGCATGTCCTTACCAGCTGAGCTACAACTGCGGAACGCTATCTATCTATATATATATATATATATAGGCATGAATTAAGCGAACGCAATTAACATCCTAACCACGTTTCAAATGTCAGTCCCTATTTCAAATTAAAGGTGTACAGGTTATTTCCCATATTCTTTGTGGCATAAATATACATATTAACACGTAACAGTCAAAATGGGAAAACAATAATAGCAACATAAAAGTTGCAACCTTGTTTTGACATGATTATCTCAATAAAAAAGATAAACAAAGTGCCATATATCCTATATGTACATATATAATTCCTATTTTTTTGGACGGATTCACTTTTATGTATTTTTACACGCAAAACCTTAATACTTAGACATCTTGTAAACAATACGTTCAAATACTCTATTTAGAAAATAGAGATTTAAACGTATTCAATTTTACAATTCCATCAAAATCGTAACCTTTTGCATAAAACCATATGCATGAATTTACGCAAAATAAAATAAGATGAATCCACCGATATAGAGAATTATACAACACTAATCATGCCTCTTTCTTTATATATTTCAATAATCCAAAACCATATATACAAGTAGATTGATAATTTCTTCGCACACAGATTAAAAAAATGGAATATTTAAGGGATTAGATATTGTTTTTTTGGTGATATCTCAAATCTTCCTCAGCGCAATAATCCAACTTTAAATTAGCAAATCATAGAAAATAGTATCTTAAATGAATTCCACTCATAGTGCTATAAGAATGAGCAACAATAAAATTTAGTAGAATAAGTTTTGGATTTGTCCTTTGTAAACAATTGTGCTCCAACATTTCAAATATATATATGCATACATATACATATACATATATATATATAAGAATCACATATTTGAATCTTATATATAAATCTAAATTCCAAAATTAATCTAAATCTATATTAGAATAAAATAGAAGAGATAGAACATGTTAGGAAATAAAAGAAAAAAATAAACCCTTTTCTTTTCCGGAATTAGCAATGGCAAAAATGCATCATGAAGTCGTGGAGAAGAATATATGTAGGGTTTGAGTGAGGGTTTAGGCTCTTATTTTATAGTTGACATGGTGTATATGGACGGTTGGATTTAATAAATTTAATCTAAGCAGTCTGTTTGATGAAAAATATAAATAAGTCCTCCCTTAAAAACACTCTCACTGGGCACCCTACAAGAGGGAGGTCGACTGCTTCTACAAGAGGGTGGTTGACCCTTGTGGTTGACACCCCTCCTTGAAGGGTTGTCGACCCCCCTTCTAGGGTCGAACCCAGGATATTATTTCTCCTGTACTTTTCTTTTTAATTAAATACTGAATTGATTTGATTGATTGCTTGACCTTATATTTGTAATGTCCCAGATTTTAACTAAATTTGTTATACAATTTATTATGGATTATTTCAATATTGATTTAAATAATAAATTATGAATAATAAATATTGAGTAAAATTTCAAGTATATATACATTTTAATTTATTAACCAGTGAATATGTGTATGTAAAAACAGTAAATAATATTGTATCATTTATTTTGTACTTTAATGTGTTATTAGATTTGAATAGTCTAGAAAATTAGAATGATAACTATTTCAAAATCCTACGGATATATTTTTACTTGTTATATTAAATGGTGTTTTAATATTTTATTTGCATTTAAACTTGTTTTAAATACATGTAAAAGATAATATTTGTTTAAAATTTATATATATATAAATAAGAATAATTGTTTTATACATTGATTGCTATTGTAAATCAATAAAATACATAGCTAAATGGCTTGCATTTGCCTTAGAAGCTCAGATTGGTTATATTTGAAACATATAAGTACATGAACATTTTATGTTTGAAATACTTGTCTACTAAGTTTTATTTAAAACTTGTTCTACATATACTGGGTAACTATTTCCATGTGCCTAAGCAACTGCTCATGCTATTCAAGCTAGAGATATTGAATTCCCTAAGTATACCTCCTCCCAAATCAAAGTTAAGGCAGCCAAAACACATAGATGCTACTACCTAAAACCATTCTATCAAATACTCTAAAAATATATATATGTACACAGGTGTTCTATGATCTGGCCGTGACTTGAAGACTGGTAGAATTCATTGAAGAAGTGACTAAACAACACAACCTTTCCTATCAAATAAGAAGCCTATACTATCTAATACATAGGACTGCAAATTTCTTATAGACTATAGTACATACCTAGGAGCCAAGCTTGATTTAAATAAATAACATTTTGCACATGGCTATGTACATAGTAGCCAACCTTTTTTCCAACTTGCACATGACTACTTGAATGTTGTAACTCGTTTCAGGCTACTTCATAAATTTAGACCTGCTAACGAGTATAGGGTTTCACCTCTTCAATCAACTATACCTAGTTACATACACATAGTACATAACATTCCATCATACTAAGCACAGGTGAAAACCCATAGCTGCATCCATTTAATCACAAGCACAACTATAAAATATGGTTCTTTCCTTTTCAATCACATAACTGCAGTTTTAAGCAGTGCCTTGCATTCCCCATGCAACCATTTAATGCTCCATTATTTTAATATTTATTCGCATCTATAAATAAACATCTTGCCACTACATTATGCATCATTCATTCGAAGTAAATTGTAAGGACAATGGAAGCAAACTGTGAAGCAAGAAACAGGGGCAAGAAAACAGGAAAAAAAACAGGGTACAAGTGAGTAAACACTTTCTCCCACTCCCTTATTAAATGAATATGCCAATATATATACATCTGAGTATGGGTGATCTTTCCTTTAAATGATATGTACTTTTCTCCAATTCAATCTTCATATAATCTAGAATAAATGAAACCAGTAAAGGGAAAACATGAAGAAGTGTAAATATCATAATGTGAGTAAACTTCCCATCATTACTAGTTGTTATATGCAATATATATAAGCTTCTATGCTTCTGGATCTGTGATTTGATCATAAAAAAGAAAGAAAAAACAATGGGTTGCCTGCGGTAATACAAAGCAATAGTATATTTATTTTTGCTCATGTAATGCATATTTGTGCATTGAGATACGTAGCTAGCGTATGTTCTGGTTTTGTGCAAGAGCATGCATTTGTGCGTGAGCTGTGATTATATATGTGTGCTTAAGTAGACTACACAATGAAATGTAAGCAACTGCATGAATACAAAGGGAAGTTGCACCTTATATGGTATGTAACTTTGCACCTATTACTTGAGAAGGAGAACCTCACAAATGGTTTACATTGGGTATATAAATAATACAATTATATCTATCATCAAATAAAACAAAGGGATAGTTTTCCATGCTGCAAGGAGCCATAATAAGGAATGGTTTATTTTATTTTTGTGTGTTTGACAATACTTAAATCATATGAAATGGCAATAGCTTAATAAACATCATGTTGTCAATAAAAGCACAACTCGGTAATAGATAGAATGAATCTAGTGAAACTAAAATGTTTGAGTGATTGAACTATAATCTGAAATCATGAAAGCCAAGGGATTTATGTATATAAATAGGGAATAATAGTATTTTTATTTGATTTATATGTATATGTGTGAATAAAGACAACATTGGATGCTGAAGAGCATTGTTTGTTGATTTGGTTGTTTGCATTAAACTTGACAATGGCTTAATAGGACTAACGTGTGGCAGAAACTGATGAGTCTAGCAAGATTTTTTTTAGAGATGAGTATAATAAAGAGTGATAGCAGAGCAAGTAATCTCATCACTGCGCACCATGTATTCCTTTGCAGGCGAAAAGAGAACCATGGATGCCCTTTCTTCTGCATTAGAAAACTCGGTTAGATTAGGACTTTAACAAGAGCTGTTTAAGGGAATTGCTATAGGTAGTAGCGTGCGCATATTCCATAAGTGTACACTTGCAGGTGCACGAGTGCACACCGTGCACTGGGAGGAAATAAGAAAAAAGCAGGAGGGAGATCGGTTTCTTGGCTTGTTCGTATATACATTGTTTGTAAGGGGTGCGTTGATACAAATGTGCTTCCGCCAGTTATATATATATATATATATATATATATATATATATATATATATATATATAGAGAGAGAGAGAGAGAGAGAGAGAGTTTTAAATTAATTTAAAGTTTAAATATATTATATATAAATGGGTAAATGTAAAACTAAAACTGGAATAAGAGAAATAGAAGAGAAGAGAGTTACTGACGCAGAAGAGAAGAGAAGGGAGAGTGAGCTGTTTGTGCGTATGTCTGAACGGGCTTGGCTTGGTTCATAGAAGAAAAAAAATCAAAGAAGGAGAAGAACTAGAAAAGTAGAAGAACAAAGCCGAACCGAAATGAAATAAGGGAAGAAAGGAGTTAGTGTGGCCAGTGGTTAAAATTGTGGAGGCAAACGGTAAAGGTATGGAGGAATTCAAATATGCTACTACGGTTGGTCATCATGACTAATGGGGACAAACAAAATAATAAAATGAACTGGCAATCCTTATTAAAGGAAATGGTTGGAATAATGCATGCATGCGGATATAGTGTGCATGTAACAATGATTTCACGTGTTGTTATGCTCTTACTGAGCATCAAAAAAAGGGAAAAAATAAACAAAAAAGAAACCCAAAAACAAGAAGAAGAAATGAAAACTGGGAAGGTGGAAGGAGGCTAAAAAGGAACAAAACGTGAAGGAGGAAAAATGGAAACGAGAATGTTTTGCTAAAGATTGGTAATGGGGAAATGGTGCATGCGTTTTAAATTCATTGTTGCGTGGGTCATTTGTTTTGGGCTTGGCCCATATGTTTAAAAAAAGGAAGGGGAAGGGTCATGGGCCAGAAAGTTGGGCTGCAAGAATTGGGCCTAGAAATAAATAGAGGATATAAGAACTAAAAGAATGGAAGATTGTCTTGCTTAAAATTTAAAGCATTTGTTTTATATAAATATAGTAACTTAAACAACCACTTTTCTTAAATAATATTTAAAAGAGTATTTTACGTTAAAATTCTAATATAAGATACATTTATATAATATATACATATATATTGATATAAGCCGAGACCAAGAAGATATGATTGAATAAATTTGGCTTGTGTGTAGTTGAGAGAATTGATTGTGCAATGTCGTTATTGAGTTTAAACATTTCAATAAAACTGGTTTATTAAGATAAATGAAAAATTATTTTTATACTAAATATCATATGAAACAATTTAGCTATGAACTGAATTAATGCGTAAACTACTAATCAATAATGATCTATAAATACAGTAAGCACTGAATTGAATGTTAAATTGATTGATTGATTAATTACGTTGTTAAAATTACGTTAATCGTTTATATTGACATCTGTTAGTGAAAATCAACACTGTTCCACTATATGATTGAACTGACTGAATTATTTTAAAACACAATGTTAGCAGAATAAACACCGTTCTGCTATTATATTAATTTGATATATTTAATCAAAAATATATGTTGTTGAGTTATTCTCAATTGATAAAACTGGATTGCATTTACGTGGTTGTGTGCAAATTGGGTTAACGACTTGAATGTCATTTGTTATAAAAACTATTATATACCATTGGACTGCTAAGCCGTTTCCTGTAAAGTAACTCAGAAATAAATTCGAGTTTTGATAATTGGATATAAATTGTTCTTAAGAGTAAAATTAAATGGATTATTTTAAATTAATTATTAATTAATTTAAAAAGGAAGATTAATTATAATCAGTTAATCAGTTTGTTGACATAAACCAACTATTTTAAAAGAAAGATTTATTATTAAATTAATTGTTCAATTAAATTAATAGAAATAGTTCTGACGAATGATTGCTAAACTTAATAATATTTTATCAAGGTTAAGGTATGTAATAACCCGGAAATCCGAGCCAACTTAAAAATTTTATTTTGGCAATTTTAGTGAATTTTGATTATTTAAAATGAATTATTTTAAATAATAACGACGAGAAATTTATTTTGAATAAAATTCGAACGTATATTTTTATTTGAATCGTCGTTAGAATATAAATATTTATTTTAAATTATAAAAGGAATAGAAAATGGCGCGGTAGTTCGATGATTCGATTTCAAAATTCAAATGAATGTACAGGATTCAAAATAAACCGGATTTTAGAGAAACCAAAAATATTAGAATCTAATTGATAATATCTTTCCAACGAATCCGAAAAATCAAAATTTCATAGCGGGAATCAAAAGATATGTCCAATTGAAAATTCTGAATAGTCGCTATGGAATTCTGGCCATTAAAAATAGCCATTTTGCAAACGACCTCGGTTTTCGACGAAACCACTTTTGTTGGATCCGTGATGTCAATTTATTACTAGATTTCAAATTTCATAATTTTTCGAATCAATATGTGAGCGTGGCAAAGGAAAACGCATTTGACAAGTTTCAGTTAATTTTAATCGGCTGGAAAATGGTCATTTTTCAAACGGTCTCAGAATTCGATGAAATTAGTTTTGTTAGGACCGTATCGTCAATACGAAGCTAGAAAATATTTTTCTGGAATTTTTCTGGTTAGTATGTGGCCCCGGTTAATTGAAATGCACGTTCAAATTCAATATATAGAGTTATATGTTGATTTTGACGAAACTGATCGAAACGATCGAATCAGCTTACAATACATATCCCATTGTGTTCGGAATGAGGGTAATTAGCTGTGGACGACAGGCGGTGGTGGGTCTCGTTTAGAGGTCGAAAATAAAAGTTGCTTTTTAGAGTTAATTTAATAATAAAAAAATATATTTATATAGCCCCCCCCCCCCCCGTTTCTCTCTTCCACAATCAGTCCACCCCTGAAAAAAAACGCGACTGGGGAGGGGGATTCCGCCGACGCGGCCAGCGGATGCTGGCGCGCCTCCGGCGCCGTCACCAGGGGGGACCGTCACCCTCCTCCCCACCTGCTCCGCCTCTTCCTCTTCCCTCTCTCCCTTCGAACGCCCAAGCCCCCAAAATCGAAACCCATATCCGCCACCTCCCCACGACTACCGCCACCTCCGGCGAACCTCCCCACCCCACTGGCGCACCACCTCTCCTACCTCCAGCCTCCTCTTCGCTGTAAGACCCCAAAACCCCCCTCGAACCCAAATCAGCCTCCACCAAGCCAAATCCCTCTGACCACCGCGAGTTCCTTCACCTTGCTGACGTCCGGCGTGACCTCCAACGGCCCTCCTTCGACCACCAACCGCGCCGTTGTGAGTTTTAAGCTTCCGTTAATTTTTATTTCGATTTTTGTTTATAAAAAGAACAGATTTTTCTATATGTTTATGAAGTAGAAATGTTAAAGACATAATTTTTATGAAGTAGAAATGTTAAAAATATAATCTTTTATATTGTAGAAGTATAAAAATATAATCTTTTATATTGTAGAAGTATAAAAATATAATTTTTATATAGGTAAGATAGTAAAAATATCATCTTTATATATGTAACAAAATAAAAATCTGATTTTTATTATATATATATATATATATAATGAAGTAAAAATGTGATTTTTATAGTTATGAAATGAAAAGGCGAAATCTTTATAAATAAAAAGGCAAAATCTTTATATTAGAAAAGGCGAAATCTTTATATTTGAAAAGGCGAAATCTTTATATTTGAAAAGGCGAAATCTTAATATTTGAAAAGGCGAAATCTTTATAAATAAAAAGGCGAAATCTTTATATTTGAAAAGGCGAAATCTTTATATTTGAAAAGGCGAAATCTTTATATTTGAAAAGGCGAAATCTTTATATTTGAAAAGGCGAAATCTTTATATTTGAAAACGCGAAATCTTTATATTTGAAAAAAAGGCGAAATCTTTATATTTGAAAAGGCGAAATCTTTATATAGAGAATAGTGTGATAAAAATATAATCTTTATTATATGAACATCAATGTAAAAATATAATTTTTATCTGCATAGCAACAATATAAAAATGTGATTTTTATATATGTAGTGGCTACGGGCAGTGAAATTGACAAAGGGGCGAGCACGGCGAAGACTTCTACGTAAGAAGAGTCGAGGCGTTTGGATTTAGCATAGGTGAACTTCTCACTTTTAATTTAATTTTCTAGTTAAAATATATACTAGGATGCAGACTGTGTTTAGTAGCACCCGACACCCGTCGTCCACAGACCATAGACGGCTTGTATGTTGTTTGTTTGATTTTGATGTGTAGTTGATTGTGTGATGTGATGTGAAACGAAATAAAATATTTTATAGTGGAAAATATTATATAGTTAAAGATGGAATTTTTAACGTGTATATGAAATGAAATAAATTAATATAAACAAATCGGAGATTTGTTTATATACACTGATTTGATTGATATTGATTGGGACGATAAATTTTACACATCGCCCAACTGCACAAATAAAATCTGTGTTTGATTGTTTGAAAACCCCACACGGGTATTGGGATGATATATGACATACACTAATCCCAATAATTAGTTGTATGTCGATCGATTGATTGACAGACTGTCATAAGCGTTAAATATTTATATTTGATGCTTATACAGTGTAGAATGCACTCTGGATGATGGTTGATTATTTATCGTCGTTATTTTATACATGTGTTGTAGAAAATCCATATAATTAACATTATATGGTAATTGATTGGGCCTCATTCCAGTTTTGAAATAGAAATATTTGAAATAGAATATTTGAAAATAGAAATATATGAAGCCGTGTTGATTAGATTGATGCCATTTTGACGCGAACGATATTTATATCGATTTTATTCATTTCTCAATGAATATCGAAAGTGATTTCAAAATCTGATAAATTGAATAGAATGAATTCGAATTGAAATTGAATAGAAATGAATTCGAATTGAAAGTGAATAGAAATGAATTTGAATTGAAAGTGAATAGAAATGAATTCGAATTGAAATTGAGTGAAATTGAAAACGAATTGAAACTGAATTAAAAATCGATTTGAATTGAAATCATTTTGAAATTAATTTAAAACGAATTTGTAAGGGAAAATTCAAATTTGATTTGAATTTAAAAAGTAAGTTGAAATCGTTTTGAAAACGAATTTAAAACGATTTATAAATTCGAAAGGAAATCGACGAAGTATATATTATGTATATAATATAATGGCCAGAATAGAACGCGCTGCGCCGCGGCAGTTCGCGAATTTCGACCATTGACTTCGAGTGGATATAACGGGAGATCCGACCGTCGGATTCTCCTAAAACCAGAACCGTTGGGTTCGTATCGAAAAGAGCTTTCTAACGAATGTGAGAAATTAGAAATCTAACGGTTGGATTTGGCATTATGTCCAAATCAAATTTGGAAAAGGTCGTTGTAAGTGCAGTTCGATGGCCGTTGATGGAAATCGACTGTACGGGCCTTGATAAAATTACTAAAAATAGTAATAATTTGTGTTAAATCATAAGAAATGATTTGTGAAGAATTGGGATGAAAAACTCCATATTTGAAAAGATAAAAATAGATTTTTATCGAAATGAACTAGTTTTGAACTAGAATAATAATTTATTTTTAAAATAAATAAAGTGGATTTGAAATGGTTTTGAAAATAACCAGAACTTCCAATAATTAAATTGGAATGGATTTGAATCGAAATTGTCTTCGGAATATTTCGATATTGGATTTCGTGATGATACAGATATTGTTATGGGAATTTGAAAGATATATATATATATATCGTTATTTCAAATACGATATTTGTTGGTCATAGAATTTGAAATTGAATATAAGCCGGTATATTTCCTATTCAGAGCCTTGTATTTAATATCAAATGTGATTTGGGTTTGTCGTGAATGGTGTCTTCATTAACACTGTTCTTAAGCCCAGTTGAGAAAAAGATTAAATCTTTTTATTTAGATTTAATGAAGTGTACCAATTAAATGATATTTAATTGGAATTGTATTGGTATTGATTTTTGGATTTATCGTGAATAGTGTTTTAAATAACACTTGTTCTTTAACCTGATAATTAATGGAATGTGATTTTGGGTTTATCGTGAACCGTGTTTTAAATGACACTGATTCTTTAACCCAGTTAAAGATTAAAACTAAGTGGAGTTTTAATGAATCTTTAATTAGATTGAAAAGATCGAGAATGGAGTATCACTAGTTTTGCTCCAGGCGATAATTAAATCTTTAATTAGATTTGAGCGTGAAAAGGGTAATTGAATTTACCGATAACACCTTAGTGTTAGATATGAAGTATTACCAGTTTTACTTCATGGGATGAATAGGTTGGGATTGGGAAATAAAATAAATGGTTACTTCGGTGTGGTTCGCCAATCCCGACTAGTTTGAATTGATATTCAAAAAGGAGATTACAGAATAAATTTAAAGAATTTATCTTTGATAAAATTAATGGGAACCTTTCCCAAAATATAAGAATATTTGAATAAAAAGAATATTCTGAAGTGGAATGAGGCGTATGTTGTGTTTGTGTAACACTTGTTTATTATATACGCGAGTTATTCGAAAAGACCGGGTTTATCCCATTCTGAATAACTGATACGACGATAAGTCGAAGATGAAGATGATGGTAGAAGACCGGAGGTCTTCACGTTGTTTGGATAATTACTGATGATCTTGATTGGGCTGTACACCAAAGAAGATGGAAATAGTTGGTGATCGTCTAGATGTACTTGGAGATCGATGGATATGCGGGGTACTAGGTGCCTCCGGTTTCGTTCAGACCCATAACGAACTTCTAAATGGACTGTGTGTCTGACATTGGATTTTAGTCTGTGTGATTGATTTTTATTAAATATATATCTGTTTGGCGGCGGAGAATTTATTCTCTTTCTTAACGCCCTTCTCTGAGACGTACGAGCTCAGGGGTTATATATTGATGGATATCAAACGCATGGAGTGAATTGCCTGTGTGGCATGCCTAAGTGGCAATTGATCAAGGCTTCTATTGAAAAGCAAAGTCTTGTGGTGATGATCAAAGCACAGCCTGTGTGGCACAGCTTTGTGTAACGTGAATTCGCGAGCCTCACACCCCGGTTGTGAACCAAAAACGGGAGAGGACCTCAGGGAGGGCATGCGTTTCCTTCTAGCTAGAAGTGGCGTCAGTGGTTTTACACGCCCTGACGAGTTTGACTTATGTGGTTGTTGCTGTTGCGAGGCGCCTCGGTTAGATCGGATGATCCGGGTCCGATGGAGTCATTCGTTGGCTCACTTACGCCCCATAGGGCGGGGAAACGTAGTGTTCAGGCATTTTAATCCACATCGGTGGACCGGCCCTGACGATCCAAGGGAAGATGCGTTCTGTTCCTGAGACACGGGCTAGGGCGTCTCGAATCGGTAGAGGACTATCTTTTGCCTCGGTTCACAGATGAAAATCCAATTTCCAAATACGTGACATTTGCGGTTTTGATTGTAGAGCCTAGTATGGCGACATGATATATGGTACCCATGTCGTCTATGATTGATACTTATGATTTGAAGTTGTTTTATACACTATGCACTTATAGTAGTATCAAATGATTTGTTTTAAACGTACTAAGCATGTTTGGCTATTATAAGAGAAAACCCTATCCCCCGGCTTGCGTTGTGTGATAGGACCTGGGTCTTATAATAGCTTCATTTTTCCAAAAAGCATTGCGTTGTTTGTTATATGCACCGGTATTCTTGGGAGGAAACCCGTTCTGTGTTTTACGGCGTGGTCCCTTGATATATCTGATTTAAAGTAAAGTTTTAAATAACTGTTTTAATTCTCACACCAGTCCCATGACTGACCTGGAGTTTATTGTTTTAACCTAAACTCTGGGTGCCTTTATTTTGACACGGGCAGCTAGTAGTTTTGGTTTTGCAGATTTATATTCACAGGATCTTGATTTACAGCTGGAACGATACTCAGAAAGCTTTGTATCCGCGTATTACTTCTAGTTGCGTATTGTATTATCTTCCGCTGCTAAGTAATGTATTGTAATCTCTAATATTTATCGAATGTATTTTATTTGTTCATACTCTGTATATTCTTGTATTCTGATGGAATTGTTGTAATACAATGAAATGTTCTTCCGTCTGCGTTCTAATTTGTCGTGTTCTCAAAGCGATCAGACGTTTCGAACGGTCTGGGTCGGTTTAGCGACTGATTCGGATCGAGCAAAATTCCCTGTTGTGACAGTTGGTATCAGAGCTTTGGTTTACAAAGCTCAGAGAAAAAGACACATTAGAACCATACGAAAGAATTCATCAGATATTGGATTAGTAATATCCAATTAGAATGACTCGTTAGAGATAGGATCAGTAGTATCCTAGAACGAGTGTGAAAAGTATATTTTTAAAATGAAAACAATTTTTGTTTTGAAAATTTAATTCAATTATTCGTATTTGATTATTTATTTTATATTGATTTGGACTATCCAGTATATACAGATTTTGTGTATACGTCTGATCCGCGTGTATTCGAAATTTTAATATACTGGATAGATATAGAATCACACTCTAGTCGCCCGGAGATGATTCTGATGATGAGGCCTCATCATCAGTGTTCATATCCGAGTGACGAAAGTGAGATTTCTATATATTTCCTATGGACTGGTGTGAGAACCAAAATTAGATAGGGCCTATTGTTGTGATTTGGCATCAAAAATCTGATTTTTTGACTATATATCAAAGTTATGAATTTGAAATGATAATCAACAAATTGATTGCTGGTTGTGTTGTTTGATTATTGTTTGAATTAATTAAATGTTGAACCGTTTAGCCAAATTGAACCAAATAGTGAATTGTATTGAAAATTTGTCGCATTTGCATGCATATACATGTACTTACATTGAACAAGTCATAGCAAGGAGGCTAGAGCAGAGGAATAAAATTGTTTGCCCGACAAATAGGTACATGTTTATTGTATTTCTTGAGTTTTGGGTGATTTTGTGAGCCGATTAGCTTTTTATTTTTCTTTTGGATTGAAGAAGGCCATGGGAGGCTATATGAAATATCCCGAAGTCCCCGGTGCAGGGGAGGTTATGGCGAAATTTTTCGAAACTTTAGGGTGTTAGCCAAATTTTTGAAGAATTTGAAAAGTTCTTAGAAACTGAAAAGTTGAAGAACTTAAGCCGTAAAGAAAATACTGAAAGTTGAGTTGATTAATTAAACAACTTTCGGCTTCGTTCCTTTTCGGGGACGAAAAGTTTTAAGTGGGGGAGATTGTAATAACCCGGAAATCCGAGCCAATTTAAAATTTTTATTTTGGCAATTTTAGCGAATTTTGATTATTTAAAATGAATTATTTTAAATAATAACGACGAGAAATTTATCTTGAATAGAATTCGAACGTATATTTTTATTTGAATCGTCGTTAGAATATAAATATTTATTTTAAATTATAAAAGGAATAGAAAATGGCGCGGTAGTTCGATAATTCGATTTCAAAATTCAAATGAATGTACAGGATTCAAAACAAACCGGATTTTAGAGAAACCAAAAATATTAGAATCTAATTGATAATATCTTTCCAACGAATCTGAAAAATCAAAATTTCATAGCGGGAATCAAAAGATATGTCCAGATGAAAATTCTGAATAGTCGCTACGGAATTCTGGCCATTAAAAATAGCCATTTTGCAAACGACCTCGGTTTTCGATGAAACCACTTTTGTTGGATCCGTGATGTCAAGTTATTGCTAGGTTTCAAATTTCATAATTTTTCGAATCAATATGTGAGCGTGGCAAAGGAAAACGCATTTGACAAGTTTCAGTTAATTTTAATCGACTGGAAAATGGTCATTTTTCAAACGGTGTCAGAATTCGATGAAATTAGTTTTGTTAGGACCGTATCGTCAATACGAAGCTAGAAAATATTTTTCTGGAATTTTTCTGGTTAGTATGTGGCCCTGGTTAATTGAAATGCGCGTTCAAATTCAATATATAGAGTTATATGTTGATTTTGACGAAAACTGATCGAAACGATCGAATCAGCTTATGATACATATCCCATTGTGTTCGGAATGGGGGTAATTAGCTATGGACGACAGGCGATGGGTCTCGTTTAGAGGTCGAAAATAAAAGTTGCTTTTTAGAGTTAATTTAATAATAAATATATATATTTATATAGGCCCCCTCCCCCCCGTTTCTCTCTTCCACTATCAGTCAACCCCTGGAAAAAAACGCGACTGGGGGGGGGGGGGATTCCGCCGACGCGGCCAACGGATGCTGGCGCGCCTCCGGCGCCGTCACCAAGGGGGACCGTCGCCCTCTTCCCCACCTGCTCCGCCTCTTCCTCTTCCCTCTCTCCCTTCGAACGCCCAAGCCCCCAAAATTGAAACCCATATCCGCCACCTCCCACGACCACCGCCACCTCCAGCGAACCTCCCCACCCCACTGGCGCACCACCTCTCCTACCTCCAGCCTCCTCTTCGCTGTAAGACCCCAAAACCCCCCTCGAACCCAAATCAGCCTCCACCAAGCCAAATCCCTCTGACCACCGCGAGTTCCTTCACCTTGCTGACGTCCGGCGCGACCTCCAGCGGCCCTCCTTCGACCACCAACCGCGCCGTTGTGAGTTTTAAGCTTCCGTTAATTTTTATTTCGATTTTTGTTTATAAAAAGAACATATTTTTCTATATGTTTATGAAGTAGAAATGTTAAAAGATATAATTTTTATGAATTAGAAATGTTAAAAATATAATCTTTTATATTGTAGAAGTATAAAAATATAATCTTTTATATTGTAGAAGTATAAAAATACAATTTTTATATAGGTAAGATAGTAAAAATATCATCTTTATATATGTAACGAAATAAAAATCTGATTTTTATTATATATATATAATGAAGTAAAAATGTGATTTTTATAGTGATGAAATGAAAAGGCGAAATCTTTATGAATAAAAAGGCGAAATCTTTATATTTGAAAAGGCGAAATCTTTATATTTGAAAAGGCGAAATCTTTATAAATAAAAAGGCGAAATCTTTATATTTGAAAAGGCGAAATCTTTATATTTGAAAAGGCGAAATCTTTATATAGAGAATAGCGTGATAAAAATATAATCTTTATTATATGAACGTCGATGTAAAAATATAATTTTTATCTACATAGCAACAATATAAAAATGTGATTTTTATATATGTAGTGGCTACGGGCAGTGAAATTGACAAAGGGGCGAGCACGGCGAAGACTTCTACGTAAGAAGAGTCGAGGCGTTTGGATTTAGCATAGGTGAGAACTTCTCACTTTTAATTTAATTTTCTAGTTAAAATATATACTAAGATGCAGACGGTGTTTAGTAGCACCCGACACCCGTCGTCCACAGACCATGGACGGCTTGTATGTTGTTTGTTTGATTTTGATGTGTAGTTGATTGTGTGATGTGAAACGAAATAAAATATTTTATAGTGGAAAATATTATATAGTTAAAGATGGAATTTTTAACGTGTATATGAAATGAAATAAATTAATATAAACAAATCGGAGATTTGTTTATATACACTGATTTGATTGATATTGATTGGGACGATAAATTTTACACATCGCCCAAATGCACAAATAAAATCTGTGTTTGATTGTTTGAAAACCCCACACGGGTATTGGGATGATATATGACATACACTAATCCCAATAATTAGTTGTATGTCGATCGATTGATTGACAGACTGTCATAAGCGTTAAATATTTATATTTGATGCTTATACAGTGTAGAATGCACTCTGGATGATGGTTGGTTATTTATCGTCGTTATTTTATACATGTGTTGTAGAAAATCCATATAATTAACATTATATGGTAATTGATTGGGCCTCATTCCAGTTTTGAAATAGAAATATTTGAAACGAAATATTTGAAATAGAATATTTGAAAATAGAAATATATGAAGCCGTGTTGATTAGATTGACGCCATTTTGACGCGAACGATATTTATATCGATTTTATTCATTTCTCAATGAATATCGAAAGTGATTTCAAAATCTGATAAATTGAATAGAAATGAATTCGAATTGAAATTGGATAGAAATGAATTCGAATTGAAAGTGAATAGAAATGAATTCGAATTGAAATTGAAAACGAATTGAAATTGAATTAAAAATCGATTTGAATTGAAATCATTTTGAAATGAATTTAAAATGAATTTGTAAGGGAAAATTCAATTTTGATTTGAATTTAAAAAGGAAGTTGAAATCGTTTTGAAAACGAAATTAAAACGATTTATAAAATTTGTTTCGAAAGGAAATCGACGAAGTATATATTATATATATAATATAATGGCCCGAATAGAACGCGTCGCGCCGCGGCAGTTCGCGAATTTCGACCATTGACTTCGAATGGATATTACGGGAGATCCGACCGTCGGATTCTCCTAAAACCAGGTCCGTTGGGTTCGTATCGAAAAGAGCTTTTTAACGAATGTGAGAAATTAGAAATCTAACAGTTGGATTAGGAATTATGTCCAAATCAAATTTGGAAAAGGTCGTTGTAAGTGCAGTTTGATGGCCGTTGATGGAAATCGACTGTACGGCCTTGATAAAATTATTAAAAATAGTAATATTTTGTGTAAAATCATAAGAAATGATTTGTGAAGAATTGGGATGAAAAACTCCATATTTGAAAAGATAAAAATAAATTTTTATCGAAATGAACTAGTTTTGAACTAGAATAATAATTTATTTATTTTTAAAATAAATAAAGTGGATTTGAAAATAATCAGAACATCCAATAATTAAATTGGAATGGATTTGAATCGAAATTGTCTTCGGAATATTTTGATGTTGGATTTCGTGATGATACAGATATTGTTATGGGAATTTGAAAGATATATATATATATATATATATATATCGTTATTTCAAATACGATATTTGTTGGTCATAGAATTTGATATTGAATATAAGCCGGTATATTTCCTACTCAGAGCCTTGTATTTAATATCAAATGTGATTTGGGTTTGTCGTGAATGGTGTCTTCATTAACACTGTTCTTAAGCCCAGTTGAGAAAAAGATTAAATCTTTTTATTTAGATTTAATGAAGTGTGCCAATTAAATGATATTTAATTGGAATTGTATTGGTATTGATTTTTGGGTTTATCGTGAACAGTGTTTTAAATAACACTTCTTCTTTAACCTGATAATTAATGGAATGTGATTTTTGGTTTATCGTGAACCGTGTTTTAAATGACATTGATTCTTTAATCCAGTTAAAGATTAAAACTAAGTGGAGTTTTAATGAATCTTTAATTAGATTGAAAAGATCGAGAATGGAGTATCACCAGTTTTGCTCCAGGCGATAATTAAATCTTTAATTAGATTTGAGCGTGAAAAGGGTAATTGAATTTACCGATAACACCTTGGTGTTAGATATGAAGTATTACCAGTTTTACTTCATGGGATGAATAGGTTGGGATTGGGAAATAAAATAAATGGTTACTTCGGTGTGGTTCGCTAATCCCGACTAGTTTTAATTGATATTCAAAAAGGAGATTAAAGAATAAATTTAAAGAATTTATCTTTGATAAAATTAATGGGAACCTTTCCCAAAATATAAGAATATTTGAATAAAAATAATATTCTGAAGTGGAATGAGGCGTATGTTGTGTTTGTGTAACACTTGTTTATTATATACGCGAGTTATTTGGAAAGACCGGGTTTATCCCATTCTGAATAACTGATACGACGATAAGTCGAAGATGAAGACGATGGTAGAAGACCGGAGGTCTTCACGTCATTTGGATAATTACTGATGATCTTGATTGGGCTGTACACCCAAGAAGATGGAAACAGTTGGTGATCGTCCAGACGTACTTGGAGATCGATGGATATGCGGGGTACTAGGTGCCTCCGGTTTCGTTCAGACCCAGAACGAACTTGTAAATGGACTATGTGTCTGACATTGGATTTTAGTCTGTGTGATTGATTTCTATTAAATATATATCTGTTTGGTGGCGGAGAATTTATTCTCTTGCTTAACGCCCTTCTCTGAGACATACGAGCTCATGGGTTATATATTGATGGATATCAAACGCATGGAGTGAATTGCCTGTGTGGCATGCCTAAGTGGCAATTGATCAAGACTTCTGTTGAAAAGCAAAGTCTTGTGGTAATGATCAAAGCACAGCCTGTGTGGCACAGCTTTGTGTAATGTGAATTCGCGAGCCTTACACCCCGGTTGTGAACCAAAAACGGGAGAGGACCTCAGGGAGGGCATGCGTTTCCTTCTAGCTAGAAGTGGCGTCAGTGGTTTTATACGCCCTGACGAGTTTGACTTATGTGGCTGTTGCTGTTGCGAGGCGCCTCGGTTAGATCGGACGACCCGGGTCCGATGGAGTCATTCGTTGGCTCATTTAAGCCCCATAGGGCGGGGAAACGTAGTGTTCAGGCATTTTAATCCACATCGGTGGACCGGCCCTGACGATCCAAGGGACGATGCGTTCTGTTCCTGAGACACGGGCTAGAGCGTCTCGAATCGGTAGAGGACTATCTTTTGCCTCCGTTCACAGACGGAAATCCAATTTCCAAATACGTGACATTTGTGGTTTTGATTGTAGAGCCTAGTATGGCGACATGATATATGGTACCCATGTCGTCTATGATTGATACTTATGATTTGAAGTTGTTTTATACACTATGCACTTATAGTAGTATCAAATGATTTGTTTTAAACGTACTAAGCATGTTTGGCTATTATAAGAGAAAACCCTATCCCCCGGCTTGCGTTGTGTGATAGGACCTGGGTCTTATAATAGCTTCATTTTTCCAAAAAGCATTGCGCTGTTTGTTATATGCACTGGTATTCTTGGAAGGAAACCTGTTCCGTGTTTTACGGCGTGGTCCCTTGATATATCTGATTTAAAGTAAAGTTTTAAATAACTGTTTTAGTTCTCACACCAGTCCCATGACTGACCTGGAGTTTATTGTTTTAACCTAAACTCTGGGTGCCCTTATTTTGACATGGGCAGCTATTAGTTTTGGTTTTGCAGATTTATATTCACAGGATCCTGATTTACAGCTGGAACGATACTCGGAAAGCTTTGTATCCGCGTATTACTTCTAGTTGTGTATTGTATAATCTTCCGCTGCTAAGTAATGTATTGTAATATCTGATATTTATCGAATGTATTTTATTTATTCATACTCTGTATATTCTTGTATTCTGATGTAATTGTTGTAATATACAATGAAATGTTCTTCCGTCTGCATTCTAATTTGTCGTGTTCTCAAAGCGATCAGACGTTTCGAACGGTCTGGGTCAGTTTAGCGACTGATTCGGATCGAGCGAAATTCCCTGTTGTGACAAGTATGTCTTAAACTAATGGTTTGACTTAATTAATCTTTTAATTAAGTAAGGTTTAAAGATAATTCAATTATCAGAAGAAAAAGAAACCAAGTCAATCATTTGGATTAAATCCCCTGATTTAATCAAGTTAACTTTGGAAATGGTTCGAAACAACAACATTGTTTTGGGAAATGGTTTAAGATTTGAAAATCAAATTGGATTTACAAATGCTAGTTTTGTTGAATATTTTGGATATCGATCTTCTACGAATCCTAACTACAAGAATGATTTTGGCTCAAGGTGTGAGAGGTAACTAAAATACCCCAACTTGAACGATTTCATTATTATCAGATAGATCGTATTAGTTCGTGTTCAGAATGAGTGTTAAAGTTGAATATCGTCTTCAGCTATAAAACATATATTCGAGAATGAGATTATCACGTAAGATTGATGATAAGAATTTTCTAAGTTGATACTTATGTTTTCAAATGAATATATAAACAAAGTTAACATTGTATTGAAATATTTAAAAATTATTTAAATAAGGCTTAGCAGATCCAATAGAATAAATCTGTTTATTTTATTTTATTTTATATTTGATGGTTAAATCACTAACTATCAAATCTGGATTTTTTCATTATCGTTTTCGAAGAGACCGAAATCTAAATTCCACTTCGATTCGATATATATGTTTCGAGTCAGAGATTATTAAAGACGATGTTATGCAAGGGCTATTCTGTCGATTTCCTAAGATGGATTTACAGGATAGTGCCTTCGGTTTGTCCAATCCCAGGACAACTTGTATGAACGAATGTCTGACAGAATATGCCTAACCAATCACGTACGTTGATCGCTTCAAACACATTTATGTTGGTGGAAGAGAAATTCATTTCTCTTACCTTATACCCGTAATATATTTTTGGGGAAGTCAATTAATGGTTGGCAGCATTGACGATGTGGCATTCAAAGAAATGATTTTTCAAAGGTAAGTTCAGCCTCAAGCCTCAAAACCGGGAAATGACAAAAATCGGGCAGTAGCATGGCTAAGTGGGTCGCTCCCAATTAGGGTGTATTGTCACTATCTAGAGAAATTCCATTTACTTCTTAAATTTTTCGATGCTGTCCCTTTCAGGAAACGGTGGTTAGCTTCCAACCATTGGTGACAATATATTCGATACACTCAAGCGAAATGAGTAGTCGGTCATGTGTGGCCGGGTTGTAAGATATTCTTGTTGAACCCAGTGTATTCCCCTCTAGTGATACACTATCGGTAGGTGGTTCCATACCTTGTCATAGTTGGAAATCCATTATCCAATAAGCGTTTGCGGTTTTGATTGTATACTATATATATAGAGCGTGAGATGCAAGCGTTCTGCTAGATTGTTATTTATTTGATTTAGACACTATTATAATATCAGATGAGTTTTGATATAAACATTGCTTTGGGTAATCGTAAGGTAAAAACCATCAATGTTTATGTGTGGATCGGTCTTACGATTATCATTTCTTTGAAAAGGTTTTTAAAGTTAAACCAAGTGTTTTGGATTCTCATAAGGGAAAAAATCCGTTCTTTTTTTACGGCGTGGTCTGAGATATCCTTTGCTAATCAAGATGTTTTAAAATCGTTTACTCATACCAGTCCCATGACTGACCCAGAGTTTGTTTTTCTATGTTTTCCCTAAACTCTTGGGTGCCCAAATTTATACGGACAGTCCAATAATTCAGGATTTTATAGATTTATCTGGAGGAAGCTCAGGAGGCTTCAACATTTGATATTTAGAGTTATTTCCACTATATTGGATATATGATGTACTCTGATGATGTATGTAAATATAAAAATACAATTTGTATTTCAAAGTGATTATTCATATATTATATTTTACTCCGCTGCGATTGTGAGATTATGGGATATTGTTCAGTACTATCTTCTATATATTTTCTTTTATTCTAATTTTCTTTCTTTCTATTCCTCATCCTCTAACTTCTTTCTATTAATGATTCGTATTTTTGTGCAATTTGGGTTGGACGTGAGTGGTATTCGGTCAGCTCAAATGGTACAGATTTACGAGTCGTTATAATATTGATTATTCTTTTCCCCATTGTATATAAATATATACACACATATTTGAATTCAAAAGGAATATTCTTTTTCATGCTAATCCAATTAATATATTTCAGATTTGTATATTTATTTATTTGAAATTCAAACCTTGTGTGTTAGTATACTCTCATAACTTGTTTTATTAATACCTTTTGCATACAGACTCCGTTTTCAGTAAATAAAATATGAAAACGGATCAGAATCTCACTACAAACCAATTACAATATTTTCGTGGCCTAATTTCTAATTACTCAAAAATTTCTTTTTTTAGCCCATTAGCTTATTATTTATTTTAAATTAAATTAGCTCATGTCTAATTTATATTTATTGTTGAATAACTTTTTGGCAAAAGCTGTCGCGGTTCAATGAATTGAAGCCCAATGTCAAGAAGCACACTTTTCAGCATCGGTCGGTCGACCGATGGAACGGTTTGTACTTCAGAAGGCCCAAAACAGATTTGGCTCGAGTTAATTTCCTTCGAGCAACAGCATCTCGTTCCCCGGCACAATCGCTCTGCCTGACCAATCGAGTATAGCGCTCCCTTGAAATTCGGATCGACCAGATATTTCCGCATCTACATGGAAAAATTCAGCTGAGTCATTCAATACTCAGCCCGACTCTCAAGGCATTAAAGGCGGTCAACCACCTTCGGACAAAGCTCTACTTTTGATACATCTCATCTCGAGTGCCACGTAAACCACCATTTTCGAGGATACTATTAATCAATAGTAGTCCGGGTCCCACTGCCGCAACTACTTCCACTGATCGAGCTCTACATGTCCAAGCTCCGCAAAAAAGGCAAGCCACATGGCGGCCAGCTCACCCCACTCCTTCACTTATAAGTACATCCAATCTCAAAGAGGAAAGGACCTTCTTTCGGACGCTCTTATCTCCACTTAAGACTTCCAATTCTAAGCTCTCCACATGGCTAACTCCCCAAAATCTCCAACTCTTCTTCTTTTCTCAAATAGAAACAGCATTGTACTTGTAATCAAAATAAAATAAAATAATACATATAAAGTGGACGTAGGCACCATCTTTGCCGAACCACTATAAAAGTTTTGCGGGTTCCATGTTTTCTTTACTTTATTGCATTTTTGTGATTATTGATCGTGTTCTCTTTCACAATTGGGGGTTGATTGTCACTAGTGACCAACTTTTGATGTCAACACTTTGGCGCACCATGAAGGGGGGCACACACACCGACATACTCTACGACCTTTAGCAAGTTCCGACTCATGGCGAACAAGTGAAAGAAAATGCAACATCTTCCCGTCCCATGAACGCTGATGCAGCCAAAACAAACGTTGCAGAAGCAAATCAGGAAGCCTCCTCTCATGAAGACGTGTCCCGGTATCTTACTCAGAATGACATGGACATGATTATGGCTAAGTTCAGAGGCCATGTGACATCTCAGGGTAAACTCCTCGAACAACAACAACAATTGATGGACCACCTTCTCGCTCGGATGGAAAAGGGATTTAACGCTTCAATATCAATTCCTCCACTGGGCGAGGCTGGGGCAGTAACCGATCCTCCGTCTGCACAAATGCAAGCTGTAGATCAGATCACACCTTTGCTTCCTTCTGGCTCGGCTCCACCTCCCGACCAATCACAGCCAGGACTATCATTTCCAACGAACAACATAGTACAAATTCACAAGAGGCCCGCGATCAATATCTAGGTCGTTCGACCATATTGCCTCCACTCCGGGGACCATCTCGACCCCTCGGACCAATCGAGCAACCGCTGGGTCAGATAGGATCAATGCCATTTCCATTACAACCTAGCATCTTACAGCAGACTCGTCTTATATCGCCTCTCCTTCAACCAAGAGCTGGTGGGGCCTTCCCTTCGAACCAAGGAGACCAATCTACCATATCGGTTCTCACCATGGAGGAGGAAAATGCTACTGTAGATCCTTCTAACATCGCCTTGGGCGAGGGCACCAAGGAGCCCCGAACATCACATGCTATGCTGGATCAGCCCGGACCTTCCACTGCGGACATGGCTCAGACCAATTCTCATTGGGTTCAAGAGGTGCCAGTCTGCCCAGAACCGACAACTGCGATGGACCCTCGCCTTCACCTTCACTCAACTCTCGGAGGTCGAGCCTGACCAGTGGCCACCCTTCCGAGCATGCTTTTGTTGGACCCTAGTGCTGGAGCTCTCCTGAATGTAGAGCTGGATTCATGACAGCGACTCCCCGGAGATGGAAGCTAGCTTGTAAGCATCATCCGACGCTTCACCCGGGGCACCTCTTCTCAGCAGGATATAGACAATATCCACCGCAGCCCCTTCACCATGGAAATTAGAAACTCCCGTAATCCTCCAACCTTCAAGTTTCCAACGATTGAACCTACAATGGTCGGACCAGTCCGACCATCCATCTCATGCGAGACATGCACCACATGGAAGTACTCTTTGCATCAGCCAATGTTATGGCCAAGTGATTCTAACTCTTTCTTACACACATAGCCGACATGTGGTTTCAGCAGCTAACAACGGAGTCGATTGGCAGTTGGAACACGCTGTCACCCACTTCATCGAGCAATTCAGAGTTCACATCTCCCGACTGAAAAGTGTCATGTTTCTGACCTCCATCAACAATGACCGGGGGACACACTTCGATCTTTCCTCGAAAGATTCAACGCGGTCGTAGCATCAGTCGATCGACTAAAGCAATCAATGGTGCTTATGACCGCCATCGCAGGTATCCAAAACCGATCAGAATTCTCAATCTCTTTGACCAGAGATGCCCCCAAGGACATTGAAGATTTCTACGTAGAGGCCGAACGGTTCCTCTAACAGGAAGATGTCAACATTTAGATGGAGAGCCTCGAGGTCCTTGCCACCAAACAAGGAGGTCCATCCAACACCAATAACCAGTATAAAGGAAGAGGAAAGACCTCGAAAAAAATGAATGCAACGTACGACCTCGAAGAGAGAACAAGTACGACCAGTATACCGAGCTCTATTCTTTCCTGCTCGACATCTACCTTGACATACGAGGATCCCTACCTTTCCTAAAACCTCCTCGAAGATAGCCGACCCAGAAAGAGCTCGAATCTGGAAAGCACTACATGTTTCACAATATGACCGGTCACAGTACCAATGAATGCACCACATTTACGCGATCTCATCAAGGGTAGGGCCAGGCGAGGAGAACTTCCCGAGTACGTCAAGAAAAACACACCGACCATGCCGCCATAGTCTACTGCCCAAGCTCCTCAGGCTGGTCCTCGAGCTCCTAGGAACGGAAAGGACCCTGAGCTCAACACTCGCGGCATCATCATCAACTAAAAAGATTTAGATTTCTTGTGTTCGATGTATTTTTATTTCTCTCAATAAAATGGATATGTTGATGTACACATATACCGTTTTAGGATTTAGCTTCTTGGCATGCTCTGGAATCAACAGTAATCCTCTTAGGATTTATTTTCTTTTCTTTGTAATAGTTCTTTAGCGACAATGAACTTTCTTTTGCAAAAATGAATTATATTTGAATGAGTTAGGTCGAGCATGACTGACACTCACTGACCCAAATATAGTCAGTGCTAAGCCATCGTTTGTAACGCACGATTAATGTCTGCCACCATAACTAAATCTACTCCTCGAGCCGAGTATGGTAGAACTTTCCTAAGCCGAGTATGGATCATACTCGCCCCTTCTCTAACTAAGTGCATTCTCCACTTTTTGTACTTCACTAATGATTTTACATAAGCCGAGCATAGTTAGCCCTTGTCATAAGCCAGTATGGATAATACTTGCCATTTTTGTAAGCTGAGTATGGATAATACTCACCATCTCACAGTAAGCCGAGTATGGATAATACACGCCATCTCCGTAAGCCGAGTATGGATAATACTCGCAACCTTTCTAAGCCAAGTGTGATTGCTACTCGCCCATATCTTTATGCCGAGTATGGTTAGTACTCGCTCAATCAAGACCAAAGCCTCTCTAGATCGAGAGTGGCCCATACAGTTTTTGCAGGTGTTGAATCTCACGACCAAAGTTAACAATTACTTTCTCGGCCTTAATACGGTCCTCGATGGTTGTGGTTTTCTGACCTTAATACGATCCACTTTGATCTTCAGTTTTCTGGTCTTAATACAACCACCAGGATCGTCAGACTTCTGGCCTTAATATGGTTCGGCGTAACCATCGCTGACCGCACATTGAAATTCGATACAAGATTCAGAACACACCTCCATTACCAAGAAAGATGTATTCTGAGGGGCAAAATGTTGGCCAACTTTTTGGCAAAAGCTGTCGCGGTTCAACGAATCGAAGCCCAATGTCAAGAAGCACACTTTTCAACATCGGTCGGTCGACCGATGGAACTGTACGTACTTCAGAAAGCCCAGAAAAGATTTGGCCTGAGTTAATTTCCTCCAAGCAGCGACATCTCGTTCCCCGGCACAATATCTCTCCCAGGCCAACCGAGTCTAGCGCTCCCTTGAAATTCGGATCGACCAGATATCTCTAGATCTGCATGAAAAAATTAAGCCGAGTCATTCAATACTCGGCCCGACTCTCAAGGCATTAAAGGCGGTCAATCACCTCCGGACAAAGCTCTACTTTTGATACACCTCATCTCGAGTGCCACGTAAGCCACCATTTTCGAGGATACTATTAATCAATAGTAGACCGGGTCCTACAGCCGCAACTACTTCCACCGATCGAGCTCCATGTGTTTGAGCTCCGCAAAAAAGGCAAGCCATGTAGCGGCCCGCTCTGCCCACTTCTTCACCTATAAATACATCCAAGCTCAAAGAGGAAAGGACCTTCTTTTGGACGCTCTAATCTCCACTTAAGACTTCCGATTCTAAGCTCTCCACATGGCAAACTCCCAAAAAAAGCCAACTCTTCTTCTTTTCTCAAATAGAAAAAGCATTGTACTTGTAATCAAAAGAAAATTAATATATAAAAAGTGGACGTAGGCACCATCTTTGCCGAACCACTATAAAAGTCTTGCATGTTCCCTGTTTTCTTTATTTTATTGCATTTTTGTGGTTATTGATCGTGTTCTCTTACTCGATTGGGGGTTGACTGTCACTAGTGACCAACTTTTGACGTCAACACTTATTTTACTACGTGTTACAATTTTACAGTCTGATATGTATGTGTGTGTGTGTGTATATATGTATATATAAGCTTGTATAATTACCTACAAATGATTCATTGATTAACCTTTAACGTTTTATATTCAAGTTCATATATTTAAAAAATTTAAACTATTTAAATAAGTTTAGTTAACTAACATTTATTGTTATTTTCAATAGATAATAAAGAACCATAATTCAATATGATATGACCATTGTACTAATAAAATGGTATTCAGTTAAGATGTATACATCGCATAAAACAACAAGTTTGATTTTTTATCCATTTAACACTTAACTTAAAATATGTGTATTTAAAATGATGAAATATATTTATCATGCATTGCATTGTAAAATTCTACATTTAACTTGAAATGATTATATTTAAAATTAACACAATTATTTACAAAATCCATCTCACTTTCTCGTATGTTTTACGTCTTAGCCCATACATTTAAATTTAAACTAATTATGCAATCTTAAGTTTTAAATAATAAGACATACGTAATTAAGCAATATTCGTTAGTTGACAATATAAAAATTTCAATAATATACATCATACCCATATCAATAGAGTATGATAAAACCGCATGTTGATTAAACTAAAAAAACATAACTGATGCGACATACAGTATAACATAAATAATAATGAACTTTTGCAAAAATACACTCTTTAAACTTCGAGACACACAGATGTTAATTTTTTATTCATTTTAAAAAAAAATGTTAGCTCCAACCAATCTATAAATAATTGCAGTCGCTTTTGCAAAAAAAATAAGAACATCATTTTTGAAAAGAAAAAAATGTTTTTAAAAGCATGGGATTAAGTACAAATTTAATTTTTGAAATAAAATAAAAAATAATAGCCAAAAATAATAATTTAAAAAGGTATCAATTAATTCGCCATGTTTTACAATATTATGTTTTTAAGCAAAAAACATAATTTTAAAATTCATATAAACATTTATCAAACCATCTCAATTTCGTTCTAATATTATATATTTAACTTCATATACTGGAGTCAATCTCATATCTTAAAACTATAATTAAATTTAGTAAACTATTAGTTGTGATGTGTCGAATAAATCATAAAAATATGAAAATTTTAACATTTGTCCCATATTCATATTGACAAAAAGGGTATAAAATTCATTTAAATATGCAAATACATTAGTCACATAACATAATTATATACGTAATTTATAATCACAAATTTGATTTATGATTCATCTATACCTTTACATTAATGCATTACATGTAAAATTCTTATTTTAACTAAAGTGCATACATTTCGAAATTTCTACAATTTCTTAAAAAACCTACATCAGCATCACATAATGTTGTACATTTAATTCAATATATTTTTAATTAGTCATGTAATCTTAGTTTTAAATTATTCGAATAAATTTAGTTAACACTTGTTCAATAATTCATCTAGTAAGTCCTTAAATGCGACAATTTCGATATTTATATAATATTCATATTAAAATAACAGTCAAATAAAATTTTCATTTAAATACAAAGATAAATAATTCAGATATCATAAATAATATATACATGAGCAATGTTAAAAAAAGCCTAATTTATTACTCATTTATCTCGATAAATTTATCTACATTGTTAAATTATTTTTAACTTCATGTATCCATATTTTGACATTTCTATAGTTATATATAACTTTGTCGATTGTTTCCTAATTTTTATGTTTAGATCCATGTATTTAAATCGTTTACTAAATCTCAAAATTATAGTATTTTAACCCATATATTAGTCATGTATGTATTGACACACATAATAATAAAAACCACAACAAAAAGTTTGTGTGCAACAATGTAGACTATAATCACATACATACATCCACATCTACATATGTAAATAATAACAACTAATTTAATTTGTAAATTAACCATAATCATTTATGTACATCAACAATAAATTATCGTATGCTACATTTAAAAATTATATTCCAACTTCAAGTAATTTCGCATTAAGACCTCTGTGTTTATTTTATTAGATTATGAGTTTTAAAAACAATAAAATTCTTGTTTTACTTCAAAAATATTAGAACTTACATAACGTATACCATACATAAATAACAAAATAATTTATAGTTTATTTATTTTGCGGATTTCCAACTTAGCTGTAAAATTTTAAATACTATATTTTATGATATTATCATATGCAACGCACGGGTTACACGCTATTAAATTTTATAGTGAATGGACGGAAGATAAATAAAACATGTGTAGGTTGGTCGTAAGGGTGGGCGTGGGTCGGTTTGGTGCGGTTTGGAGTTTAAACCGCTTCCGCATTGCATCAAACGGTTGATAAACAATACAACCCGTTATACTACTCATTTAAACAGTTCGGTTTCAGTTCGATTTTAATATATTACGGTTCGGTTTTGGTTCGGTCCGGTTTGAACCCATATTAAATATGAAATAAGAGAATTACTTCCATCAACAATCAATTTACAACTATGTCATGCAGTGCAACTTAAAGGATAAAGCATACGATGTTATCAAAAATTGAAAGATTGGTTTCAAACTACATGAATACTTCAATTTTGCATCTAATGATAATTGAGATTGTTTTATTGTATTAACCAAACATCAATTTTAATCAATGCATAAATATTAAGTAAGATAACTCAAATTAGATTATAACTCGCATTTATCCAAAAAAAAGATATAGAAACTATTATACTAAAACTATAACTTTCTCCTTTGTGATAACAATTATTATTAATATAACAACATAAATATATATTTTTAAAATCAATAATTAGATAAGAATTAGCTATATTTTTATCATAAGATTGCCAGTGCAACTATTCGGTTTGGTCCGGTGTAATACAGTTGAGTTAACAGCTCAAACCACAGCCGAACGTATCATTCCGAATCGGTCCGGTTTGGAGTACCCACTTTAAAGAGAAGATTCGGTTCGGTTTTCTGCACCATTTTTACGGTTCGATGATGCGGGCGGTTTCCGCATGGTGGTGCAGTTTATGCTCACCCTAGTTGGTTGTGTACTTGTGTGGGACAACGGATGGGCTTGGGCTGATAATTCGGTGTTTGTGGAGATAAGACCGACCCAATTAATACTTCCAATCATCTTCCTCACTGAAGCTTAGGGTTTCGAATTATTCAGGTTTGCTGCTGCTGCTCCTTCCTATACCTCCTTTTCTTTTTTCTTTTTTAGCTGAATCGAGATAGCAATGCCGGGAGAAATCCCTTTTTGATTCAATTCGATATTCAATCGAAATCACGATCCAGTATTGGACACCGATATTTTCGTTCCGAAATAGAATCCCACATTTTACATGGTTTGCAATCCAATTTAACTCTTGGATCGGGAAGGCTGCTATTTCTACCCTATCGCGCTTTGGAATATATGATCTCGAAATTTTTGCAGTCACTGCTTATTACAGCTATAACGCGTGTTTGTTAACTGTAATAAAAAAATAGGTAATTCAGTAATATGCTTTTGATGAAATAAGTCAAAGGTTTGGTGGTTTCTAGTTTTTAAAGCTTAATTACACTCCAGATGATTGTCTTGTGTCATGCATAATTGAAGTTGTTTGCCTTTGCTACTATGAGGTTTAGGGAACTCCTAACTAAACTTTTAGGATACCACAATTATTTGGGTCTCTTTACGCAACTGACCTTAATTTTTCTGTAACAAGCTTCATCTAACGGTCTTGTATAAGTGAACTTGCATATGGGTTCTTCAGCAGGGACGGAGCCAGGATTTCACCCAGGGCTGTGTAATATTATTTTTCGACCAAAAATGTAGGATAGTAGGAAATTTTGATATGTTCAAAAATAAATATATAAATTAAAATAAAGAAATAAAAAGCCACTGGTAGGCTAAAAGCTGAAATGGAAATAACAGTCAGAAATCACTTCACTCAAACTTCTTTATTATGAAAATAAACAAACAAACAAAATCCTGACTTGAGACAAGATTTAGCCTGTTTTGACAAATGAAAGGGTTAAGAGTAACGGCTTTGCATCACTTGAATGTGATATATTAGTAATATAAAATAAAATTTCAGAGATTCACCTGCGCTGCAGCCCAGGTTGCATTGGCCGTATACCCATCCCTGTTCTTCAGTATCAATTGTTCAACTAGTGAAATACGGATCAGTCGAAAACTAAAATTTCTATTATTCTTCATTGTGCTCATTGTTGCATAGAAAGCAATGAGAACTGTAACCGCCTTGAGCCACCCATAGTCTTGGACCGGCCCTCTGTATATATGCATAAGACCCTTAGAATTGACACACCAGTTAATAATGAAGATATACAAAATTAGATAGAGGGGAAGGGGAACGTATTGCTAACCTGGGAAAAAGCCAGTATTTGTATACATGGCGGTGCTTGCAATCATAACACTGTTTACCAGTTTAAACTTTTAGCATATATTCAGCTTTTGTATCCGCTTGTTCTCAGCATGCACTTTTTTCTTTTTTCCTTTTGTTTTGTTTTAAACAGGCATTCCAGTAGATTTCAGGATTTGATGAAAGTTTATTGCAGGTTTATTTTCAAGTTATCTAGTCTATATTTATTAGAGATGACAACAATGGTGGGTTCAGGACTTCAAATGGCAGCCGCAGGACCATGCGCCACTTACTCTAAAAGAACACTGCTATCTACTTCAATTTCAGGAGTCAAAATTGGAAGTTTATCTTCTATCTCCTCTGTCCAATTTCTTAAACCAAGTTTTGCACCAACTGTTTTGAAATTGAACAACTTTGTTACAAGAGCTATTGCCGCCAAGAGTGAGAAAAGTGATCCTACTGGATTATCAATTGATTTGAGAGGTAACCCTATTTGATCTTAAGATTTTTTGTTGTTGTAGATTTTAGTATACTTAATGCGATGGCCTGTTTGATAGGATATTGAATGCCATGGTCAGAATAAAATTCATATGTTTTGTTTTATATATAGCACACTCTACATAATCATATAATAAGATCCAGTTGATCGTTTAACAAATTAAATGTATTATTTTCTCTATTAAAATTTCGAGTTTCAGTATAGAACATTGTTTTAAAAAATGCGCCTGAGGCACGCCTCGAGGCGAGGCGTGAGCAAAAACGCATTGAGGCGCAACTCATGAGGCGTTTTACCTTTGAGGCTTAAGCCTCAACCCATTGAGGCGTGAAAAACACAAAAAAAACGCACGCCTCAACCCATTGAGGCGTGAAAAACGCAAAAAACATACGCCTCAAAGGCTTTTCACTCCGTCTTTTGCCCTATCAGTCAAATATTCAGTCCTTATTTAATTGGTTCCATTTTTTTCAATTTACTGTATTTTTTATGTTTATCAGTCCTTATTTAATTGGTTCCTAATTTCTATTGTTGGCTAGGTTAATTTATATGGTTTTTACTTATTATTTAAAGTTTAATGTTATTCCATATTAAGAATTAAGTATATGTGTTGCGCTTTTTCTTTACCCAAAAGGCTTACGCCTCAACGCTTCGAGGCTTATGCCTCGCCTCATGAACCCGAAAACGTCTCACGTACGCCTTTTGCGTTTTAAAACATTGGTATAGAACTTGTATTTTTGAGCTCTCATTGAAGCATTTTCCCATGTGATTAAGTAAATAATTATTCTTTATTTATAAATAATGCATTGTGACTATTGGAAAGACAAATTATTACATTTTCCAAAAATAAGACTGTTGGGGGCTTCGCTTGTACTACTAACATGTATGATGTTTGTGCCAAAATAACGTGTTTGATATCTATCGTCCCCTTAAAAGAAACAATGTCTGTTTACCACCATATTAGTAACAAGATATGTCACTAATGTTTTGTTATGTTATCACATTTGAAACCAACTGGAACTTGATTGAATTTTCAATTTAATTAAATTTAGGTAAAAGGGCATTCATTGCGGGAGTAGCAGATGACAATGGTTATGGTTGGGCAATTGCTAAGGCCCTTGCTGCTGCAGGTGCTGAAATTCTTGTTGGTACTTGGGTGCCTGTAAGTGCTTACTTACTTCATTGATTGGTTGTACATATTACACGTACCAGGGATAAGCTCAATGTTTTAAGAGGCAATGCTGACGTAGCTAACTTTGTTGTAGGCACTGAACATATTTGAGACTAGCTTAAGACGTGGAAAATTCGACGGATCACGCAAGTGAGCAATATTGACTCCCACCTGCTGATTTCTTTGCAGCTGTATTTTCATTTAGTCCTATAAAATTTATGACTGCAGTTGATATCAGTTTTTTTTGGTAAGGCCGACTGGTTTTTGAACCATAACGTTTTTTATTATAACAAATAACAAATACATTATTACAGGAGATAGACAGAATGTGTAGGTACTAAAACCGTTTTTTAAGGTGGACCGTCCACCACAAAATATATCAGTTTTTTTAGCGACACGTTTGTTACTTTGTATGTTTTCTTTTATTCACACTCAGCAACATTCCATTCAATACCTGAAATTTCTGTGTAAGTATGTTCCAGTGACATTTTGTTATTTTGCTTTTAAAGAATTTCATTTTTTTTATCGAATGATTGTATATTACAATATGTTCTTTTTGCATTAAATTTTGCACTGTGTATTATACTTGCTAGGTTGCCTGATGGTTCACTAATGGAAATCACAAAAGTTTATCCATTAGATGCTGTTTATGACACTCCTGATGACGTTCCTGAAGATGTGAGAGTTTCACTTCGATTTATTTTTATCAGGTGGGGATCCATTATTCATTGGGCTTGTTTTGTGTTATCTGTGCAGATTAAAAATAACAAACGGTACGCAGGTTCCTCCAAGTGGACTGTAAAGGTAAGTGTGACATCTTCATTTTAAACATTAGCAAATATACCTTACTATTGTTGCCGAGACTCTTAGCACCTTATTATTTCGCGGTGATTGCATTTTTTAAGCCGTTGACACATTTTGATATTATTTTTTGTGAAAAATGAACAGGAAGTGGCTGAAACAGTCAAGGATGACTTTGGTACCATTGACATTCTTGTGCATTCACTTGCCAATGGTCCAGAGGTAATTACTTTTTATCCTTATGTTGCCTTTGACCTTTTTTCTTTCTTTCTGCCCCCCCTCCCCCCCCCCCCCCCCCCCAAAAAAAAAAAAAAACCTCACTCCCTTCTTTTTTTCCCCCACCACCCCTTTTTAGATTATTGAGATTTACGAGGTTCTTCGTTTCATGTAAATAAAATAAAATTGGGCAGGTCACCAAGCCTCTATTGCAAACATCCAGAAAAGGATATCTTGCTTCCATATCTGCTTCAAGTTATTCTTTTGTATCACTATTGCAACATTTCCTTCCTATCTTGAATCCCGGTATTTCTCTTTATTTCTACTGGTCTCTTTGAAAATAAAAATATGGATATGTGCTTCTGATACTGTTTTTGCATAAACAACAAGTAATTATTGCTAATGATTTGGGCCTTCAGGAATCTTTCTGTTATTATTTGTTAGCGATCTTTTTGGTTACTAACACTCAAACAGTTCACAGTCGTATATTCAATCATAAAAAATGCAGAAAAGCGGTAAAAAACACAAGGTTTTATAGTGGTTCGGCAAATGCTGACCTACATCCACTTTAGTAATCTTATTTATACTGCCCGATTACAAGTACAATTATTTGTTTGTATGAAAGTAGAGAAAAGAAGATGAAGTTGAGTCTGGAAAATGACAGAGCTTCCACGTTCAGGGAGAAAAGATCATTTTTTTTCAATGTCACATGTTCTGTATTTATAGCCGTAGGTGAGCTTAGATCGGTCTGAATATCTAAGGAGAAGTTGGGGGAGTGGAGGCGACCAAGTCATTATAGGAGCTTTGCACCAGATCGCGTATAGATTGGGTTTCTGATCGGTATTGAATAGTGTATAGGGATCGGTATCAATCCATATCAGTCCAATCATGGGTATACCGATGCGGTTTGTTACTTCTCGTCCTTTTCCTCAGTTCCTCTGTGTCGATCCGGGTCCATCCATTTGAGCCGATCCAAAGCGTTGCATGTTTATCCAATTTTACTTCATTCCAATATGCACTGATCCGAGGTGCAAATTTTGCACCGATCCAATCCGAGGCGCAACTTTTGCACTGATCCAATCCGAGGAGCCACGTTTGCGCTGATCCGATCTAGAGTATTGAGTTATGCTGACCTGAAATCCATGCTCGAGTATTTTCCAAACTTCAGCCAAGTCCAGTGCCCCATTCGTGTAATTTCACTCTTCCTGGGTTTCAAGTTCTTGTCCGAACTCGATTCCCGGGTGATCTGACCATCTCTGTGAGCTATCTGCCTCGACGGCTGGGAAGTTTACATACCTGAGTCCGTCGTGTAATGGCCTTGTAAAATGCGGGTTGCCACTTTATTATTATTATTATTATTTAAAAAGGGAATCCAGATATCCAACCTTATGCCTGTATACTCTCAAGTCTTAAGGTAGCTAGTATGGTGTATTAGGATGTTAATAGCACATGTTTATATAGAAATTGGATACCTTGAAATCTTTGGTCTGTTCATACAGATCTTGGGCGGAAAAGCATATGATCTAAATACTTTTATAGAATACATTATACTATTAAGGAAATCAATGGGTAATGTGCCTATTCGAACCACTTAGCAGCTTATTTGCATCACTTGATTTTATCGGATAATAGTGAAAAGGTTAAAACCTAAAACTATGATAGCTGATGCAATGCAGGTGGAGCAACCATGGACGAATAAAAAATTGGTCGTGCTTTTATATGTTGATACTGTTTTTGCTTAAATAATAAGTAATGATTGATCAGCTATTTTGGGCCCTGAGGAGTATTACAATTATTATTTTTCCTTTTTTGGGGATACACACAACCAAGCTTATGCTTGTAAGACAGTTAACATGGAGCGTTACTACGTTAATAACACATGTTTATATTGAATTTGGATAACTTGAAGTGTTCGGTCTGTTCAAACAAATGCGATTTTCTATGGAAAAAGCATATGATCCAAGTACTTGTTAGAGAATATATTATATTATTAAGGAAATCAGTGTATATTGTGCATATTTGTCGATGAACAATCATTACTGCAAAGCACTTAGCGGCTATATGCATCGCTTGATTTCGTTAAATAATAATAGGAAAGGTTAAAGCATAAACTAGGATATATGATACAATGCAGGTGGAGCGACCATCTCCTTGACTTACATTGCCTCTGAAAAGACCATACCTGGGTACGCTATCTCTTTATATTAAACTTGATTTATGTAAAAAGGGTAAAATTAAACTTTTACACATATAGATATGGTGGAGGAATGAGCTCAGCCAAAGCAGCCTTGGAAAGCGACACCAGAGTAATGATCTGCCATAATTAACTTACATGTATGTATCATGTATGCATATTTTAAAGACCAATGTATTTGTTTATTATCACACATCAGGTGCTAGCTTACGAAGCTGGAAGGAAAGGCAAAATCAGAGTCAACACAATTTCTGCAGGTATGTTCAGCATGCAGCGTTATTTATTACTCATAATTTGGCTCTCTATGGTTTAATTACTTTATAGAACATTCATGTGATGTACGCAGGTCCGTTGGGTAGCAGAGCTGCAAAGGCCATTGGATTTATCGAAAAAATGATCAATTACTCTTTTACTAATGCTCCATTGCAAAAGGAACTTTCAGCCGGTAAGAGCATCTTCAACCCTAATTGAATGTAATGTCAAAAAACGCCTATGTATCCATGTCTATTCCACAATGTTAATTATACAAAACTAACTTCTACAATAAAATTTAAATTTGCTCTCCAATACGAATGTCCAAAAGCTTTCAATTTTGTACATGTGTCATTTTAGGAATATTTCAAAATTAAATAAATAAAAGGTAGTGGTTGTATATCATTTTACATTGTGAAATACAATGTCTAGAACTAGACATTTCATTTCACAATGTCGAACAAAAAATTTGCCACATCATATTACACATACATTTAACATTGGCATTGGAGACTAAAAAGTGAATGAAAATGTTAATAATCTATGTGGCATGTAGTTAACATCAAAAAAACGCTTGCATTGGAGATGCTCTAAGAAAATCATTGGATACACTGTTATGTAGGAATGAGCAAATGGCTGGTTTGGTTTGAAAACGTTCGAAATTGTTGAAACCAAACCAAACCGATATTCATTAAATTTCAAACCAACCAAACTGGTAATATTTGTTTTCGTTTGATTGGTTTATCCAAAAATTAATTTGATCTTCTAGTTATTGATATAATATAAGATTTGACAATTAATTTAGTCCATATCATGTAAATATTTTAAAAAACAGACTCATCTTCTAAAAATATTAACACGAAGGGGACAACTATTTAGACACAAAAATTTAACATAAATTGGGATATGCAAAATCTTAGTCATTGGATCAGTTTTGTCATCATACGATGGGTGGAAATCAGAGGAGCAGTCCAATGATTGAGATTTTGTGTGTATCTGAATTTGTGTCAATTTTTTTTATTTGGGGTCCAAGTAGACTTTTCCTAACATGAATTGACAAAAAAATAACATTGTTATAAATATATTGTAAGTAATAGAGATGCTGTTCGTAATTTTGTTATTTTAAAATAATTTAATTTTTAAATTTGGTCTAATTGATTGGTTCAGTTTTCAGTTATTCAAAACCAAACAATTAACTAACAAAATTGAACCAAACCGACCTAATCAATTTGGTTTGGTTGATTTTATTTGGTTTAACCAATATATGCTCATGTCTATTATTTTTATCATAACAACATGTTAATAACTTATCTGAAAAAATGATGTAAAAACATGCAGATGAAGTTGGTAATGCAGCAGCATTCTTGGTATCGCCGTTGGCTTCGGCTATAACTGGTTCTGTAGTGTACGTCGATAATGGGTTGAACACTGTTGGACTTGCTTCAGACAGTCCGTCCCTTTCAGTCTAGACCAAGTGATAGTTTTGTCATTGTTTTTTTTCTTGAATTATCAAATAATGAGGTTGGATTTTGGAAGATGTTAGGCAGATAATTGATGTTTCTGGATTTTGGCACAGTTTTTATTCTGTTTAGGATTAGTATTTTGCTTTTTTGTAATGATAAGATAATGGTCATACATGAGCTTAAGCTAGTGAATTTCAGGCAAGCGGTTTGTGGTGCTCGATTGTGGAAAATCTGTTAAAACTGTACTGAAGCATCAAAACGGAGTTGGTGTGGTATTTTGTTTTGTATTTTCCCTGTGTAGGAGCCCGGTATCGGTTATGTATGAACCCAATCAAAAGAGCAACCACTGTGTAAAACTGTTGTGTAAGCCGTGTGTTGTACATTATAATCTTATTAAAAATAAAAGTATTTATCATGAGGACTTTATTATGTGATGTATAGTAAATTTTGGTGAAATATATAAATTATGAGTTAAAGTTATTATTTTTGTTGTGTTTTCGAAAAACAAAATAATGTGTTGTTAATTTGTTAATATGAATATGCTATGTACGTTGAAACTAAAGTATATTAGTGATTTATTAGATAAATTAACAAATTTGTTTAATTTAAAATTATGAAATTAGTTCAAATATATGGATTAATGGTAGGAGTAATCGAGATTTTTTTTTTTTTTTTTTTTTTAAAGACATAAATTTGTTGTGGAGTTATTGATAATAAAAAAATACTTTTGTGATACAATGTATGATAAAGTCTTCATATAAATGAATCACAATTGGTTGACAAATTAATTTTATTTTTAATGTTTATATACATAATTTATGTTTTGAGATTTATACTTGTTTATAGTTGAATGAAAAAAAAAATGTCGTTTTTCTTAATAAGAGTATGTGTGTATGTGTTTACATACATATGTATGTGGATTGTACATCTATAAAATCTTGTCGATTTGGATTAGCATAATTCACGGTAGGATAGAGATGCTTAAAGGGTGCTGCAAAAAACATGGATGCACCGGGGCACTCCTCTACACACACACACACAAAGGAGGGTAGATTTTATTAGTAGTTTATACATATGGATTTAAATATAAAACAACTTGAAAGAATTGAGTGGGTTCAGTTAATAATTGCAGAAATGTTAAAATATAGATATTTAAAGGTTTTTTTTTCTTCAATATATGATAATTTTGTTGAGATAAATAAATAAATTTGTTGTTATTGTTTACGTATATTATTTATGCTATGCCACATGAATTAGATAAAATGCCTAACTACTAATTTTATTTTTAGAGTGGTCCGTCCACTGCAATTAACCTAGCTTAAAGATAAGGAGCTTGACGATGTGTCAAGACTACTAAAACCTAATGACATAAACCACTACACATAGGAAGCGAAACAATCACAAGACAAATTAACCTTCCTCGCACAGGACAAGAAATTACATTAAGCAGATTGCAAAAGGCCAAAGCCATGCCAAGCAACTGCAATTACATTGCAAACAACACTAAACCATCACCAAGACTCATAACATCCTATCTTCACATAAGCGTAACAACAAAACTGGAGTTAGCACACGCACACACCAACCGGCGAGGCAGTCACATCCACACTCTCACAGACGATCACCAGCTCCACGAGCGAAGACATATCACAGAACTACTTTAGTATTGCACAACACTCCACGAAATAGCACCATGTCACCTAGTAAACTTGCACCATAGCATCACCACACCCAGCCTGACGAGCAGACCATTGACACGAAAAAACCAACAACGTTCACAAGCAAAAACAGAAATAGATCCACAGAATCATAGAGTGCGATTTTGTTGACATCTTTTAAGGGATGTCAACAAAACACGTGGCCCTGATTGGTGGAAATCAGGGGGGCCCATATGGGTCCCCCTGATTTCCACCAATCAGGATGGAGTGTTTTGTTGACTTCTTCAAAAAAGATGTCAACAAAATCACATTCCAGAATCATAGGCAAGGCCAAAACACAAATAACCACGGATAACAACTCAAGTCAAATCATTCAAACACCAAGGAGACCTGCCTAGAAACCAACAATCATTAACAAGCAAATCAACCACACCATTAAGGCATCTCCAGTGGCTTAAGACCCTGAATATTCAGGGTCTTAACCTTGAATTCACCCAATGGTCAGGCGCCTATTTAATAGGCGCCAGAAGTCTGACGCCTATTAAGCAGAAGCCAGCCATTATGACTGGATTAAAAAAAAAACATAAGTAAATGGACGGTTTAATGGATAAAATATGGCGTCCGACGCTCATTAATTAGGCTCCAGAATCCTGAAGCCTATTAATTAGGCTTTAGAATTCTAACGCCCAAAAAATGGACGTCCATATTATTCAGGATCCTATTCACGATCCTGAATTGGATCCTGAATATTACGCTTAATACTAAGCCTTAATGTAACCATTGGACCAACTTTGCTTAATATTACGTCCTTAATACCAACCACCGGAGATGCCCTTACTAAAACTCCACAAAGATAACACCAGAAAAACAGAGACTCACCGGCACGTCGCCAGAGCGATCCACAATCCAGAAAGGCCTCCCTTTCGGTGAGTTCGAAATCTGGAGCAATTAGGGGAAGAAAAAAACAAAAGGGGTCGTGATGTAACTAGCAACAACCGCAAGTGAATGGACAGTCGAGGGGCAAAATGAACACCGCGAGAAGTAGCAGTTATTGGTTATGGAGCGCGTATGAAAGAGTAGAGAGAAGAACCGATTGCGAGAAACATACATAGGCAAATCGATATGGCGGATAAATAGGGTTAGGGCAAAACCAATGCAAAGGGCAGGAAAGGGAAAAACTGGAATTGATAAGAGAAAACGATGAAAGAAAAGGCCGCAGAAAGGTAGAAGGGTGGATGAGAAAAAAAGGGGTCGAGCAACAAACCCAGTCCCAGTTTCCATCGAAAACGTAGCTCAAACAAAAACAAAAAAACAAAAATAGCGGAAAATAACGAGACTACTAATGGGACAACAAGGAGGATCGATTGAAGAAAGTAATAGTGGACAAAATCGACGCAAAAAGGGGGGATTTTGGAAGACGAGGGAGAGTGGATCTGAAGAAGAAAGGGGCGGATACCTATCATCATTAGAGGCTGCATTTCATGTGAAATTCATACTTTGATATAACTTTTTTTAAGGGGATTGTTAAAGGGACTCCACTTTTGGTTAAGGGAGAAGGGGGGGGGGGGGGGGGGGGATTTTTAAGGGGACTCCACCTTAAATTTTTTTTGTTAAGGGAGGGTTTGGTTTTTTTATTTTAAAATAAGCATGGACTAGACTGCCCCTCATAACCTTAATTAATTAGATATGCAATGATTAAGTATATTTTAATTTGTTAATTACTTCTCATAATTCCAGAGTTGAGTTTTGGATATGTTTGGTATTGACTTTCTTTGGATACTTGCATAATCTATACTATTTATATCATTACTAAATAAACGGTGCATGCAACTGTAATTATCGTTTTTTATTTTCTCTATTATTTATTTATTTATATATATGAGTGATAAAAGCATGATTTAAACTGGATTACTGAGATTATATGAACTTTGTTTGAATCGGGGAGAGTTGAAGGAGGTGGATCTTTGTTTGATTGTTATTTCTTATTATTTTCCTTTTAAGTTGAATTATAGAAGGTCAGTGTATACTGTTTCTAAATTTGTTTTGCAATTTGCAGAGTTAATTATTCATATATCTTATTAGACCAAGAAATGTTAATAAACGATGGTCTGACTTATGCTTAAGTGTTTGAATTCATGCAAGTGTGTTCTGACTTATGCTTAAGTGTTTAAATTTTTATATATATATATATATATATTTATTTATTTGCAGGTTTGCATTAGTTTTCATCTATTATGATGGCCTATGTGTTATGTATTTGTATGTATATGGGTAATGCTGGTGTGAGTTCATGTGTATGTATATGTGCAGGTATAAGAGGGTTATAGGGATAGTACTGGAATATTTAATTATATGGTTAAGGGGGGGCTAACTTATTTTGTCCCCCCTTAACAATTTATCAAAAATTGAAAAATTCTCCCTCCCTTAACCAAAAATGGAGTCCCTTTAACAATCCCCTTTTTTAACTATGAGTGTCTGTAAATAACTAAATAAACTTTGAAATGCTGGTGCTTAATGTAACACCCTGTAGTTTTATAATTAAATAATAAAACAAGTTTGTAAAATTGCTAGGATTTAGCAATGAAAATTGCATTATTGTGAACAAAGTAATTTTCTAATCAATTTACATATATAGTTTGTAGAAGTCAGAGTTAAAGCGAAGAAATTATCTTAGAACAAAAATTTAGAAAAAAGATATGAGTGGCTAGGTCGAACCTCAAGGTCGGGTTGACCCGCCCATACGCATGGGCCCAATTGCTTCCAAGTACAAGAGCATGACGTGATTTTTAAATTTTCATCTTACATGGCTTCTTCCGGTCGGTTGATTTCAAAATCCGGAGGCTTTGATTGGCTGAATGACATGTTCAAATAAGATCAAATCTTGAAATTCAACGGTCTGAGATCCTTAGGTTACACTATAAATAGAACCCACGGACTAAAACTGCAATCATGACTCGGTTTTTTCCCTTTTTGGATTCTCACTTCTGAGACAGACCTAATCTTATATTTTTCTGGGGAAAGATTTATAAAATAAAATATTTACAATCAACTTAGAAGACAGGAACTACAACAACCATGGAGAATAGCTTAAGATTACGAGTGAGTGAATTTAAATTATATCTTTTTAGATAGTGGTATATAGCATCGTTTGGTTCCTGTTATAATTAGTTAAATTTGACATAGATTAATTAGGATTATTTATAGTAGTTTAATTCATGTTATAATTAGTTAAATTTAACATAGTTTAATTATACAGTAGTTTAATTCCTGTTGTAATTAGTTAATCTTTATGTGGTTTAATCAGGATTATTTACAGTAATTACTATCTATATTTAAAATGTAAATCTTATGAATTTATACTTATATATAAAAGTTATTTGTTTGGAATTGAACTTGAATAAATAAAAGTATTACTGGGATAAAGGAATTCAGAAAAAGGCATAAGCCCAAATGCTGTAAATTTGCTGTAATAATGCGAAAATTTTGAGAATGAATTAAGAACGAAAATTAAAATATACCAGTTAAATTGGAAGTTAAAAACAATCTAGGCTAGTTGGTTAAGAAAAAGAGATATATTTCTATAATTTGATTCTTAAGAAAGACGGTACATGTAATTACCAGAATAAAAGTAAAAGAAGATGAATTAGTGTAAAAAAGGATTTAGCAATATTCTACACTATCTAGTAATTCAAAAATAAATAAAACAAATGTCATGTTATCACGGATTACTATTTATAGAATTGTTTCATTTTAAATTTTGGAAATAGTTTTTTAGTACATTTTTTGTAACCAACTAAATGGAATAAATATAACTTTCCAAAAATAAAACCTACAAAAGGAGGGTAAGTAAAAGAGTAATATAACTGTAAGATGTTATAAAAAGAAAAAGAGTAAGAAATCAAGTTTGGCACTTGATAGCCTAGAAAAGAGAAAATAAAGTGTAAGATTAAGATCTGCTATTGCAGTACGGAAAATAGAAAGTAACATGATCGCTATGATAAATAATTTCTTACATATGGACATAGCTCCAAGATAGAGATTTTCATAAAAAGAAATTAAGGGAAAGCAAGAACATTACCATAGTAATAAGATAAAAGCAAATTATGAAAGAAAAGATAAATTAAACACATAAGAAAGGATCATACATAGGGTCTAATAAGAAATGTGAGATACATTAGAGCAGTTCAAAGCGAATCTAAAGGAATGGATAACGATGCAGGCCACGAAAAGTTCATTAGAGCACATTGAGCTCACAATGCGTGTTTATAGCATCATTCCATATTGGTCGAGGACTGATGATCTCAGTAAGATCAAGACCATCCATGCTGAAGACAGGAAGCGTATGCTTCAAAGCGAGGATATCCACTGGATGGCCCTTCGATGTAGGCATAGTTAGACAGCCCATTGGAGGGAGGTATTTAGTATCTATCAAGAGGTCATGCCTTAACTGTATTCGTATTAGAGGCATTCAGATAACTGATGGGTGAGTTTAGGATATGGAGGTCGCCTTGGTTTATTGAGCATGCTTCGTGGTTAGGTCCCAAAAAGAATAGTAACTGTCGGATGTCTGTCATCGTCAGCTAATTGCGAGCATAAGGAAGGTGTGGGTTAAACCGACATGCTAATGATCCTTTGCTATCGGGACGATGGATGAGGAGGTAATGCCAATTGGATGCTTCGTTTTTTTATTTTAGGGCAAGATCTTAACCCATCGAAGTGTCTTCCCACCAGTAGAGTGGTGGCCGTGTGGAGCCTTAGCCACGCTAGAGAAAAGACATACCTAGTTCAACATCTGTAGGTCCTATTACTTGCCCTTTCAAATTGTACAAGATCCCCTACCGAGTTCCGTAGTGAGCCCCAGTCATGCCATTTATTAGCGAAATTAAAGTATAGATAGAACGATTACATGTAAATACTCGATGTATGCACCGGGTGGTACAATGTGGACGTCCGAGTATTAGAGACTCCAATGCATACATAGTTCACGTTTTCTTATCAGATGACGAAATATCTGTATTATAGGCCTTGCGAAGCATACCTTAACAAATGTAGTAGTAGCACTCTTTTTAGCATAACGATGGAGACCTATTAAAAAGGATATGGAAGGGTACTATGTGTAGTATTAGGATATATTTGGATATGTAGTTAAATATATTATTATTAGGTTTGATATACTTAGAGTAGATAGGTACGATTTGTGCACATTGGTGAGAATATTGTAAACCCTAATAAAGATTAAAATAAAGATAGAATGGTATATATAGTGTTATTCTTAAAATTATATAATTTGTCTACTCACCAGAACTTTAGTTCGGATCCCCTCTTCATAACAAACCCGAAGGTTAGATAGATGACAGAGATTTTCTAGCTTAGAGAGCTTGCTTAGTCCGTGTCATTATTATGGTAAGTATTTATTATTATTATTATTATATTTTATTCAATACCTGAGACGACTCGCAGACCCTCACCCTTTGAACCGACTATAAACCACACAAGTCTAGTCCAAAAAGTAAGCATCCACGAAAAGTCCGTCGATAAACTGAATTTCCGATTTTCGATAGTCGATACTTAACACATCCACAGTGTTTATGTACCGCAAAACCAAATATCACAACTCAATCTATCGGGGTTTTATCAGAGAAAACACAACAAAACAGAAACAAAAGAGAAGAACAAAATCTGACAACGGAATAAAACAAATATAATATTCAATATAACTTTACAGCGAAAACTTTTAAATCGAAATAACATACCATGGATAGTTATAAACACCATCTCATATAATACAACCACGACATCCAAGTATAGATAGTAGAATATGCCCTGCCTTCTGATGAAGATCAACAATTTCTTTGAAATCACCTGGGAACTCCCTGAATCCTGTCTAAACATGAAATATACTCGGATCCGACCCGAGTGTCAGACACTCGAGTCAGGCTTGGATTAACTAGCTTGAGAACTAGATAACAAGTCATACATATCTCAAACCATCTTCAAAAAGGGGTTTCAAAACTTTGTGCATACTTTTTGGAAAATGAAGTTACCATAAGACTCGCATCGTATCACACAGTGCAACACACACCAGAAGAGAAAAATTTACCTTATGATAACCAAATATGCTTAATACGCGAAAATCATTTGATATTATCATTAGTGTCTATCTTTGAAAACTTTTCAAAATAAATGTATCAATCCTAGTAGACGTAGGTACCCATATATTACGTCTACATACATAGGTTACAACTAAAACCTTAAGGCTTCGTATTGGAAGTTGGGTTCCATCAATGACCAAGGAAAAGAATCTTCCTTACCACAATTCAGAACACCTCTAGCGGGATGTTCCGGGATCAACAAATTGATCCTTCTATATCGGCAAAGCCGACCCACCTATACCAGGTGTAGTTCGGGTTTCTCTTGAACATAATGTCCCCCGGTCGTTGTCGACCTTTATCCGAGGTGCCTCATTCCGTCATCCACTAAGTAAATTGCCTAGGCTCCATACCATGCCATCACTTTTTAACTAGAAGGAAATGTTAGTCCTTGTCTCTGCTATACTTCATCCTGTTTTGGCTCATTACCGGTTGTGAGATCCTGAAGTTACGCTTCCACACAAAGCTCTGCTTTTCAATAAAAAGCTTTGATCATCAATAGCTCATCACTTAGCATGCCACATTGTCATCTCATAACATACAATCGTCAACCGTATCACCTTTGAGCTCGTACGCCTCAAAGAAGGGTGTTAAGCTAAGAGAATTGATTCTCTACCACCAACAGAAAAACATTTAGCAAAAATCCATCACACACTACAAAATACAATGTCAGACACAAATCCATACAAGTCCGTTCTGGCTTGTGAACGAAACCGATGGCACTTTATTCCATGACCCCGCTTGGGTGCGAAAGTCCTTGCTATTCGAATCACTTCAAGTACGGTCAGATCGCCATTATAATATAACCCCATAATTGGGTGTCCACCCGATGCATCAACAAGAAATTCTTCCAATGTGAAGGTCTCTGGTCTTCAATCATAGTCATCACCGCTTTCATTTGTTCTTATCACATCGTATATTTATTCACAATGGGTTCAAACCCAGTGATTTTGAATAACTAGCGCATCTTTAAAATCAATAAAGATATACAAATTATCATGAGTCTGATTCCATCTTGGAATATTCTTTTACTCAAAACATTATTTATATTGGGAATTTATCCTTAAATCTTATCAAGGATTTACATATTTTAAACTCTTGATTAATTCTTTCCTTGGAATTAATTTAATTGATTATAAAATCTCATTTCACAGATTTAACTCAAACCAAAGTTTCTACGCTTTATCGGGATTATCGAACCTTACGAAAAAGGTAATTTCTCGAATCATTATTTCATTACCATCTTATTCATCCCATGAAGAAAAACTATCAATACTCCATATCTAATTTCCTCGTACTTTGGTAAGTTAATTATCTTCTCTAATGCCAACCTGATTTAAGGATTTCAATTATCTTTACAGGAACATAAATTTTTTTCCAAACCCAACCCATTATTGATCATTTATTAGGATATATTACTTCATCTTTCTTTGATCATATTTCTATCCCAAAATCATATTTACGATTCATTAACCATAATCAGTTCTCGATTGCACAATGCCAAGAGAATGATCTATCAAGTGTATGACATGAAGGTCTGAACCAACATCAAATCAAACATTTATAAGATCACCCAAGTCAATGATGAAACAATCAAGTTCCAACTTCTTTCTTTATCCCAAAATCTTATTTTAGGTTCGATCTTATCTTTACGCCAAAAACACGATTATCTTCTTTTAAGCAATCTTTAAACTCTATTCCCATTATCGTTTGCTAAGGGAAATTCTTTCATTAAATCTTTATATTCAAATTAAATAAAGATTAATTTCCAACTTAACTTGGAAAATCATCTTTCATTTAAATGGGTTATATAACAAATGTTATTCAAGACATCGTTCATGATAAACCCAAAATCATTCTTTCATTTTCAATGAAATCTTCGCATAACTCATATCAGCTCACAATCGATATAAATTCCCGTACCAGACTAATACTATAAACGGAATAATGGAAAATCCTTTTAAATTCCTTAAATACCAAAGATCTTCACCTATAGAGCCTTATCTCAACTAGAACCAAATCGATTCTCATTCAATTCCAATTTAATTTGGAAAACTTAAGTTTTGTTTTAATCTTCTCAAATCCCAAATATTCTTAAAATCTTCATTTTAGTCCTTTGGATTAGTTTGCAAATTATTTGAGTATCACTGGTTACCTTAAAACCTTTTAGATTTAAACTGTTCCAAAAACTATCGCAAATAGCGTTGTTGAAAACAACTCATTTTCACAAAGTAGCTTTTTAGCTTTCGAAACTTGGTATATTTAATCCAAATCTCTTTCAAATCATTTATTATGATTTCTCATAATTTATTCCAATTTTTAATAATTCAAAAATAATGTATTTCATTAAAGTCCAATTTCAGGTCACTAACTGCACTAGCGCTGTTTTTATTCAAATTTGATTTAAACCTATTTCAAAATCTAATCGTTGGATTATAAAACTTTACTATGCATTTGAAAGCTCTTTTCGTTTCAAACCAAATGTTTTCATTTTGGGAAAATCCGACGTTCGGATCTACGAGTACGTCAATTTAAAGTTAATGATAAAATTCGCGAACTACCGCTGCGCGACTAGTTATAGTCAAACCAAACTTCGATTTATGATTAAAATCGAATCAAATTACTTTCAAAATAGTTTATTAACCATATAAGAACTTTTGAAAACTATATTTCCAATATTTAACTTCATATTCAAATATTCCTTTATTTAAATATTATAATATTATTTAAATTATTAAAATAACATTATTTTTCAAACTTTATCAGTTGAAGACCAAACTTTCTTGAAGTCTTTTATAAAAATAAATAAGACAGTTTGGATAATAAAATCGAGTTAAAACATTTTCTGAATATCCAAACAGAACTTCACTTTTCAAAGTTACTATTCACTTTTAAATTAAAATTTAAAACATGCCTGAATTACTTGAAAATTTCTTCAAATAAATTTCCATCTTTACGAAAACTACTTGTAATTGTTTAAAGTATCTTTCCACATCATTTCGGATTTTGAATTCAAACTTTTATTTTTCACTTAATATTTTATTAATAAAATTTTCCATTTAATTCCAATTTGAAATAAAACTCAAATAATCACCATATAATTTAACTTATATGGGTTTAACACATTATTAACAACCGTTAACGATCATTAACAACCAATAACTTTCAATTATCACATAATTGCATCATTAACATAAGCGTTAAGGTCATTAACCCTTAATTACTATTTCAAAGAACTTTAACTAAATTATTAACCATTGTTAATAATTCATTTGCTATAATTAGCAAATCCAATTATGTCCAATTAATGTTGACACACATCACAACAAGTTGTTAGTCAATGTCATATCAAAATTTATTGATGTTACTATTCATGCATAACATAACGATCACGTTATCAACCAAATTAACCGATTATTTATTTCTGGTTTAACCTCATAATCATTAGGGTGTTCACATTAATTCCAAATTGTCAAGTAGTTAACTTACTAACTTCCATTAAAAATTTTTAACCCAAAGTTGATTAACAACATAAAAATTACTATTCATAACATAATTAATTCAAATGTGAACTAAATGTGTTCTCTAATTAGACTAATTAACCAAACATGAACAAGATTTGCTCACCATAGCTTACCCACTCTGCTAAACTTTAATGTAGGACTCTCTAACTTCTCTGCAACTTCCAACTTCACTACACAACCAAGATCACGTCTTTTCTACTTTAAATACACCGCAAACATAAACTATACTTGTATATATATATTAACTTGTGTTTAAGAGAAGAAAGGTGAGATTTTCTACGGTTTAAGAAGATTTAGGAGGGGTGGGGCTGACGACTAGTGGAGAGGGTGCTGGTGGGGCCTACGTGCACGAGTATGGGGTAGGAGAGAGAGAGAGTGGTGGTTGTCGGGGGTGTAGGATGCTTAAGAAGGTGATAAATGGTTAAAGGTGAAGTTTTTAAGGGTTTAAGGTGAAACATGAGGAGATTTGGAGCTATGGGTGCCACGTGGGAGAGTTGGAGGCTAACGTAGGCCTAGTGGGGGAGGGGGGTGTGCTGCCGACATGGGGTGTAGGGAAGAGGAGGTTGGAGCTTGAGAGGAAGAAGAAGATAGAAATAAAAGGAAAAGAAGTGAAATGAAAGGTGGTATATATAGTGAAGTAATCATGACTTCCTTTCTTATTTTAAGTGCTCTTTCTTATTTCTTGATGTAAAAGGGAACATAATTATTATGTCTCAAGTAAGGTGCCAAGAGGAGAGAAATTATAGGAAATGACATATATTTGCGATGTGATTTATTTAGTCCAATGTTTAATTAAACAACTGTTATACATTTTCAACTCGTACAACCAAACCACAAGTCCGATCGATACAAAATTTGAAATCCTACTATATTACATAGATACGGTTCCAATGAAACTAGTCTCGTCGAATTCAAAGTCCATTTGCAAAATGGTCTTTATCTGTGCTATTATTAATTTTCAACTGATTTTTCAACACACGTTTATATTACGCACGCTCACATACTAACTCCGATTGATATGAAATTTGGAATCTTACAATATTTTAAATTTCTGGATTCGATGGAACTAGTTTCATCGAAATCCGAGATCGTTGGCAAAATTTCTATTTTTAGGCTTTCAAAATGATATTAAAATGTCGAATTTTAATATATTTACTTTTAAAACAATTTCAAAAGTTCATTAACCTTAATTTAACTTCAGCAAGATATATAAAAAAGTTAGGATTCATTTTCCATATTTTTTCAAGTCTAGATTAAGTATTTACTAAAATTTGAAATTCAATCTGACTTAACCATTTAAAATCCTATTAAATCTATTTAAATTCGTATTTTAAATTGACTAAAATATGGGTCGTTACAGTCTCCCATACTTAAAAATATTTCATCCTCGAAATTGGAATGAAGCAAAGAACATAATGCTGAAATAATACTCATGTATCTATAACCAAAAGTGTCATATCATATCATATCCCAGTACATCATAAACGGAATATCATACTGTAACCATTGACAAAATTTATACCCTAGTGTAAAGTGCCACTTAAGGTATAAGCTATGTATATGCACCTAACCTACCAACCTGAGCACATACTACGTACTTAAGGTGGCATATACAACATTAAAATACATCATGCCCCAAAATATACACCTAGTGCTATCCTACACCAAAAGGAGATCTAATCATACATAATTATCAACATAGACTGGAGCAACAACTCGTTCCCTAATCCTCCTAAGAATCATGAACTGAAGGTCCTAAGAGAGATATCTCGGTTCCTGGTCTACTCCTTCCTACTCCCAGCCTTGCTGACCTATATCCCAGTTTGGTGCCAAATACTCTTTGACCTAAAAGTCCTCAGGATCATCTTCCATAAATTCCTCATCAGTCCAATAGTCATCTAGAATCTTAGGTTCCTCCTCCTCATCTAGCGCATTAACGTCGACATAGACAACATCATCTATCATCAGGTCCATCTCCGGCTCACTTTCCTCAACAATCATATCGTCGGCATCATCATCAACCTCATCAATCTCCAGATCTACCTCCGGCTCAACCAACTCAGCAATCTCTGGTGCGAGATCCCATACTGGTAAGTCCTCTGGTACATCATACTGTTCAAGATCTCCTAACACAATACCTAACTCCTACCTCACCCGATGCCCTTCCCACTCTGGTACAACAAACTCTATCAGTGGTAACTCAGGCCATACCCACTCGGGATTCTCAAGAATAGGCTCTGGAACAATCTCTAAAACTATGTTAGGAACAATCTCTGTCATCCGTGGTTGTGGTATATCCACTACAAGTAGTGCTGCTAGAAATAGGTCAGGTGTAATGAAGTGGCTAGTTGAACCATACTCAAGCCATCACCGATCTCCAACATCGAAGCATTTGAATTCTCAAACCCCATAGAATTTGATTCCATTGAAACATACTCTGGCTCTGAATCAAAAACCTCTACTGGTACAAAATTTGAGGTGGCATCTAACATGTACTCATTACTGCTACTATCACCTAGAAAGATATCCACGTGATCCCTGCTCTAAGAGTATGACAAACTGTCATCCAAGCTATTCGAAGAACCGCTGGATATGGATGGCTCTCTAAAATGTGCCAAGTATTGTAGGATTGAAAACTACTTAACCCTCTACAATTTAGAAAGAGTTTCTAATTAGAAAAAAAGTTTAAACTAAACCTATACATTTTCTAAATCCTTTTTGTAAGAACAGATCAAAAACTTTCACATTTTAAATTTACTAACTTTATTCAACCTTAAGTTTACTCTACTTAGTTATTATATCTACGATTGCTTTCCTTTTCCATTCTTAAGTGTATAGCTGAACATGTTAAATTTCTTATAGCTCTCGTCTAGACTTGTCTAAGTATATTCTTATACTTGTTCTTTATTGGTTAGACCAATTATTAAAATTTACATCCAGAAACCGATTAATTGAATAACTTTTCAAATATTACTTTCACGTTATCAAAACACAATCCTTTTGTATATAAAGTATACATTATCTTTTTTTCTTTTTAGAAATCAAAATCATTTATATATGAAAATCACAAATACGTTGCTCATATATTTATAATACTCTCAACTCATTCTAGGGCGTTACTAACCCTATCTCTAATGAGCTACTCATCTTAGGATACAACTGATCCTATCTCTGATGAGTTATTCGTCCTAGGATACTACTGATTCCATCTTCGACGAGTCTTTCTCCACAGTGCCAAGGTTTATTGTTAAAACAAAGCTCTGATACCAAATCAGATGACCCGCAGACCCTCACCCTTTGAACCAACTATAAACCAGACAAGTGCATTCCAAAAATTAAGCATTAACGAAAAGTCGGTCGATAAACCAAATTTCCGATCTTTGACATTCGATACTTAACACATCCACGATGTTCATGTACCGACAAATCAAATATCGCTAACTCAGTCTATCAGAGTTTTACCTGAACAAACACAACGGAACATAAACAAAAGAGAATAATAGTATCTCACAGCGGGATAAAACAAATATAATATTCAATATAACTTTACAATGGAAACTTTTAAATTGAAATAACATACCATGGATAGTTATAAACACCATCCTATATAATACAACCACGACATCCAAGTATAGATAGTAGAATATGCCTTACCTTTTGACGAAGATCAACAACTACTTTGAAATCGCCTTGGAACTCCTCAAATATTGTCTAAACCTAAAATACACTCGGATCTGATCTGAGTGTCAGACACTCGAGTTAGGCTTGGATTAACTAGATTGAGAACTAGATAACAAGTCAAACATATCTCAAACCATCTTTAAAAAGGGTTTTCAAATCTTCGTGCATGGTATTTGGAAAATGAAGTTACCATAATACTCGCATCCCATTACATAATGCAACACACACCAGAGGAGCAATTTTTTTCTTATGATAACCAAATATGCTTGATACGCGAAAACCATTTAATATTATCATTAGTGTCTAACTTTGAAAACTTTTCAAAATAAATGTATCAATCCTAGCAGACGTAGGTACCCATATATTACATCTACATACATAGGTTACAAATAAAACTGTAATACTTCATATTGGAAGTTGGGTTCCATCGATGACCAAGGAAAAGGATCTTCTTTACCTCGATTTGGAACACCTCTAGCGGGATGTCCCAAGATCAATAAATTTCTCCTTCTGCATCGGTAAAGCCGACCCACCTATACCAGGTGTAGTTCATGTTATCTTGAACATAACGTCCCCCGGTTGTTATCGACCTTTATCCAAGGCGCCTCATTCCATCATCCACTAAGTAAATTGCATGAGCTCCATACCATGACATCACTTTTTAACTAGAAGGAAATGTTAGTCCTTGTCTCAATTGTACTTCATCCTGTTTCAGCTCATTACCGGTGTGAGGTCCTGAAGTTACGCTTCCACACAAAGCTTTGATCATCAATAGCTCATCACTTAGCATGCCACGTTGTCATCTCATAACATATATTCGCTAACCATATCACCTTTGAGATCGTATGTTTCAAAGAAGGGTGTTAAGATGAGAGAATAAATTCTTCGCCACTAACATAAAACATTTCGAAAAAAATCCATCACACACTACAAAATACAATGTCAAACTCGAATCCATACACGTCCATTCTGGCTTGTGAACGAAACCGAAGGAACTTGATTCCACAACCCGCCTGGGTGCAAAAGTCCTTGCAATCCGAATCGCTTCAAGTACCGTCAAATCACCGTCATAACATAACTCCATAATGGGTGGCCAATCGATGCATCAACAAGAAATCTTTCCGATGTGAAGGTTTCCGGTCTTCAATCATAGTCATCGCCGTTTTCATTTGCTCTTATCACTTCGTATAGTTATTCACAATGGGTTGAAATCCGGTCATTTCGAATAACTAACGCATCTTTACAATCAAAAAAGATATACAAAATACCATGAGTCTCATTCCATCTTGGAATATTCTTTTACTCAAATCAATCTTTATATTGGGAATTTCTCCCTTAAATCTTATCAAAGATTTACATATTTTAAACACTTATTTAATTCTTTCCTTGGAAATCATTTCAATTGATTATAAAATCTCATTTAACAGATTTAAATCAAACACAAACTTCTACAATTTATCGGGATTATCAAACCTAATGAAAAAGGTAATTTCTCGAATCGTTATCCCATTCCCATCTTATTCATCCCATGGAAAAAAACTGGCAATAATCCATATCTAATTTCCCTCGTACTTTGGTAAGTTTAATTACTTCCTCTAATGCCAATCTGATTTAAAGATTTCAATTATATTTACGGGAAAACATATTTACCCAAACCCAACCCATTTATTGATCATTTATTAGGTAGATTACATTATCTTTCTTTGATCATAAATTTATCCCAAAATCATATTTATGAATTCTTAATTTTTCAGTAGGGAAAAGCCATTCATTAACCATAATAAGTTTTCGATTGCACAAGGCCAAGGGAATGATCTATCAAGTGTATGACCCCGAAGGCCTAAACCAACATAAGATTAAACTTTCTGAAGATAACCCAACTCAATGCTAAAACAATCAAGTTCCAACTTCTTTCTTTATCCTAAAATCTTATTTAAGATTCGATCTTATCTTTATGCAAAAAACACACTTATCTTGTTTTAAGCGATCTTTAAACTCTGTTCCCATATTGTTTGCTAGGGGAAACTATTTATTTAAATCTTTTAATTCAAATTAAGTAAAGATTACTTTCCAACTTAACTTGGAAAATCATCTTTCCTTTAGATGGGTTATAGAACAAATGTTATTCAAGACATCGTTCACGATAAACCAAAAATCATACTTTCATTTTCAATGAAATCCTAATGGAAATTATATCAGCTCAAAATCGATATAAATTCCCATATCGGACTAATACTATAAATGGAATAAAGACAAAGCCTTTTTTGTTCCTTAAATAGTAAAGGTCTTCATTTATAGAGACTTATCTCGACTAGAACAAAATTGATTCCCATTCAATTCCAATTTAATTTGGAAAGCCTAGGTTTTTTTTAAAAAACTTCTCAAATCTCAAATATATATTAAAATATTCATTTTAATCCTTTGGGTTAGTTTTCAAATTATTTGAGTATCATTGGTTACTCGCAACCTTTTAATTTATAAACCATTCCAAAAACTGTGGCAAATAGCATTGTTGAAAATAACTCATTTTCACAAAATAGTTTTTTTAGCTTTTCAAACTTGATATATTCAATCCAAATCTCTTTCAAATCATTTATTATGATTTATCATAAATTATTCCCATTTTTAATAATTTAAAAATAGTTCATTTTATTAAAATCCAATTTCGAGTCACTAGCTGCACTAGTGCTGTTTTTGTTCAAATTTGATTTGAACTTATTTCAAAAATCTAACCGTTGGATTATAAAACTTTACCATGAATTTGAAATCTCTTTTCATTTCGAACCAAACGTTTTATGTTTTGGGAAAATCCGACGGTCGGATCTCCCGGTACGTCAATTTAAAGTTAGCGATCAAATTCATGAACTACCGCTGCGCGGCTAGTGTAACTACCCGGAAAATCAGAACTAATTTAAATTTTTTAATTTGGCTATTTTAATGAATTTTGAATATTTAAATAATTTATTTTAAGTAATAACGACTGAAAATTCTTTTGGATCGAAGTTATAGTGAATATATTTATTTTAATTATAAAACAAGGTCTGAAATGGCGCGGCAGTTTGAAAATTTGAATTCGAACTTTGACTGACTGTACAGGATGCAAAATAAACCGGATTTTAGTGGAACCAAAAATATTTGAATCTGTTTAAGAATATCGTTCTAACGAATCTGAAAAATCGAAATTTCATAGCAGGAATCAAAAGTTATGGCCAAATGAATTTTCAGAAAGGTCACTATGGAATTAATATAGCCCTTGAAAATAGACATTTTGCAAACGACCTCCATTTTCAACGAAACCACTTTTGTTGGATCTGTAATGTCAAATTATTGCTAGATTCCAAATTCCATAATTTTTGGAATTAATATGTGAGTGTGGCAAAAGAAAACGTGTTTGGTTAATTTCAGTCAACTTGGATCGACCAGAAAATGACCATTTTTCAAACGGTCTCCAAATTCAATGAAATCAGTTTTGTTGGGAACGTATCATCCAAACATAGCTAGAACTATTTTTCTGGAATTTTTAGAATCAGTATATGGCCCTGGCCAATTAAAATGTACGTTCAAATCAAATATTGAATGTTTTATATTTTAATTTGAAGAATAACTGACTGAAACAGTCGAATGGGCCTACAAAACATATTCCTTTGTGTCCGAAATGGGGGTATTTAGCTGGGGATGATAGTTGTTGGGTTTGAATTGGAGTTCGTTTTGAAAAACAGATATTTTTGGAATTATAAATAGCACGGACCAATCAGAATTTTTATAAATATATCTATATCTATATATATATTTCTCTCTCCCCATAACCCTCACGCACGACGGAAATCAACATCCACCTTCTCTCCTCGATTCTGGCCAAACCACTCAATAAAATTTAAAGCTCCAGTTGGGAATTTTGTAAAGCTCCTCTTCCTCTTCAAATCCATACCTAGTTTGCCAATTTTCATTGTGTATTTCGTTCGGATCGATCACTCAAAGTCCCGAATTTTAACCCGCTGCCGCGCCTGCCACATCACCTCGAACTGCACGCCACCCCCTGCGCCGCCTGCGCCTCTTCTCCCTCTTCGTCGTTGCGAAGGCCGATCGTCCCCGCTTCACGGATTTCGCGAAAATCGCAAACCTAGTTTTGAACACTTCAGCTGAGGTAACGACCTTTATATTTTAAACTAATTATAGCACTTTAAAGTGCTACGAGTTATGATTTTACAATAAAAATCATATCCTTTTGCTATGTTGTCAAAATCCAGTGAAACAAGAGGCGTTGGACTCGTTGCATCTTCTTCTACATTTTAGAAGAGACCGGAGAATTTTGGAGCTTCCTACAATTTTTGAAGGAGTGGAACCCAATGTGAGATTTTTAAATTCCAATGTGTATGGAATGACGATGTATAAATTATATAATTGATGTATAACTTATATAAGCGTTGTACACCTCATGTATAAGCGATGTATAAATTATATGTGCGATATATAATTTATATATACATTGTAAAAATCATATGTGTGTTGAATGGAATTGAAATGAAACTGAAATATATTTATCTATCTATCTATATATATATATGTATATATATACCCCTCGTCCACAGACCATGGACGATATATATTGGTTGTGATTGTTTGGATTTTGGTTGACATGAAATTTGGTTGATAAATGCGAATGGTTGATAATGGTTATTTGTGGATGAAATGAAATTGGAATTTTTTGTGGAAAAATTCATTATGATATGAAAATGATCGAAATATTTAGATTATAAGGATAAGCCCCTTAGGGAACGCCGCAAGGCGTAAGGTAGCGCAAGGAGCCGTACTCGGGAAGGTGTCGGTTTTAAACCACCTGACGTTATGCTGCCGAAATTTTCTGAAATATTCATGTGTTTGATTTATATTCATGTGTTGTAAAATATTCATGTGTTGGAATAATATTCATATGACGAATGAATTGTTTGAATGATAAAAATCGCATTTTTATCATTTATATGAAGTATATAAAATATTCATGTTTGGAATAAATTGTTTTGACAATAAAAATTACATTTTTATTATATCATGAAGTGTTCAAAATAGTCATGTGTTGAGATAAATATTTGTTGGATAAAAATATCATTTTTACCACATATATGAAATGAAAATGGTTTGGAAATCGAAGAACGGATTATATATATATATATATATATAATTAAAATAAACGAATAACGACATTGTAGTTCGTATTTTGAAATCGTGATTTTAAACGATTATTACGGGAGATTCGACCATTGAATTTTCTCGAAACCGAAACAGTTAGGTCCGCTTTGAAAATATCTTTCCAATGATACCAAATTTGTAAAGATCCAACGGTTAGATTATGTGAAATGTTTAATTCAAATCAGAATAGAAACAACGCCAGAATGGATTATATTTATATATATATAATTAAAATAAAACAAATAACAACGCTGCAGTTCGTATTTTGAAATCGTAACTTTAAGCGATTGTACCGGGAGATCCGACCATTGGATTTTCCCAAAACTGGAACCGTTGGGTCCGCTTTGAAAAGATCTTTCCAATGATATAAAATTTGTAAAGATCCAACAGTTAGATTTTCAGATATGTGTAAATCAAATCTAAAGAAAAACAGCGCCATGGCCGCGTTATGGCCTGAAGCGTCGTTGAATAAATGGGATATTTTTAAATAAATAAAAATAGCGATAAATCGTTATAAAATATTATAAACAATATGGAATGGAAATAATCGATTTTACTCGGTTTATTGGATATTTGATGGTTGAATGTGTTTGACATGAAAATTACATTAATGAACTGAATTATGGATGTCAAATGATTTAACCAAGGAAATGAATTGATTTAAATTCTAAATATACGTGAATTATTTGAAAAGGCCGAGTTAAATCTCATTTCAAATAATTGGTCGACGATTAAAATTGACGATGAAGACGGTGGGTGAAGACCATAGGTCTTTACATCGTTTGGATGATTGCTGATGTCTTGATTGGGAAGCATCCCAAGACAAGGTAATAAGTTGTGGTCGTGCAGACGTACTTGGAGATCGACCGGATGTGCGAGGACCTCTCTCCTGTATTGGACATATGGGACGAGGAATAAGGTGCCTCAGGTTTCGTTCAGACCCAGAACGGACTTGTAAATAGATGTGTGTCTGACGTTGTAGATTGACAATGTGGCACACTGAGATGTAGTGATCAAGGCTTTTGTTGAAAAGTAGAGCCTTGTGGTTGATGATCAAAGCACGACTTTCGAGAGCATAGCTTTGTGTATGGCGTTAATTCGCGAGCCTCACACCCCGGGATGAATCAAAAACGGAAGAGGACCTCAGGTAGGACATGCTTTTCCTTCTAGCTAGGAGTGGTGTCTGGGTTTTACACGCCCGGATGTTTTACTTATGTGGATGATGGATAGCGAGGCGCCTCGGTTATACCGGTCTCTATGGAGCCGATGGATGGGTTGGTAGATATATCAGCCAGTTTGACGCCCCATAGGGCGGGGAAACGTAGTGTTCAGGCATTTTAATCCACTACGTGTGGACCGGCCCTGACGATCCAAGGTGCAGTTGCGGATGTTCCTGAGACACGTGCTAAAGCATCTCGAAGCGGTAAGGACGATCCCCTGCCTTGGTTCATGACGGAAATCCAATTTCCAAATACGACATCGCGCGGTTTTGATTGTAAAGCTATATATGGCAACATAGTGGTATGAGGCACTTATGCCGTCTATGATTGATATTTATGATTGAAATTGTTTTTGAAACATATAAACACTAGTAATAATATCAAATGTTTTGTTTTATACGTATCAAGCATATTTTGGCCATTATAAGGTAAAAACTCTGTCCTCCGGTTTGCTTTCTATTGTGTGATGGGACCTGAGTCTTATAATGGCTTCATTTTTATAAAAAACATTGCGATGTTTAAATAATTTACTTGTTTTGAGCACTGGCAATCCAATGGAGTAAACCCGTTCCGCGTTAGCGGCGTGGTCCTGTGATTGGCCCTATTGTAAGATAAGTTAATTAGATTTCTCATACCAGTCCCATGACTGACTCGTAGTTTGTTTCACTTGCAAACTCGGGTGCCTCTATTTCTACATAGACAGCCTTGTATTCAGGTTTTAGCAGGCTCTTTCTGGATAGCTATGGAGCTGAAGATGGATTCTATCACTTCTTTTTATGCTGTTCAGCTCCTGTTATGTATATTATGTTTGATTCCGCTGTAGACATTTTATATAAAGTTGAAACTGTATGTTGTACTAAGTATGATCCTGTATACTATGTAACTCTGATGATTATTATTTGATGTACATTATCTGGTGTAATGATATATTTCTGTTCTGCTGTTACTTTTTATGTGTTATATTCCAAAGATTACCCTTGCCACCGTGGAACGGGGGTTTGGGGTTGTCGCACGTGGTATCAGAGCTTTGGTTAAGCTTAGTTCTGGAATATAACATGTTAACGAACGCGTCAGAAATAGAATTAGAAGTATTCTATGACGAATAACTCATTTTAGATAGGATCAGTAATATCCTAGAATGAGTATAGCAGAATGAAATACACCCTTATGGACACATTACACTCAAATGTATATGTCTTTATGCTTTAAAATACCTTTTCTGTTGGCCTGACGCTTTGTCTGCTATTTGCAGACATAGAAAAATGAGTGGCAGAAGCAGAAGAAGTAATCCTATGGTTAGACCATTTAATGAGCCAGTTGTGCTTACACAGCCAGGATCAGATGTAGAAGCTCTATTAAAGAGGTATCAAAATCTGGGTGGAGTACCGTTCTCGGGCAATGAGTCCATTATTCAAACTCAAGCTTGGATGCGTTCTGCTGAGAGAATATTTGAAGGTTTCAAGCTAAGAGATGATCAGAAAAGATTACTGGCATCTTGGGCACTCAAAGATGAAGCTTTAATCTTGTGGGAAACTTTTAATAAGGATAATCCAGAAGGTAATATTACCTGGGATAGATTTAAAGAAATTTTCAATGAAAGATTTATTCCTCCAAAAGCGACTGATCGGCTATATGGTGAATTCTATTATCTGATACAAGGAGATATGACCATTCCAGAATAAATTCAATGAACTTTCTCGTTTTGCCCCGCATCTAATTCAAAATCCTAAGAGGAAGAATCTAAGGTTTATTAACGGGCTCCAAAGAAAGTACCAAAGTAGAGTAACTGCACATGTGAAGCTACCTTTTCCCGAAATGATATATATGGCATACTAATATGAAGATCTTGATAAGCAAGGCCTTTTGGAAGATGAAGTAGAATGTAGTTCTAGCAACAAAAGGAAATTTGAAACTGGTAGCCTAGATACAAGTAAGCAACTTGAGGGAAGTACGACGTCTGGGGTCAGAAAGAAGCCTAGAGTCAAGAGGAAAAAAGTTAAATCTGAGGAAGAACCAATAACAACTGCCACCTGCTCTAACTGTAATCAGAAAGGGCCTTTGTCAATAAATTGCGGACCCTTGAAGAAACGAATAAAGGATAAATTTAAATCCAGGAACAAGTTTCAAGAGAATAGAAAATGCAATCTTTGCCATTGGGCTGGTCATGTAAAGCAAGATTGCCGGCTATTAAAGAAATCTAAAGTAGTACAGGTAAATGAAATGGCAGAAGTTCCTGCATCCTCAGCCAGTCCAGTAAGGCTAGATGTTTTAGAAGGCACGCTTACTGTCAAAGATATTCCAGTTAAAGCACTGTTTGATACAGGCGCATCGCGAAGCTTTATTGCAAGTAATGCGGTTAAGAAATTGGATTTGAAATTGAAAAAGCTCAAAGAACCCATGACTGTCCATAATCCGGCTGGGGGTTCCCTCAATCTTAGTTGGATTTGTGGGGTGCCTGTCTATTTTTCCCGTTATCGGTTCCCTACCATCGGGATCGTCATGAATTTTACCGAATTTGATCTTATTTTAGGATTGGATTGGTTAACCAAGTATGAAGTTGAGGTTAAATGCGCCGACAGAGTCGTTAAGGCGAAGATTAAATCAGGAGACTATATAACCATACCATGCGAGGGTCCAAATTCAGATAGAAAAGAATTTTGGTTAGCTCTTGAAGTTTCTCTTGCGCAAACAGAAAATATCCCTATCATTACTGAGAATATTCCGGTCGACATAGAAAATGTTCCTGTTGTCAAGAATTATGCAGATGTGTTTGAAGAAGTTGTTAGCTTACCTCCGCGTAGAGAAATTGATTTCAAGATCGCTTTAGTTCCGAATGCAAAGCCAGTAGTGCATGCTATTCGAAGAATGACCTTGAAGGAAAAAGAAGAATTATACAATCAAACTCAACAACTTGTATGGAAGGGTCTGATTAGACCTAGTTTCTCTAATTGGGGAGCAATAGTGGTGTTTGTCCCAAACTCAGACGGTACTCTCCGACTATGTGTGGATTATCGTGACTTGAATAAGCAAACATTAAAGAAAAAATATCCATTGTTGCGGATTGATGATTTGTTGGATCGATTGAATGGTGCGCAAGTATTTTCACAAATGGACCTAGCTACATGTTTCCATCAATTTCGTATTGCCGAAAAGTGTGTTCCTTTGACAACATTCAGAGGTCCAGATTTATTCTACGAGTGGTTAGTAATGTCGTTCGACTTATGTAACACTCCAGCTTATTTTGTCGATCTAATGAACAGAGTATTCAGAGAAGTATTGAATAAATTCGTACTGGTTTTCATTGATGACATATTGATCTTCTCTAAGTCAGAGAGCGAGCATGCGAAACATTTGGAACAAGTGTTAGAGATTCCGAGAAAGAATGTTTTAAAAGCAAAATTTTCCAAATGTATATTCTGGCAAGAAGAAGTCAAGTTTCTTGGCCATGTGGTATCAAAGGAAGGAATTTCTGTGGATCCCAGTAAGATCACAGCTATTCAGGATTGGAAGCAGCCAACTACACCCACAGAAGTCCGAAGTTTTCTTGTATTGGCTAGTTATTATCGGAAGTTCGTTAAATATTTTTTGAAGATATCTAGTTCCTTAACAAATCTTACTAAGAAACATTCAAGGTTCAATTGGACTCCATAGTGTGAGACAGCTTTCCAAGAGCTGAAGTTAAGATTGACAACTACTCTAGTGTTAACAATTATCGATGGCAATCAAGAATTGAAAGTCTGGACAAATGCTTCTAAAGAAGGTCTTGGTGCAGTATTAATGCAAAGAGGTTAAGTATCCGCTAATGCTAGCCATCAGTTAAAGCCGCATGAGAAGAATTATGCAACTCACCATCTTGAATTGTTAGCCATCGTGTTTGCTATGAAAATCTGGAGACATTATCTATTGGGTGAGAAGTTCGAATTATATACCAATCATCAATCATTGAATATTCACCCAAAATTATCTGAATATATAAGGCAGTGGCGTTTGCTAGAATTTCTCGCGGCATATGATCTTGACATTTTGTATACTCCGGGGAAAACCAATGTTGTGGCTAATGCGCTCAGAAGGAAGAATGTGATCATCGCCAATCTTATCAATACGCCTTCGTTGATAGATAAATTATCCGTTCTTCAGAAAGACGATAATTTTGTTAAAGAGATGATCAAAAGAATTCAAAGGGGCAAAGTCTCCAGTTTCCAAGTGGATAGCACGGGAGTTCTGAGGTTGAAAGGAAGAATTTGTGTTCCCGACATCCTTGAACTCAAAAGAGAAGTATTGGACGAGTGTCACAAGTACAAACTGAGCATCTAGGGGTTAGTAAAATGTATAATGACCTTAAGCGAACATTCTGGTGGAAGGCGATGAAAAGAGACATCTCTATATATGTGGGCAGGTGTGCTACTTGTCAACAGGTCAAGAGCGATCAACAGAAACTCGCCGGATTGTGGCAACCGTTAGAAATTCCAGGTTGGAAGTGGGAACAAATTTCTATGGATTTCATAGATGGTTTTCCCAGAACCCGGAGAGGAAATGACAGTATTTGGGTGATCGTAGATCGTATCATGAAGACCGCCCATTTTATGCCTATCAGATCAAATAGAACCGCTCAAAGTCTGACACAAATTTATTTTAAAGAAATTGTTAAACTGAATGGAGTTCCCATGAGTATCGTTAGTGATCGTGACCCGATATTTGCTAGTAAATTCTGGGAAGCATTCCAAGCAGAATTGGGAACAAAATTGAACTTGAGCACCGCTTATCATCCTCAAACAGATGGTCAAACTGAGAGGGTGAATCGTATTCTATAAGATTTATTGTGGGCTTGTATTATTGATTTTGGCGGATCATGGGAAGATCACTTGCATTTGGCTGAGTTCTCATACAACAACAACTATCAAGCGAGCCTAAAAATGTCACCATTCGAAGCATTGTATGGTAGACCATGCAGATCTCCCGCATGTTGGGTTGAACCTGGCAATAGACTTGTATTGGGACCTGATATGATTTGCGAAGCTTCGGATAAAGTCGATTTCATTAAGAAACGATTGCAAATGGCTCAAACCCGATAGAAGAGCTATGCAGATTTGAGAAGAAGAGATTTCGCTTTTCCTGTGGGTGACTTTGTGTATCTAAGGGTTTCTCCGATGAGAGGAGTAGTCAGATTCGGTAAAACAGGGAAGTTGACGCCTAGATTTATTGGTCCATTTCCTATACTTGAATGGATTGGAACTCTCGCTTATAAGGTTCAATTGCCTGACTGGCTGCCTAGAGTACATGGTGTGTTTCACGTATCTCAACTTCGAAAGCATGTGCGTGATCCAGACTTGGTCGTGGAAGAATATGCACAACAAGATTTGGAAATTACTCCAGAACTGGCTGTGAGAAGAGAGCCGATAAAGATTATTGGCAAAGAAACTAAAGAGCTGAGGAAAAGGAAGGTTCACTTAGTCCAAGTGCAATGGAGTGGGGATCCGCGGGACTGTACTTGGGAGACTGAAGAGAGCATTAAGCAAGCTTATCCCAATTGCAGAGTGGATATCTCTGATTAACTCCTGTGCAAGGTACATCTACCATATTTTGCATTTCCGTATTGTTTTCTACTTGCTGTGTTTCCTTTTCATGGATGTAAAGTTTTTTTTATTATATAGTCCGATCTTGGCAAATATGATTTTTAAAAGAGTATATAAATTAATTATTAGATTTTTGAAAAGTCAATCAACAAAGTGATGGTTGGTTGTGTTGTGTGATTGTTGGTTTAATTAATAACATTGGAATAATAAAACCCATAAGAGAATGAAAGGTAAATTTATGCAAATTGAATCAAATATTGAAATGATTTGAAAATTGATTGAAATACATGCATGTACATTATATATGTTTGAACAGGCAAATGGATTTGCTGTTGAGTAAAGAATTTATTTGCGTGCCCGACAAATAGGTAAACCTTAATGAGTTAGATGCACAATTTTATTATTATATCAACCATTGGATGTAGAGTGCTTGTTGTTCTGTGTGAAATAATAAACGTCGCCATAGGATAGTAACAATTAATTTTGAACTACACTACATGGCATACTTCTTGAAGATAGCATACCTTATCATATACCACATAAGCATTTGGAGCTTATGTGACGAGGTTGAAGATTTACCATACAAGCGAGAGGCTTGTATGATGATGACTATATTACAGGTTGAATGAAAGGCTGATATGGACTATATAAAATGTAACGGTAAATTACCAGATTAATAAAAACCCCACACGGGTCTGGAGATGACAATAAACTCGTCTCTCTAGTCATTAAGGCACAAAAACCATTTATAGGGTGACGAGAATTTATTCTCTGGAGTTATGATCTATACACACTCCCCTGTGGACACCGGAATATATCACTATAAATATGTGTATGCTTTTTAGGATTTATTGGGCACCTAATACGACCCAATAAATTTCCAAACCCCTCCCCGTACAAAGGAGGTTATTGCGAAATTTTTTGAAAATTTAGGGTGTTAGCCAAATTTTTAATGAATTAGAAAATTCTTAGAAACTGAAAAGTTGAAGAATGGAAGCCAGAATGAAAGTTGAGTTGGTTAGTTAAACAACTTTCAGCTTCGTTCCTTTTCGGGGACGAAAAGATTTAAGTGGGGTAGATTGTAACAACCCGAAAAATCAGAACCAATTAAAATTTTTTAATTTGGCTATTTTAATGAATTTTGAATAGTTAAAATAATTTATTTTAAATAATAACGACTGAAAATTCTTTTGGATCGGAGTTATAGTGAATATATTTATTTTAATTATAAAACAAGGCCTGAAATGGCGCGATAGTTTGGAAATTTGAATTCAAATTTTGACTGACTGTACAGGATGCAAAATAAACCAGATTTTAGTGAAACCAAAAATATTTATATCTGTTTAAGAATATCGTTCTAACAAATCTGAAAAATTGAATTTTCATAGCAGGAATCAAAAGTTATGGCTAAATGAATTTTCAGAAAGGTCGCTATGGAATTAGTATAGCCCTTGAAAATAGACATTTTGCAAATGACGCCCGTTTTCGATGAAACCACTTTTGTTGGATCCGGAATGTCAAATTATTGCTAGATTCCAAATTCCATAATTTTTGGAGTTAATATGTGAGCGTGGAAAAAGAAAACGTGTTTGGTTAATTTCAGTCAATTTGGATCGACTAGAAAATGACCATTTTTCAAACGGTCTCCAAATTCGACGAAATCAGTTTTGTTGGGACCGTATCATCCAAACATAGCTAGAACTATTTTTCTGGAATTTTTAGAATCAGTATGTGGCCCCGACAAATTAAAATGTACGTTCAAATCAAATATTAAATGTTTTACATTTTAATTTGAAGAATAACTGACTGAAACAATCGAATGGGCCTACGAAACATATTCCATTATGTCCGGAATGGGGGTATTTAGTTAGGGACGACAGTCGTTGGGTTTGAATTGGAGTTCGTTTGGAAAAACAGATATTTTTGGAATTATAAATAACACGGACCAATCAGAGTTTTTATAAAATATATATATATATAAATTTCTCTCTCTCCGTAACCCTCGCGCACGACGAAAATCAACATCCATCTTCTCTCCTCGATTCCGGCCAAACCACTCAATAAAATTCAAAGCTCCAGTTGGGAATTTTGTAGAGCTCCTCTTCCTCTTCAAATCCATACCTAGTTTACCAATTTTCATTGTATATTTCGTTCGGATTGATCACTCAAAGTCCCGGACTTTAACCCGCCGCCGCGCCTGCCATGTCACCTCGAACTGCACGCCACCCCCTGCGCCGCCTGCGTCTCTCCTCCCTCTTCATCGCTGCGAAGGCCGATCATCCCCTCGCTTCACGGATTTTGCGAAAATCGCAAACCTAGTTTTGAACACTTCAGCTGAGGTAATGGCCTTTATATTTTAAACTGATTATAGCACTTTAAAGCGCTACGAATTATGATTTTACAATAAAAATCATATCCTTTTGCTATGTTGTCGAAATCCAGCGAAACAAGAGGCATTGGACTCGTGGCGTCGTCTTCTACATTCTAGAAGAGACCGGAGAATTTTTGGAGCTTCCTACAATTTTTGAAGGAGTGGAACCCAATGTGAGATTTCTAAATTCCAATGTGAATGGAATGGCGATGTATAAATTATATAATCGATGTATAAGTTATATAAGCATTGTACACCTCATGTATAAGTGTTGTATAAATTATATGTGCGATGTATAAGTTATATATACGTTGTAAAAATCATATGTGTGTTGAATGGAATTGATATGAAATTGAAATATATTTATCTACATTTATATATATACACTCCCCTCGTCCACAGACCATGGATAATATATATTGGTTGTGATTGTTTGGATTTTGGTTGACGTGATTTTGTTGATAAATGCGAATGGTTGATAATGGTTATTTGTGGTTGAAATAAAATTGGAATTATTTGTGGAAAAATTCATTGCGATATGAAAATGATCGAAATATTTAGATTATAAGGATAAGCCCCATAGGGAACGCCACGAGGCGTAAGGTAGTGCGAGGAGCCGTACTTGGGACGGTGCCAGTTTTGAACCCCATACCGTTATGCTGCCGATTTTTTTTTGAAATATTCATGTGTTGTAAAATATTCATGTGTTGAAAAAATATTCATATGACGAATGAATTGTTTGAACGATAGAAATCACATTTTTATCATGTATATGAAGTATATAAAATATTCATGTTTGGAATAAATTGTTTTGACAATAAAAATTACATTTTTATTATATCATGAAGTGTTAAAAATAGTCATGTGTTGAAATAAATATTTGTTGGATAAAAATATTATTTTTACCACATATATGAAATGAAAATGGTTTGGAAATCAAAGAACGAATTACATATATATAAATATAATTAAAATAAAACGAATAACGACGCTGTAGTTCGTATTTTGAAATCATGATTTTAAACGATTATTACGGGAGATCCGACCATCGGATTTTCCCAAAACCGAAACCGTTGGGTCCGCTTTGAAAATATCTTTCCAACGATACCAAATTTGTAAAGATCCAACGGTTAGATTGTGTGTAATGTTTAATTCAAATCGGAATAAAAACAGCGCTAGAATGGATTATATATATATATATAATTAAAATAAAACAAATAACGACGTTGCAGTTCGTATTTTGAAATCGTAACTTTAAACGATTGTACCGGGAGATCCGACCGTCGGATTTTCCCAAAACTGGAACCGTTAGGTCCGCTTAGAAAAGATCTATCCAATGATATAAAGTTTTTAAAGATCCAACGGTTAGATTTTCAGATATGTGTACATCAAATCTGAAGGAAAACAGCGCCATGGCCGCGTAATGGCCTGAAGCGTCATTTGAATAAATGGGCTATTTTTAAATAAATAAAAATAGCGATAAATCGTTATAAAATATTATAAACGATATGGAATGGAAATAAACCGAATTTACTCGGTTTATTGGATATTTGATGGTTGGATGTGTTTGACATGAAAATTACATTAATGAACCGAATTATGAATGTCAAATGATTTAACCAAGGAAATGAATTGATCTTTCCAAATATACGCGAATTATTTGAAAAGGCTGAGTTAAATCTCATTTCAAATAATTGGTCGATGACTAGAAATCGACGATGAAGACGGTGGGTGAAGACTGGAGGTCTTCACATCGTTTGGATGATTGTTAATGTCTTGATTGGGAGGCATCCCAAGACAAGGTAATAAGTGGTGGTCGTCCAGACGTACTTGGAAATCGACCGGATGTGCGAGGACCTCTCTCCTGTATTGGACATATGGGACGAGGAATAAGGTGCCTCCGGATTCGTTCAGACCCAGAACGGACCTGTAAATGGATGTGTGTTTGACGTTGTAGATTGACAACGTGGCACACTGAGATGCAGTGATCAAGGCTTTTGTTGAAAAGCAGAGCCTTGTGGTTGATGATCAAAGCACGGCTTTAAAGAGCATAGCTTTATGTATGGTGTTAATTCGTGAGCCTCACACCCCGGGATAAACCAGAAACGGGGGAGAACCTCAGGAAGGACATGCGTTTCCTTCTAGCTAGGAGTGGTGTCTGGGTTATACACGCCCGGATGTTTTACTTATGTGGATGACGGATAGCGAGGCGCCTCGGTTATATCGGTCTCTGCAGAGCCGATGGATGGGTTGGTAGATATACCGGCCAGTTTGACTCCCCATAGGGCGGGGAAACGCAATGTTCAGGCATTTTAATCCACTCCGTATGGACCGGCCCTGACGATCCAAGGTGCAGTTGCAGCTGTTCCTGGGACATGGGCTAGAACGTCTCAAAGCGGTAAGGACGATCCCTTGCCTTGGTTCATGACGAAAATCCAATTTCCAAATACAACATCATGCGGTTTTGATTGTAAACCTATACATGGAGACATAGTGGTATGGAGCACTTATGATTGAAATTGTTTTTGAAACATATAAACACTAGTAATAATATCAAATGTTTTGTTTTATACGTATCAAGCATATTTTGGCCATTATAAGGTAAAAACTCTATCCTTCGGTTTGCGTTGCATTGTGTGATGGGACCTGAGTCTTATAATGACTTCATTTTTATAAAAAGCATTGCGGTGTTTAAATGATTTACTTGTTTTGAGCACTGGAAATCCAATGGAGTAAACCCGTTCCACGTTAGCGGCGTGGTCCTGTGATTGGCCCTATTGTAAGGTAAGTTAAGTAGGTTTCTCATTCCAGTCCCATGACCGACTCGTAGTTTGTTTCACTTGCAAACTTGGGTTCCCTTATTTCTACACAAGCAGCCTTGTATTCAGGTTTTAGTAGGCTCTTTCTGGATAGCTATGGAGCTTAAGATGGAATATATCACTTCTTTTTATGCTGTTCAGCTCCTGTTATGTATATTATGTTTGATTCCGCTGTAGACATTTTATATAAAGCTGAAACTGTATGTTGTACCAAGTATGATCTTGTATACTGTGCAACTCTGATGATTATTAGTTGATGAACATTATCTGATGTAATGATATTTTTCTGTTCTGCTGTTACTGTTTATGTGTTATATTCCAAAGATTACCCTTGCCACCATGGAACGGGGGTTTTGGGTTGTCGCAGCTAGTTCTATTCAAAACAAACTTCGATTTATAGTTAAAATCAAATCGAATTACTTTCAAAATAGTTTATTAACTATACAATAACTTTTGAAAACTATATTTCCAATATTTAACTTCATATTCAAATATTCCTTTATTTAACTATTGTAATATTATTTAAATAATATTGTTTTTAAAACTTTATCTTTTGAAGACCAAACTTTCCTGAAGTCCATTATAAAAATAAATAAGACAATATGGATAATTAAGTCGAGTTAAAACATTTTCTGGATATCCAAACCGAACTTCACTTTTCAAAGTTACTATTCACTTTTAAATTAAAATTTAAAACATGCCTTAATTACTTGAAAACTACTTCAAATAAATTTCTGTCTTTACAAAAACTATTCATAATTGTTTAAACTATCTTTCCAAATCATTTCGGATTTTGAATTCAAACTTTTATTTTTCACTTAATATTTTATTAATAAAATATTCCGTTTAATTCCAATTTTTGGAATGAAACTCAAACAATCACCATATAATTCAACTTATATGGGTTTAACACATCATAATAATCATTAACAATTATTAAAAACCATTAACTTTCGATTATCACATAATTGCATCATTGACATAAGCGTTAAGGTCATTAACCCTTAATTACTATTTCAAATCACATTAACTAAATTATTAACCATTGTTAATAATTCATTCGCTATAATTAACAAATCCACTTATGTCCAATTAATGTTGACATACATCACAACAAGTTGTTACTTAATCAAAATTTATTGATGTTACTATTCATCCATAATATAACAATCACATTATCAGTCAAATTAACCAATTTTTTTATCTTTGGTTTAACATCATAATCATTAGGGTGTTCATAATAATTACCAAACTGTCAAGTAATTAATTTACTAACTTCCGCTAACAACATCAAACCCAAAGTTTCTTAACATAGCAATTACTATTCATAAAATAATTAATTAAAACGTGAACCATATGTGTTCTCTATCTAAACTAATCAACCAAACGTGAACAAGATTTTCTCAGCATAATTTATCGACTCCGCCAAACTTTAACGTAGGACTCTCTAACTTCTCCGCAACTTCTAACTTTGCTACAACCAAGATCGCGTCTTTTCTACTTCAAATACACTACAAACACAAACTATACTTATAGATATTAACTTATGTTTAAGAGGATAAAGGTGAGTGTTTAGGAGAAGTGGGGCCCACGGCTAATGGAGGGGGTGCTAACATGGTCTGCGTACATGAGTATGGGGGTAGGGAAGAGTGGTGGTGGTTGTAGGGGATTTAGGGTGCTTAAGAAGGTGACAAATGGTTAAAGGTGAAGTTTTTAATGGTTTAAGGTGAAAAAAGAGGAGCTATGGGGGCCACATGAGGGAGGTACAGTTTGACGTGCGGCTGGTGGGGGTGTGCTGCCGATGGTGGGGTATAGGGGAGAGGAGGTTGGAGCTTGAGAGGAAGAAGAAGATAAAAATGAAAGGAAGAGAAGTGAAATAGAAGGTGGTGTGTGTGTGTGTGTGTATATATATATAGTGAAGTAATCGTGACTTCCTTTCTTATTTTAATTGCTCTTTCTTATTTTTTGGTGTGAAAGGGAACATAATTATTATGTCACAAATGAGGTGTCAAGAAGAGAGAAATTATAGGAAAGGACAAATAGTAGCGATGTGATTTATTTAATCCAATGTTTAATTAAACAACCGTTGTACGTTATCAACTCGTACAACCAAACCGTAAGTCTGATCGATAAGAAATTTGAAATCCTAATATATTTTATAGATACGGTTCCAATGAAACTGGTTTCGTCGAATTCAGAGACTATTTATAAAATGGTCTTTTCCTACGTTATTATTAATTTTCAGCTGATTTTTGAACACACGTTTATATTACGCACGCTTACATACTAACTCCGATTGATATGAAAATATTTTAATGTTTCGAATCTAGTGAAACTGGTTTCGTCGATATCCAAGATTGGTAGCAAAATGTCTATTTTTAGGCTTTCAAAATGATATCAAAATATCAAATTTTAATATATTTACTTTTGATCGGCAGAATAAGAAATCAAAAATCTTTGATTGATCAGCCGACACCTGGCAGTCCCGCGCCTTACCAGTATTCAAAGCCAGCTGGTCCATTGGGCAACTGTCTGGCTTTCTTCTTTTCTCTCCAATCGATGACTAACTCAAGAAACAGTTTCAAAACTTCATTAACCTTATTTTAACTTTAGCTAGATGTAAAACAAAGTTAGGATTCATTTTCCAAAAATTTTCAAGTCTAGATTCAATATTTACTAAAATTTGAAATTCAGTCAACTTAATCATTTAAAAATCCTTTGAAATTTATTTAAATCCGTATTTTAAATTGACTAAAAATGCAGTCATTACATTACCACTATGATATACTTATTTGAGCTCTGATATACTTATCTTTGACTTTTGGTGGGATACTAGATAACCAACTCGAGTTGTAGTGGACTTGGGTTTTTGTGTTTTACAAAAAATATGGACCTGTTGGTATTCAGGTTGTTACATTTAGTGTTAGAGCTTAGGTTTATGATTCGTAAATAAATGGTGAGTGGACGTATTTTCTTAAAAAAATACAAATATTATATATTATATACATACACACACATATACCTAGATCCATAGAGAAGTCCACTTTTTAAGACAACATATGGAAAGCTAGAAGTAGCAGCTTTGTATACCAATATTAGGATTATAAGAATCCAAGATCAGGCCCTATAATGGTTATGGTATGAAGTGTAAACTAAGTTTAAAATTAAAATGGGAATTCTGTATGTTAATATTGGGAAATTTACAGTATTTCAGAATGGTGGATATAACAGTAGAGCCTTGGAATACAAATAATTATATCAAAGATAATGGATAGGGAATATATATAAATATTAGGCGCTAGGATGATGCTAGAATTAGATTTTAGTTTAGATACAGTATTGGAGGAATTAACATAAAAGAGAAACTAACTTAGTGGAAAAAATTGGAAGTTAAGAACCCACATTGAGTTTAACCCCATAGTTAAACATTTAAAAACTAAAAAAAAAGGGAAAATATTTTTGAAAAGTTTCAAGTTTTAAATTTAGAAATTTAGTAGTTTAAACGCCGAGGAAAAAATTGAAATATTTTTTGAAACAAAAAAAAGAACATCATATTTGTTTAGAAAATATATAAATATTTGTGGGGCTAGAAAAATAAGTGGAAATAGATGCTAGAATTTTTGGAGGTAATTTTAGAAAACTCTATTCTGCTGAATCTGAAAGAATTAAAAAAGGGCAGCTACTTCATAGAAGGAGGATGTAATAACCCGGAAATCTGAACCAATTTAAAATTTTTATTTTGGCAATTTTAGTGAATTTTGAATATTTAAAATGAATTATTTTAAATAATAACGACGAGAAATTTATTTTGAATAGAATTAGAATGAATATATTTATTTGAATCATCGTTAGAATATAAATAATTATTTTTAATTATAAAAGGAATTGAAAATGGCGCGCTAGTTCGAAAATTCGATTTCAAAGTTCAAATGAATGTACAGGACTCAAAATAAACCGGATTTTAGCGAAACCAAAAATATTGGAATCTAATTGAGAATATCTTTCCAACGAATCCGAGAAATTGAAATTTCATAGCGGGAATAAAAAGTTATGCCCAGTTGCAAATTCAGAATAGTCGCTATGGAATTTTGGCCCTTAAAAATAGCCATTTTGCAAACGACCTCTATTTTTGACGAAACCACTTTTGTTGGATCCGTGATGTCAAGTTATTGCTAGATTTCAAAATTAGTAATTTTTCGAATCAATATGTGAGCGTGGCAAAAGAAAACGTGTTTTGACAGTTTAAGTGAATTTCGATCGACCAGAAAATGGCTAATTTTCAAACGGTCTCAGAATTTGACAAAATTAATTTTATTAGAACCGTATCGTCAATACGAAGCTAGAAATAATTTTTCGGGAATTTTTAGAGTCCGTATATGGTCTCGGTAAATTGAAATGTGCGTTCAAATTCAATGTATAGATTTATATTTTGATTTTGACGGAAACCGATCGAAACAGCCAAACTGGCTTACGATACATATCCCATTGTGTTCGGAATGGGGGTAATTAGTTATGGATGACAGTCGGTGAGTCTCATTTGGAGGTCGAAATAAAAAGTTACTTTTTGAATTTAAAAATAATATATATATATATAAAATAATTTCCTCTCTCCCTCTATTTACATTCACCCCTTCCCGTTCATTTGAAAAAAAAAACAAGTGAAAAAAAAGAGGACGCTCAGATCTCGCCCGGCCTCCACCACCACCACGCTTCCTCCAACAGCGCCGTCACCGTCTCCAACACCCCCTCTCTTGCGCGCCTCCCTCTCTTTCTTCCCCCTCCATCTCCAATTGAAACCACGCCCACCTCGAGCTCCACAGCCAAATCCGACCGCCGCCAGGCCTCCGGTACTCCCACGACCTCCTCCGCGCCCCCTGGCCTTCCCCCAGTCACGAATCAGAACCCGCGAGACCCCATCGCGTCATTCACCTCGACTTCAGCCCCCAATCCTCCTGTAGATCCGTCACCACCAGAAGTTGGGGTCCGCCACAGCCGCCTGTGAGCCAAGCTCCTCCTCCGGCTGTCATGCACAGCAAACCCCACCCCCTCCTTCGATAAAATACTGTAAGTTTTTAATAATTTCTATTTATATAAATTAACAGTAGATTATTTTCAGTTTTTTTAAGTAAATACATTGTTTTTAAATCAGTTTTCTTATATATATGTCGCCGGATTTTTATACATGAAGAGTTATAAAAAAGAATCAATTTTTGTTTATGAAAAGGAACGATTTTTATTTATGCAAAGATTAGATTTTTGTCTAAATAAAGATTATATTTTTATGATGTAAAAGAAGTGATTTTTATACATAGGAAAGAAATGATTTTTATCATAGAAAAGAGATGATTTTATATGAACGGGATATGAGCAAAAATGTGATTTTTATAGTGTGTAGAGCGAAGTAAAGATATAATATTCATAGAAATGATTTTTGGATAAAAATTCGATTTTGAAATATATGAAGTAACGATAAAAATTTAATTTTTATATATATGATATAGGGATAAAAATTTGATTTTTATATATATGAAGTAGCGATAAAAATTCGATTTTTTTTACATGTATAGATTTGAAATAGAAATTCGATTTCTATATATATATAGGAGCGAATTAAAAATGTGACTTTTATTTATATATGAACAGCGTGAAAAGGATGCGTTGGAATTTCGAACAAATCTGAACCGTTCAGAGATAAGGAATGGAGGAGTGGAACCCAAAGGTGAGAACCCCTCACTTTTAATTTATTTTCTAGTTGAAATATATACTAGGATGCAGACGGTGCTTAGTAGCACCCGACACCCGTCGTCCGCAGACCATGAATGACTTGTTTGTTTGATTGATGTGTTATGAAAGTGGATTGTGTGATGTGGAATTGAATAAAATATTTTATAGTTAAAAATATAATTTTTAACGTTGATGTGAATAAAATAGATACTCATTTACGAATCAGAACGATTTGTTTATGTACACCTATTTGACTGACATAGATTGGGACGATAAATTTTACACATCGCCCAACTGCACAAATAAAATATGTGTTTGATTGATTGAAACCCCACACGGGCGTTGGGATGATATTTGGCGTACACTAATCCCAATTATTTAGCTATATGTCGATCGATGGGTTGACAGACTGTGTAAGCGTTAATTATTTATATTTAATGCTTAGCAGTTGTGTGGTGCACTCTGGATGATGGTTGATTATTTATCGTTGCTATTATATACATGTGTTGTATAGAATCCATATAATTAACATTATATGGAAATTGATTGGGCCTCATTCCAATTTGGAAAATAAAGAATAGAATAAATATTAATGTGTTGAATAAAAGAAAATTCATGTGTTGAATAGAATAAATATTCATATGTTGAATAGAATAAATGTTCGTGTGTTGAATAAAATAAATATTCATGTGTTGAATAGAAAGAAAATTCATGTGTCGAATAGAATATAAATTCATGTGTTGAATAAAATATAATATTCATGTGTCGAATAAAAATATAAATTCATGTGTTGAATAGAATAAATATTCATGTGTTGAATAAAATATATATTCATGTGTTGAATAAAATTATATATTCATGTGTTGAAGAAAATATTCATTTGTTGAATAGAATAACGAAGTTATTGAAATATATAAAGCCGTGTTGGTTAGATATGCGCCATTTTGACGCAAACGATATTTGTATCGATTATATTCGTTTTTATAATGATTATAGAGAAGGAAGTGATTTCAAAATATAACGTTTTGAAAATATTATCATTTGTATATCGATGATGTGGAATATTCAATTTTGATTCAAAATTGAATATGAAGTTGAAATCGTTTCGAAAACGAATTTAAAACGATTTATAAAATACATTTTAAAAGGAAATCGATGAAATATATAATATATATTATATATATTAAATGGCCTGAATAGAACGCGCTGCGTCGCGGCAGTTCGCGAATTTCGACCATTGACTTCGAATGGATATTACGGGAGATCCGACCGTCGGATTCTCCTAAAACCGGAACCGTTGGGTTCGTATCGAAAAGAGCTTTCTAACAAAAATTATAGATATGAAATCTAATGGTTGGATTTGGAATTATGTCCAAATAAAATTTGGAAAAGGTCGATGTAGTGCAGTTCGATGGCCGTTGATGGAAATCGACTGTACGGGCCTTGATAAAATTATTAAAAATAGTAATAATTTGTCTAGAATCATAAGAAATGATTTAGAAAGAATTGAGATGAAAAACTCCATATTCGAAAAGATAAAATAGATTTTTATCGAAATGAACTAGTTTTGAACTAGAGTTATAATCCATTTATTTTTAAAATAAATAAACTGGATTTGAAAGGGGTTTTAAAAGTAACCAGAATTTCCAATAATTGAATTGGAATAGATTTGAATCGAAATTGTCTTTGGAATATTTCGATGTTGGATTTCGTGATTATACAGATATTGTTATGGAAATTTGAAAGGTATATTTATATCGTTATTCCCAATACGATATTTGTTGGTCGTAGAATTTGATATTGAATATAAGCCGATATGTTTTCTATTCAGAGCCTTGTATTTAATATCAAATGGGATTTGGGTTTGTCGTGAATGGTGTCTTCATTAACACTGTTCTAAAACCCAGTTGAGAAAAAGATTAAATCTTTTTATTTGGATTTAATGAAGTATACCAATTAAATGACATTTAATTGAAATCGAATAGAATGTGATTTTGGGTTTATCGTGAACCGTGTTTTAAATGACATTGGTTCTTTAACCCAGTTAAAGGCAGGATATGATTTCCCAAGTTAAATAATCATTGATAGTGATTATTGGGAACATTAAAACCAAGTGGAGTTTTAATGAATCTTTAATTAGATTGAAATGATCGAGAATGGAGTATCACCAGTTTTGCTCCAAGCGATAGTTAAATCTTTAATTAGATTTTAATGTGAAATGGTAATTGAATTTACCGACAACACCGTGGTGTTAGATATGAAGTATTACCAGTTCTACTTCATGGGATGAATAGGTTGGGACTGGGAAATTAAAACAAATGATTACTTCGGCAAGGTTTGTTAATCCCGACTAGTTTGGATATACCATAATTTGATTTGAATTGATATTCAAAAGAAGATTAAAGAATAAATTTAAAGAATTTATCTTTGATAAAATTAATGGGAACTTTTCCCAGAGTATAAGAATATTTGAATAAAAGAATATTCTGAATTGGAATGAGGCGTATGTTGTGTTTGTGTAACACTTGTTTATTATATACGCGAGTTATTCAGAAAGACCGAGTTTATCCCATTCTGAATAACTGATTCGACGATGTGTCGAGGATGAAGACGGTGGTTGAAGACCGAAGGTCTTCACGTCGTTTGGATAATCACTGGTGATCTTGATTGAGCAGTACACCCAAGAGGAAGGAATCGGTTGGTGATCGTCCAGACGTACTTGGAGATCGATGGATATGCGAGGTACAAGGTGCCTCCGGTTTCATTCAGGCCCAGAACGAACTTGTAAATGGACTGTGTGTCTGACATTGGATTTTATTCCGTGTAATTGATTTCTATTAAATATATATCTGTTTGGCGGTGGTGAATTTATTCTCTTGCTTAACGCCCTTCTCTGAGACGTACGAGCTCTGGGGTTATATATTGATGGATATAAATCACATAGAGTGAATTGCCTGTGTGGCATGCCTAAGTGGCAAATGATCAAGGCTTTTGTTGAAAAGCAGAGTCTTGTGGTTGATGATCAAAGCACCGCCTGTGTGGCATAGCTTTTTGTAGCGTTGATTCGCGAGCCTCACACCCCGGTTGTGAACCAGAAACGGGAGAGGACATCAGGGAGGGCATGCGTTTCTTTCTAGCTAGGGTGGTGTCAGTGACCTACCAGCCCTGACATTTATATTATTTTCACCTGTGTGGTTGTTGCTGTTGCGAGGCGCTTCGGATATATCAGTGACTATGTGGAGTCGATGGAGTCATTTGGCTCATTTACGCCCCAAAGGGCGGGGAAACGCAGTGCTCAGGCATTTTAATCCACATCGGTGGACCGACCCTGACGATCCAAGGGCTTGACTGAGTACTTGTCCTGAGGCTCGGGCTAGAGAGTCTCGAATTCGGTAGAGGACTATCTTTTGCCTCGGTTCACAGATGGAAACCCAACTTCCAAATACGTGACTTTGCGGTTTTGATTGTAGAGCCTAGTATGGCGACATAGTGGTATAGGGCACTTATGCCGTCTATGATTGATACTTATGATTGAAATTGTTTTTGACACTACACACTTATAGTAATAATAAAAGATGAAATTTCACGTATCAAGCATTCTTGGCTATTATAAGGTAAAAACCCTATCCTCCGGCTTGCGTTGCATTGTATGATGGGACCTGGGTCTTATAATAGCTTCATTTTTCTTTATTTAGCATTGCGTTGTTGTTTTATGCACTGGTATTCTTGGGAGGAAACCTGTTCTGTGTTTTATGGCGTGGTCCTTTGATTCACCTAACTTTAAAATAAAGATTAATAACTATTTTAGTTCTCACACCAATCACATGACTGACCTGGAGTTTATTGTTTTAACCTAAACTCTGGGTGCCCCTATTTTCCACACGGGCAGCTAGTATTTTTGGTTTTGCAGATTTATATTCACAGGATCCTAATTTACAGCTGAAGCGGTATTCGGAAAGCTCTGTATCCGTGTATCTGTTTTCAGTTGTGCTTTGTATTGTTTTTCTACTGCGATGTATTTAATTGTAAGTTAAATCTCTGATATTTTCTGTGTAATATTTGTTTATACTCTGTATATTCTTATATTATGATGAATAGTTGTAATAAACAACGAAATGTTCTTCTGTTTGTGTTCCGATTTGTCGTGTTCTCAAAACAATCAGGGGTTTCGAATGGTCTTGGTCGGTTCAGCGATCGATTCGGATCGAGCGAAAATTCCTTATCATTACAATTGGTATCAGAGCTTTGGTTTACAGAGCTCGGAGAACAAGACACGTTAGAACCAAATGAAAGAATTCATCAGAGATTGGATTAGTAATATCCAATGAGAATGACTCGTTAGAGATGGGATCAGTAGTATCCTAGAAAGAGTGTGAAGAGTATATTTTTAAAGTGAAAACAAGTTTTGTTTTAAAAATTTAAATCGATTATTCGTATTTGATTATTTATTTTATATTGAATTTGGACAATCAAGTATATAAAGATTTTGCGTATATGTCTGATCTGCGTGTATTCGAAGTTTTAATATACTGGATAGATATAGAATCACATTCTAGACACCAGGGGATGATCCTGATGATGTGGCCACATCATCAGTATTTATGTTCGAGTGACGAAAGTGGGATTTCTATATGATTCCAATTGACTGGTGTGAGAACCAAAATATAGTTAGAATATATTGTTGTGACTTGGCATCAAAAACGTGATTTTTAACTATATATCAAAGTTATGAGTTTGAAATGATAATCAACAAATTGATTGCTGATTGTGTTGTTTGATTATTGGTTGATTAATTAAAATTTGAACCATTTAGCCAAATTGTATCAAATAGTGAATTGTATTGAAAATTTGTCGCATTTGCATACGTATACATGTACTTACATTGAACAGGTCAAAGCAAGGAGGCTGGAGAAGAGGAATAAAATTGTTTGCCCGACAAATAGGTACATGTTTATTGTATTTCTTGGGTTTTGATGATTTTATGAGCCGATTGGCTGTTTCTTTTTGGATTGGTGAGGGCCATGGGAGGCTATTTGAAATATCCCGAAGCTCCTGGTGCAGGGGAGGTTATGGCAAAAAAATTCGAAAATTGAGGGTGTTAGCCAAATTTTTGAAAAATTTGAAAAGTCCTTAGAAACTGAAAAGTTGAAGAACTTAGGCCATAATGAAAATACTGGAAGTTGAGTTAATATGTGAAACAACTTTCAGCTTCGTTCCTTTTCGGGGACGAAAAGTTTTAAGTGGGAGAGATTGTAATAACCCGGAAATCTGAGCCAATTTAAAATTTTTATTTTGGCAATTTTAGTGAATTTTGAATATTTAAAATGAATTATTTTAAATAATGACGACGAGAAATTTATTTTGAATAGAATTAGAATGATTTTATTTATTTGAATCGTTGTTAGAATATAAATAATTATTTTTAATTATAAAAGGAATTGAAAATGGCGCGGTAGTTCGAAAATTCGATTTCAAAGTTCAAATGAATGTACAAGATTCAAAATAAACCGAATTTTAGCGAAACCAAAAATATTAGAATCTAATTGAGAATATCTTTCCAACGAATCCGAGAAATTGAAATTTCATAGCGGGAATAAAAAGTTATGCCCAGTTGAAAATTCAAAATAGTCGCTATGGAATTTTGGCCCTTAAATAGCCATTTTGCAAACGACCTCTATTTTCGACAAAACCACTTTTGTTGGATCCGTAATGTCAAGTTATTGCTAGATTCCAAAATTCGTAATTTTTCGAATCAATACGTGAGCGTGGCAAAAGAAAACGTGTTTTGACAGTTTCAGTCAATTTCGATCAACCAGAAAATGGCCATTTTCCAAACGGTCTCAGAATTTGACAAAATTAGTTTTGTTAGAACCGTATCGTCAATACGAAGCTAGAAATAATTTTTCGGGAATTTTTAGAGTCCGTATGTGGTCCCGGTAAATTGAAATGTGCGTTCAAATTCAATATATAGATTTATATTTTGATTTTGACGGAAACTGATCAAAACAGCCAAACTGGCTTACGATACATATCCCATTGTGTTCGGAATGGGGGTAATTAGATATTGATGATAGTCAGTGGGTCTCGTTTGGAGGTCGAAATAAAAAGTTACTTTTTGAAATTAAAAATAAAATATATATATATATATATATAATAATATCCTCTACCCCTCTATTTACATTCACCCACTCCCCGTTCATTTAAAAAAAAACTAAAGAAAAAAAGAGGACGCTCAGATCTCGCCCGCCCTACACCACCGCTTGTTGAAATAATAAACTTATGTTTTAATTAAGTGTCTATTTGTTTCTAAAAGGTCATGTTGTTTCACAAATAGTTATGTTGTTTTTCAAGGTGTCTCTTGTAATATTTAAATATCTATGAAATGAAGAATGAATAACAAGTTCTCCAGCAAATTCTTTCTCCTCTGTAAAACCAAAAACTCCATTTTATCTCCAACACCACCGCCACGCTTCCTCCAACGGCGCCGTCGCCGTCTCCAACACCCCCTTCTCTCGCGCGCCTCCCTCTTTTTCTTCCCCCTCCATCTCCGATTGAAACCACGCCCACCCCGAGCTCCACAGCCAAATCCGACCGCCGCCAGGCCTCCAGCACCCCCACGACCTCCTCCGTGCCCCCCGGCCTTCCCCCAGTTGCGAATCAGAACCCACGAGACCCCATTACGTCAGTCACATCGACTTCAGCCCCCAATCCGCCTGTAGATCCGTCGCCACCAGAAGTTGGGGTCCCCCACAGCCGCCTGTGAGCCAAGCTCCTCCTCCGGCTGTCAGGCGCAACAAACCCCACCCCTCCTTCGATAAAATACTGTAAGTTTTTAATAATTTCTATTTATATAAATTAACAGTAGTTTATTTTTCAGTTTTTTTAAGTAAATACATTGTTTTTAAATCAGTTTTCTTATATATATGTCATGGGATTTTTATACATGAAGAGTTATCAAAAAGATTCGATTTTTGTTTATGAAAAGGAACGATTTTTATTTATGCAAAGATTAGATTTTTGGCTAAATAAAGATTATATTTTTATGATGTAAAAGAAGTGATTTTTATACATAGGAAAGAAATGATTTTTATCATAGAAAAGAGATGATTTTTATATGAACGAGATATGAGGAAAGACGTGATTTTTATAGTGTGTAGAGCGAAGTAAAGATATGATTTTCATAGAAATGATTTTTGGATAAAAATTCGATTTTTAAATATATGAAGTAGCGATAAATTTCGATTTATATATATATGAAGTAGCGATAAAAATTTGATTTTTATATATATGAAGTAGCGATAAAAATTCGATTTTTTTTACATGTATAGGTTTGAAATAGAAATTCGATTTCTATATATATAAGAGCGAATTAAAAATGTGACTTTTATTTATATATGAACAGCGTGAAAAGGATGAGTTGGAATTTCGAACAAATCCGAACCGTTCAGAGATAAGGAATGGAGGAGTGGAAGCCAAAGGTAAGAACTCCTCACTTTTAATTTATTTTATAGTTGAAATATATACTAGGATGCAGACGGTGCTTAGTAGCACCCGACACCCATCGTCCACAGACCATGGATGACTTGTTTGTTTGATTGATGTGTTGTGAAAGTGGATTGTGTGATGTGGAATCGAATAAAATATTTTATAGTTAAAAATATAATTTTTAACGTTGATGTGAATAAAATAGATATTCATTTACAAATCAGAATGATTTGTTTATGTACACCTATTTGACTGACATAGATTGGGACGATAAATTTTACACATCGCCCAACTGCACAAATAAAATTTGTGTTTGATTGATTGAAACCCCACACGGGTGTTGGGATGATATTTGGCGTACACTAATCCCAATTATTTAGCTATATGTCGATCGATGAGTTGACAGACAGTGTAAGCGTTAATTATTTATATTTAATGCTTATGCAGTTGTGTGGTGCACTCTGGATGATGGTTGATTATTTATCGTTGCTATTATATACATGTGTTGTATAGAATCCATATAATTAACATTATATGGTAATTGATTGGGCCTCATTCCAATTTGGAAAATAAAGAATAGAATAAATATTCATGTGTTGAATAAAAGAAAATTCATGTGTTGAATAGAATAAATATTCATGTGTTGAATAGAATAAATGTTCATTTGTTGAATAAAATAAATATTCATGTGTTGAATAGAAAGAAAATTCATGTGTTGAATAGAAAGAAAATTCATGTGTTGAATAGAATATAAATTCATGTGTTGAATAAGATATAATATTCATGTGTCGAATAAAAATATAAATTCATGTGTTGAATATAATAAATATTCATGTGTTGAATAAAATATATATTCTTGTGTTGAATAAAAATATATATTCATGTGTTGAAGAAAATATTCATTTGTTGAATAGAATAACGAAGTTATTGAAATATATAAAGCCGTGTTGGTTAGATATGCGCCATTTTGACGCGAACGATATTTATATCGATTATATTCGTTTTTATAATGATTATAGAGAAGGAAGTGATTTCAAAATATAACGTTTTGAAAAATATTATCATTTGTATATCGATGATGTGGAATATTCAATTTTGATTCGAAATTGAATATGAAGTTGTAATCGTTTCGAAAACGAATTTAAAACGATTTATAAATTACGTTTTAAAAGGAAATCGATGAAATATATATAATATATATATTATATATATTAAATGGCCTGAATAGAACGCGCCGCGCCGTGGCAGTTCGCGAATTTCGACCATTGACTTCGAATGGATATTATGGGAGATCCGACCGTCGGATTCTCCTAAAACCGGAACCGTTGAGTTCGTATCGAAAAGTGAGTTCTAACGAAAATTAGAGATTTTAAATCTAACGGTTGGATTTGGAATTATGTCCAAATCAAATTTGGAAAAGGTCGTTGTAAGTGCAGTTCGATGGCCGTTGATGGAAATCGACTGTACGGGCCTTGATAAAATTATTAAAAATAGTAATAATTTGTGTAAAATCATAAGATTAGAAAGAATTGGGATGGAAAACTCCATATTCGAAAAGATAAAAATAGATTTTTATCGAAATGAACTAGTTTTGAACTAGAGTTATAATCCATTTATTTTTAAAATAAATAAATTGGATTTGAAAGGGGTTTTAAAAGTAACCAGAATTTCCAATAATTGAATTGAAATGGATTTGAATCGAAATTGTCTTTGGAATATTTTGATGTTGGATTTCGTGATTATACAGATATTGTTATGGAAATTTGAAAGATATATTTATATCGTTATTTCCAATACGATATTTGTTGGTCGTAGAATTTGATATTGAATATATGCCGATATATTTTCTATTCAGAGCCTTGTATTTAATATCAAATGGGATTTGGGTTTGTCGTGAATGGTGTCTTCATTAACACTGTTCTTAAACCCAGTTGAGGAAAAGATTAAATCTTTTTATTTGGATTTAATGAAGTATACCAATTAAATGACATTTAATTGAAATCAAATTGGAATGTGATTTTGGGTTTATCGTGAACCGTGTTTTAAATGACATTGGTTCTTTAACCCAGTTAAAGACAAGATATGATTTCCCAAGTTAAATAATCATTGATAGTGATTATTGGGAAGATTAAAACCAAGTGGAGTTTTAATGAATCTATAATTAGATTGAAATGATCGAGAATGGAGTATCACCAGTTTTGCTCCAGGCGATAGTTAAATCTTTAATTAGATTTGAACGTGAAATGGTAATTGAATTTACCGATAACACCGTGGTGTTAGATATGAAGTATTACCAGTTTTACTTCATGGGATGAATAGGTTGGGACTGGGAAATTAAAACAAATGATTACTACGGCAAGGTTCGTTAATCCCGACTAGTTTGGATAAACCATAATTTGATTTGAATTAATATTCAAAAGAAGATTAAAGAATAAATTTAAAGAATTTATCTTTCATAAAATTAATGGGAACATTTCCCAAAGTATAAGAATATTTGAATAAAAGAATATTCTGAATTGGAATGAGTCGTATGTTGTGTTTGTGTAACACTTGTTTATTATATACGCGAGTTATTCAAAAAGACCGGGTTTATCCCATTCTGAATAACTGATTCGACGATGTGTCGAGGATGAAGATGGTGGTTGAAGATCGGAGGTCTTCACGTCATTTGGATAATTACTATTGATCTTGATTGGGCTGTACACCCAAGAGGAAGGAATCAGTTGAAGATCGTCCAGACGTACTTGGAGATCGATGGATATGCGAGGTACAAGGTGCCCCCTGTTTCATTCAGACCCAGAACGAACATTTAAATGGACTGTGTGTCTGACATTAGTTTTTATTCTGTGTAATTGATTTCTATTAAATATATATCTGTTTGGCGGCGGAGAATTTATTCTCTTGCTTAACGCCCTTCTCTGAGACGTACGAGCTCAGGGGTTATATATTGATGGATATAAATCGCATAGAGTGAATTGCCTGTGTGGCATGCCTAAGTGGTAAATGATCAAAACTTTTGTTGAAACGCAGAGTCTTGTGGTTGATTGCGACGAAAAGGAATTTCGCTCGATCCGAATCAGTCGCTAAACCTATCTAGACCGTTCGAAACGCCTGATAATTTTGAGAACACGACAAAATAGAACGCAGACGGAAGAACATTTCATTGTACATTACAACAATTCCATCAGATTACAAGAATATACAGAGTATAAATGAATATTACATTCGATAAATATCAGAGATTACAATACATTACATAGCAGCGGAAAATAATACAATACACAACTGAAGGAGATATACGGATACAAAGCTTTCCGGATATCGTTCCAGCTGTAAACCAGGATCATGTGAATCATAAATCTGCAAAACCAAAACTACTAGCTGCCTATGTCAAAATAAGGGCACCTAGAGTTTAGGTTAAAACAATAAACTCCAGGCCAGTCATGGGACTGGTGTGAGAATTAAAACAGTTATTAATCTTTATTTTAAAGTTCGGTAAATCAAGGGACCACGCCGTATAGCACTGAACGGGTTTCCTCCCCAGAATAACAATGCATAAAACAAACAGCGCAATGGTAAATAAAGAAAAATGAAGCTGTTATAAGACCCAGGTCCTATCACACAATGCAACGCAAGCCGGGGGATAGGGTTTTCCCTTATAACAGCCAAGAATGCTTGATACGTTTAAAACAAATCATTTGATACTATTATAAGTGCATAGTGCATAAAACAAACTTCAAATCATAAGTATCAATCATAGACGGCATGGGTACCATATATCATGTCGTCATACTAGGCTCTACAAATAAAACCGCAAATGTCACGTATTTGGAAACTGGATTTCCATTTATGAACCGAGGCAAAAGATAGTCCTCTACCGATTCGAGACTGCCTAGCCCGAGCCTCAGGATCAGAACGCATCAACCCTTTGGATCGTCAGGGCCGGTCCACCGATGTGGATTATTATGCCTGAACACTATGTTTCCCCGCCCTTTGGGGCGTAAATGAGCCAACGAATGACTCCATCAGTCCCGGATCGACCGATATAACCGAGGCGCCTCGCAACAGCAACAACCACATAAGTCAAACTCGTCAGGGCGTGTAAAACCACTGACGCCACTTCTAGCTAGGAAGAAACGCATGCCCTCCCTGAGGTCCTCTCCCGTTTTTGGTTCATACCGGGTGTGAAACCCGCGAAGTAAATGTTACACAAAGCTATGCCACAATGGCCGTGCTTCGATCATCAACAACAAGACTTTGCTTTTCAATAGAAGCCTTGATCATTTTCCACTTAGGCATGCCACACAGGCAATTCACTCTATGCGTTTGATATCCATCAGTATATAACCCCTGAGCTCGTACGTCTCAGAGAAGGGCGTTAAGCAAGAGAATAAATTCTCCGCCGCCAAACAGATATATATTTAATGGAAATCAATCACACAGACTAAAATCCAATGTCAGACACACAGTCCATTTACAAGTTCGTTCTGGGTCTGAACGAAACCGGAGGCACCTAGTACCCCGCATATCCATCGATCTCCAAGTACGTATGGACGATCACCAACTGTTTCCATCTTCTTGGTTGTACAGCCCAATCAAGATCATCAGTAATTACCCAAACGACGTGAAGACCTCCGGTCTTCAACCACCGTCTTCATCTTCGACACCACGTCGAATCAGTTAATCAGAATGGGATAAACCCGGTCTTTCTGAACAACTCGCGTATATATATAATAAACACGTGTTACACAAACACAACATACGCCTCTTTCCAATTCAGAATATTCTTTTATTCAAATATTCTTATATTTTGGGAAAGGTTCCCATTAATTTTATCAAAGATAAATTCTTTAAATTTATTCTTTAATCTTCTTTGAATATCAATACAAACTAGTCGGGATTAGCGAACCACACCGAAGTAATCATTTATTTTAATTTCCCAATCCCAACCTATTCATCCCATGAAGTAAAACTGGTCATACTTCATATCTAACACCACGGTGTTATCGGTAAATTCAATTACCATTTCACGTTCAAATGTAATTAAAGATTTAACTATCGCCTGGAGTAAAACAGGTGATACCCCATTTTCGATCATTTCAATCTAATTAAAGATTCATTAAAACTCCACTTAGTTTTAATCTTCACAGAAATCAATATCATGTCTTTAACTGGGTTAAAGGACCAATGTCATTTAAAACACGACCCACAATAAACCCAAAATCACATTCATTAATTATCGGGTTAAAGAACAAGTGTTATTTAAAACACTGTTCACGATAAACCCAAATATCAATATCAATTCAATTAAATATTATTTAATTGGTACACTTCATTAAATCTAAATAAAAATATTTAATCTTTTCTCAACTGGACTTAAGAACAGTGTTAATGAAGACACCATGCACGACAAACCCAAATCACATTTGATATTAAATACAAGGCTCTGAATAGAAACTATATCGGCTTATATTCAACATCAAATTCTACGACCAACAAATATCGTATTGGAAATAACGATATATATGTATGTATATATATATATATCTTTCAAATTTCCTTAACGACATCTGTATATCACGAAATCCAACATCGAAATATTCCAAAGACAATTTCGATTCAAATCCATTCCAATTCAATTATTGGAAATTCTGGTTATATTTCAAAACCATTTCAAACTCACTTTATTTATTTTAAAAATAAATAAATTACTATTCTAGTTCAAAACTAGTTCACTTCGATAAAAATCTATTTTTATCTTTTCAAATATGGAGTTTTTCATCCCAAATTTTCCCAAATCATTTCTAATGATTTTACACAAATTATTGATATTTTTAAAATTTTTATCAAGGCCCGGACAGTCGATTTCCATCAACGGCCATCGAACTGCACTTACAGCAACCTTTTCCAAATTTGATTTGGACATAATTTTAAATCCAACAGTTAGATTTCAACTTTTTAATATTCGTTAGAAAGCTCTTTTCAATATGAACCCAATGGTACCGGTTTTAGTAGAATCCGACGGTCGGATCTCCCGTAATATCCGTTCGAAGTCAATGGTCGAAATTCGCGAACTGCCGCGGCGCGTTCTATTCAGCCCATTTTATTATATATATAATATATACTTCATCGATTTCAATTTAAAACGTGCTTTATAAATCGTTTTAAATTTATTTTCAAAACGGTTTCAACTTCATATTCAATTTCAAATCAAAATTGAATATTCCAATATAAATTCGTTTTAAATTCATTTCAAATTGATTTCAATTCAATTTCAATTTAATTTGAATGCAATTCCTTTCGATTTCAATTTGAATTCAAATCTATTCAATTTTAATTCGAATTCATTTCTATTCAATTTCAATTCGAATTCACTTCTATTCAATTTCAATTCGAATTCACTTCTATTCAATTTCAATTCGAATTCACTTCTATTCAATTTCAATTCGAATTCACTTCTATTCAATTTCAATTCGAATTCACTTCTATTCATTTCATTTTGAATTCATTTCTATTCAATTTAATTCGAATTTCAATTCTTTTCAAAATTTCAGATTTTGAAATCACTTTCGATATTCGTTATAAAATGAATAAAATCGATATAAATATCGTTTACGTCAAAATGGCGTAAATCTAATCAACACGGCTTCATATATTCATATTTTCAAATATTCTATTTCGAATATTTCTATTTCAAATATTTCTATTCAAATATTTCTTTTCCAAATATTTCTATTTCAAATATTCTATTTCAAATAATTCTTTTTCAAATATTCTATTTTCAAATATTTATACTTTCAAATATTTCTACTTCTAAACTGGAATGAGGCCCAATCAATTACCATATAATGTTAATTATATGGGTTTTCTACAACACATGTATACAATAACAACGATGAATAATCAACCATCATCCAAAGTGCATTCTACACTGAATAAGCATCAAATATAAATATTCAACGCTTATAACAGTCTGTCAATCAATCGATCGACATACAACTAAACAATCGGGATTAGTGTACGTCAAATATCATCCCGATACCCGTGTGGGGTTTTAAACAATCAAACACAGATTTTATTTGTGCAGTTGGACGATGTGTAAAATTTATCGTCCCAATCAATATCAGTCAAATGTGTGTATATAAACAAATTGTCCGATTTGTTTATTTTTATTTCATTTCATATACATGTTAAAAATTCTATTTTTAACTATAAAATATTTCTAACTATATAATATTTTATTTCATTTCACATCACATCACACAATCAACTACACATCAAAATCAAACAAACAAGCATACAAGCCATCCATGGTCTGTGGACGACGGGTGTCGGGTGCTACTAAACACCGTCTGCATCCTAGTATATATTTTAACTAGAAAACAAAATTAAAAGGTGAGAAGTTCTCACAGAATAGCTAATCCAATCCCACGACTATTCTTAGGTAGAAATCTTCGCCGTTCTTGCCTCTTGTCACTTTCTTTGCCCGTACTCTCTACATATGTAAAAATTGAATTTTTACTTTGCTATTCAATATATAAAAATCGAATTTTTTTACTTCGCTATTCAATATATAAAAATCGAATTTTTACTTCGCTATTCAATATATAAAAATCGAATTTTTACTTCGCTATTCAATATATAAAAATCGAATTTTTACTTCACTATTCAATATATAAAAATCGAATTTTTACTTCGCTATTCAGTATATAAAAATCGAATTTTTACTTCGCTATTCAATATATAAAAATCTTCCACTATTCAAAATATATAAATCTCGCTTTTGCCATCTAAAAAATCTGGTTTTTATACGATTTAAAAGTCATATATTTACTTCTCTAAAAACTGAAAATGAAAATAAAAATAAATGGAAATAAAATAAGCACTTATAGCGACCTGCTGGAGGAGGGAATGGGGGCGGCTCGATCGGAGTGGAGGAGACAGGTGGAGGCGCGCTACGATGGGGGCCTGCGGTTTTTGGCAGAGGAGGAGAGGAGGTAGCGGAAGGGAAGAAGGGGATGGAGGGGGCTTCGCTGGCGGCGGGGGTCGATGGGTGGCTCGCTTCTCTCGTAGGGAGTGGCGACTGAGGGTCTCGCGCGAAGCGCTTGAAGAGGATAGAGGATGGACTGAGCGAAGGTGAGGAGATGGAGAGAGGGCGAAGTCGACGTGGGAGGGGTCGGCAGTCATCTCGATGGTTGTGGTGGTCCTGACAGGGGGGGGGGGGGCGCGACGAGATTAGGGTTCAGCCTTTTTTTTTCCTATTTCGATTGTAAACGGCTGAGGAGATAAGGGGTTGAAGGAGAATTATATTATATAAATGTATATATTATTTTATTTTTAACCTTCAAAAAGGTAACTTTTTATTTTGAACTCGAAATGAAACCCACTGCCTGTCGTCCATAGCTAATTACCCCCATTCTGAACACAATGGGATATGTATCGTAAGCTGATTCGGTTGTTTCGATCAGTTTCCGTCAAAATCAACATATAACTCTATATATTGAATTTGAATGCGCATTTCAATTTCCCGGGGTCACATACTAACTCGAAAAATTCCAGAAAAATATTTTCTAGCTTCGTATTGACGATACGGTCCTAACAAAACTAATTTCGCCGAATTCTGAGACCGTTTGAAAAATGGCCATTTTCCAGTCGATTAAAATCAACTGAAACTGGTCAAACGCGTTTTCCTTTGCCACGCTCACATATTGATTCGAAAAATTATGAAATTTGAAACCTAGCAATAATTTGACATCACGGATCCAACAAAAGTGGTTTCGTCGAAATCCGAGGTCGTTTGCAAATTGGCTATTTTTAAGGGCCTGAATTCCATAACGACTATTCAGAATTTTCAACTGGACCTATCTTTTGATTCCCGCTATGAAATTTCGATTTTTCGGATTCGTTGGAAATATAGTCACAATTAGATTCCATTATTTTTGGTTTCACTAAAACCCGGTTTATTTTGCACCCCGGTACATTCATTTGAAGTTTGAAATCGAATTATCGAACTACTGCGCCATTTTCAATTCCTTTTATAATTAAAATAAATATTTATATTCTAACGACGATCTATATAAATATATTCGTTCGAATTCTATTCAAAATAAATTTCTCGTCGTTATTATTTAAAATAATTCATTTTAAATAATCAAAATTCGCTAAAATAAAAATTTTAAACTGGCCCAGATTTCCGGGTTATTACAATTTTCCCCCACTTAAAACTTTTCGTCCCCAAAAATGAACAAATCCGAAAGTTTTTTTAAATACCAACTCAATTTTCATTATTTTCACTACGGCTTAAGTTTTTCAACTTTTCAGTTTCTAAGAACTTTTCAAAAATTTGGCTAACACCCTAAATTTTTGAAAAATTTCGCCATAACCTCCCCTGCACCGGGAGCACGGGAAAATCCCGAAATTGCCATACAGGCCTTCTGATCTCAAAAAGAAAAAGAAAAAGCCAAGCGGCTAGCCAATCGGCTCATAAAATCCTCATCACCCAAACAAAACAGTAAATTATGATAAACATGTACCTATTTGTCGGGCAAACAAATTTTATTCTCTGCTCTAGCCTCCTTGCTATGACCTGTTCAATGTAAGTACATGTATATGCAAGCAAATGCGGCTAATTTTCAATACAATTCAATATTTGATACAAAAAGGCGTAATGGTTCAAAATTATCAAACAAATAAACAAACAACACAAACATCAATCCATTAGTTGATTAGCTTTTGAAATTCATAACTTTGATACATAGTCAAAAATCAGATTTTTGATGCCATATCACAACAATAGGCCCTATCTAATTTTGGTTCTCACAGCAGTCAATAGGAAATATATAGAAAGCCCACTTTCGTCACTCGAACATAAATTCTAATGATGGAGCTCCATCATCAAAGTCATCTCCGGGCGATTAGAGTGTAATTCTATATCTATCTAGTATATTAAAACTTCAAATACACGTTTGCAAGGCGTATATGCAAAATCTTTATATACTGGACTGTCCAAATCAATACAAATAAATAGTCAAATACGAATAATTGATTTAAATTTTAAAACAAAATTGGTTTACATTTTAAAAATATAATCTTCACACTCGTTCTAGGATACTACTGATCCTATCTCTAACGAGTCATTCCCATTGGATATTACTAATCCAATATCTGATGAATTCTTTCGTATGGTTCTAATGTGTCTTGTTCTCTGAGCTTTGTAAACCAAAGCCCTGATACCAAATGCGACGAAAAGGAATTTCGCTCGATCCGAATCAGTCGCTAAACCGATCTAGGCCGTTCGAAACGCCTGATTGTTTTGAGAACACGACAAAATAGAACGCAGACAGAAAAACATTTCATTGTACATTACAACAATTCCATCAGATTACAAGAATATACAGAGTATAAATGAATATTACATTCGATAAATATCAGAGATTACAATACATTACATAACAGCGGAAAATAATATAATACACAACTGAAGGAGATATACGGATACAAAGCTTTATGGATATCGTTCCAGCTGTAAACCAGGATCATGTGAATCATAAATCTGCAAAACCAAAACTACTAGCTGCCCGTGTCAAAATAAGGGCACCCAGAGTTTAGGTTAAAACAATAAACTCCAGGTCAGTCATGGGACTGGTGTGAGAACTAAAACAATTATTAATCTTTATTTTAAAGTTCGGTAAATCAAGGGACCACGCCGTATAGCACGGAACGGATTTCCTCCCCAGAATACCAATGCATAAAACAAGCAGCGCAATGCTAAATAAAGAAAAATGAAGCTGTTATAAGACCCAGGTCCTATCACACAATGCAACGCAAGCCGGGGGATAGGGTTTTCCCTTATAACAGTCAAGAATGCTTGATACGTTTAAAACAAATCATTTGATACTATTATAAGTGCATAGTGCATAAAACAAACTTCAAATCATAAGTATCAATCATAGACAGCATGGGTACCATATATCATGTCGCCATACTAGGCTCTACAAATAAAACCGCAAATGTCACGTATTTGGAAACTGGATTTCCGTCTATGAACCGAGGCAAAAGATAGTCCTCTACCGATTCGAGACTGCCTAGCCTGACCCTCAGGATCAGAACGCATCAACCCTTTGGATCGTCAGGGCCGGTCCACCGATGTGGATTATTATGCCTGAACACTACGTTTCCCCGCCCTTTGGGGCGTAAATGAGCCAACGAATGACTCCATCGGTCCCGGATCGACCGATATAACCGAGGCGCCTCGCAACAGCAACAACCACATAAGTCAAACTCGTCAGGGCGTGTAAAACCACTGACGCCACTTCTAGCTAGGAAGAAATGCATGCCCTCTCAGAGGCCCTCTCCCGTTTTTGGTTCATACCGGGTGTGAAACCCGCGAAGTAAACGTTACACAAAGCTACGCCACAAAGGCCGTGCTTCGATCATCAACCACAAGACTTTGCTTTTCAACAGAAGCCTTGATCATTTGTCACTTAGGCATGCCACACAGGCAATTCACTCTATGCGTTTGATATCCATCAGTATATAACCCCTGAGCTCGTACGTCTCAGAGAAGGGCATTAAGCAAGAGAATAAATTCTCCGCCGCCAAACAGATATATATTTAATGGAAATCAATCACACAGACTAAAATCCAATGTCAGACACATAGTCCATTTACAAGTTCGTTCTGGGTCTGAACGAAACCGGAGGCACCAAGTACCCCGCATATCCATCGATCTCCAAGTACATCTAGACGATCACCAAGTACGTCTGGACGATCACCAACTGTTTCCATCTTCTTGGGTGTACAACCCAATCAAGATCATCAGTAATTACCCAAACGACGTGAAGACCTCCGGTCTTCAACCACCGTCTTCATCTTCGACACCACGTCGAATCAGTTAATCAGAATGGGATAAACCCGGTCTTTCTGAACAACTCGCGTATATATATAATAAACACGTGTTACACAAACACAACATACGCCTCTTTCCAATTCAGAATATTCTTTTATTCAAATATTCTTATATTTTGGGAAAGGTTCCCATTAATTTTATCAAAGATAAATTCTTTAAATTTATTCTTTAATCTTCTTTGAATATCAATACAAACTAGTCGGGATTAGCGAACCACACCGAAGTAATCATTTATTTTAATTTCCCAATCCCAACCTATTCATCCCATGAAGTAAAACTGGTCATACTTCATATCTAACACCACGGTGTTATCGGTAAATTCAATTACCATTTCACGTTCAAATCTAATTAAAGATTTAACTATCGCCTGGAGTAAAACTGGTGATACCCCATTTTCGATCATTTCAATCTAATTAAAGATTCATTAAAACTCCATTTAGTTTTAATCTTCACAGAAATCAATATCCTGTCTTTAACTGGGTTAAAGAACCAATGTCATTTAAAACACGACCCGCAATATACCCAAAATCACATTCATTAATTATCGGGTTAAAGAACAAGTGTTATTTAAAACACTGTTCACGATAAACCCAAAAATCAATATCAATTCAATTAAATATTATTTAATTGGTACACTTCATTAAATCTAAATAAAAAGATTTAATCTTTTCTCAACTGGGCTTAAGAACAGTGTTAATGAAGACACCATTCACGACAAACCCAAATCACATTTGATATTAAATACAAGGCTCTGAATAGAAAATATATCGGCTTATATTCAACATCAAATTCTATGACCAACAAATATCATATTGGAAATAACGATATATATATATATATAAATATATATCTTTCAAATTTCCTTAACAACATCTGTATAATCACGAAATCCAACATCGAAATATTCCAAAGACAATTTCGATTCAAATCCATTCCAATTCAATTATTGGAAATTCTGGTTATATTTCAAAACCATTTCAGACTCACTTTATTTATCTTAAAAATAAATAAATTACTATTCTAGTTCAAAACTAGTTCACTTCGATAAAAATCTATTTTTATCTTTTCAAATATGGAGTTTTTCATCCCAAATTTTCCCAAATCATTTCTTATGATTTTACATAAATTATTGATATTTTTAAAAAATTTATCAAGGCCCGGACAGTCGATTTCCATCAACGGCCATCGAACTGCACTTACAACGACCTTTTCCAAATTTGATTTGGACATAATTCCAAATCTAACCGTTAGATTTCAAATTTCTAATATTCGTTAGAAAGCTCTTTTCAATACGAACCCAACGGTTCCAGTTTTAGGAGAATCCGACGAGCGGATCTCCCGTAATATCCGTTCGAAGTCAATGGTCGAAATTCGCGAACTGCCGCGGCGCGGTGCATTCTATTCAGGCCAATTTATTATATATATATAATATACTTCGTCGATTTCAATTTAAAACGTGCTTTATAAATCGTTTTAAATTCATTTTCAAAATGGTTTCAACTTCATATTCAATTTCAAATCAAAATTGAATATTCCAATATAAATTCGTTTTAAATTCATTTCAAATTGATTTCAAATTGATTTCAATTCAATTTCAATTTAATTCAAATGCAATTCCTTTCGATTTCAATTCGAATTCAATTCTATTCAATTTCAATTCGAATTCACTTCTATTCAATTTCAATTCGAATTCACTTTTATTCAATTTCAATTCGAATTCACTTCTATTCAATTTCAATTCGAATTCACTTCTATTCAATTTCATTTTGAATTCATTTCTATTCAATTTAATTCGAATTTCAAATCTTTTCAAAATTTCATATGTTGAAATCACTTTCGATATTCGTTATAAAATGAATAAAATCGATATAAATATCGTTCACGTCAAAATGGCGTAAATCTAATCAACACGGCTTCATATATTCATATTTTCAAATATTCTATTTCGAATATTTCTATTTCAAATATTTCTATTCAAATATCTCTTTTTCAAATATTTCTATTTCAAATATTATATTTCAAATATTTCTTTTTCAAATATTCTATTTTCAAATATTTCTACTTTCAAATATTTCTACTTCTAAACTGGAATGAGGCCCAATCAATTACCATATAATGTTAATTATATGGGTTTTCTACAACACATGTATACAATAACAACGATGAATAATCAACCATCATCCAAAGTGCATTCTACACTGTATAAGCATCAAATATAAATATTCAACGCTTATAACAGTCTGTCAATCAATCGATCGACATACAACTAAACAATCGGGATTCGTGTACGTCAAATATCATCCCGATACCCGTGTGGGGTTTCAAACAATCAAACACAGATTTTATTTGTGCAGTTGGGCGATGTGTAAAATTTATCGTCCCAATCAATATCAGTCAAATGTGTGTATATAAACAAATCGTCCGATTTATTTATTTTTATTTCATTTCATATACATGTTAAAAATTCTATTTTTAACTATAAAATATTTCTAACTATATAATATTTTATTTCATTTCACATCACATCACACAATCAACTACACATCAAAATCAAACAAACAAGCATACAAGCCATCCATGGTCTGTGGACGACGGGTGTCGGGTGCTACTAAACACCGTCTGCATCCTAGTATATATTTTAACTAGAAAACAAAATTAAAAAGTGAGAAGTTCTCACAGAATAGCTAATCCAATCCCACGACTCTTCTTAGGTAGAAATCTTCGCCGTTCTTGCCTCTTGTCACTTTCTTTGCCTGTATTCTCTACATATGTAAAAATCGAATTTTTACTTTGCAATTCAATATATAAAAATCGAATTTTTTTACTTCGCTATTCAATATATAAAAATCGAATTTTTACTTCACTATTCAATATATAAAAATCGAATTTTTACTTCGCTATTCAATATATAAAAATCGAATTTTTACTTCGCTATTCAATATATAAAAATCGAATTTTACTTCCCTATTCAATATATAAAAATCGAATTTTTACTTCGCTATTCAACATATAAAAATCAAATTTTTACTTCGCTATTCAATATATAAAAATCGAATTTTTACTTTGCTATTCAATATATAAAAATCTTCCACTATTCAAAATATATAAATCTCGCCTTTGCCATCAAAAAAATCTGGTTTTTATACGATTTAAAAGTCATATATTTATTGCTCTAAAAACTGAAAATGAAAATAAAAATAAATGGAAATAAAATAAGCACTTATAGCGACCTGCTGGAGGAGGGAATGGGGGCGGCTCGATCGGAGTGGAGGAGATAGGTGGAGGCGCGCTACAATGGGGGCCTGCAGTTTTTGGCAGAGGAGGAGAGGAGGTAGCGGAAGGGAAGAAGGGGATGGAGGGGGCTTCGCTGGCGGCGGGGGTCGATGGGTGGCTCGCTTCTCTTGTAGGGAGTGGCGACAGAGGGTCTCGCGCGAAGCGCTTGAAGAGGAGAGAGGAGGGACTGAGAGAAGGTGAGGAGATGGAGAGAGGGCGACGTCGATGTGGGAGGGGTCGGCGGTCATCTCGATGGTTGTGGTGGTCCTGACGGGGGCGCACGACGAGATTAGGGCTCAGCCTTTTTTTTTCTATTTCGATTGTAAACGGCTGAGGAGATATGGGGTTGAAGGAGAATTATATTATATAAATGTATATATTATTTTATTTTTAACCTTCAAAAAGGTAACTTTTTATTTTGAACTCGAAACGAAACCCACTGCCTGTCGTCCATAGCTAATTACCCCCATTCCGAACACAATGGGATATGTATCGTAAGCTGATTCGGTTGTTTCGATCAGTTTCCGTCAAAATCAACATATAACTCTATATATTGAATTTGAACGTGCATTTCAATTTCCCGGGGTCACATACTAACTCGAAAAATTCCAGAAAAATATTTTCTACCTTCGTATTGACGATACGGTACAAACAAAACTAATTTCATCGAATTCTGAGCCCGTTTGAAAAATGGCCATTTTCCAGTCGATTAAAATCAACTGAAACTGGTCAAACACGTTTTCCTTTGCCACGCTCACATATTGATTCGAAAAATTATGAAAATTGAAACCTAGCAATAACTTGACATCATGGATCCAACAAAAGTGGTTTCGTCGAAATCCGAGGTCGTTTGCAAAATGGTTATTTTTAAAGGCCTGAATTCCATAGCGACTATTCAGAATTTTCAACTGGACCTATCTTTTGATCCCCGCTATGAAATTTCGATTTTTCGGACTCGTTGGAAAGATAGTCACAATTATATTCCATTATTTTTGGTTTCACTAAAATCCGGTTTATTTTGCACCCGGTACATTCATTTGAAGTTTGAAATCGAATTATCGAACTACTGCACCATTTTCAATTCCTTTTATAATTAAAATAAATATTTATATTCTAACGACGATCTATATAAATATATTCGTTCGAATTCTATTCAAAATAAATTTCTCATCGTTATTATTTAAAATAATTCATTTTAAATAATCAAAATTCGCTAAAATTGCCAAAATAAAAATTTTAAACTGGCCCAGATTTCCGGGTTATTACATTGATGATCAAAGCACTGCCTGTGTGGCATAGCTTTGTGTAGCATTGATTCGTGAGCCTCACACCCCGTTTGTGAACCAGAAACGGGAGAGGACATCAGGGAGGGCATGCGTTTCTTTCTAGCTAGGGTGGTGTCAGTGACCTACCAGCCCTGACATTTATATTATTTTCACCTGTGTGGTTGTTGCTGTTGCGAGGCGCTTCGGATATATCGGTGACTATGTGGAGCCGACGGAGTCATTTGGCTCACTTACGCCTCAAAGGGCGGGGAAACGCAGTGTTCAGGCATTTTAATCCACATCGGTTGACCGGCCCTGACGATCCAAGGGCTTGACTGAGTACTTGTCTTGAGGCTCGGGCTAGAGAGTCTCGAATTCGGTAGAGGACTATCTTTTGCCTCGGTTCACATATGGAAAATCAACTTCCAAATACGTGACTTTGCGGTTTTGATTGTAGAGCCTAGTATGGAGACATAGTGGTATGTAGCACTTATGCCGTCTATGGTTGATACTTATGATTGAAATTGTTTTTGACACTATACACTTATAGTAATAATAAAAGAAATTTCATGTATCAAGCATTCTTGGCTATTATAAGGTAAAAACCCTATCCTCCGGCTTGCGTTGCATTGTGTGATGGGACATGGGTCTTATAATAGCTTCATTTTTCTTTATTTAGCATTGCGCTGTTGTTTTATGCAATGGTATTCTTAGGAGGAAACCCGTTCCGTGTTTTACGGCGTGGCCCCTTGATTCACCTAACTTTAAAATAAAGATTAATAACTATTTTAGTTCTCACACCAGTCACATGACTGACCTGGAGTTTATTGTTTTAACCTAAACTCTAGGTGCCCCTATTTTCCACACGGGCAGCTAGTAGTTTTGGTTTTGCAGATTTATATTCACAGGATCCTGATTTACAGCTGAAGCGGTATTCGGAAAGCTCTGTATCCGTGTATCTGTTTTCATTTGTGCTTTGTATAGTTTTTCCACTGTGATGTATTTAAATGTAATTTAAATCTCTGATATTTTATGTGTAATATTTGTTTATACTCTGTATATTCTTGTATTCTGATGAATTGTTGTAATAAACAATGAAATATTCTTCTGTTTGTGTTCCGATTTGTCGTGTTCTCAAAACAATCAGGGGTTTCGAACGATCTTGGTCGGTTTAGTGATCGATTCGGATCGACCGAAAATTCCTTATCGTTACAAAGGTCTAGAATAATGTAACAAAACCTTAAATGAGTACACAGATTAGTATGAAAATAATATTGAAATTTTCATGAGTAGGATGAGTTATGACACATTTAATTCATGAGGACAAGGGGAATTGTAAGATGAGTTTTTATGATTCAACAAATTTATAAGTAAATGTATTTTGTTAAAGTAACAATGAGTGCATCTTGTAAAAGGTGTACAAAATATAGGTGAAACACCTTATTTGTGCTACCTATTTTAATAAAGAAATGAGAAAAAATATTACTTTACAAAAAATGCAAAATTCCTTCGTAGAAAAGATTTTTAGAAACTTGGTCTGAATAGTTCCTCTTGAAAAAAAAAACAAAAGTAAAAAGTATCTCCAATGTATTAAAGTGCATATTCGTTAAAATATAATAAAGAGCGCAGTAATGGAACAACTGCGGTAATGGGAATATAAGAAGTGGATAGGAGGTAGTTGGTCCTATCTACTCCAACAATTTTTTAAGAAGGATTTAGAAGAGATAATTCTGATAAAAATAGTTTAGTGAAATAAATAATCTTTTGAAAAAGAAAAAATTAGTGTATAAAGCAAGAAATGGATAATACTCTAAAAGTGAGGAACGATATACAAAATTTAAGAAAAAGAAGATTCAAGAAGGATGTTTTCAGAGTAGATAATGTTCAAATTCAAGAAGAATTAAAGCAAATTTCAGACCCATACGTTTATGTGAAAATGATAGAAAGAGATATGTTTCACATAAATACAAATTAAATAAGCATACATGTCAATAGAAAAATATTATTTAATTGAGTTCACATGAAAACTTGTAATATAATGACAAAGGATTGAATTTACAAAAAAGTCTTAAAACTTGCAAATTTGAAATAGAAAATAAATGGACTGAAAGGGAATAAGCTTGGTTTCTTGCAAATAACTAATGGCATAAGTTATAATTGAGAAAAGGTTGACAATATATTACATTAATTCATGGCGAAATAGGGGCTATTGAATTTAAATCTACTGTGATGATAGTAACTTGTCATGGGAAAATAGAATAAAATGGTATGTATAATAGAATATAGGCAAGACTCGGTCAAGAGGATTAGGGTGAGAGCCCAACTAGATTTTGCGTTTGAAGGGCCTAATAACAGACAGAGACCGTCATGGGGTAGGTAGGGGCCTAAGAGAGTAAAGTGCGAGAAATCTTTAGGAGAGGTTTCTAAGCTATCTTGGAGGCAACTTCGGAGCTAAAACCAAGTTTAAGATTTCATAGATGCAACCTAAAATAAGATTTGTATTTTCTTTCCATTAAGTGTTGTATCAGGTGTCATAGAAATTAATGCTTATTAGTAAACTATCATTTTTATATGCTTCTATAATGATCACTCAAAAAGAAAGTAAAGAATGTGTGTAACTAAAAGGAGTTTGGCAAAAGAAAATGAGAAACTAAAATGAAAAAACAACAAATTTAAATATAAACATAATAGAAAATTATAATAATAAGAAACATAAGACTTGAAGAGAAAACGAAACTCTTCCATACTAAGTTTGGAAAATAATAAAAAAAATTCCTACGTAAACTATGCTTGAAAAAAATAGGAATTTTGCTAAATAACTAAGAAAATTTTTAAGTATAGGGAAAATGTGCGTAAAAATAAAGAGGATAATACGGAGTTTTCCATTTTATGCCTTTCTAACATATGAAATCGAGTTCGAAAATTAGTTTTTTCTAAAATTAAAACAAGTAAGTTGTTTGCTAGGTTTTGGATGGAATTGTTTTTACTGAACTGCGCTCTTATTCGGTACGAATGGAGGGCAAATTGGATGAGAAAATATTTTGTTTTTTTTTTGAAATATTGCATTCGTATAGAATTGCAAGTATATTTAGCGTGTTTGCATCATGTTTTGAAAATAATTTTTAAAAGAAAAGAGCATTCATATAATAGGTACTGCCTAGAAATTCATTTTCATTCGTAGATTTTATGATATACTGCACTTTGCACAAGGACATGAATGACTGTAAAGTTGGATGTACACATGATGGATGTGAATTATGTGCGGAATCACATAGGCTTACCCATACCGAATTTTGGGGATGAAATTTCCTAAAGGGTGGGAGAATGTGACCCCCCGCATTTGTAATAGTTAAGTTATAAAATAAGTTTGCAAAATTTTTAAAAGTTAGTTGTGGGAATTCACCATTGTGTCCATGATGATTTTTTGATCAATTTACATTTATAGTTTGCAGAAATCAATATTAAAATGAAGAAATTATCGTAGAGCAAAAATTTTAATTTAAAATATATTGGCTAGGTCAACCCATCATGGTCAAGTCGACCCGCCAATATTCCTAGACACAACTGTGTCCAGGTATGAGAGCGTGAGGAGAATTTTATATTTTCAACTGACACGGCTTCTTCCAGTTAGTTGATTTGCAAATCTGGAGGTTTTGATTGGCTAAATGACATGGGATAAGATTAAATCTTGAAATTCAACTGTCTGACGTCTGGTTACAATATAAATAAAATCATAAGCCTACCGTTTCACCCATAAAACAATCTTTTCCCTTTCGGGGTTCTCTCTTCTGAGACGAACCTCAATTAAATTTTTTCAGGGAAAGATTTATATAATAAAATATTTATAATCAGCTTTGTAGACGTAATCTGCAGCATCCACGGAGAAGAGCTTAAGACTACAGGTGAATGGTTTTAATTATATCACTTTAAATAATGGTATATAACATCATTTGATTCATATCATAATTAGTTAAATCTGACGTAGTTTAATTAGAAATATTTACAGTAATTTAATTCCAGTTGTAATTAGTTAATTTTAAAGCGGTTTAATCAGAATTATTTACAGTAATTGTTATCTGTAATTACAATGAAAATCTTGGCAAATTCAAACTATGTGAATATTATTTGTTTCGAATAAAACTTGAAAAAAAATATGTATCATTAGAATAAAAGAATTGTAGAAAAAGGCATAAGCTGAAATGTTATAAATTTATAGTAATTATGTCAAAATTTAGGGAATGAATTAAGAATGGGAATTAAAATATATCAACTAAATTGGAAGTTAGAATAGCCTAGATTGGTTGGTTAAGGAAAAGGATATATTTGCATAGTTTAATTCTTAAGAAAGATGGTAAACATATTTGCAAGAATAAAAGAAAAGAAGATGGATCACTGTAAAACAAGAATTTAGCCATATTTTACACTATCTAGTAATTCAGAAATAAATAAAAGAAATGTTTTGCAATCATAGGTTAGTCTTTGTAGAATTGTTTCATATTAAATGTTGAAAATATATTTTAGCACATTTTCTTAAACAACCAAATGGAATAAATATAACCACCCAAAGTAAAACTTACAAAAATGGTAAGTAAAAGAGTAATATAATTGAAAGATGTTATATGAAGAAAAAGTGCAAGAAATCAAGTAAAACACTTGATAACCCAGAAAAGAGCAAATAAACTGTAAGATTAAGATAAACTATTATAGTATAAAAAATAAAAAGTAATAGGATCATTATGATAAATTTTTTTACATGTAGGCATAGCTCCAGGACTGAGATTGTCATAGAAAGAAATAAAGGGAAAGCAAGAACAATATCATAAAAATAAGAAAAATTAAGCATGTAAGAAAATATTAGACATAGGGTCTAACGAGCACTACAAGAAAAACCGCATTTAGCAGCGGAAAAATCCGCTTTTAATCCATCGCTAAACAGACCTTAGCGATGGATTTCCTACTTAATGGTGTTGTCGGTAAAAACCATGACGTTATTTGTGTCAGATTTTGCGACGGAATTTAGCATGAGTTTTCCAACATATTTCCGTCATTTTACTAATTTTAAAATAAAAATAAAATTTTATTTATTAATTTAATTTTAATTTATATACCGACTATTTACCGACGGATAATTAATTTATAATAAAATATTATTTATAAAAGACGTTGGTAAATCCTTGCTAATTACCAAGGGATTAGCGATGAAAATTAAATTAAGGTAAACTTAACCTCCCTTTTTTGTTGGTAATTCGCTGCTATTCCCCTTCTAATCTCTGTGTGTGTGTGTGTGTGTGTGTGTGTGTGTATATATATATATATAATCACACATAATGTGTTCCATTCAATACACAATCCTAATGTTAATACAACACAATTAATATGAACACACACATCTCATAATCAATGTATTATATTAATCACTCATCTCATAATCAACATTCAATATTACATTTTTTTTTCCAAATAGAATATTTTCTAATCTTATTCTACTGTCGTTAATTTTACATACGTTATAACAAGAAAATCAATATCATCAATTCATCAGAACAAATCTACTGATTAACTATTCACAACCTTCCTTCACTCAAATTCATTCCTTGCAATCATGCCATTTCTTTTCGACCATCCACGGATATACTTCACTTTTTTTAAGGGATATACTTCACTCACCGTAAATTAGCATCTGCCATTTCTTTAAGAGATTGTTCCAAATCATCCAGTTTTTGCACCTTAGATATAATTAATACAACTAACAAGAACCCAACCTGCAAATTCATACAATTAATAAGATACATTTTCAAAAAACTAAATTGATTAGAGGAAATAATAAGATGCTTAGTAAATGGCATAATGAGATGACCACTATACATATAATACTTACCAAAAATATCTTTCTACATCTGCATAAATAATTACAGGCGAATCAGTTGTATATTATTATAGATACTACCAATTAAAATGTAGAATCAGTATTGTATAGCAAGCATCAGAAGAAATTTACCTTGCTTGCACCTTAGATATTTTCCAACTGCAAATATGAAGCTCTCCCAAAACAAAGGAGCAACAAAATAGAAAAAAAACAAGCTAAAGTAAGTATTATATGTATACTTAAATAAGGATGGTAACACCCTGCCTCTTCATCTTTTAGGAAAAGTATAACATTTGTAATCTACTCGCTAAGCAATTTAATGAATGTTATTTGCTAAATAAAATAAGAAGAATCCACTGAAAGATGGATATTTAATGAATACTCACCCAACCAAAAATCAGTATTTGAAGAAAAATGAGAAGTTAAGAGGCATACTAAGCGAATGGAGTGCTCGGGCATCCAATATGAGCTGCTATATCACTGCATCACTTAATAAACAAGTGCGAACCTATTCTATGCACACAGAATTGTTAGAATTGTTAGTTAATTAGTGGAAGTTATAGCAGAACAATTAAGGTAACTGTTAAAACAAACATGTTGCCAACTAATGTTGATATTTGTAAAAGGTCATCCAATCGTAAAGACATGTTAACATTTTCTAAGAGCAACACTTTTCATAGGAGACAGAACATTGCGTTATACCATGGACCTAATATTTCAGACAACCTGGTTTCAATATGTTGAACAGATAAATACAATTTTGCTTAAACTTCGAACTTATCATAGGCTCAGAGACCATACGATTTTTAACAGCCAGGAAAACACACAAAAAAAGACAAAAAAGTAATCAGCAACCTATAAAACTTCAATCAACATAAGTCAAATCAAATTTAGTAAACAACCTACCCTCAACGTATAGGGTTCATGAGTTTTAAGTACAGTAGAACAAGCATATAGAACTTTGTTTTCTACCGTCAGTAAAGCCATCCAAGAGACCTTCTATTTATTAGCCTAAAAAATACACTAATTTTCCTTATATGAGTAAACATTCCGAGTCTACAAATGGAAAATTGGCAGATTATCACTGACCCCCAAATTCTAATATTCAGCACATATTATGCTGTCCATTTTATGCACCTATAAAATTGATTGTTGTACCCTGATTCAATCAAAGTTGCAATTTGATTTATCTAAGTTTCCACTTTCTTCATCCTTCAAACATAATATTTCTTGTAGCTTGAAAATCAACATATTTATTGATCTCAATTCAGAAATAGGCGATCAAATTTCATGCATATGGACTACATAGAGTCGACACGACAAACATGCAAATGATTCAGTTATGGAGCACTGAATAGTATTATTTTATGTCATCGTTACTCGTAACAACCATGATGGCAATAATTTATGAAAAAATAGAATTACATAAATTACAATTCACATAATCATCATTACTCATAATCATGTGGATTTCAAGTTATTGAAGGGATTAATATATTGTTCATGGATTATAAATTTGTACCATTTTTGTAATCAAGGGAAAAAAATATACCCAAAAAGTCATATAATAATCCAAATCCTCTTATCATGTCTTAGAAAAATTAAAATGAGTAATAACATTTCTTTGAATGCAATTTTAAGTTAGCACACAATTCTTAATGCCAACATTAGCTAACTTGTTCTTAATTTAGACAAAAACAATCTATAACCCAAAATGATTAAACTCATCTGCAATGTAACAATTAATAAGGTTTATTCAAGAAGTGATCAGAAAAGAAAAAGAAAGGGTCATAAATTGCATGATCGATATAATGAGGAAGAGGTATAAACAAATAAGGACTTGAATCCAGAAAAGAAAACAAACATACCTTGAATTGAAATCCATGGAGGAGAACAGAAAACACCTATCAGGTGCTCAGTATACTGAGTAGAGTAAAACTGCAAAAGCAAAGTAAGAAATGAAAAAAATAAAATAAATTATTTATTAATGAAGCAGTTTTAAATTGCTAAATAAGACCAATACCTATTTGGAGCCAAACATGCTTTAGCCACCTCATAATCTGCATGTCTAAAATTTCAAAATATGGCTTGAATTCAACACCATTGCAAACAAATGGTTAAAAATTATCTCAGCTCAGTTTTCTCATAATACAATATTATGGAAACGTCATTAAGTCATGTAGATATTGGATTGTGTGTTGTTCCAGGTTTTGGAGTTCAATTTTTATATGCAGTGTGTATTAGTTGAGCCACCATGATAAATCTTCGAAGATTAATAGCATAGATTTCATGCTCTTGCTTAAATTGTTGTATAACAAAGAAAGAAAAAAAATATGAGTTGCGGTACTACATATTTTTGAACTAACATAACCATTTTCTATGTCATTACAGTACACATAATGCATGTAATAAAAATGTAAAATAAGTCAAGAAAGAATAATCCATACATGCATATTGCAAGACCAAAATCTAATACACTTCTGTTAGTGTATCACTAGACCAAAACAAATATTTATAGTACTTAAAACCATGGAAACCAAGAATGTGATTATCGATTTTTTTCTTGACTATTAACTACAAATAAGATAAATTCTAGAAATATGTAATCATGGGTCATGCCTCTTCTTGATATAGTGTTATTCCAATCAAGCTACAGTGAAGCTACACCAAAAGCGTAATCAAACCATAAAATCGAAGATGTTGTCATAGCACATAATGATGATATACCATTTGCGTTATTACTATTATCAAATTATTAAATTACATTAAATGTTTTGAAGTTTAAAATTTCCTCGTATCTCCCTTCTAACTCATACACACTCATGCTACCATGCTAAATAACGATGATAAAGCATATAACTGGGTGGAATTCTACTTATAATCTAATATAATAATGAATTCAATATTAAAACACAAGAAAAAACATTGAAGCAAAGCGATTAAATTACTGTTTATCGTTTAATAGCTAAAAGCAGTGGCTTAGCCACCGTTTAATTCTCCTAAATATACTTTTCAAAAAAAAAAAAATGGATATTTATTACAAGAAAAGCGATTAAGTCGCTGGAGATGCTTGAATCGAGTCGTCCTTAAAATCAAAATATAGCCATCGAAGTCGCTGAAGATCTTGAAATCGAGTCGTCGTCGCTTGAAACCGAGCCTTCCTTAAAACCAATTTTTATTAATCATCACATGGTTAATGCATATTGGCCAAATGTACACCTCTGTGCAACATTTAGTTCTTGCATAAATTAAAACGTAACTGAGATTATGAATGAGTATATAGGCCTATTCATTCTTTTACCTTATGTGCTTCAACATATGTATTTAGCTTATGCATTTATAACTGAGTATAGGCCTATTCTTTTACAATTTTCAACTAAATTATGAATGATTATTTGGAAAATTACATTCAGTTCCTATTCTAAAAGGAACTGATTATTTGGAAAACTATTCATTCATAACTGTGTATAGTTAACTGCACATGGATCATGAATGAACTGTAAACATTTAAAACGATGGCAATGCTTTGCAAATTAAACCACTGAACTGATTATTACACTGCTGAACTGATTAACATGGATAATGTTTTGATACGATAACAAATTTCATATCGGCTTATGTTTTGATACGATAACAAATTTTAAGTAGTTTCACTAATATATAGTGCTAAAAGATAATGCCCCAGTAACATTAGTTTCAAAACATATATTTAACCAGTGTAGCATAACAATTTTATAACCAAATTTTATTAAAATCTCTATTTCGTTCACACGACAATTGAAATGCGAATCATTTCAACAAAATTAACAGTACTAAAATTTTATATACCATGTAAAATTATCGATCAATTTAACTTTTTTTTGGATAAATATGATTTTGAAATTTAAGCAACCAAATATAAAACCCAATGCACACTCGTGCGCGCACACACTCACACACTTACTCATTGAGCTATCAAGAAATAAGCCAAAAAAAAAAACCAACAACATCATGTCATAATATTGCAGGCAACATGCAAGGTACTGGCATTGACAGCTATGAATATGATCTATGCTCTACCGTAATAACATGTTTAGTGGAGTTTCTTTTTTGAATTCACTAAAATTTATCAACATCATAACCCTATATTATGGTTATACATTTCATTATGCGAGTTATAATCTATTGTAGTGGCATGTGCGATGTGAACTTGTATTTAAAATCCTGTATAGCGTATTGATGTTAACTCTTTGTGTTATTTAAGATCAAAAAATTAAAATGTTCTCGCAAAAGGAATGTACACCTATTTGTATCTTCAAATTGTCACGAATTAATTTTGTTCACCAATGCTCGATATTACCAAAATCCATCAATCAAAATTTATGTTTAGGATCACAGTTTTGACGTTTTTTCTTCAATGAAAATAATGACATAAGAAAAAAAAGGCAAACAGTTAACACTTATGGTAGATTATCGACGGATTACATGTAAGATGACCACACTTGACTTGCAAACCGAACGTGATGGGATAAGTGCAGGATATTTCACATGGTCACAAAAGACACCACTAATGGTATAGATTTAATTTCTTTATAAATGGTAAAGGTTTATGACGCAGATGTCGTAAACTAAATATTATTTTTAAATTTAGAAATTACCGTCAGTGGTGTTGCCTTCACGGATTGATAGCAGCCAACGTAAACAGTTAATCAAGCTGTCAAAACCACATTTATATTGGGCTCCACGTTCACAAGTGGTGGACATGTAAGAGCTGCAAAAGTAAAAATGTGAGCTGACTATTATTTCAGGCATATTTCTAGCAGTATGGCCAAAAGCAACTTACTCAGTGCTCATAGGCATAGTAAGATAGCACTGCAGAGATAATAAAACTAAAAGCTGGCAAACTAGAAGAAGAAAAATATTATCAAGAACATGACAATTTTCTGAGGCTTTTCCCTATATAATAACCAATAAGTGTATACGGCCATAGAACCAAAACACGTAGGACTTCCCTTTACAAAAATGGATCAAAGCAATACTAATCCATTACCAATGCAATGCCATGTATACATATTTTCATAACAAATCTCTACCGGTATAGCAGTTCACAAATGAGTGATAAAAAAGGGAGTTTGATTTGATACAACTCAGTTCATAATAAGCAGAACTTCGATTATCATTTTAAAATAAATTCAAGGTAAATGGGTTACAAACTATATTTTGCTGTATCACTCAAAAATGGTGTATTACATTTAAACAAAATCCTTACTTTTAAATAGGGTGGTGAAACAGGCACCACAAAATCATCATGCGTTTCTAACGAAACTTCTGTTCTTATATGTTTAATTTAACAAGCGCGGAACCTTTTCCTTTATGGTGCTAATATTAAAAGCAATGCAATATAAAAAATTGGCATGTCAGTGTGATACCACAAAATTTTTGGTGAAACCTTTTAGTCATGGTAATTTTTTAATGTAAAATCATAAAGACCATTAATAAGTAATAGCACTACTTTCCAGAAGAAGAAAAAACCCTCCTCTTTTGCATAACTCTTAGCTTTGTAATAGGAAAATGCATAGGGGATTTGATGAAGGCAACTACAATAACTGTAATATCATTGTAAGGTTAAACTCTATTCTAATTTCTAAACAGGGAACTTTTTTTAGTTAACAGTGTCAGGTAAGCAAAATACTACTCAGTGTAACCTAGATTTAAAAGTTCATATTTTCTTCCAAATTAACTTTTTAATATACTATTACTTCTCATTTGCCCCATTTTCTCTTCATTCATTCGCTTATTTGAAAGATTAACAAAATAATAAATCAACGAGACAAAAGTAGTCCATATAACATGAAAAATCAACAAACACTTTACCTTCACCTAATCATGGTGCTAACAATCTCAAAAAATCAGAATCATCATCACTTGAATAAAAAAGATAAAATCAAGGATTACCTTCAGAATCGTTGTTGGGAGCTTCTGTGGAAAGTTAAAAAAAGGCGAGAGAAGGAGGAGACAATCTGCCGAAATTAAAGTCGCTTCCTTTCCTATATTATATTCCATGATCAGCTGATTTAATTTTTCCATCATCATCTTCGAAACTGTGAATTTGATGGCAAGTTGCCTATAGACTACAAGTCATGGAAGATGTAAAATTAAACTGCAGTAAGCTTTAAAATTCATGGATGGAATTGGTTCTTCTTTGGAAATTGGGTTTTGATTTGGGGATGAAAGTGGTTACGTTTGAGTAAGGGTTCGTGATTCAACGGTGAAAGGTTGTGAGAGCGTAGGACATAATCCAAGAGAAAAGAATTGTTTGGTCGAACTTCCCTGGACTGTAATCAAATCGAACGGCTTCCATTCACCGTCACACGGATCGAAAGAAAATCCAATGACTAATAGCATTTGCTGCATTTTTCAATGAAATATACAAATTGATAATGTGGGACATGCTGTGAAGTATATCAGATTTCTATGATATATACATACAAATTGATAACCTGTGACTTGCCGTGAAGAATATCATATTAAATAAAATAAATAATAAGATGATTAAAATGGATGTTTTCTATTTAATTTTAATTTTCTTGAAAACAAAGGAAAAAAGATAAATAAAATTCAAAATTATAAGCTCTTTTAGATTTGAATTATTTCAATATTGAAAGAAATAACCTTAAAATTCAATTTCTTTTAAAATTCGCTCTTATGTGGTAAAGTAGTTTTTTGCAGAAGAAATAATTATCTTAAAAAATTAACAAAATTAAACATTTTTTTCCTAACAACCAACTAAAGCTTTAGAATGGTCAAAGCACGTTGTCTATCAAATACATTAAAATAATGTCAAATAAGCGTTGTTGAATAAAGCAAACTTTTCATAATACAAATGCATTATTGTTGAAAATAAGATTTTACGACCATTTTGAAAACATGGTGATATGACTTTCTTTTACGACATCTAGTTTCAAAAGTTATTTACGTAGATCATTTACAACGTTCTCTTAGATAAATGTTAAAAATGAGCTATAGTTCAACAACACTTTGTTGAACCGTCGTTAAATCGCTGTTGGAAAATGGTTATTTCTTGTAGTGATCGTGTATTTTATAAACTGTTTACAATGAAACCCAAATGATGGAGTAGTAAATTTCAAGTGTTGGAGCCAAATTTCACCTGCGGAGCCAACGTTTAAAAAAAGGTACTTTATTTTAATCGGAATCTATAGAAAATTTTAAAATTAGAATATGAAGTGTTATACAATTTAAATTAAACAATTAAATGAACTTTTTCAATATTTTAAAGTTTAGAAATTTTGGTTATTTCATGTCAAACAATAATTGGTTTTATAAACTTTATGATTTATTTCAAATTTATTCAAGATGATTTCAAATTTTTAAAATTTTCAAAATATAAAATATAATTATCAACTATAATTATAAAATATAAGTATCAACTATAATTATCAACTGTAATTATTAAATACAATTATTTAAAATTAATTATTGAATACTATATATCATTTCATAAATATTAAATTTATTATTAATTATTAAATAATTATTATTAAACTGATATTTTGTTCTCTTGCAAATCTGTCGGAATTATGCTGCAAAATAGCTACGATAATTATTCGTCGGTATTCTGCCTGAATTTGCAGCGGAAAATAGCGGCAGAAATTTTCTGTCGGTAATTTGATGCAATTTGCAACGGTTTAGTGAGGGATGACAGAAGACGACTGTAATAAATAAAAGAAAAAAACTTGAAAAAACAAAAAACAATCCCTTGTAGATCACATGGAAATCCGTCGCAAATTAGCGATGGAAATTTCCGCTTCTAAATATTTGACACTAAATCAGTGTTTTCTTGTAGTGGAGAGATGTGAGATACGTTGGAGCAGTCTAAAGCAGAACTAAAACAATGCCTAACGATGTGGACTACAGTGGATTCATTAGAGAATGTTGATCTATTGAGGCACGTTTATAGCAACACTTTCTGTCCATCGTGGGCTGATGATCTTAGGAAGATCGAGACTAGCTATGCTGAAGATAGAAAGTGCATGCTTCAAGGGAGGATATCCCGAGGATGAACCTTCGATATAGACATAGTTGGGCAGTACGTTGGAGGCAAGTCAGTAGTATCCATCAAGAGGGCATTCCATGGTTGTGTTCACATTAGTGGAAGTCAGAAGACAGATGAGAAACTTTAGGATACAACGTTCGCATCTGCTTGGTTAGCTGGCTTCATGGTCAGTACCCAAAAAGGATAGCAACCGTTGGATGCCTGTCATCGTTATCCAATAACTACCATAGGGAAGATGTGAGTTTAACCAATATGCTAGTGATCCTTCGCAATTGGGACGTTGCACAAAGTGGCAGCACATGTAATCGCCCGTAATTTTTAAATGATAAATATTTAAACAATTTAAATACTAAATGAGCGAATTTGAAATGTAATGACTTTAAGTAAATTTATTAGGCGATTTGAAATAGAATGAACTTGATATTCTAAATCTTGAAGTTTATTGAAATTAAATTGATTTGAAGTTTGATTATAATTCTATTGAATTAGAATGATAATAAGAAATTATTACCGATGGATTTGAGTGTTTGGAAATTAGTTTATATCTACTCGATCATGTGAAAGTAGCCATTTTGCAGACGATCTCAAAATTTGATGAAACTAGTATTATTGAATATGGAATGGTATATTATTGTAAGATTCCAAATTTAGTGTTAAGTGGAGTTCTTATGTGATCATGCGATATAAATGCATATCGAAACATGTTATAAATTATAATATTATTTCAAAAGCTAGATTAAGCATAAGATCGATTTTTTTTTTTTTGAAATTAGTTCTGTTATGTTCGAAATATGAGTTATTAGCTATGAACAACAGCGAGCACATCTCATTTCGAACCAGAAATTTTTGGACTCAATGAACTGTGTTTTGAATGGAGGTTATAAATAGAAGTTAATTTCTCATTTCAAAACCTAGCCTCCACTCCAAAATTAATGGTCCGAATTCATTTCTCATTCCGTCAACAATTAGCAAAAATCGTCAACTGATATTTTTTCCGCTTTGATGAGTGGAGTTCTTCGATAATCGGCTCTCGACCATTTGAGCTCACATGCGGTCGAAATCTAGCCAAAATTGAGAATAAGGCCGTTTCGTATTTTGCCTTGTAGTTCATCGTTGGTGAAATTTCAGGCTGGGGTCCCTGAAGGAGAAAGTTGCATAAGGGACTGGGCTTTCAATCTGGGTATGGTGCAGTGGTGTTTCGTGGTCCAACGACGCATGACATCAAAGAAGAAAGATTCCTGTTCATCTCCAGATCTGCGGCTAGAAGAGACGATTGAAGGGGCGAGGCTTAGTTCCTGGGGTCGAGTTGGAGGCGCGGTCACGACAGCAACGAGAGTTAGGGGTCCAATGCTGTAGAACGACGTCAGTGGGTGAAGTATGAAGGGGAGCGTGTTCGTGACCTAGAAGGAAGGAGGAGGGAGGGAAGGGTTTAAATGTGTTTAATTAAACGTTAACAAAGATGATTAAGATAATGATGATCATTAGTGAATAATTAAAATATTTTAATTCATCGACAATGTTATGACATATGAAACTATTTTATACGAGGTTGGATTTGCACTAAACAAGTTGCATCGAGATGGCATTTGCAAATACTACGCATATGAGTTGAATGGATCTGATTTGTAGCTACATGGATTTTTTTTAAATTTCAAATGCTAGTTTGGAATTGGATAAACCAACATGAAAATGCTGATTAGTGGATGACGAGTAAACTCTTTCACTTTCTAAGATACTTTTATACCATATGATAAATTTCCATTGTTGAATTGATATTAATTTGTGTGATATATTTGAGTGGATGTTTGGATGATTTATTACTTAGCTGGTTTGGTTATGGTTATATATTTCCACCTATGGACATATGACCTTTGACATTACCTGCCTTTAAATTGAAGATTCATCTTATATAAATCAAATTTTATTATGAAATTATTATCCGTATATGTGCTGATATATGAGCTGTGGTGTAAGTGACAGGTTGGAGGGAGTTAACAGGATTCCTCATTGTTTCGGATATTATTTGCTTTCATTTTATACACCCACGAATTGTCTAATCTAAGTATCACTAAAATCTGATTTGGATGAAGTTTGCTGAATTAAATTCGACGTTGTTACGTTATTAAGCTATAAAAAGTATTAGTTAAGCAAAAAAACACCTTTCCTTGATCAAGGCATCCATGTCCTTCCGCCCCCTTTCCGTCCTTCTCTGCCTTTTGCCCTCGATAACCTAACCATCCTCCCTCCTAGATCTATTCCTCCTCCACCACTTCCCACTCCACCAGATCCACCCCTGCCTTATGCCGCAACAATATCTGCGCTTCCATCCGCCACCACCAAAAGGAAATGGACTGCTCTTTTTGGAGCCAAACCTAGTAATGCGGGCTCCTTCACTCCACCGCCTTTCGAACTGGAATTCTCTAGTAAAGCGTTGAAACCCACAGATGAGATCATTAACGCTGGAAAAGACGTCTGGAATGATTACGTTGTTGGGTTTTTTCTCGACAAGCCTCTCTCATTCACCGCTGTGACAACTCAACTGAAGCGTTTGTGGAATCCTTTGGGTGGCGTCAAGGTTAGGTCGACAGGTAAAATATTTTTCTTCCATCTAGCGAATTCCGATGATAAGCAATGTATTTTAACTGTTGACGCAATCAATATCCACAATAAGATATTTACTACCAAACCGTGGAGTGTTGGTACATGTGATATTAGTAAAGGCATTAAGTCTGTGCCCATATGGAACAAACTAACGAATCTTCCACTGTATGCTTGGTCAAAATTGGGTGTAAGCTGGTTAGCCACTAGGATTGGTACCTTCTTGTGCATGGACATGTCAACTGAAAAACTTGATAGGCTTAAAATGCTAAGTGTTTAGTAGAGATTTCTCCTATGAAGAGCTTCCTTCTGATTTCCTTGCTTTGCTTCCTCATGGAACTGAGCAAATAATCTATGTTAATTATATATGGACATAAAAAGTGTGGCCATGCTATTATTAAGTGTGAATCTGAAACTAAGGATAACAGTGTGGAGAACCCAAGGCATGGTTTAGAAAAGGGTATTAAGCATGCATAAGTTACCAAAATAGTTGGAGGTAAAATCAAATCTATTGTCATAAGTGATGTTTGTAACACAAAAAGAACAACTCAACAGGAAAGAAATATAGAAGAAAGTAACTAGAAAACAGGTGGTTGCAAGTGATGTTACTACTGCAGATCAGAAAAAAACATTAGTCTTGGGAATAAATTTAGCATTCTTAGTGCTATTGAGAACAATTCTGGTCATCATGTTGATGACCCAGGTGATGTGCAAAATGGGGAGTACCATGAGGATATCATCAATAATGACAACATTTAGCTTGATAACGATAGGGTGCTTGAGGAAGGAGAGACTAACGAGCTGATTACGTAAGCTTTCTGCTATGATTCTCTGGATTCTGCTTCCCATGAAGGCAATCAAAACAACCAGGTAAATGGTGGAAGTAACTTAATCTTAGAAACTTCCCAACATCTGGATGGAATTTCTACTAGCATGATTGGAACTGAAGTCTTGGATGTTGATGCATAGATTTATCCATTAACTGTTGTAATGAATCGAATTTCCCCGACCTTCGAATCGACCATAAGCCACACAAGTCCGATCCAAATAGACAAAAAAGCTCGGATTATCACGAGAACACGACGCATCAGAACACAAAACAAGGGAACTTATCATTGTTATTGCAATAAATTTACATCAGAGTACAGAATATCAGAGTACAAATAAATACACATCAGAAAAACAAACAACGAAGAATAAATAAATTACAATGCAGTGGAAATAAAATTTCATGAATACAATCATACAATGCACAACTGAAAACAACAATTAACACAGCGAAATAAAATAAAATAATCTAGAGAACAACTCCATCCATAATCCGGGATCATATAAAAAAATATCTGCAAAACCAAAACTACTGGCTGCCCATGTAGAAAATATGGGCACTCAGAGTTTAGGTGAAAAACAATGAAGTCCAGATCTGTAATGAGACTGGTGCAAGAACTAAAAGCAGTTATTAAAACTTTATTTAAAAGTTAAGTAAATCACGGGACCATGTCGCATAACACGGAATGGCTTTCCTCCACATGAATACCTGTGTTGGAACAAAAACAACGCATTGCTTTTTGAAAAATGAGGCTATTATAAGACTTAGGTCCCATCACAAATGCAAACGCAAGCCAGAGGATAAAGTTTAACCTTATAATAGCCAAACACGCTTGATATGTGGAATTTCTATATTATTATTATAAGTGTATAGTGCACATCTCTTTTTTTGAAAATAAATGTACCAATCTTAGACGACATAATACCCCATCCTATTATGTCGCCTTATAGGTTTACAATTGAAATCTCAAGGCGTATATTGTAAATTGGATTCCATCATGAACCAAGGAAAATGATATTCCTTATCTGGTTCGGGACACCCTAGCACATGTCCCAGGGCTCAGGCTCTGGTGATCCCTTGAAGCGGCAGAGCCAACCATTAATTTTCGGTGGATTAGATATACTCCTGAACATAACGTTCTCCGCTCCTATCAGACCTACAATCTGGTCAGTACGTCGACCACTTTGGCCTTGTGCGGCCATATCCTAGGCAACTCAATTCCAACATCCAAATAAATAAATTGTCCGGGCTCCATACCATGGCATCACTTCTAGCTAGAAGGAAACATATGTCCTTTCTCTAATGTCCTGCATCCCGTTTTTGGCTTATATCGAGGAGCGAAGCTCGCGAATTAATGTCATAACACAAAGCTACGCTATATCAGCCATGCTTTGATCATCATCCACAAATCTCTGCTTTTCAACAAAAGTTTTGATCCATGCATCTCATCATGCCACATTGTCAATTCATACCATATCACCGGTATTTACTAATAAACAACCTCTAAGCTCATACATCTCAGAGAAGGGTGTTAAGATAAAAGAATAAATTATCCTCCACCAAACACACACACACACACACACACACACACACACACATATATATATATATATGATAGAAATCAATTAATATAGCTTAAATTACAATGTCAGACACACAATCCATTTGCAAGTCTATTCTGGGTCTAAAAGAAACGCACCTTATTCCTAGTCCCGTATGTCCAATACAGGAGAGAGGTCCTGGCATATCTGGTCGATCTCCAAATATGTCTAGACGACCATCACTTATTACCTCGTCTTAGGTGTACAGCCCAATCGAGACATCAGTAATAGCCCAAACGATGTGAAGATCTTCGGTTTTCAACCACTGTCTTTATATCTTCGACTTTTAATCATCGTAACAGTTATTTAGAATGGGTTAAACCCAGTCTTTCCGAATAACTCGTGCATCTTTAAAATCATGTGATATATAAACATATCAACTATTTCATTCCAATCCAGAATATTCTTTTATTCAAATATTCATTTCAATGGGAATTAACCCCATAAATCTTATAAAGATTTATATCACTTAACTTATTGTTTAAGTCATTCTTAGGAGACGATTTAAAAAAGATTTTAGGATATCTTTTCACACTTCAAGGTTTATATCCTTATCGGGATCAACGAACTCTACACGCAAAATAATATTTATACCATTATCCCAATCCCAAACTATTCATCCTATAGAGCAAAACTGGTAGTACTCCATATCTAACACCCATCGTGTTACGGTAAATTTAATTACCACTTTACATTCCAAATCTAATTAAAGATTTTTTAAAACTCTAACTCTGTCTTAATCTCAGAAATCATTATTTTAATGATTATTCAACTTTTTAGGAAATTAATCCTTTCTTTAACTGGGTTAGAGAAAGATGTCATTTAAAACATTGTTCGCGATAAACCCAAAATCAACTTCTATTTTGTTCTAGTTTAACGTATTTAAATAGGAAAACTTCATTAAATTTTAATTAAAAGATTTATTCCATAACTTACATGTCAACAGGTTTTAAGAATAGTGTTATTAAAGACACCATTCACAACAAACCCAAAATCCAATTTGATATCAAATACAAAGCTTTGAATAGAAATCGTATCGAGTTATATCCAATATCAAATTTTGAAACCAATAGATATCGTATTGGAATAACAATATCAATATCTTCCAAATTTCTCAACGATATCTGTATATTTACGAAATCGAATCTCGAAATATCTGAAGATAATTTCCATTCAAATCAATTCCAATTCATATGTGGGAAATCTCTGGTTATATCAAAACCAATTACAATCTGATATGTTAATTTAAAACCACTAGATCCTTTTATCTTTAGAAACCACTACATAATCTTAGTCGAATACCCGACGTCCTTTCGGTTCTTCCCACCCCTCGTCTAATGGAATAATTTCTAGTTAGATCTCATGGGTGCTACTAGACTATACTCTAAGGAATCATCGCATATTCCTTCTAGTTCTTTATTCTAGTTATTAATTAGTTCATTCAGATAAAAAATCTTTTGTCTTTTCAAATCTTGGGATATTTCTTCCAAAATCTTTCCAAATCATTTATTATGATTTTACTTAATTTATTCATATTTTTAATAATTTTATTAATGCTCTTATAGTCGGTTTCACTACAACAAAATGACCCTTCAATAGAGTTTAAAAAACGCTATAAAAGGCTATTATTGCGTTTTTATAAATGCTATGTATGAACAAGCTATAATAGGCTAGGGATATTTAATAACAAACTAAAAAAACGCTATAAAAAGCATGCTATCAACAAGGGCTTTTTATTGTGCTTTAAACGCTATAAAAAGTCATGTTATGGCTTGTTTGAACTGCTAGCTTGCAAATGTACAACGACCAAATTACGCTATTATTCCCTATAACAGCATTTTAGAAACGCTGTTAAATATTATAACAGCGTTTTATAAATGATGTTAAATTCTCTAACAGTGTTTTTGAAACACTACTGAAGCCATTAATTGCATGCTATTAAAAATCATTTTTGCACCGTATATATATCCATTATCATACTATACTCGACAGATTTACATAAACATAATATATCATTTCACAAATCATATAAATCACATTAAACCAAAATTAACTAACCAATTAACTTCCATATAAAATAAAACATTGTATGTTATAATATTTAATGAACATTACATTGAAAGTGTAAATGATACATGTGATAAAGACCAGCTACACATGAGAATTAAGTATGCAAACCAAAAAAAAAAAGTTACTTCAGAAGAACTTCAAATCCTTGATATACTGCAGCATGTTGTCATTTGTATGCACCATAGATGGGTATGTACCTATGGAAAAAAATTCAATATTTAGCAATTATAACTATATTTGTGTGTGACTTAATTATATAAACTCAACTTAATTAATTTAGTAAGTTTTATAAACTTAGTTCATTTATGTAAACTAATTAAATTAACTTGGTTAATATTATAAAATTTAGTTAATCTATATTAACATATGGAATTTCTTGAAATGAACGTAAATTTTGTTTTAAATACTTTATTCAACAATTACATGTCTATTGTTATAAGCTTAATAATTTTTATAAAACTTAACTAAATGTAATAACCCGGAAAATGTGAACCAATTTAAAATTTTTAAAATTGGGTATTACCAAAGAATTTGAATAATTGAAATAGCATATTTCAATAAAATAAAGAATTGGGGCTAGTATTGCAGTTTGAAATTTTGAATACAAACTTTGTCTGACTGTACCGGGTGGAAAATATAACGGATTTTAGCGAAACTGAAAATATTTAAATCTGTTTATGAATACCTTTCTAACGAATCTGAAAAATCGAAATTTCATAACGGGAATCAAAAGTTATGGCCGAATGAATTTTCAGAAAGGTCGCTATATAGCATATATAGCCCTTGAAAATAGATATCTTGCATACGACCTCGAAATTCGACGAAACCACTTTTGTTGGGTCCGGGATGTCAAATTATTGCTAGGTTTTAAATTTCATAATTTTTGAAGCAGTATGTGAGCGGGGAAAAAGAAAATGTGATTGGTCAATTTCTGTTAAAATGGGTCGACCTAAAAATGGCCATTTTTCAAACGAGCTTAGAATTCGACGAAACTGGTTTTGTTGGGACCGTATCGTCAAAACAAAGCTAGATTTATTTTTCTGGAATTTTTCGATTCAGTTTGTGGCCCTGGCAAATTGAAATGTACATTCAAATTAAATATTGAATGTTTTATACTTTAATTTGAAAAATAACTGACTGTAACAGTCGAATTGGCCCACGAAACATATCCCATTGTGTCCGGAATGGGGATATTTAGCTAGGGGTGACAGTCGTTGGGTTTGATTTCGAGTTCGTTTGTAAAAACACTATTTAAAATTTCCTATAAATCCTCGGCCAATAGGATTTTTTTCTTTCAAAAAAAAAAAAAATCACGGAAACCCTAGCCGCCACCCATCTCTCGACGATCCTCGTTGCTCCGACCTTCCCTCCCTTTTTCCGGCCGCCACCACCACCCCTCGACTCGCCTTTGCCCCCTCTTCACATCCGACCCCGATACGACCTCCACCATCACCTCCTCCGCCTGAATCGAAGCCAGGAAGTCATCGACTTCCCAGCGCCGTCGCCGCTCCGATCTGCCACCGCACCCCCTCAAACCACCAGCGCCCTGAAGCCCTCGCCTCCCTCTTTCACGTCAGCACCGCCGATCATCCCAATACTTCACGGATTTTGCGAAAATCCCAGACCTAGTTCTGAACAAAATATAAAGGTTCGACCTTTATTATTCTGAAATGAAAATAACACTTTTAAGTGTTGCAAAACTTTGAAAAATAATATTTTTTTCGTTCGTTAACGAAATTTGATGAAACAAGAGGCACCGTGACCGCAAGGAGGCTCTCTACCATCTAGAAGAAGCCGCGGATTTTTCTGATCTTCCTATGATTTTTAGCACTTCAAAAACCAATGTGAGGAATCTAAACTAAATTGTGTGAATGGAATCACGTTGTATAAATTATATAAGCGAAGTGTAAATTATATACGCATTGTATACCTCATGTACATGTGTTGTATAAGTTATATTAGCGATGTATAAATTATACAAGCGTTGTATGAAACATATATGCTTTGAATTGTGATGAAATGCAAGTGGATTATAGAAATAATATATATATATATATATATATATATATATATATATATATATATATATATATATATATATATATATATATATATACTCCCCTCGTCCATAGACCATGGACGATATTTATTGCTTGTGATTGACGTGATATTATATGGTATGACGAATGGTTGGAAATAATTGTTTGTGGTTGATATTGTGGTTGAAAAATACCTTTGTGGTTGAAAAATACCTTTGTGGTTGAAAAATACCCTCTTGTGGTTGAAACAAATTAGAATAGGATTGTGGAATTGAAAATAAAACATGCCGCCTGCGTGCGAACTAGATGCATGATCTCCATTGTCAAAAACCACGAGGTTTTATGGTAGAGCGAGGAGCCGTACTAGGGACAGTCCCGGTTTTAACTACCCTGCCGTTATGCTGCCGAAATTTTCTGAAATATTCATGTGTTAGAATAATTTTCATTCGTTGAAATAAAAATCACATTTTTATACATATACAAACTATAGAGAATATTCATGTGTTGAGTTGAAATTCATTCGTTGAATCGAAATTCATGTGTTGAATATTATTTGAATTTAAACAAATAGCTTTAGCGATAAAAATCACATTTATATATATATACAAACTATAGAGAATATTCATGTGTTGAGTTGAAATTCATTTGTTGAATCGAAACTCATGTGTTGAATATTATTTGAATTTAAACAAATAGCTTTAGCGATAAAAATCACATTTTTATATATATACAAACTATAGAGAATATTCATGTGTTGAGTTGAAATTCATTCGTTGAATCGAAATTCATGTGTTGAATATTATTTGAATTTAAACAAATAGCTTTAGCGATAAAAATCACATTTTATATATATATATATATACAAACTATAGAGAATATTCATGTGTTGAATTGAAATTCGTTCGTCGAGTTGAAATTCATGTGTTGAATGTTATCGTATTTTAAAATAAAATGAATTGACAATAAAACTACATTTTTATTGTGAATATGAAGTGTTAAAAACATTCATGTGTTGAATAAATATTTTTGATGATAAAAATATTTCTTTTATCATGTATACGCTTTGATAAAAATACACACGTGTTGAAATAAATAATAGTTTGCTAGAAATGTTATTATTAGCTTTGTTCTGCATATATATACATGTGTTGAACAGGGGAAAATGGATTAGCTATAGAGTAAAGAAATTATTTGCGTGCCCGACAAATAGGTAAGCCTTGATGAGTTGGCTGCGCAATTTTATTTTTATATCAACTCCTGTGAATGTCATTGGATGCGGAGTGCTGGTTATTCTGTGTGGAATAATAAACATCGCCATAGGATAGTAACAATTAATTTTGAACTACACTACATGGCATACTTCTTGACGATGGGAATACTTCATCATATTCCACATAAGAAATTGGAGCTTGTGTGACGAGGTGGAAGATTTACCATACGAGCGAGTGGCTTGTATGGCGATGATTATATACTACAGGTTGAACTGAGGACTGATATGGACTATATAAAATATAACGATAAATTGCCAGATTAATAAAAACTCCACACGGGTCTGGAGTTGACAATAATCACGTCTCTCTGGTTATTAGATACGACACATGGACTATTTATTTCCACACGGAACGGGGTGACGACAATTTATTCTCTAGAGTTATTATCTATACACGCTCCCCCGTAAACACTAGAATATATCACTATAAATATGTGGATGCTTTTTAGAATTTATTAGGTACCTAACACAGCCCAATAAATTTCCAAACCCCTCCCCGTACAAAGTAGGTTATGGCGAAATTTTTCGAAATATTAAGGCGTTAGTGAAATATTTGAAGTGAAAACGAAGTTGAAATTAATGAATAAACTATATTTGAAATTATAGAATGAACTATATTTATATATATAAATATAAATATAATTAAAAGGAATCGAAGCCGTGCAATTCGTGTTTCGGAATCGTAATTTGAAACGATTAGTACGAGAAATCCGACCATCGGATTTTCCCGAAACCGCAACCGCTGGGTTCGCCTTGGAAATATCTTTCCAACAGCACCAACCTTGTAAAAATCTAATGGTTGGATTGTCTGGATTGTTTAATTCAAATCTGAAGAAAAACAACGCCAGAATCGTTTATATTTATATATAAATATAAATATAATTGAATTAAATCGAATAACGACGCTGCAGTTCGAATTTTGAAACCGTTACTTCAAACGACTAGTGTGGAAGATCCGACCGTCGGGTTTTCACGAAACTGGAACCGTTGGGTTCGCTTTGGGAATATCTTCCCACTGATATAGACTTTGTAGAAATCCAACGGTTAGATTTTCCGATATGTGTAAAACAAATTAGAGGAAAAGCAGCGCTAGTGCCACGGCACGACCTGAAACGTCGTTTAATTAAATATGGCCATTTTTAAACAAATAAAAATGGCGAAAAATCGTTATAAAATATTATAAGCAACATAGATTGCAAATAAACCAATTGGGCTTGAATTGTTTGATATTTTATGGCTGTATGTGTTTGACACGAAAATAACACTAAAGAACTGAATTATGGATGTCGAATAATATAACCATAGAAAGAATTGATTTGAATTCTAATTACGTGAATTATTTGAAAAGGCCGAGCTAACCCTCATTTCAAATAATTAATCGAGCGATTCAAATTGGAAAATACAAAGACGATTCAAGACCGACGATCTTCGTATCGGTTGGATGGGCGCTGCTGAGGTTCCTGACCGGAGTAGCTACCGTGAAGGAATGGAAGTAGTAGCCGTCTGAACGTATGTGTTGATTGTACGGATGTACGAGGAATTGACGCCTCCGGTTTCGTTCAGACCCAGGACAGACTTGTAAATGGACTGTGTGTCTGACATTGGATTTTGTTCTATACTGATTGATCTCTGTTAAATATATATCTGTTTGGCGGCGGAGAATTTATTCTTTTGCTTAACGCCCTTCTCTGAGATGTACGAGCTCAGATGTTATATATCGATAGAAATCAATCGAATGGAGTGGATTGCCTATGTGGCATGCCAAGATGTTGTGATCAAGGCTTCTGTTGCAAAGCAAAGTCTTGTGGATGATGATCAAAGCACAGTCTACATGGCCTAGCTTTGTGTATAGCGTGGATTCGCGAGCCTCACACCCCGGTATGAGTTAAAAACGGGATACGGACTACAGGGAGAGCACGACGTTTCTTTCTAGCTATGGTGGTGTCAGTGACTTACCAGCCCTGACATTTATATTTATTTTTCACCTATGTGGTTGTTGGAATGCGAGGCGCCTCGATTATAGGTCTGTAAGGACCGGGAAATGTGTGTTCAGGCATAATTAATCCTCAAACGTAAGAGAGGACCGACCCTGAAGATCCAGGGTTACCCAGAGTGTGTAGTCCTGAGGCATTTGCTAGAATGTCTCGAAGCGGAGAGGAGCTTGCCCCTTGCCTCGACTCATGACGGAAACCCAATTTCCACAATGAAATAACGGACTCGATTATAGAACTAGTATGGCGACATAGTGGTATGGGGCACTTATGCCGTCTATGATTGATATTTATGATGCTATTCGTTTTTGAAACATATATGCACTAGTAATAATATCAAATGATTTTGCTTTACGTATTAAGCATATTTGGCCATTATAAGGTAAAACTCTATCCTCCGGCTTGCGTTGCATTGTATGATGGGACTTGAGTCTTATAATGGCTTCATTCTTTTTAAAAGCATTGCGTTATTTTAAAGAATTTACTTTGTTTTAAATGCACCAGCAATCACTGGAGTAAACCCGTTCCGCGAAGGTGGCGTGGTCCTATGATTTGTTTATTACTGTTGTTTAAACTATGAAATATATTTCTCATACCAGTCTCCATGACTGACTCGTTGTTTGTTTCACTTTGCAAACGCGGGTGCCCTTATTTTCACACGGGCAGCCTAGTTCATAGGTGACAGGTTGTTTTTGGCTCTGCACTGTTGCATAGAGTGCATTTTGGCTCATGGCGAGGCTGACTTCACAGAGATGACTTTGACATTTTCCGCCATTATTGTACTTATATTATGATTCCGCCACAGGCGATGCAGACTGCTTTACTTTCCGTATTTATTATCGTATGTATATGTATTCCGCCTCTGGCGATGATGACTGATCACTTCCCTTTTATTTACTAAGTTATATCCTACGCTGTGCTATTCTGATGTTGTTACATGTTGTGATTCCGCTGTCATATCCATGTAAAATTATTCTATTTATTGTTTTTGCTATTATCTGTACTCTGCTATGATGATTGATGTGTTATATTCCAGTGATTATCCTTAATACCGCCCCTCGGATTTTGGGATCGTCACAGTTGGTATCAGAGCTTTGGTTAACCTTAGTTCCAAGATCTAACACATTAAACACCTCGTCAGAATAGAATCAGTAGTGTTCTAAGGCGAGTAGCTCATTAGAGATAGGATTAGCAATGTCCTAGAATGAGCTAAGCAGATTAGCAAAACAATTTGATCAGTACATCATTACCTTTCCTTATGTTCCCCTGCTTTATCATATATGAAAATTATCAAATCTTTGGGCTTGACTCTTTTCTTGCTTATACAGTTCTCTCTCTGATGGCTACATGAGCAGCAGCAGCTAGAGGAGGCCGTGGAGGCCGAGCAGGAGTAGCAGGAGGACGGGGGAATATCCCCATAGTTGAGGAGGGCCCTATTATTCAGCCACCAGCACCCCAGGACTTTGAGCTGGACAGAGTAGCGAAGAGGTATAGGAACCTAGGGGGAAAACCTTTTTCTGGCCTTGGTACAGTGACAGAGGCTATTGCTTGGTTGAAGACCTATGAAAAGATCTTTGAAGGCATGGGTTTGGGGACCAATAACAAAGCACGACTAGGTATTTGGATCCTACAGGAGGAAGCAGAGTTGTGGTGGGATGCCATCACCTCAGAGGATGTAGCAGGTACTGTCAGGACCTGGGAGCAATTCAAGACCATGTTCAACGAGAAGTCTGTACCTGAACAGGCCTTAGAGAGGATGCGAGAGCAGTTTGCTAATCTCCAGCAGGGAGATCTCTCTATCTAAGATTACCTCAATAAATTCACTCAGTTGTCGCGCTACGCTCCAGAGCTTATTATGACTAACAAAGCTAAGAACAAGAGGTTTATATTTGGGCTAAAGCGCAAGTACCATGACAGAGCCATGAGCAACATCAAACTCTCCTTCACAGAATTGGTAGAAATGGCTTGCAATTATGAAGATATGGACGAGAGACACGCCAACCAAGACTGCGCCAAAAGCCAAGCTGGAAATAAGCGCAAAGCTTCAGCAGATCAGCCAGAGTCTAGCATTACAGCTGCCGCTACTCAGAAACCTGGAAAGATACCGAAAGGAAATTGCTACAACTGCAGGAAGCCAGGACATTTTTCTAATGTGTGCAAAGCCCCGAGGAAGCCAAAGGCAAATCCAGACTCAGCCGAATGCTACAACTGCCATAAGAAAGGGCACTATAGCAGGAATTGTCCTCTGAAGAAGAATGCACAAGTGGCTCATGTGTGTGACGGGGAGACCCCGCCAGCTATCACCGATGGATCAGGTAAACCCGACGTCTTGGGAGGTACCCTTACCATTAAAAATATTACTGTTTCTGTACTTTTTGATACTGGTGCATCACGTAGCTTCATTTCTGGTAATATTGTTCACAAGTTAAAATTGAAACAAAGGAAGCTTAAAGAACCAATTAAAGTTCAAAACCCGATAGGAGGTTCTGTTAGTCTCAGTACATACTGCAGAGTGCCTATCTCTTATTCATGTTACAAGTTTCCCATCCACTTAATCGTTATGGATTTGTCTGAATTTGATGTTATTCTCGGTTTGGAATGGTTGACAAAATATAAGGCCGAAGTTAGATGTGCCGAAAGAATCGTGAAAGTTAAAACAAAACTTGGGCATATCACTATACCATGTCACGGTTCGGAAATTAATAGAACAGAATTTTGGTCTTCTTTGGAAGTTACTCCCCCTTCATTAGAAAAGATACCGGTCGTTAAAAACTATGCGGATGTGTTTGAAGAAGTAGAAAACTTACCGCCGCAAAGAGAAATTGAATTTAGAATAGATCTAATTCCTAACGCCCGACCAGTAGTACATCCAATTAGAAGAATGGCCCCGAAAGAAAAAGAATAGTTAGGTAGTCAGACAAGAGAATTGCTTTGGAAAGGTCTGATCAAACCGAGCTTTTCAGCTTGGGGAGCAGCAATATTATTTGTCCCGAAATCAGACGGTACTCTAAGACTTTGTGTTGATTACCGAGATCTCAATAAGAAGACACTGAAGAACAAATATCCCTTGCCACGTATAGACGATCTGTTAGATCAATTAAATGGGGCAACAGTATTCTCCAGAATGGACCTAGCTACAGGTTTCCATCAATTACGTATAGCTGAAGACTGTATTCCTTTGACAGCCTTCAGGGGTCCCGATTTATTCTACGAATGGTTAGTAATGCCGTTCGACTTGTGTAACGCTCCGACATACTTCGTCGATCTTATGAACAGAGTGTTCCGTGGTGTATTGAATAAATTTGTTCTAGTCTTCATCGATGACATTTTAATCTACTCAAAGTCGGAAGGCGAGCATGCAAAACATTTAGAACAAGTGTTGAAAATTCTAAAGAGAAATGTCTTGAAAGCTAAATTTTCTAAATGTGTCTTCTGGTAGGATGAAGTTAAGTTCCTAGGCCATGTCGTATCAAAAGAAGGGATTGCTGTAGATCCAAGCAAAATTACAGCGATCCAGAACTGGAAACAACCTACTACCCCCACAGAAGTTCGAAGTTTCCTTGGGTTGGCTAGTTACTATCGGAAATTCGTTCAGGATTTTTTAGAGATATCTGGTGTATTGACAAAGCTTACAAAGAAGCATGAGAAATTCAAATGGACTCCCGAATGTGAAGAAGCTTTCCAGGAGCTGAAACTGAAGTTGACAACCGCTCCAGTATTGACAATTACAGAAGGCAACCAAGACTTGACTGTATGGACAGACGCTTTTATTAGAGGTCTAGGCGCAGTATTAATGCAAAAAGGCCAAGTGGTCGCTTATGCCAGCCGTCAGCTGAAGCCGCATGAAAGAAACTATGCTACTCATGATCTTGAGTTATTAGCTATCGTGTTTGCTTTGAGAATCTGGAGGCATTATTTATTGGGCGAGAAGTTCGAACTATTTACCGATCATCAATCCTTGAAATATCTATTCACTCAGAAAGATCTAAACTTGAGACAACAGCGTTGGTTAGAATTCCTTGCAGCATATGACTTTGAAATTCTATACACTCCAGGGAAAGCCAATGTTGTCGCAGACGCGCTCAGCAGAAAGAATGAAATCATCGTCAGTTTTGTCATCACGTCTTCATTAATTGACATGATCTCGACCCTTCAGAAAGAGGATAATTTTGTAAAGGAGATGATCAAAAGAATCAATGAAGGCATAGACTCCAGCTTCCAAGTGGATAGTGAGGGAGTTCTAAGATTAAAAGGAAGAATTTGTGTTCGCAACATCTCCGAGCTAAAGAGAGAAGTACTTGATGAATGCCACAAGTCCAAATTAAGTATCCGTCCCGGTGTGAGCAAAATGTATAACGATATCAAACGCACATTCTGGTGGAAGGCGATGAAAAGAGATATTTCATTATATGTTAGCAGATGCTCCACTTGTCAGCTAGTTAAAAGCGATCAGCAGAAATTGGTTGGACTATTAAACCATTAGAAATTCCAGGATGGAAGCGGGAGCAAATTTCGATGGACTTCATTGATGGCTTGCCTCGAACTAAGAAAGGAAACGACAGTATATGGGTGATCGTAGATCGCTTCATGAAGACTGCCCATTTCATACCTGTCCGATCCAACAGAACGGCTCAAAGTTTAGCACAGATTTACTTCAAAGAAATAGTTAAACTACATGGGGTGCCGCTCAATATAGTCAGTGATAGAGATCCCCTGTTTACTAGAAAATTCTGGGAAGCATTCCAGAATGAATTGGGAACCAAATTGAATCTAAGCACCGCTTATCACCGTCAGACAGACGACCAAACTGAGTAGGTGAATAGAATTTTAGAAGATTTACTGCGAGCGTGCGTTATCGATTTTGGAGGCTCATGGGAAGATCACCTACATTTAGCCGAATTCTCTTATAACAATAGCTATCAAGCAAGTCTGGGAATGTCTCCATTTGAAGCATTATACGGTAGACCGTGCAGATCTCCCGCATGTTGGGTAGAACCTGGCAACAGACTTGCGTTAGGGCCCGATATGATTCGAGAAGCATCAGATAAAGTCGATTTCATTAAGAAGCGATTGAAAACCGCACAAAGCCGACAGAAAAGTTATGCTGACGCGAGAAGGAGAGATTTATCATTTTCCGTGGGCGATTATGTTTATTTAAGAGTTTCTCCAATGCGAGGAGTAATCAGATTTGGCAAGACTGGGAAGTTGGCACCGAGATTTATTGGTCCCTTTCCTATACTTGAACGGATTGGAACTCTTGCATATAGGGTTCAATTACCTGATTGGTTGTAACACCCCACGTCCATTAATGTCACTCACAAAGGGAATGCATTAACTTCCATGGAGGTTTTAAGTGAATATAGAACAATAAAATTACAACAAGACAGATATAAAATAGTACTTGGAAATTCAAAAACTTTATTTCATTGTAGCAGAAGTCAAAACATGTTTGATTTCATCATAACACCATATTCAATGTCAAGTACAATATCTATCTTGATAAAACAAGTACATAATCCCATTACATGAATAGCCATTAAAAAGAAAGATAACAAGCTGGACTTTACTTCAGCAGTCCAAGCTTTCCTGAAGATAAGCGATCCAACTAGACTCCACTAGAACTTGGCCCAACCTGCGGACCAGAAGGGAGAAAAAGGATGGAAAAGAGGGGGTCAGACATAAAGTCTGGTGAATATGATAATTCTACAATACTATTACCAAAATAACTGGACTAAGGCATAAGCTGGAAAACAAGAAAATGTCTATGAAGAGCAGATTAAGGACATAGACAATCGCTAAAGGCAACGTTATAGGCGCTCCTAAATACTAAAGGATAAACACTATACTGCACCACACCAGTCACCCTAAAGATTCATCCCACTTAGCTTCACTTAGAAACTTTCCCAATGGCTTTACGTACCCCTAGCTGACTACATAGGTGCCGCCTGCCCCTATCTCCACTAGGTGTACCCTACTTCCCATTATTCGATCGGCTCCCTAACTCGTAGAAACCCGTGCTGGCCCCACAGTGGGGTGTATCACTCCCCTAAAGTGGAAACCTGATACAACGGACATGCACGGCTTATACCTACACGATGCAACAACGTCTTACCTACCAGCCCGGGTCCACACACGCATATGAAACCCGTTGGACTTGCGTTGCCACCGCTCCCTATTTTGGCCTCTTATAGTCAAACCCAGTATGCGTGTCCCGTCCTCGACTTGGGTCGAGCCCACAAAGATACGTTTTGGGATACTGGTTGAAATGGGCTCCCACTATTTACCACAAGCATTCCACCTAAGCTTGTCCCCATTAGTCCATCCCACTTAACCCACTTAGTCATGTTCATTTACATGTGTGTTTGGTTAAGTCTAATCGTATTTCAAATGCCTCTAAAGGCAACCACCAGATTCCTCATGCCACCCAAGGCACCTACTTAACCCCCATGTCCCACCTTACATGATTATCTGGTTAAGTATTTCTTAGTTCATTAAGGCCATAACCTCATAAAGACCTCTCACATTAGACTGGCATTTATGGCAGCTGGATTTGCCGGGCGGGTCCGGGCAGTCTTACACCATAAAAGAGTCTAACCTCGTGTCTTTACAACTGTTATGCTTTAGTTTGGGCCTAGGACCTCTCACATTGGGCCGACATTTGTGACTACTGGATTTGCCGGGCGGGTCCGGGCAGGTTTACATCACAAACGGGTCCAACCTCGTGTCCTAAGCATTGATTATTAATAATAATCCACTTTCCCCCAATTTTAATAATTCCGTACTTGAATTATTAATTACTTCCAATTTTTAACAATTTCCATAATTGACTCAATTATGGACATTCATTCATGGTATGCAACATCTTACAAAATTGCACCCAATTTATTAATTCCTAATATTACCCCTACCCCACGTTTGAACGTTTATTCGCAAAATATATGTTAGACTCGAATAGCCTAACTCATAGAATAAAAGAGATTATCATAATAACAACATGTATATGTGACCAAATGAATCATAATAAGGGGTGAAACTTGCATATGTCCAACTTGCATAGATTATACATGTCATGGATCTAAAGGTGTCAACTTGTTCAAAATTCACCTAATATGATCTCAATCAATTTTCATAAACTTACATATGAACATGTGTGAATCAACATCATCTAATTTTTTAACAACATGGTTTTATATGGGTACACCTAACTCAATAGGCAAATTCCCATAATCAAGTTTTATTTAATTATAGTTTCAAGTTTATGGGTACACCTAACCTAATAGGCAAATTCCCATAAACAAGACCCATTTAAATTAAGAAAAAAAACATAACTTTAAGCATGATCCAACAACATCATGATTTTTCAACATAATATAGCATGATTTATAACATGGCATAGTATGATAGTATAACATAGCTTGACATGATTCTCAACATAACACGACATAACATAAGAGAATTTACAACATAGCATGACATAGCATATATAATTTACATCATACGACAGCATTATAACATAATAAGAGATCCACAATATATAGAATTTACAATTACAAATCACATCACTTTCTTGTGATCCATTCATAACTGAGTCAAATTAGTTTGTAATTGTCTTGTGAGAATCATCATACTCACCAACAAAAGAAAAGAATTAGAGAAAGAGAGATCTTTTGATTTGATTTGTGTAGATTTAGTTGTAGATGATTAGGCTTCCTCTTCTTAGTTTGTGACGGCTATGCTGAACTCCATGGCAGCAGCATGACGGTATCTTCTCTAATTTTACAAGTGATTTAGGTCTAGGGTCTACCCACTTATTTATAGATTTTAGAATTCATTTAGGCCATTAGATTTAACCTAGAAATAACCGCAGCCGTTCAGACAAGATGGGGTTTATCTTATTGACTCAGCAATGAGTCAGAAGTGACTCAGCAAACACTCAGCATATTAATAAACTTCTATTCATGTCATAAATATATATATATTTTCTACAATGTACATATTAGATACATCCCCCTTTACTTATTATTGTTTTTGTATACATATTAGATACATCCCCTCTCTCACACACTTATTAATATTTTTATATTCATATTAGATACATCCCCTCTCTTACACACTTATTAATATTTTTATATTCATATTAGATACATCCCATCCCCTCTCTTACACACTTATTAATATTTTTATATTCATATTAGATACATCCCCTCTCTTACACACTTATTAATATTTTAGCAACTTTAGTGTTAATAGAAAATTCGGGGTGTTACATTCTCCCCTCCTTTTAGGATTTCGTCCCCGAAATCTTCAAGTCTGGAAGAATGTATATCCTACCATCCAAACGTCCATCTACTCATCCATCATACACAGGCATCCATTGTCCTTAAAAGACTTCTAATGCTTTATGATCATATGCAAGTGTGTGTACATGTCCTTACCTAATGCGAAATCAGGCGGTCTACTGATTCAGTTGACCTCCTTAATGCAAATTATGTAAGTGTCATGAATCCATTATGTATGCAAAAGATCCTAATTGCTTACATACTACTTCTATATGCGTGCACACCCATTCAACCGAATGCAGCATCCATATGATGGTACAACCATTATACATCCATTATACTAAATACATCCATATATATGCAATATGCAATATGAAGTGACTGAGCCGATCTAGTGCCTAAAGTGTGTGTATATATGCATCCACGAGCAACCACTAGCAAACACTTGCATCCATTTTGCATCCATCATACATAACATGTCTCAAACACATGTTTCAACCATAGGATTATCCTAACTAAAGGTCAAAGATACTAATGAGAGGACATACTAAAGATAAGATAAGATAAGCTAAGCGATAAAGGAGAAATTAAAAGACATACCCTCAAAAAGAAAAGGGTACAACGAACGCATCTTCTCTTCTGTCTCCCAAGTTGCGTTGCTCTCATCATCTCCCCATTGCACTTTAACCAGTCTGACCTCTCGATTCCTCAACTTTTTGATCTCCGACCCAAGAATGCATGTAGGAGCTCGTCTAATTGTTGCATCACGCTCTATTTCCACCTCTTTAAGCAAGCTCGGCTCTACCACCTCCGCGGTCTTGTGAAAACACTTCCTCAAATGTGATACATGGAATACGTCGTGTACTCCACTAAGTTTCTCAGGCAACTCCACCCTATATGCCATCTTCCCAATCCTGTTTTTTACAGGAAACGGCCCTACAAACCTTGGTGCTAATTTCCCCACGGACCCAAAGCGAAAAACATTCTGTAACGGAGATACTTTGATAAAAACCATGTCCCCAATGTCAAACTCAAGATCTGTCCTCCTCTTATCAGCATACGATTTTTGCCTATCTTGTGCTGCTTTCATCCTCCTTCGAATCAACTCAATCTTCTCCGAGGTTTCCCTAACCATATCGGGCCCAAGTAGGATTTTATCGGTAGATTCCCACCAACATGTAGGCGAACGGCAAGGCCTTCCATAAAGAGCTTCGAAAGGTGCCATGCCAATACTAGACTGAAAGCTATTATTATATGCGAATTCCACTAACGGAAGGTGCTCTTCCCATGTACCCCCAAAGTCTAGGATACAAAGCCTTAAAAGATCCTCTAGAATGCGATTCACCCTCTCGGTCTGGCCGTCTGTCTGAGGATGATATGCGGTGCTCAAACATAGCTGAGTCCCTACCACCTCTTGTAAACTCTTCCAAAATTCGCTAGTAAAGATGGGGTCACGGTCGCTTACTATACTAGAAGGAATACCGTGCAAACGAACTATCTCCTTAATGTATACAGAAGCCAACCACGGAGCAGTCCTCTTACTTTTCACGGGAATAAAATGGGCGCTTTTAGTAAGTCTATCTACTATAACCCAAATCCCTGTGTTACCTTTCCTTGATCTTGGTAATCCATCCACAAAATCCATTGAGATGCTTTCCCATTTCCATAGTGGAACTTCTAATGGGTGAAGCAACCCACCGGGTTTCTTTTGTTCTGCTTTAACTCGTTGGCACACCAAGCATCTAGCGACGTACTCGGCCACATCCTTTTTCATACCGGCCCAAAAGAAAACCCGCTTCATATCTTTGTACATCTTATCCCCGCCGGGATGAATGGTCATTTTTGAGCGATGAGCATCATCAAGAATGGCCTTCCTTAAGTCTTCGTCTTGTGGTACACAAAGTCTATTATCCCTTCGTAACCAACCCTTATCGTCTAGGGTATACCTACGAAGATGGCTTGACGACTCCCCCCCTTTGAGCTTTTCTACTATCTCAACCAACTGTGGGTCGTCTCGCTGTGCCTCACCAACCCGTCCTAGAAGTGTAGGTCTAACCTCCAAGGATGCTAACAGACCGGGTACTAAGTCAACGGAGGGTCTAAAGTCAAACATAGAGATGAATTCTAAGCTTTGTCGTTCAACAAACAACAGACTCAAGGACAACCTTTTCCTACTTAAGGCGTCTGCCACCACGTTACCCTTGCCCGGGGTATATGCTATTTCAAAATCGTAGGAGGCTAAGAATTCCATCCACTGTTGCTGCCTTAAATTCAAATCCTTCTGAGAGAATAAGTATTTTAATGATTTGTGGTCAGTGAACAGTTCGAATTTCTCACCAAGAAGATAGTGACGCCAAGACTTAAGCGCGAAAACAATTGCGGCTAGCTCTAAGTCATGCGTGGGGTAATTCTTTTCATGAACCCTCAACTGCCTTCCACCATAGGCTATTACTCTTCCCTCTTGCATGAGGACCGCGCCAAGTCCCGTCCCACAAGCATAAGTATAGATGGTAAACGGTTTATTCCCGTCTGGCAGCACTAAGACTGGGGCTGAAGTTAAGGCTCTCTTTAAACGTTGGAACGCATCATCACAATCTTTGTCCCACGTAAAAACCAGGTTCTTCTTCGTTAACCGTGTTAATGGAGCTGATATTTTTGCGAAGTCTTTGATAAACTTCCTATAATAGCCAGCCAACCCCAAGAAACTTCTTACTTCGGTTGCATTTTTAGGGACCTTCCAATCTTGGATGGCCACCACCTTTGCGGGATCCACTGCTATCCCTTCTTTGGAAACCACGTGCCCTAAGAACCGTACTTCCTTCCTCCAGAAGTGACACTTAGAAAATTTTGCCTTAAGGTTATGCGCTCGAAGGGTTTCCAACACTTCCCTAAGATGTAGGGAGTGCTCTTCTTTATTCTTAGAAAAGACTAAGATGTCATCCACAAAGACTACCACGAATTTGTTAAGGTATTCCCTAAACACCCTACTCATCAAATCAACAAAATATGCAGGGGCGTTTGTCAAACCAAAGGGCATCACTAGCCATTCATAGAATCCGTCAGGAGTCCTAAAAGCAGTCTTATCTATACTATCCTCAGCCACTCTCAGTTGATGAAAGCCAGTGGCTAAGTCCAACTGCGAAAACACTGAGGCGCCAACTAACTGATCAAAAAGATCGTCAATCCTCAGCAGTGGGTGTTGGTTCTTTTTAGTAAGCTTGTTTAGTTCTCTATAGTCCATACAAAGTCTAAGAGACCCATCCGCCTTTGTGGCAAAAACTACTGGAGCACCCCACTCCGATATACTACGTCTTATGAACCCCTTCTCAAGCAACTCCTTTACTTGCTTATTGAGTTCCCTCCTTTCACGAGGAGCCATGTGGCGCACTGGCAAAGATACGGGTTTAGCATTATCCACAAGATAAATTCGAAAGTCTATCTCCTGCTTTGGAGGTAAGCCCTTCACCTCCTCAAACACATCCGGATATTCCCGGACCACTTCTACCGATCGCAGGTTCTCTACAGAAGCGTCAAGCGATTCAAGATAACTTAGCATAACGGAATTTATGGGATTACAAAAGATGTCGAGAGCATTACCAAGGCGAGTCACAAGCCTAACTACTCTCCTTTCACAATCAAGAATGACCCTATTTCTAGACAACCAATCCATTCCTAAAATTAGCCCATAGCCCGTGAAGCCCAATACATAAGCATCACATCTAAATTCAACGCTAAGTATAGAGATTTTCAAATCCAAACATATCATGGTCAAATGAGCCGAACCCCCAAGTGGATTTGAAATGACCAGGGGATCCTCTACTAAACTGGTGTTCAAGTGCAGTGTTTCAACTAATGATGCAGAGATAAACGAATGAGATGCGCCAGAATCGAATAAGGTACGGACAGGATGATCAAACAGAAAAACTAAGCTTTCAACAGAAATTGTTCTACCTCTTTCTTGCAGCAGTGGGGCCGCAATAGCCTGAACTTGCCCCCTTGCCTGCCCTGGTGCCATAAGAGCCTGCACCTGTCCTCCCGAGGTAGACCCTGCCCTCTGCCCCTTCTTTGGACAGTCCTTCACTAAATGTCCCGCATCTCCACAATGAAAACAACCAGTCTTCTTTTTCTTTCTACAATCTTTGCTGAGATGGCCAGGCGTCCCACAATTGAAGCATTTCTTCTTCCCTTTGCCATTATTGTTTTTACCACCCTTCTAATTTTGCTGTTGGGGTTTCTTCTGATCCCCTTTCTTTTCAACTCCTTATCCTCATGCATAAGTGCCATTTCTACTAGCTTTTCAAAGGTGGCTCCCATAGGGATGTGAGTCATAGCCAACCCTTGCAACGGTTCATTCAAGCCTCTAACGAACCTCAAAGCTTTCTTCTCTGGTGTGTTCACCAACTCCAAGCCAAACCTTGCTAACTGATTAAATTTATTGACATATTCCTTTACTGATGAGCTCCCTTGCTTTAGTGCCAGGAATTTTTCCATATTTAAGTTCTCCTCTGCCCTTGAAAGAAACTTTGCCTCAAACCTTCGTCTGAAATCCACCCATGAATCAACTGGATGTTCCCCGTTAGTGACCTCCCACCAAAACGAGGCCTCTCCCTTCATTAACCAAGCAGCTAAACGGACTTTCCTCCCATCTTCCACTTCAAAGATATCCAACAATTCCTCAGTCTCCTTAAGCCAATCTCTGGCCTCCACAAACGTCTCAGTCCCTTGAAAAGTTTTTCCTCCCATAGCCTTGAATTCCTTGCACGTCTTTGCAAAAGTGTCAACACGAGGAGGAGGAGGAGGAATGGGTGCAACTAGGGGTGGAGGAGTATCCGCTGGGCCTGCAGTGGTGGCCCTAGCCTCCAAGTATCTCCTAAACCACCCTGGAATCGTCATACCTTCTGGGAGATTAAGATCTTCAGCCATGCTGAAACGAAAAAGGAAAGATTCAAAATGGAGAATTCGAAAGATAAAGATAAGGATGTGGCTTTTTGGGATTATGTTTTTCATAAAAACTCTCTTTAAATAACATGTTTTTTTTTGAAAGCACTTCTTCCAAAAATACTTTAGAAAAAAAAATATTTTTCTAAATTTTTTTTTATCTGTTCTGGTAACCTTATGCTCTGATACCACGTGTAACACCCCACATCCATTAATGTCACTCACAAAGGGAATGCATTAACTTCCATGGAGGTTTTAAGTGAATATAGAACAGTAAAATTACAACAAGACAGATATAAAATAGTACTTGGAAATTCAAAAACTTTATTTCATTGTAGCAGAAGTCAAAACATGTTTGATTTCATCATAACACCATATTCAATGTCAAGTACAATATCTATCTTGATAAAACAAGTACATAATCCCATTACATGAATAGCCACTAAAAAGAAAGATAACAAGCTGGACTTTACTTCAGCAGTCCAAGCTTTCCTGAAGATAAGTGATCCAACTAGACTCCACTAGAACTTGGCCCAACCTGCGGACCTGAAGGGAGAAAAAGGATGGAAAAGAGGGGGTCAGACATAAAGTCTGGTGAATATGATAATTCTACAATACTATTACCAAAATAACTGGACTAAGGCATAAGCTGGAAAACAAGAAAATGTCTATGAAGAGCAGATTAAGGACATAGACAATCGCTAAAGGCAACGTTATAGGCGCTCCTAAATACTAAAGGATAAACACTATACTGCACCACACCAGTCACCCTAAAGATTCATCCCACTTAGCTTCACTTAGAAACTTTCCCAATGGCTTTACGTACCCCTAGCTGACTACATAGGTGTCGCCTGCCCCTATCTCCACTAGGTGTACCCTACTTCCCATTATTCGATCGACTCCCTAACTCGTAGATACCCGTGCTGGCCCCACAGTGGGGTGTATCACTCCCCTAAAGTGGCAACCTGATACAATGGACATGCACGACTTATACCTACACGATGCAACAACGTCTTACCTACCAGCCCGGGTCCACACACGCATATGAAACCCGTTGGACTTGCGTTGCCACCGCTCCCTGTTTTGGCCTCTTATAGTCAAACCCAATATGCGTGTCCCGTCCTCGACTTGGGTCGAGCCCACAAAGATACGTTTTGGGATACTGGTTGAAATGGGCCCCCACTATTTACCACAAGCATTCCACCTAAGCTTGTCCCCATTAGTCCATCCCACTTAACCCACTTAGTCATGTTCATTTACATGTGTGTTTGGTTAAGTCTAATCGTATTTCAAATGCCTCTAAAGGCAACCACCAGATTCCTCATGCCACCCAAGGCACCTACTTAACCCCCATGTCCCACCTTACATGATTATCTGGTTAAGTATTTCTTAGTTCATTAAGGCCATAACCTCATAAAGACCTCTCACATTAGACTGACATTTATGGCAGCTGGATTTGCCGGGCGGGTCCGGGCAGTCTTACACCATAAAAGAGTCTAACCTCGTGTCTTTACAACTGTTATGCTTTAGTTTGGGCCTAGGACCTCTCACATTGGGCCGACATTTGTGACTACTGGATTTGGCGGGCGGGTCCGGGCAGGTTTACATCACAAACGGGTCCAACCTCGTGTCCTAAGCATTGATTATTAATAATAATCCACTTTCCCCCAATTTTAATAATTCCCTACTTGAATTATTAATTACTTCCAATTTTTAACAATTTTCATAATTGACTCAATTATGGACATTCATTCATGGTATGCAACATCTTACAAAATTGCACCCAATTTATTAATTCCTAATATTACCCCTACCCCACGTTTGAACGTTTATTCGCAAAATATATGTTAGACTCGAATAGCCTAACTCATAGCATAAAAGCGATTATCATAATAACAACATGTATATGTGACCAAATGAATCATAATAAGGGGTGAAACTTGCATATGTCCAACTTGCATAGATTATACATGTCATGGATCTAAAGGTGTCAACTTGTTCAAAATTCACCTAATACGATCTCAATCAATTTTCATAAACTTACATATGAACATGTGTGAATCAACATCATCTAATTTTTTAACAACATGGTTTTATATGGGTACACCTAACTCAATAGGCAAATTCCCATAATCAAGTTTTATTTAATTATAGTTTCAAGTTTATGGGTACACCTAACCTAATAGGCAAATTCCCATAAACAAGACCCATTTAAATTAAGAAAAAAAACATAACTTTAAGCATGATCCAACAACATCATGATTTTTCAACATAATATAGCATGATTTATAACATGGCATAGTATGATAGTATAACATAGCTTGACATGATTCTCAACATAGCACGACATAGCATAAGAGAATTTACAACATAGCATGACATAGCATATATAATTTACATCATACGACAGCATAATAACATAATAAGAGATCCACAATATATAGAATTTACAATTACAAATCACATCACTTTCTTGTGATCCATTCATAACTGAGTCAAATTAGTTTGTAATAGTCTTGTGAGAATCATCATACTCACCAACAAAAGAAAAGAATTAGAGAAAGAGAGATCTTTTGATTTGATTTGTGTAGATTTAGTTGTAGATGATTAGGCTTCCTCTTCTTAGTTTGTGACGGCTATGCTGAACTCCATGGCAGCAGCATGACGGTAGCTTCTCTAATTTTACAAGTGATTTAGGTCTAGGGTCTACCCACTTATTTATAGATTTTAGAATTCATTTAGGCCATTAGATTTAACCTAGAAATAACCGCAGCCGTTCAGACAAGATGGGGTTTATCTTGTTGACTCAGCAATGAGTCAGAAGTGACTCAGCCAACACTCAGCATATTAATAAACTTCTATTCATGTCATATATATATATATATTCTACAATGTACATATTAGATACATCCCCCTTTACTTATTATTGTTTTTATATACATATTAGATACATCCCCTCTCTCACACACTTATTAATATTTTTATATTCATATTAGATACATCCCCTCTCTTACACACTTATTAATATTTTTATATTCATATTAGATACATCCCCTCTCTTACACACTTATTAATATTTTTATATTCATATTAGATACATCCCCTCTCTTACACACTTATTAATATTTTTATATTCATATTAGATACATCCCCTCTCTTACACACTTATTAATATTTTAGCAACTTTAGTGTTAATAGAAAATTCGGGGTGTTACATTGGTTGCCTGGTGTACATGATGTGTTCCACGTGTCTCAACTCAGAAAACATGTTCATGATCCAGATCTTGTTGTAGAAGATGCAGCGCAACAGGATATAGACATAACTCCAGAATTAGCGCTCAGAAGAGAGCCATTAAAGATTGTTGGTAAAAAAACTAGAGAGCTAAGGAGCAAAAAGAATCATTTAGTCAAAGTGCAGTGGAGTAGTGATCCTAGAGACTGTACTTCGGAGACTGAGGAAAGCATTAAACAAGCCTACCCCAAATGCAGAGTGGACATCTCTGACTAACTCCGGTGCAAGGTACCTTTACAATACTTTGCATTTACATTTTGTTTCCTACTTTGCTGTTATTTTCTTTTCGAGGACAAAAAGTTTTAAGTGGGGGAGATTGTAATAACCCAGAAAATGTGAACCAATTTAAAATTTTTAAAATTGGGTATTACCAAAGAATTTGAATAATTGAAATAGCATATTTCAATAAAATAAAGAATTGGGGCTAGTATTGCAGTTTGAAATTTTGAATACAAACTTGGTCTGACTGTACCGGGTGGAAAATAACGGATTTTAGCGAAACTGAAAATATTTAAATCTGTTTATGAATACCTTTCTAACGAATCTGAAAAATCGAAATTTCATAACGGGAATCAAAAGTTATGGCCGAATGAATTTTCAGAAAGGTCGCTATATAGCATATATAGCCCTTGAAAATAGATATTTTGCATACGACCTCGAAATTCGACGTAACCTCTTTTGTTGGGTTCGGGATGTCAAATTATTGCTAGGTTTCAAATTTCATAATTTTTGAAGCTAGTATGTGAGCGGGTCAAAAGAAAATGTGATTGGTCAATTTCTGCTAAAATGGGTTGACCTAAAAATGGCCATTTTTCAAACGAGCTCAGAATTCGACGAAACTGGTTTTGTTGGGACCGAATCGTCAAAACAAAGCTAGATTTATTTTTCTGGAATTTTTCGATTCAGTTTGTGGCCCTGGCAAATTGAAATGTACGATCAAATTAAATATTGAATGTTTTATACTTTAATTTGAAAAATAACTGACTGTAACAGTCGAAATGGCCCACGAAACATATCCCGTTGTGTCCGGAATGGGGGTATTTAGCTGGAGGCGACAGTCGTTGGGTTTGATTTCGAGTTCGTTTGTAAAAACACTATTTAAAATTTCCTATAAATCCTCGACCAATAGGATTTTTTTCTTTCCAAAAAAAAATCACGGAAACCCTAGCCGCCACCCAGCTCTTGACGATCCACGTTGCTCCGACCTTCCCTCCCTTTTTCCGGCCGCCACCGCCATCTACAGCTGACGCCACCACCACCCCTCGACTCGCCTTCGCCCCCTCTTCACATCCGACCCCGATACGACCTCCACCATCACCTCCTCCGCCTGAATCGAAGCCAGGAAGTCATCGACTTCCCAGCGCCGCCGCCGCTCCGATCTGCCACCGCACCCCCTCAAACCACCAGCGCCGTGAAGCCCTCGCCGCCCTCTTTCACGTCAGCACCGCCGATCATCCCAATACTTCACGGATTTTGCGAAAATCCCAGACCTAGTTCTGAACAAAATATAAAGGTTCGACCTTTATTATTCTGAAATGAAAATAACACTTTTAAGTGTTGCAAAACTTTGAAAAATAATATCTTTTTCGTTCGTTAATGAAATTTGATGAAACATGAGACACCGTGACCGCAAGGAGGCTCTCTACCATCTAGAAGAAGCCGCGGATTTTTCTGATCTTCCTACGATTTTTAGCACTGCAAAAACCAATGTGAGGAATCTAAACTAAATTGTGTGAATGGAATCACGATGTATAAATTATATAAGCGAAGTGTAAATTATATACGCATTGTATACCTCATGTACATGTGTTGTATAAGTTATATTAGCGATGTATAAATTATACAAGCGTTGTATGAAACATATATGCTTTGAATTGTGATGAAATGCAAGTGAATTATAGAAATAATATATATATATATATATGTATATATATATATATACTCCCCTCGTCCACAGACCATGGACGATATTTATTGCTTGTGATTGACGTGATATTATATGGTATGACGAATGGTTGGAAATAATTGTTTGTGGTTGATATTGTGGTTGAAAAATACCTTTGTGGTTGAAAAATACCCTCTTGTGGTTGAAAAAAATTAGAATAGGATTGTGGAATTGAAAATAAAACATGTCTCCTACGTGCGAACTAGATGCATGATCTCCATTGTCAAAAACCACGAGGTTTTAAGGTAGAGCGAGGAGCCGTACTAGGGACGGTCCCGGTTTTAACTACCCTGCCGTTATGCTGCCGAAATTTTCTGAAATATTCATGTGTTAGAATAATTTTCATTCATTGAAATAAAAATCACATTTTTATATATATACAAACTATAGAGAATATTCATGTGTTGAGTTGAAATTCATTCGTTGAATCGAAATTCATGTGTTGAATATTATTTGAATTTAAACAAATAGCTTTAGCGATAAAAATCACATTTTTATATATATACAAACTATAGAGAATATTCATGTGTTGAGTTGAAATTCATTCGTTGAATCGAAATTCATGTGTTGAATATTATTTGAATTTAAACAAATAGCTTTAGCGATAAAAATCACATTTTTATATATATACAAACTATAGAGAATATTTATGTGTTGAGTTGAAATTCATTCGTTGAATCGAAATTCATGTGTTGAATATTATTTGAATTTAAACAAATAGCTTTAGCGATAAAAATCACATTTTTATATATATACAAACTATAGAGAATATTCATGTGTTGAGTTGAAATTCATTCGTTGAATCGAAATTCATGTGTTGAATATTATTTGAATTTAAACAAATAGCTTTAGCGATAAAAATCACATTTTTATATATATACAAACTATAGAGAATATTTATGTGTTGAGTTGAAATTCATTCGTTGAATCGAAATTCATGTGTTGAATATTATTTGAATTTAAACAAATAGCTTTAGCGATAAAAATTACATTTTATATATATATACAAACTATAGAGAATATTCATGTGTTGAATTGAAATTCGTTCGTCGAGTTGAAATTCATGTGTTGAATGTTATTGTATTTTAAAATAAAATGAATAGACAATAAAAACTTCATTTTTATTGTGAATATGAAGTGTTAAAAACATTCACCTGTTGAATAAATATTTTTGATGATAAAAATATTTATTTTATCATGTATACTCTTTGATAAAAATACACACGTGTTGAAATAAATAATAGTTTGCTAGAATTGTTATTATTAGCTTTGTTCTGCATATATATACATGTGTTGAACAAGGGAAAATGGATTATCTGTAGAGTAAAGAAATTAGTTGCGTGCCCGACAAATAGGTAAGCCTTGATGAGTTGGCTGCGCAATTTTAGTTTTATATCAACTCCTGTGAATGCCATTGGATGCGGATTACTGGTTATTCTGTGTGGAATAATAAACATCGCCATAGGATAGTAACAATTAATTTTGAACTACACTACATGGCATACTTCTTGACGATAGGCATACTTCATCATATTCCACATAAGCAATTGGAGCTTGTGTGACGAGGTGGAAGATTTACCATACGAGCGAGAGGCTTGTATGGCGATGATTATATACTATAGGTTGAACTGATGACTGATATGGACTATATAAAATATAACGATAAATTGCCAGATTAATAAAAACCCCACACGGGTCTGGAGTTGACAATAATCACGTCTCTCTAGTTATTAGATACGGCACAAGGACTATTTATTTCCACATGGAACGGGGTGACGAGAATTTATTCTCTGGAGTTATTATCTATACACGCTCCCCCGTAAACACCAGAATATATCACAATAAATATGTGGATGCTTTTTAGGATTTATCGGGTACCTAACATGGCCCAATAAATTTCCAAACCCCTCCCCGTACAAAGGAGGTTATGGCGAAATTTTTCGAAATATTAAGGCGTTAGTGAAATATTTGAAGTGAAAACGAAGTTGAAATTAATGAATAAACTATATTTGAAATTATAGAATGAACTATATTTATATATATAAATATAAATATAATTAAAAGGAATCGAAGCCGTGCAGTTCGTGTTTCGGAATTGTAATTTGAAATTATTAGTACGAGAAATCCAACCATTGGATTTTCCCGAAACCGCAACCGCTGGGTTCGCCTTGGAAATATCTTTCCAACGGCACCAACCTTGTAAAAATCCAACGGTTGGATTGTATGGAGTGTTTAATTCAAATCTGAAGAAAAATAGCGCCAGAATCGTTTATATTTATATATAAATATAAATATAATTAAATTAAATCGAATAATGACGCTGCAGTTCGAATTTTAAAACCGTAACTTCAAACGACTAGTGTGGAAAATCCGACCGTCGGGTTTTCACGAAACTGGAACCGTTGGGTTCGCTTTGGGAATATCTTCCCACTGATATAGACTTTGTAGAAATCCAACAGTTAGATTTTCCGATATGTGTAAAACAAATTAGAGGAAAAGAAGCGCCAGTGCCACGACACGACCTGAAACGTCGTTTAATTAAATATGGCCATTTTTAAATAAATAAAAATGGCGAAAAATTGTTATAAAATATTATAAGCAACATAGATTACAAATAAACCAATTGGGCATGAATTGTTTGATATTTGATGGTTGTATGTGTTTGACACGAAAATAACACTAAAGAATTGAATTATGGATGTCGAATAATATAACCATAGAAAGAATTGATTTGAATTCTAATTACGTGAATTATTTGAAAAGGCCGATCTAACCCTCATTTCAAATAATTAATCGAGCTATTCAAATTGGAAACTACAAAGACGATTCAAGACCGACGATCTACGTATCGGTTGGATGGGCGCTGTTGAGGTTCCTGACCGGAGTAGCTACCGTGAAGGAACGGAAGTAGTAGCCGCCTGAACGTATGTGTTGATTGTACGGATATACGAGGAATTGACGCCTCTGGTTTCGTTCAGACCCAGGACGGACTTGTAAATGGACTGTGTGTCTGACATTGGATTTTGTTCTATACTGATTGATCTCTGTTAAATATATATCTGTTTGGCGGCGGAGAATTTATTCTTTTGCTTAACGCCCTTCTCTGAGACGTACGAGCTCAGAGGTTATATATCGATAGAAATCAATCGTATGGAGTGGATTGCCTATGTGGCATGCCAAGATGCTGTGATCAAGGCTTCTGTTGCAAAGCAAAGTCTTGTGGATGATGATCAAAGCACGGTCTACGTGGCCTGGCTTTGTGTATAGCGTGGATTCGTGAGCCTCACACCCCGGTATGAGTTAAAAACGGGATACAGACTACAGGGAGAGCACGACGTTTTTTTCTAGCTATGTTGGTGTCAGTGACTTACCAGCCCTGACATTTATATCTATTTTTCACCTATGTGGTTGTTGGAATGCGAGGCGCCTCGATTATAGGTCTGTAAGGACCGGGAAACGTGTGTTCAGGCATAATTAATCCTCAAACGTAAGAGAGGACCGGCCCTGAAGATCCAGGGTTACCCAGAGTGTGTAGTCCTGAGGCATTTGCTAGAATGTCTCGAAGCGGAGAGGAGCTTGCCCCTTGCCTCGACTCATGACGGAAACCCAATTTCCAATACGAAATAACAGACTCAATTGTAGAACTAGTATGGCGATATAGTGGTATGGGGCACTTATGCCGTCTATGATTAATATTTATGATGCTATTCGTTTTTGAAACATATATACACTAGTAATAAAATCAAATGATTTTGCTTTATACGTATTAAGCATATTTGGCCATTATAAGGTAAAACTCTATCCTCCGGCTTGCGTTGCATTGTATGATGGGACTTGAGTCTGATAATGGCTTCATTCTTTTTAAAAGTATTGCGTTGTTTTAAAGAATTTATTTTGTTTTAAATGCACCAGCAATCACTGGAGTAAACCCGTTCCGCGAAGGTAGCGTGGTTCTATGATTTGCTTATTACTATTGTTTAAACTATGAAATAGATTTCTCATACCAGTCTCCATGACTGACTCATTGTTTGTTTCACTTTGCAAATGCGGGTGCCCTTATTTTCACACTGGCAGCCTAGTTCACAGGCGACAGGTTGTTTTTGGCTCTGTACTGTTGCATAGAGTGCATTTTGGCTCATGGCGAGGCTGACTTCACAGAGATGACTTTGACATTTTCCGCCATTATTGTACTTATATTATGATTCCGCCACAAGCGATGCAGACTGCTTTACTTTCCGTATTTATTATCGTATGTATATGTATTCCGCCTCTGGCGATGATGACTGATCACTTCCCTTTTATTTACTAAGTTATATCCTACGCTGTGCTATTCTGATGTTGTTACATGTTGTGATTCCGCTGTCATATCCATGTAAAATTATTCTATTTATTGTTTTTGCTATTATCTGTACTCTGCTATGATGATTGATGTGTTATATTCCAATGATTATCCTTAATATCGCCCCTTGGATTTTGGGATCGTCACACTAAATTTTATAAACTTATTTAATTTAAGAAAATAGTTGTTTATTTAATTATTTGAAAACTTAATTAACCTAGTTACTTATTTTAAACTTAGTTACTTTATTATTATACTACTACTACTATTATTATAAATTTAGTTAACTTTATAAACTTAATTAACTTTTAAAAAAAATAGATGATTTTTACTAAACTTAGTCAACTTTTATGACAATTTAACAAAAATTTCAAAATAGAGAACATGTAATATTCATAATATTATTATTATATTATTAGTTAAGTACTTATAATATTAGTTTATAAATTTATTATTATTCCATTACTATTATTATTATATTATATTATAATATTATTAATTAGTTTTTATAACTTAGTTAACTTAGTTAATTTTTATAAAAAATTAGATGGTTTTTATCAAACTTAGTACATTTTTTTTTAACAATTTAACAAAGATTTCAAAATAAATACATGTAATATTCATAATAATAACATTATTATATTATTAGTTAAATATTTATAATATTAATTTATAAATTTATTTTTATTGTATTACTATTATTATTATATTATATCATAATATTATTATATATTTATTTTTATATACCTTTAGTTAAAATTTAAAAATCTCGATTAATTTAATTAAATATTTATAAAGTAAGTTTATAAATTTATTATTTTATTATATTACTATTATTTTATTATTTTATATTATATTAGTATTTATTAATTTTTATATATTGTTAGTCAAATTTTATAAAACTCAATTAACTTAGTTAAATTTCACAAAACCCACTTAACTTAGTTAAATATTTATAAAATTAGTTTATAAGTTTATTATTATATTACTACTATTATATTATTACTATTATTCATTTATTACTATTTATTAATTTTATATACATTTAGTTTAATTTTGTAAAGTTCAATCAACTTAGTTAAATATTTATATAATTAGTTTATAAATTTATTATTATTAAATTACAATTATTATTGTATTATTATTTATTATTTATTTTTTATATATCTTTAGGTAAATTTTATAAAACTCAATTAACTTAGTTAAATACTTATTTTATTGTAAGTATGCAATGAGTTTTAATAAATTAATTTTAACACCTTTCATTTTTTATACACATCATAATTCGTTTGTAAAAATTTTTAACTTTCGAAAAAAATTCAAAATTTCAGCAAAATCTCCTTTGTATGGGGGATGTTTCAGAAAAACCGAATACATAATAATTACATAACATACATCTCCAACGAGGCATCCCGAAACACGTGGAAACAAACCAATAACATAATATACCCTTATTTTGCAATATTTAATCCAAATACGTACCTTTTATTGGGCATTATTTTGCAAATTACTTATTATTTAACATGCATAAGTAGCTACCAATGCAAGTCCATCCATCAACGCTTCGAAAGTATTTGTTCTCATCTCAAATGTAAATGTTAGCTGCATAAAGGAAGGAAAGAAAATATAAATTAATATAATGGATAAGTAGCATAACATTAGGTCACTTCTCAATATATCAAAACATTAAAACATCAAGTGCAAACTGGAATTACGCTATGGTACTCTTAATATCAAATCTGAACTAACATTAAAACATTGCTCGGTTTTGTTTCAAACGGTGCTCAGTTTCTTGAGATGTTGCAACTCTAAAGATATATAATGGTACAAACTAACAAAGGCAATACAAGAGATCATTTTTGATTTTACATTTTCACATTATAGGTCAGATAAAACAAGAAAGCAGTAACAGAGAATTGCACAAATACCTTACCAGGTTTGCAAATAGTACTTGTACCAGTAACATTGGCCTCATTTCCGGTTTGAATAAATTCCTCATTTCTTCCAAAGCATCAGCTATGTCAGTTAGTTTTTCCTTCTGTCTCCTGTAGATAAGCCTAAAACCAAACCATTTAGTACTTAAATTGAAACACCCCACCTCCATAAAGGTCACTCGCAAAGGGAATGCCTTAACTTTAGTGGAGCATTATAGGTAAAAGACACAGATAATTTACAAGACAGATATATATATAAGCAGCGGAAAAAAAACCAACTTTATTTCAAACGTGGTTCATAACAAAACATTACAACAAAGTATTTCAAACTACCTTCCAAATCATTACATCAAAATCTCAGTCTTGATTATTACATAAAGAAGCATAAAACAAAATAAAACTGCATAAATCCCAAAGTAGTAGTGTGTCCAAATCCAAAGCCAAAGGTAAGAGGTTCCAAGCTATACATCACAGAGTCTTCAAGCTTGGAAAAATGAACGGTACAAATTAAGCTAAGCTATTCCCTCCCTGGGTACCTGAGGGGAGGAAACGGAAGAAAAGAAAGCGAAAGAAAATGGGTCAGACATAAGTCTGGTAAGTCCAATGATTATTCAGCATGTAAACTGATAAGAGAACCATGAGTTGAATAAGCTAGACACATGACACTAACAAGGAAAATAAGGTAACACAGGATAAGGTAAGTTAAATAGGGCAAGATAAACAAGGCAAGATAAACTAATCATACTATCGCACTCATGTCCATATTCTCTGCACCTACTAGATATTTCAACCATTTCGTGAGTTCAAAACCCAGTGATCCCTTTTCATTGATCGACTCCTACACGCACGCATTTACTACTTGTGTCCTACGACCCCCGCCCGATTGTAGATACCTGTGCTGGTCCCACCAAGGGGTGTATCAAATCCTATAGTGGCAACCCGACATGATTCAAGATGCATAGTGTATACTACTGATGCCCAGTGCCTTCTTTTTCCACTCCGGAGTACGTGCATGCCCGTACTCCGTCGGAACCTACACTGATGCACCAACCGCCGTATTTTTGACCGCTTAATCAGCCCAGTAATCGTGCCCCACCCTGCTTAGTCCAGGGTACCATGATACATCTATGTGGGTTACTGCTGAAATGCGCTACTAGGGTTTCCTAGTCAACATGTTAAATTGGTTAAGTGTCCAAGTTAACCTAACCCCACCCATTAGTTTAATAAACATGTTGCATTGGTTAATTGTTACCTTAATTAACTTAACCCTACCATTCCTGACTTAGCTTTAATTCATTTATTAAAGCAACAACCACTCACATTAGACAAGTATTGTTGCGGTTACTAGATATGCCGGTCGGGTCTGGGCAGTCTTACACCGCAACTCTGTCTAACCTCGGGTTCTTTTGGGCTTGATGCACTAACCTCCCACATTAGATATATATTATTATGGTTGTTGGATGTGCCAGGCGGTTCCGGGTAGTCTTACACCGTAACTCAATCTAACCTCGGGTTAGGCATATTCGTCTTTTCTAAATTTACATATTTACCTCTTTATATTTATATGTAAATTATTGTCATTCAAGTCAAGCCCCACTTTCCTTTTAAATCAAGTTCATAATTTTAGGTATGAAAATTTATACCACTTTATGTCATAAAACATTTACATGTTTATGAGCCAAATATGCCAATTATATGTCATTACATATTTTCCCCCAACGTTACCCCATTGAACGTTCGCATAAATCATATAAAATGTTAGGCTCGATACATAGCCTAACTTATACATAAAAGGGGAAAAAGAGGAACATGTAATAATTCCAACATCATAAAAATATGGATCCAACTACACATGCATCATATGAACTTGACATAGAACAATATACATGAACTTGCAAATTTAGATCTACTCAACATGAATCATGAAATAGGGGTTTTACATAGAACTACATAAACTTAAAATTAGGCATGTAGTTGTGAATTTTGCAAATTGGTTGGATCAAATCTAACATGAACCTAATCATATTAGCATGTAGTTTTTGTCATATATGTGAACATGGTTGAACTTGCATAAACATAGCAAAATTCCCAAGTTGTCATATAACATATAGGTGTTATTACCAAATCATGTAACATGAAATATCATTGCCAAATTATACACAATATGATATCTATCGTCAAATTATACAATATGGTATGTCATCGCCAAATTACACAATATGATGTGCCATCACTAAATTATAATATGTCATCACCAATTTATGTCATCACCAAGTATTCAACATAATATGTCATAATTTATTCAACATGATATGTCTTTACCAAAGTATAATATGTCATCGCTAAATTACACAACATATATGTCATTGGCAAATTATACAACATATGGATTCAAAGCATTTAACTTTTATCATCAAATTACATACAACAATGATCACAACTTAGCATGATAAGAATCATAATCGCAATCGATTCAGTTCTAACAAAAAGGACATGCATAGATTTACATTAGGCGATGTTCTATATCTAGTTATTTAGTCATAATTCTAACATCGTTTAGGTCTAAATGATAACTGGACTTACAAAAAGGAGGCTAGTCTTGAGTTCTGGGATCTGTATTCTGGATTTGAATAGCTCTCCTTTGTTGTAGACGTTGAATTCTCTTAGTTGAATTAGATTTGATTTGCAATTCCTACTTGCTTTCTAGTTGAATGAGAATGGCGGCTATTCTAGGCTAGGTACTGATAGCATGACGGTCTTAGGAATATTTTTGTGTGGCTTTAGGGTTTATATTTAGGTTGCTTATATAGAATTGATTTAATAGGAGCCGTCAGATTAACCTAGAGCAAATCGAAGCCATTCAAAGCTAAGAGGACCAATCAAAACTTGCCACGCAAGCCCTAATGACATAGCAATTCGTCACAGGAGAAAATACGTCTGATTTCAGATCTGATCCAAGGGGGAGGTCGACCCCCTGGTCGACCTCCTGGTCGACCTGGCCTTGGGCGGGAAATTTCCCGCCCAGCCCGCTTCTGTGTTTGAATTTGAATTTTGATTTTTCTGAACTTTAATCTGAGCTGTTTATTTAAGTTACTAAAACTTCTGAAGGCACGGATTCCGATTTACGTAAACTCGGATTCTATTTCAAGCAGAATTCCGAGACGAACGCAATGGCGTAACCCGTTTCATCAATTCTCAAATTTTTAATTAATTATCCTTTAATTCATAGCTTTAATGTTTACAAAAAATATGGGGTGTTACATTCTCCCTTCCTTAAAGGATTTCGTCCCTGAAATCTTCAAGTCAAGAAGAACGTATATCCTACCATCCAATCGTTCATCTACTCAACCATCAAACACAGGCGTCCATTGTCCTTAAAAGACTTATAATGCTTAATGATCATATGCATAGTGTGTGTACATGTCCTTATCTAATGCAAAATTAGGCGGCTACTGATTTAGTTGACCTCCTTAATGCAATTCATGTCGGTGCGATGAGTCCATTATGTATGCAATCATCCCTAATCCTACTTTGTACATGAGTGCACAATCATTTATACAAATGCAACATCCACATGGAAACACATCAAGTTTCAATCATACACAAGTACATATATGCATATGCAATATGAAAGTGACTGAGCTGATCTAACACCTAATATGTGTGTATATGCATCCACGAGCAACCACTAGCAATCACTTGCAACCATCAATCATAACATGTTTTAAATACATGTTTACATCCATTGGTTTCTACCTAAGGATCAAGAATAGCACTGGGGAGATACTTAAAAAAAGGTACGAGCATGAACAAACTTAAGGAAAAGGAGATCAAAGATGTACCCTCAACAAGAAAAGGGTTGGCTGCGCATATCTTGGCCTCAGTCTCCCAAGTCGCGTCTTCCTCAGCGTCACTCCATTGAACTTTAACAAGTTTGACTTCGCGGTTGCGTAGCTTTTTGACTTCTATACCTAAGATACGAGTTGGAACTCTTCTCACAGCCGCCTCTCGTTCTACTTCTACTTCCTCTAATATGCTTGGTTCCACCACTTCCGCAGACTCATGTAAGCACTTTTGTATGTGAGAAACGTGAAAGACATTATGAACTCCAGCCAATCTTTTGGGCAGCTCTACTCTGTAAGCCATCTTTCCAATCCTTTCAATGATAGGAAACGACCCTACAAATCTTGGTGCTAACTTTCCTGCAGATCCGAAGCGAACGACGTTCCTCAAAGGAGATACTTTAAGGAAAACCCTATCCCCAACCTCAAACTCAAGGTCAGTCCTTCTTTTATCTGCGTAGGATTTCTGTCTATCTTGGGCAGTCTTCATTCCTGTTCGTATCAAGTCCACTTTCTCTGAAGTTTATCTAATCATATCTGGTCCAAGTATGATCTTGTCTGTAGACTCCCACCAACAAGTTGGTGACCAACACGGTCTTCCTTATAAAGCTTCGAAGGGTGCCATGCCTATGGTGGCTTGGTAGCTATTGTTGTAGGCAAACTCCACCAAAGGAAGATGATCCTCCCATGTTCCTTCGAAGTGAAGAATGCATAATCTCAAGAGGTTTTATAATAATCTGTTCACTCTTTCCGTCTGACCATCGTATTGGGGGTGATAGGTCGTGCTTAAGCATAGTTGTGCGCCTACATCCTCTTGCAAGCTTTTCCAAAACTCGCTCGTAAAGATAGGTTCTCGGTCACTTACAATGCTAGAGGGTATCACGTGGAGTCGAACTATCTCTTTAAGATAAATGGATGCTAAAGATGAGGCAGTCCTTCTGCTCTTAACGGGTATAAAGTGAGCACTTTTTGTGAGCCTGTCCACTATTACCTAAATACTGGTATTTCCCCTTCTTGACCTAGGCATCCCATTAATAAAGTCCATTGAAATGCTATCCCATTTCCACTGTGGGACCTCTAGAGGATGAAGCAAACCACCAGGCTTCTTTTGCTCCGCCTTGACTTGCTGGCATATTAAGCATTTAGAGACAAATTCAGCTACATCCCTCTTCATTCCATTCCAATAGAAAACTCTTTTTACATCTTTATACATTTTGTTCCCACCTGGGTGTATGGTCAACTTGAAATGGTGTGCCTCTTCGAGAACCTTCTTCACCAATTCCCTTGCTTGTGGGACGTATAGCATTCTATCCCGCCTTAACCAACCTTTATCATCGATGGAGTATCTATTGAGGTGACTAGAAGTCTCACCCCTAATTAGCTTATCCATCATATCAACTATATGAGGGTCTTCACGTTGCGCGGATCCTATTGAGTCCAAAAGAGTAGGTCGCACCTCTAGCGGTGCTAACAAACCAGTCACATGATCGACAGAGGGTCTAAAGTCAAAGTTGGCTATGTACTCCAAGCTTTGCCTTTCTACAAGGAGAGGGCTTAGGGTCAGCTTCTTTCTACTCAAGGTGTCTACTACTACATTGCCATTGCCACGGGTATAGGAAATCTCGAAATTGTAGGATTCCAAGAATTCCATCCACCTTTGTTGCCTCAAGTTAAGATCTTTTTGCGAGAAAAGGTACTTCAACGATTTATGGTCAGTATACAATTCAAATTTCTCACCTAGGAGATAGTGGCGCCAAGACTTAAGCGCAAAGACGATGGCAGCCAATTCTAGAGCGTGTGTTGGGTAGTTTTTCTCATGTACTTTCAACTGTCTACCTCCATAAGCTACTACCTTCCCCTCTTGCATCAAGTCAGCACCTAGTCCCGTACCACAGCGTCCGTGTATACGGTAAACACGTTGCTCCCATCCGGCAATGTCAGAATGGGGGCTGTTGTTAGAGCCCTCTTTAATCGTTGGAAAGCAATATCGCAATCCAAATCCCAATTGAAAGTTAGGTTCTTCTTCGTCAACTTTGTAAGCGGAGCTGAGATTTTCGCAAAGTCTTTGATGAACTTTCGGTAAAAGCCCGCTAACCCGAGGAAGCTTCGGACTTCGGTTGCATTCCGTGGAACCTTCCAATCTTGCACCGCAACTACTTTCGCTGGGTCCATGGCTAACCCTTCCTTGGATACCACATGTCCAAGAAATCTCACTTCTTCTCTCCAAAAATGGCATTTGGAGAATTTGGCTTTCAACTGGTGTGCTCGAAGAGTGTCCATGACTTCTTTCAAATGTTGAGCATGCTCTTCCTCACTCTTTGAGAAAATCAAAATGACACCTACGAAGACCACCACAAACTTATTGACGGACTCCCTGAGCACCCTGCTCATCAATTCAACGAAATAAGCGGGTGCGTTTGTCAAGCCGAAAGGCATGACAAGCCACTCAAAGAAACCGTATGGGGTTCTAAACGCGGTCTTATCAATATTGTCTTCAACCACTCTTAGATGATGAAACCTGGTAGCTAGATCTAGTTGGGAGAAAACCGATGCACCTACAAGCTGATCGAACAAATCATCTATTCTTGGGAGTGGGTGCCTATTCTTCTTGGTCAGCTTGTATAGCTCCCTACAATCAACACATAGGCAAAGCGAACCATCCACTTTAGTTACTACTGGAGCACCCCATTTAGAAATACTCCGCCTTATAAACCCCTTCTCAAGTAACTCTTTAACTTGCTTGCTGAGTTCTTTCCTCTCCCTTAGAGCCATGTGTCTAACAGGTTTTGCATTATCAACGAGGTATATACGGAAGTCTATCTCCCGCTTCGGAGGTAACCCCTTCACCTCTTCAATGACATTCGAGTATTTACAGACTACTCTAACAGACTGCAAATTCTCAATAGATGCATCAAAAGATTCTAGATAACTAAGCATAATAGAGTTCATGGGATTACAAGAAATTTCGAGAGTGTTACCGAGGCGAGTCGTGAGTCTAACCACTCTCTTTTCATAATCGAGGACGACACCATTACTGGATAGCCAATCCAAGCCTAATATCAACCCATAGCCCGTGAAGCCCAAAACATAGGCATTGCATCTAAACCCCACACTTAGTATAGAAATTTCCAAATCCAAACAAATCGTTGACAAATAAGTTGAGCCCCCAATTGGATTTGAAACAACCAAGGGATCCTCAACTAAACTGGTGTCTAGGTGCAGAGATTCAACTAAAGCAGCAGATATAAAAGAGTGCAATGTGCCAGAATCAAAGAGTGTATGAACAGGATGATCAAAAAGATAAACTAAACTCTCAACAGAAACATTTCTACCTCGTTCTTGCGGAGGTGCCATGAGAGTGTGAACCTGCCCTCCAGAAGTCGATCCAACTCTCTGCCCTTGCCCTTGCTTCCTTGGGCAGTCCCTAGCCATGTGTCCCGTCTCATCGCAATGGAAACAACCACCCGTCTTCCTTTTCTTCTTTCTGCAGTCCTTAACCAAATGTCCAGGAATGCCACAAAAATTATACTTCCTCTTGTCATGGGTTTTGTTGTTCTTCCCGCCCTTCTTGGAATCTGTCTTCTTGCTCTGTGATCCTTCCCCTTTCTTATCTTGAGGTACTTCCACCTTTGTCTCTTTCTTGCCAGCCTTATCTTCTTCTTGTAATAGTGACATGTCCACCAACCTCTCGTAAGTCGTACCCATATGTATATAGGACATAGCTACACTGTGTAGTGGCTCATTCAATCCTTAAACAAAATGGAGAGTCTTCTTATGTGGAGTGTTCATTAACTCTAATACGAACCTAGCCAGTTGATTGAATTGGTTGACGTATTCCTTGACCGACATACTCCCCTGTTAGACAGCTAAGAACTTCTCCATATATAGTCTTCGTTCAGCTTGTGAGAAAAATTTCATTTCAAACCTCATTCTAAAATCCATCCAAGTTTCAACTGGTCTTTCAGCATTAGTAACTTCCCACCAATAGGAAGCTTCGTCTTCGAGCAACCATATGGCCAATTGTATCTTCTGTCTGTCATCCACTTCGAAGATATCAAACAAATCCTCAGTTTCTTTGAGCCAGTTTCTTGCTTTCACAAAGGATTCATTTCCATTGAAGTTCTTTCCACCCATGGCTCGAAAGTCCCTACATATCTTTGAGAAAGCATTTGCACGTGGAGGAGGAGGAATCGCTGCAGCTTGGGAAGGAGGAACGTCTGCTGGGCCTGCGGCATTGGCCCTAGCCTCTAGGTACCTTCTGAACCAGCCAGGTACTGGCACACCCTCTGGAAGGTTAAGATCCCAAGACATGCTGAAACAAAAAAGGAAAGATTCAAAACAAAGGATAGAAAGATAATGCATATGGCTTTGGGGGATTATGCTTTTTCTTTAAAATTAAACACTTTTTCTTGAAAATTACTTCTTTATATTTCTTTTTGAAAAACAGTTTTTTAAAAAAATATCTGATCTTGTAAACCTTTGCTCTGATACTAAGTGAAACACCCTACCTCCATAAAGGTCACTCACAAAGGGAATGTCTTAACTTTGGTGGAGCATTACAGGTAAAAGACACAGATAATTTACAAGACAGATATATATAAGCAGCGGAAAAAAAAACTAACTTTATTTCAAACGTGGTTCATAACAAAACATTACAGTAAACTGTTTCAAACCAGCTTCCAAATCAGTAATCAAAATCTCTGTCTTGATTACTACATAAAGAAGCATAAAACAAAATAAATCTGCATAAATCCCCTAGTAGTAGTGTGTCCAAAGCCATAGCCAAAGGTAAGAGGTTCCAAGCTATACATCATAGAGTCTTTAAGCTTGAAAAAATGAACGGTCCAAATTAAGCTGAGCTATTCACTCCCTGGGTACCTGAGGGGTGGGGGGAACGGAAGAAAAGAGAGCGAAAGAAAATTGGTCAGACATAAGTCTGGTAAGTCTAGTGATTATTCAGCATGTAAACTGATAAGAGAACCATGACTTGAATAAGCTGGACATAGGACGCTAACAAGGAAAATAAGGTAACACAGGATAAGGTAAGTTAAATAGGGAAAGATAAACATGGCAAGATATACTAATCATACTATCACACTCATGTCCATATTCTCTGCACCTACTAGATATTTCAACCATTTCGTGAGTTCAAAACCCAGTGATCCCTTTTCATTGATCGGCTCCTACACGCACGCATTTACTACTTGTGTCCTACGGCCCCCGCTCGATTGTAGATACCTGTGCTGGTCCCACCATGGGGAGTATCAAATCCTATAGTGGCAACCGACACGATTCAAGATGCACAGTGTGTACTACTGATGCCCAGTGCCTGCTTTTTCCACTCCGGAGTACGTGCACGCCCGTACTCCGTCGGAACCTACACTGACGCACCAACCATCATTGTTTTGACCACTTATAATCAACCCAGTAATCGTGCCCCACCCTTCCTAGTTCAGGGTACCATGATACATCTATGTGGGTTACTGCTGAAATGGGTCCCTGCTACCAGGGTTTCCTAGTCAACATGTTAAATTGGTTAAGTGTCCAAGTTAACCTAACCCCATCCATCAGTTTAGTTAACATGTTGCATTAGTTAAGTGTTGCCTTAATTAACTTAACCCTACCATTCCTGACTTAGCTTTAATTCATTTATTAAAGAACTAACCACTCTCATTAGACAGGTATTGTTGCGGTTACTGGATATGACGATCGGGTCCGGGCAGTTTTACACCGCAACTCAGTCAACCTTGGGTTCTTTTGGGCTTGATGTACTAACCTCCCACATTAGATATATATTGTTATGGTTGTTGGATGTGCCTAGCGGTTCCGGGTAGTCTTACACCGTAACTCAATCTAATCTCGGGTTACGCATATTCGTCTTTTCTAAATTTACATATTTACCTCTTTATATTTATATGTAAATTATTGTCATTCAAGTCAAGCCCCACTTTACTTTTAAATCAAGTTCATAATTTTAGGTATGAAAATTTATACCACTTTATGCCATAAAACATTTACATGTTTATGAGCCAAATATGCCAGTTATATGTCATTACATATTTTTCCCCAACGTTACCCCTGTTGAACTTTCGCATTTAGGCTCGATACATAGCCTAACTTATTCATAAAAGGGGAAAAAGAGGAACATGTAATAATTCCAACATCATAAAAATATGGATCTAACTACACATGCATCATATGAACTTGGCATAGAACAATATACATGAACTTGCAAATTTAGATCTACTCAACATGAATCATGAAATAGGGGTTTTACATAGAACTACATAAACTTAAAATTAGGCATGTAGTTTTGAATTTTGCAAATTGGTTGGATCAAATCTAACATGAACCTAATCATATTAGCATGTAGTTTTTGTCATATATGTGAACATGGTTGAACTTGCATAAACATAGCAAAATTCCCAAGTTGTCATATAACATATAAGTGTTATTACCAAATCATGCGACATGAAATGTCTTTGCTAAATTATACACTATATGATATCTATCGCCAAATTATACAATATGGTATGTCATCGCCAAATTACACAATATGATGTGCCATCGCTAAATTATAATATGTCATCACCAATTTATGTCATCACCAAGTATTCAACATAATATGTCATAATTTATTCAACATGATATGTCTTTACCAAAGTATAATATGTCATCGCTAAATTACACAACATATATGTCATTGGCAAATTATACAACATATGGATCCAAAGCATTTAACTTTTATCATCAAATTACATACAACAATGATCACAACTTAGCATGATAAGAATCATAATCGCAATCGATTCAGTTCTAACAAAAAGGACAGGCATAAATTTACATTAGGCGATGTTCTATATCCAGTTATTTAGTCACAATTCTAACATCGTTTAGGTCTAAATGATAACTGGACTTACAAAAAGGAGGCTAGTCTTGAGTTCTGGGATCTGTATTCTGGATTTGAATAGCTCTCCTTTGTTGTAGATGTTGAATTCTCTTAGTTGAATTAGATTTTATTTGCAATTCCTACTTGCTTTCTAGTTGAATGAGAATGACGGCTATTCTAGGCTAGGTATGGACAACATTGCGGTCTTAGAAATATTTTTGTGTGTCTTTAGGGTTTAGATTTCGGTTGCTTATATAGAAGTTTGATTTAATAGGAGCCATCAGATTAACCTAGAGAAAATCAAAGCCATTCAAACCTAAGAGGACCAATCAGAACTTGCCACGCAAGCCCTAATGACACAGCAATTCGTCACAGGAGAAAATACGTCAGATTTCAGATCTGACCCAAAGGGGAGGTCGACCCCCAGGTCGACCTGTATGGGGGGAGGTCGACCCCCTTGTCGACCTCCTGGTTGACCTGGCCTTGGGTGGGAAATCTCCCACCTAGCCCGCTTCTGTGTTTGAATTTGAATTTCGAATTTTCTGAACTTTAATCTGAGCTGTTTATTTAAATTACTGAAACTTCTGAAGGCCATAACTCCTTCGTACGGATTCCGATTTATGCAAACTCAGACTTTATTTCAAGCAGAATTCCGAGACGAACGTAATGGTGTAACCTGTTTCCCTTAACTCTCAATTTTGTAATTAATTATCCTTTAATTCATAACTTTAATGTTTACAGAAAATACGGGGTATTACATAAATACTTCCAAGTATCAAATCCGAGCAAGACTTTTAGCCTTGCTATACCAAAATTGAGATACAGGGGTCTTAATAATAACATAAAATGAAACTAATATAGAAAAATTCACAGTACAAATAATATTTTATTTACATTTTCTGCAAGTAATTTGGCAAATTAAGCATTTAGGTAATGTACCAACTGACTGATAAAATGGATTTAATATGTACATGAAGGCACTTAGAGCATTCTCTTGCTAACACAACCATATTTCGATCACCAGATTCTTTAGGTAGAACACATTAATGTGTATCTTGGTGAAAAAGGGTACTGATCCTCTCTCCATGCAACATTCTGATGACATTATCAATGGCAGAGCAGCTGCATTATAAATTACGAGTACACAGGGACGTCCGATGGATATGTGCTAATATAAATGTGACCAAATATGGAATTGTGTTTTAAGTTGGGCTTATTTGCTCAATCACAGATATGTCCTTTCTATGCGGATATTTATCACAAAATGAATTTTTGCTTTATGGTTGAAGAGTTTGCACTTAATGCATTCTGGTGGGATGATAATATGCAACAATGACCATTTTCTTCATAGGAACATGAAATCAATAGGAACATTTATTTTATGTGCACATTTTCATAGGATGAAAAAAATGCTGGTGTCATTGATGAATCAAACAAAATATTTGATGTTAATTACTTTTAATAAAGCTTATAAAATCCATTAAAATCCATTATTCTTTTGCTGTACCAAATTGATGTAGGGTCATTCGGAAAGAATAAAGTTGTGGACCCCGTTGCACAAATTCAAATGCAACCTATTCTAATTTGTGTGGGTATCAACCAAAATTCAAACAAAAAAATGCTTAGCAGATAGGTGGATAAGACACTACTAGAAAGGATGTTTTATTTAACACATTCATAATGCATTTTGATAACCAAGTGAAACTCAAGAAAGCCTTGTCCGTTTCAACTCATGTGACATAGTTGGGATGCTTGGGCACAAAGGCAAACCTACTGTATTAAAACAAAGTACCTATGGATAATGCTCTTACTATCAGGATAGCCGATATCACCATGTTCAGTAAGAGAAGAATCCATGACCGAGGGATCATCTGTAAGTAGCTTAGCAAGCAAATCATCAATCCAACTAAGCCTCTATTGAGTGAAATTGAACAAGGAAACGTATTATTATAGCTAAATGTAGTCCAAAAAAGAACTAACACTGCTTGCCGCAAAATGGGTTGCAAGCTCAACTGAAAGCAGATCCACTCCTTTGAGTCGTTCACTAATTAATGCCAAATATTCTCCTGTATTGAGATCAGTTTAAGAACAAATGGTATTCCACAAAAAATCTGCTGAAAAGATAATATGGAACATCTGGTCTGCACACAAGTCACAAGTCATATTCTTGTGTAGCTGATAGGAATGACATACTTGAATTTTGGGTATGAAGATACACTACAAAAACTGTCATGAGAATAGTATTACTTAAAAATATTATTGTCAGTAACATTTTACTAGGAGCTGAAGTACTAATACATAATGGACCTCCAACTGTCACAACAATACAATGTGAAGAACAAAAGTACATGTTTTTCCTCAATGATTCCAGTTTGTTTACATACCCAATAAAGAATAAACTAAACTGTTAATAATCTCTTTATGCTAAAATAAAATAGACTATAACCGTTCCCAACTAGTTAGTAGGCATATATGAGAAGTTCCCAGTATAACTTATCAGGTTCCAGTCACAATAAACGATTATCATTGAGGAAGAGTAAAAAACATGATTTGTATATACATATAAATGATGAATGAATGCAATAATTATATAAATATCCATAAACTTAAGTGTGTTTTCTGACTATGTAGAAATGAGTGAATGTAATAACCCGGAAATCCAAGCCAGTATAAATTTTTTATTTTGGCGATTTTAGTGAATTTTGAATATTTAAAATGGATTATTTTAAATAAAAACGACGAGAAAATTTATTTTGAATGGAATTCGAAAGAATATATTTATATAGCTCGTCGTTAGAATATAAATATTTATTTATAATTATAAAAGGAATTGAAAATGGCGCGGTAGTTCGATAATTCGATTCCAAAATTCAAACGAATGTGTAAGATTCAAAATAAACCGGATTTTGGCGAAACCAAAAATATTAGAATCTAATTGAGAATATCTTTCCAATGAATCTGAAAAATCAAATTTTCATAGCGGGAATCAAAAGATATGTTCAGTTGAAAATTCAGAATAGTCGCTATGGAATTCTGGCCCTTAAAAATGGAAATTTTGCAAACGACCTCGGATTTCGACGAAACCACTTTTGTTGGATCTGTGATGTCAAGTTATTGCTAGATTCCAATTTTCATAATTTTTCGAATCAATATGTGAGCGTGGCAAAGGAAAACACTTTTGACCAGTTTCAGTTGATTTTAATCGACTGGAAAATGGCCATTTTTCAAACGGTCTCAGAATTTGACGAAATTAGTTTTGTTAGGACCGTATCGTCAATACGAAGCTAGAAATAATTTTTCTGGAATTTTTAGGGTTAGTATGAGACCCCAGTAATTTGAAATGTACGTTTAAAATTCAGTATAATGATTTAAATATAAATTTGATGGAAACAGATCGAAACAGCCGAACTGGCTTACAATACATATCACATTGTGTTCGAAATGGGAGTAATTAGCTAAGGAGTACAGGCGGTGGGTTTCGTTTCGTGATCAAAATAAAAAGTTGCTTTATAGGAGAAAAATTTAAAATAATATAATATAATATATATTTATAAATATCCTCTTCACCCCCCTTTTACCTGGATTGTTCATTTCAGAATTAAATAAAAAAAACTAAAAAGAAACCGCGCTGCCTTCATCGATCCCCCCCGACCGACGGCGCCGCCCACCGCCAGACTCCTCCCCCACCTCCTTCTTGTCGCTCGCTCTTCTTCCCCTCCGCTGCTCCCTTCTTCCCCCTTCTCCTCGTTTTAGCCCCACGCCCTAACCCCTAATCCACCACCGCCCATCGCCTGAAAAGCCGCCGCCTACCTCCCTCTGCTCCACCTACCTCGCCCCACCTCCAACCTTCCCCTGCCTCCGTACGACCAGTGAAACCACCCTCCTCCTCTGGAAAAAAATGTGAGGCCTTTTCTTTTATTTATTTTATCTTTATTTATTTGTGTACACTTTTTTTTATTTTAGCTCGAATATGATTCACATTGTTAAATTTCATTTTTATATAGTAAAAAGTTAGGATTTTTCATCATAAAGGGCTTTGATTCTTCGTTATATTAAGTAATGATTTATTTTACGACATAAAGACGTGATTTTTATTTTATAGAAACCATAAAAATATAATTTTTATTTTAAAGATCGCATTAGAAATAAAGGATATGATTTTCATTTAGAAGAAAGATCGGATTTTTATTTAGAAGAAAGAACAGATTTTTATTTAGAAGAAAGGTCGGATTTTTATTTATAACAAAGGCGATATTTTTATATAATAGAGGAGTTAAAAATATAATTTTTATACTAGTGGCATATTAAAAATATGATTTTTATATACTAGAGATTATAAAAATATGATTTTTATATTTTAGAAAGAATAAAAATTCGATTTTTAATTTATAGAAGATATAAAGATATGATTTTTATATAATGTAGATAATAAAAATATAATTTTTATATGATATGAAGGTTAAAAATATAATTTTTATAAAGTAGAAGTATTAAAAATATGATTTTTATATAATAAAGAATATAAAAATATTATCTTTATATATGTAGCGAAATAGAAATCTTGTTTATATATGTTGAAATAAAAATGTGATTTTTATAGCGATGAAATAAAAATTCGATCTTTATATATGAGGTAGAAATATAAAAATATAATTTTTATATAGAATGAAGCGTCGAAAGTATATATGAAGAAGGGATAAAAATATGATTTTTATTTATTAGAATGAAGTGATAAAAATATAATTTTTATTTGAACAGCGTGAAAAGAACTACATTGGAATTTCAAGCAGATCCAGACGGTTCAGCAGTTCAACAGCAAAGCACGGCGGAGTGGAACCCTCTGTGAGAACTTCTCACCTTAAATTTACTTTTCTAGTTAAATATATATACTAGGATGCAGACGGTGTTTAGTAGCACCCGACACCATCGTCCACAGACCATGGACTTGTTTGTTTGGTGATTGATTGGAATATTTGATTTGAATTTTGTTTTTGGTGTGAGAAATGGAATTGATTTGATTGATATGTGTATGGCGTGGGCCATTATTAGACCGAGGATAAGGCTAGGCCTTGTCCCGTTTCTAGTATCATGCCGTTATGCCGTCGAAATTTTCTAAAATAAGTTAGAAAAATAAAAATATCATTTTTGTGAATAAATGAACTGAATAGAAATTCATGTGTTGAAATAAAATATTTTATCGTTAAAAATATAATTTTTAACGTGTGTGTGAATAAAATAAAATATTCGTTTACAAACCAGACGGTTTGTTTATGTACACTGATTTGACTGATATCGATTGGGACGATAAATTTTACACATCGCCCAACTACAAAAATAATATTCAGTGTTTGTTGATGTAAAACCCCACATGGGTATTGGGATGATATTTGACGTACACTAGTCCCAATAATTAGTTGTGTGTCGACCGATAGGTTGACAAACAGTTGTGTTGTGCACTTTGGATGATGGTTGATTATTTATTATTGCTATTATATACATGTGTTGTGTGGAATCCATATAATTAACATTATATGGTAATTGATTGGGCCTCATTCCAATTTAGAAAAGAAAGAATATAAAGAAATATATATTCATGTGTTGAAAAGAAATATATATTCATGTGTTGAAAAGAAATATATATTCATGTGTTGAAAAATATATATATTCATTTGTTGAATAGAATAACGAATTTATTGAAATATATAAAGCCGTGTTGATTAGATTTGCGCCATTTTGACGCGAACGATATTTATATCGATTTTATTCGAATATCAAAAAGAAAGTGATTTCAAAATGTAACGTTTTGAAAATATATATATCGATGATGTGGAATATTCAATTTTGATTTGAAATTGAATATCAAGTTGAAATCGTTTTGAAAACGAATTTAAAACGATTTATAAAATACGTTTAGAATTGAAATCGATGAAATATATATTATATATATTAAATGGCCTGAATAGAACGCGCCGCGCCGCGGCAGTTCGTGAATTTCGACCATTGACTTCGAATTGACGTTACGGGAGATCCGACCGTCGGATTATCCTGAAACCGGAACCGTTGGGTTCGTATCGAAAAGAGCTTTCCAATGAATATTTGAAATTTGAAATATAACGGTTGGATTTGGAGATACCTCCAAATCAAATTTAGAAAAGCTCGCTGTAAGTGCAGTTCGACGACCGTTATTGGAAATCTACTGTACGGGCCTTGATAAAATTATTAAAAATAGGAATAATTTGTGTAAAATCATAAGAAGTGATTTGGGAAGAGTTGGGATGAAAAACGCCACATTTGAAATGATAAAAAATAGATTTTTATCGAAATGAACTAGTTTTGAACTAGAATAATTAATTATTTATTTTTAAAATAAATAAATTAGATTTGAAATGGTTTTGAAAATAACCAGAATTTCCAATAATTGCATTGGAATGGATTTGAATGGAAATTGTCTTCGGAATATTTCGATGTGGGATTTCATGATTATACAGATATTGTTGTGGAAATTTGAAAGATATATATATATATATATATATATATCGTTATTTCCAATAATTTGTTGGTCGTAGAATTTGATATTGAATATAAGCCGATATATTTTCTATTCAGAGCCTTGTATTTAATATCAAATGTGATTTGGGTTTGTCGTGAATGGTGTCTTCATTAACACTATTCTTAAGCCCAGTTGAGAAAAAGATTAAATCTTTTTATTTAGATTTAATGAAGTGTACCAATTAAATAATATTTAATTGGAATTGAATTGGTATTGATTTTTGGGTTTATCGTGAACAGTGTTTTAAATAACACTTGTTCTTTAACCCGATAATTAATAGAATGTGATTTTGGGTTTATCGTGAACCGTGTTTTAAATGACATTGGCTCTTTAACCTAGTTAAAGACAGGATATTGATTTCTGTAAAGATTAAAACTAAGTGGAGTTTTAATGAATCTTTAATAAGATTGAAAAGATCGAGAATGGAGTATCGCCAGTTTTACTCCAGGCGATAGTTAAATCTTTAATTTGATTTGAACGTGAAATGGTAATTGAATTTACCGATAACACCATGGTGTTAGATATGAAGTATTACCAGTTTTACTTCATGGGGTGAATAGGTTGGGATTGGGAAATAAAATAAATGATTACTTCGGTGTGGTTCTCTAATCCCGACTAGTTTGAATTGATATTCAAAGGTGATTAAAGAATAAATTTAAAGAATTTATCTTTGATAAAATAAATGGGAACCTTTCCCAAAGTATAAGAATATTTGAATAAAAGAATATTCTGAATTGGAATGAGGCGTATGTTGTGTTTGTGTAACACTTGTTTATTATATACGCGAGTTATTCGGAAAGACCGGGTTTATCCCATTCTGAATAACTGATACAACGATAAGTCGAAGATAAAGACGGTGGTCGAAGACCGGAGGTCTTCACGTCGTTTTGGTGGTTACTGATGATCTTGATTGGGCTGTACACCCAAGAAGATGGAAACAGTTAGTGATCGTCCAGACGTACTTGGAGATCGATGGATATGCGGGGTACTAGGTGCCTCCGGTTTCGTTCAGACCCAGAGCGGACTTGTAAATGGACTGTGTGTCTGACATAGGATTTTATTCTGTGTGATTGATTTCTATTAAATATATATCTGTTTGGCGACGGAGAATTTATTCTCTTGCTTAACGCCCTTCTCTGAGACGTACGAGCTCAGGGGTTATATATTGATAGATATCAAACACATGGAGTGAATTGCCTGTGTGGCATGCCTAAGTGGCAATTGATCAAGGCTTCTGTTGAAAAGAAAAGTCTTGTGGTTGATGATCAAAGCACGACCTGTGTGGCATAGCTTTGTGTAGCGTTGATTCGCGAGCCTCACACCCCGGTTGTGAACCAAAAACGGGAGAAGGACTTCAGGGAGGGCATGCGTTTCCTTCTAGCTAGAAGTGGCGTCAGTGGTTTTACACGCCCTGACAAGTTTGACTTATGTGGTTGTTGCTGTTGCGAGGTGCCTCGGATATATCGGTGACTATGTAAAGCCGATGGAGTGATTCGTTGACTCATCGACACCCCATAGGGTGGGAAAACGCAGTGTTCAGGCATTTTAATCCACAGCGGTGGACCAACCCTGACGATCCAAGGGACGATGCGTTCTGTTCCTGAGGGGTGGGCTAGAGCGTCTCGAATCGGTAGAGGACTATCTTTTGCCTCGGTTCACAGAGGGAAATCCAATTTCCAAATACGTGACTTTGCGATTTTGATTGCATAACCTATATATGGCGACATAGTGGTATTGGGCATTCATGCCGCCTATGATTGATACTTATGATCTGAAATTGATTTCTTCACTTATAGCAATAATAAAAGATTTGTTTTAACGTATCAAGCATTCTTTGGCTATTATAAGGTAAAACCCTATCCTCTGGTTTGTGTTGCATTGTGTGATGGGACCTAGGTCTTATAATAGCTTCATTGTTCTTTATTTAGCATTGCGTTGTTGGTTTATGCACTAGTATTCGTGGGAGGAAACCCGTTCCGTGTTATACGGCGTGGTCCCTTGATTTACCTTACTTTAAAATAAAGATTAATAACTGTTTTAGTTCTCACACCAGTCCCATGACTGACCTGGAGTTTATTGTTTTAACCTAAACTCTGGGTGCCCTTATTTTCGACACAGGCAGCTTGTAGTTTTGGTTTTGCAGATTTATATTCACAGGATCCTGGTTTACAGCTGGGACGATATCCGGAAAGCTTTGTATCCGTATATCTCCTTCTAGTTGTGTTTTCTATTATTTTCCTCTGCGATGTATTTAAATGTAATTTAAATATCTGTTATTTTCTGTGTAGCATTCATTTATACTCCGTATATTCGTGTATTCTGATGAATTGTTGTAATAAACAATGAAATGTTCTTCCGTCTGCGTTCGAATCTGTCTTGTCGTCACGTTGAATATGCAGAAATTTATTTGAATATGCAGTTATGCCTATAGTGGATGCAAATAGAGCCGGATTGTTCTGTGATTGCATCCACATATGAAGATTAGTAGAAATTTTTGCACTCTCACATTGCAAATGTATGAAGTTTTCCTAAGCGGGTGCACAAATTTCTACTCGTCTTCGTATGTAGATGCAATCATACGTGTGCACAAATTCTCTTCAAACATTTTACTAACCATTAACCAGTTTTATGGCTATTCCTTAAATCACACACGCATGCACACACCCCTCCCCCTCCAACCACCACACACAAAAACACTTCCCTTTTTTTCTTAAAGTTTCGTTAATGAAACTTACCCATCTGTTTCTATTGATGGGTATAGTATTTTGTTTTTTTTCTCGTGTTGGTTCCAACACATTTACATCTACTTCTTGAATGTCGGTTTCATCGGCATGCCTAATACTGAAGTAATACAAAAAAATGTACATGTTTTCTCTCTTACAGTCATGAACATTCACCTGTGTAACCGATAGACCTCCATTTTGTGTGTGTTGTTGTATATAACGGTGTTGTATACATAATTATATGATTTTTGTTTGATGATAACAACCAAATATATTGCATTAAAAATGTGTTTGTTACTGTACTGTTTCATATCTACTTCTTAGACAGGAATATAATATTTATAGTTAAATAGAATACGACCGTACAGAAATTCAAATATTCAGATAATATTTTATTTCAATATCAAACAGTACAATTTTTATACTATACTATTTGTAATTTCTGTAATACAACACAAATTCAATGAAAATTCAATTTCATACATTTGCTCCTCACTACATCACTCATCACTCAGTACATACTTTGACTCGATTAAATTTCATATATACAGACACACACTGACACTCTTTTCTTTGTCTTCTGTCTTCACAGCTTACAGTCAGTCCAGTCATCCATACCTATCATATACAAAAACACACACAGTATATGGAATAGAAATAATATTCTAAATTCTAGCGAATATAAATTTTAATTTTATTTTGCCTCAGCTTTCTGGCATGTTTTCTCATCATTTTTCATGACTCGACCTGATTTTTTTTTCATCCGACTATGTCTAGACAGCTTGTGATATTCACAGTGATACACTGTAAATACCACAAGGCAGACAACATATATATATATATATATATATATATATAAATGCAGGGACAAGAAAACTTGTCTGGATGGTTGCATATACACACGTGTATGTGCACTGCCTTTCCAGTCCAGTGTGCAACAGAGGAGTAGCCACGTGGATCATCTCGACTCAGTGCAACAATAATCAATATGGTCAAGGCAACCCAAAAGTATCAATGAATACAAATCAACATCAATGGCCGAGCTAAATACAAAGCATAACAAAAAGTAGAAATGCATATATATGGTGCAACTCAGCGTTAAAAATGGTTGAGCAACTTCAAGCTAAATAGCATGATCAGTGAAGCAACATAGTACAAATGACACAGGCAGCATGGACAAATGGTCGAGCACAAGTCAATATGGTGTACTGGAGATAGCAAAGTTGTTTACAAGTTCAAGCGGATCATATATGAACATAGTCATGTTCCAAAGCAGGTCTAATACAATGCAGCTTTTACAAATGTAGCCGCAAAGTGGAGCAAATGAACGCATGTGGAATAGTGCAAGTTTACAAGTGAACAAGACATGAATTTCAGCTTACACTGGTGCACAAATGGCATACTCATATATGCACAACAACAATTATATGGAGCATGTCAATGTAAATGATGGCAACATATATGGACACAGTATGGTGTATGCACGGCCAGAATTCTCAAGCAAGGCATTCAACTTTTTCTGGTCAAATTTCTCAAGATCATATATGGCAGATCATATGTGTATAGTGCAAACATCATGTGCATGGATGGTACAAACTGTTAAGAACACTCTCAAGTTCAGGGCTAGCATGTACAGTAGCATAAGGTGTGTCAAATAACATAGCCAAGGTCAATAAGTCAATGTATTAAAGTGAGCATGAACAAATGGTCAGACACCAAAGCAAAGACCACATCATTTATGTATGGATAAGCAATTCAGGTACAAAACGGTGCACCAGCTTTTATTTCTACAAAGACAAGATAGTGTGTGCAAAACAAGTTGATGTACATACACAAAGTGGAAACAGTTCAGCATGTTTTAAAGGTCAATTATATCAACACATAACCAAGATGTGTAGCATGTATGAGACAGAAATAACAATGGTCGAGGTATATATGTACAAGAGGAATCACAGTTGCATAATATCACATTTTGTTTCCAGTTTTGGAAAGAGATCAACGTATTTTCAGATTTCACACAAGGGGATTACATGATGTAAGTGAGCAGTATGACATTCATCTATACATCAAGAAAAATTTCAACAAACTGTAGGAGAAGCAGACAAATGAATCGGGCATAATAGGATGACACAACATAATGTCAAGAATAGTTTTTAGGCAAGATATCAATTTGTGTTTTGTGTCATACTACAAGTTTCCTGAAATCACTGTGCAATGTCAAAGAGGGCCAAGAGATTAGTTAATATGCTAACAAAACATTCAAGAAATACAATTTTGGCAAGTGATTTATTTTTAGTTCTAGAAATCTTTTCATTACAAAAGTTTGATTTCTAGAAAATCTCAAGTATTTTTGGCAACTGTTCTTCAAGGGTAAAATTGAATTACAAAATCAGTTTTGTGAAAAAATTAATTTCCAGAATTCACTTTTCCAGATTTGGCAAGAAATAAATCAATTACTCTCTCAGAAAGTATCAAGCAAAATTAGGCAAGAGTCTTTCCAGAAATCAAAAGTGGCAAGCTCTTAAATGGCAAGTGAATTCATGGCTATAAATCACAGAATGGAATCTTTCTGCAGAAAGCTTTTAATCGAGACAACATAGGGCAACAAATCATTTTGAGCAGTCACGCAAAGGTTCGCAGTAAATCGAGGGCAAGCAAAAGAGGAAAATAGCACAAAATCAGATCGAAATCATTTAATTAAAACCAGAATGTTAGGGTTTTCAATAACCCCTACAAAAACACCATTTCATCATCGGCCTTAATATTGAAAAACGCAGCAACCAATTAAGAGGAAAAAACATAGAAATCATTTCATACTCACTGATTTTTTGTCACCAGAATTCCCAAATCAGAGAGCAAGCCACTTGACATTGAAGATCACCAGAGAATCATAAACCAAGAGAAATTCTATTCGAAGTCGATTTGATTTAGGAGAATTCACTGAAACCCTAATCCCCAAGTTGAATAGCCGCCATTTTGAATTCCAGAGAAAAGGAGAATGGGCTCAACAAATTACAAAGTGATCGGCCAAGTGTTTTAAGTGATAAAGGGGATGACCTTTCCTTTTTAAATCCTAGGGTTTTAGTTGTTTATTTTTATGTGTCTTTTTTTTCAGTTTGTATTCAATCCATCAGTTTCTAGTGTCTGTAAAATACTAGGGAAACCAGTTAGGGTGTTAACTGGCAGTTTACTAGAGTCTGTAAAATCTAGGGTTTATCGGTTATAGGGTTGTAATCAGGGGAAATCTGATCTAGGGGATTAGATCAGTCTAGGGATTTGAGCATTGGGTTAGAATAGGAGCAGGGAGTGCGAGTTTACAAGGTCTTTTAGCGAGATCTGTTATTAACGCCTAGTAGAAACCTTAGGAATGCAGCAGTAAGCAAGATTTGCCGAAGCTAGGTATCTCTGTGTGTTATTTACTTTCTGCTTTTATTTACTCTAATATTATCCGTGTTGCGATTAATTTTTAATAACTCGCTAAACTGTGATAAACCTTATTCACCCCCCCTCTAGGGTTAATCTAGATCCAACAATTGGTATCCGAGCAGGTATTTTGTTTAACTCTAGAGTAATGGGTCATCCCAATTGTCAGTCCTCTGAGAGTCAGTCCAGTCGTATTCCATCTATTTTTAATGGTGCAAATTTTTTAAATTGGAAATTAGAAATGGAGTTATATTTAAAATCTGTTGATGTTAAATGTTAGGATACTGTTATTAATGGATATGATATGGTTAGTAGGAACGATATTGGGTTTAATTCTCGTGCTATTCATATTTTTTATTCTTATATTGATGATATTCAGTATAGCCTTATTTCCCATTGTTTGACTGCGTAGGAAATTTGGAATACTCTCAATAAGAAGTATGGACAAATTGACAAGAGCTGCTCAAAACTCGGGAAAGTCAACTCAGATTCAGAGTTCTGCTTAACAGGATTTACAAAAGAAAATTCAGATGGATCAGTCGACGGAGATTCAACAGACGATGAGACAGGAAATTTCTCATACGAAGATTTAGTTTATATGTGTGTTGATATAACTAAGTCTGTTGATAAACTCCAATCTAAAAACAAATCTCTGAAATCTAAAAATCTTGAGTTGACCAGCAAAATTAATGATTTGGAATCACAACTTGAATATTTTTAAAACTCTTCAAATTCAGACTGCAAAAATTGTTTGAAATTGGAAACCAATCTTGTTCATCTCAATAAAAATATTCAAACGTTCGAAAATGAAATTTTGATCTTAAAAGAGAACAAGATTGAGTTATCAAGTTCGAATTATTTTCTGCAAAAGGAATTTGAAATTTTTAAGATTGCTATAAATTCCAAACTTGAAATTGCTAAAAATGAAAATTTGGTGAAAAGTGATTTGATTTTTAAAGAACTTGAAAATGACATTGAAAAATCCAAGAATTTTGAGTCTGAAAAACAAAAACGATTTGAATTTGAAATTTCAGAATCTCAAGCTAGAATTAAATTTCTTGAAGATGAAAATTTTGTTTTGAAAATTGATTTTGAAAAAAATAAGATCACTAAAAACCGTTGTTCAGATTTAGTGAAAGAAAATGGTGATCTTAAATTTAAAAATCAACAACTTGAAGCAATTTTGGTTAAATTTTCTAACGGTGAAAAATCTCTAAATATGTTGTTGAAAAATCAATTTTCATCTGGAAATAAAAGTGGACTCGGCTTTAGGAAAATAATGCTTTTGAAAGTCGGAACTCAAATGATTTTAAAAATCCTTTAAACTGCTTCGGAAAGAATCGATATGAAAATTCAAACTCTAGATCACAAAGGACTTTTGAATCATAAACGTGATGTGAATTTGTTTTATAATAATCCATTTGAACAATTCTGGATCCCAAAAGGAAATAAAACAACTTGGACTAAATTTAAACAGATTTGGGTTCCTAAGGGCACAAAGGTAGATTCTAATGTATCGTTATACAAACAAGTTTGGGTACCGAAAGTTGTTATCAAAACTGTGGGTGGTTTTGCTAATTTTGTTAGACCACTCAATCTCCTAAGCTGTTAGGTACCGGAGAAGGCCGAGGAACTGCTGTGCAAAATAGATTTGTGTTCAAGATATTCTATATTTCTGTATCCCTCAGAGTTCCTTGGCCAAGATTTGTTGAGTTAGAGATTATTTACTCACGTCGATTTCAGATATAATCTCTGAACTCATTTTTGTAAATATTTTGTTTCCTTTGTTTATTCCTTCTTCTACCCCATCTATTTTTTTATTTGTCATTGTCATATCATTGTAACTTCTTTTATGCTTTCTTAACTCCTAATTGCAGTACTCATGATCTTCTGGAAATTCACTTTAATTGAATAGAACTCTAATGTTTTAATTATTTCCAGTTCTTGAATTTAATCTTGTAAATATCTGCAATTATTTGAAGTTTTCTAATTATCTAAATTCATAACAGTGTTGATGTATTCTTGTCATATTTTGAACACTGTTGATTTGAATTCTAAGTTTTGAAGATCTGAAATTTTAATGGAATTTCACACACTTTCGCTATTTTGAGTTTCTTCTAATTCAGTTTAGAAAAACTTGAAATAATATACTCATTACAGCACACTGCTATTTCTTAGTTGTGATAATTTCATTGATTTTCAGTTTGACTTGGATAGTTTGAATTGTCTTGAATTACAGTTATACATCTTGAATCTCATTTTTATTCATGATCATTATTGTTTAAATCTATTTGTTTGAAATCATCTGAAATTCTTGATATTCTGAATATCACACACCTCTAAAATATGAAATTATCAATCTTGTGTGACTGATTCATTATACTCCAAAACTTAACGTAGATTCAAGTGATTTCAAATAAATTATGTTAATTTTCTAGATCATGAATATTTCTCAAGTTTGATGTGAATGATCTGAAATTACTCTTGTGCTTGTCAAAAATTCTTGGGAAAAATTCTTTGAAAATCCGGTCTTAAATCTCTCTATTTTTCATGATTATTTGATTTGAATGTATATTTGTTTAAAATCAATTGAAATTATTGGTTTATTGAATCTCACACATATCCTGAATCTGAAATTAATAATTTGGTGTGATCAATTCGTTGAATCTAGAGTTTTTCATATTCCTCAAATGATTTAAAATAAACGGTATTTTTAATCTTGGATCATGAATCATCTTATATGACCGTCATCCTGACAAGTTTGCTTTGAAACTGTTTGTGCTGCTCTGATACTGTTTTGAAAAATGTTGTCAAATAAATGCTTGTGTTGAGTAAAAAAATTTTCTGCTCTGATAAATGTGTCTAATCTGTTGTCTTGTCTACTTGGGCTTTGTGGTTAAAATTCAGTTGTATGAATTATCCTTGTTTGTCTCCAGTGTTATGTTATAATCCTCATTAATAGAGACATCAAGTGGTATCAGTTTAGAAGTGCTAAGTATTTTTCTGTATATATATATATATATATATATATTTTAATCCCTCTTGTCTTGTATAAATCTGCATATCCCTCTTGTAATTGATTTTCAATTTTAAAATTATTTATTGATTATTCATTCAGAAATTGAAATCATTATCCAAATTGAACTGTATTTATAATTCATCAAAATTATTGTCAGATTTTGAAATTATGATGAATTGTGACTGCAGTATATTTCATAACAAGAGGAGATTTTATTAAGATTATCATGATGGTTGAACATATATTATAATATCTTTGAATTGGCAATTATTTCACGATCATCTCCTTTATCTATCTTCTTTCTTCCATCCATGATAATTTTACATTAATGTGGAGAGTTTAATATTTTTTAAAAATCTACTTGAATAAACAGTGGAAATATTTGTGATAGAAATTGGACTATGTTATTATTCAAAATTAGTGATAATTGAAAAATTTTCAGTGATCCTGGTATAGTCGAGCATATTTCATAATATAATTAATTTAGAAATTTATTTCACAAACCATTTCTGTACCTACCACCGTTTCTATCATCCGTATTGGTTTTGTATACCGAGGAGTTTTTCCTTTAAAGGTGAAAATAATAAATATAATTAATACAAAAGTATGTCTCTAATCTCATTTAAAAATCCAAGCTCTAGTCATGCATGGTTATGAGACAACTTATAATTTAAGCTGCGAATGACCTCATTTAAAAATCCATGCTCTGGTTATGCGTGGTCAGTGTGCTCTTAAATAAAAGAAAAAGAAAAAGGAAAAGTGTGCTATAAATTTAAATAAAACTGAAATTCTCCTCTGAGTATAAAAACCAGCCTATCAATCCATTTTTTATCCGTGAAATGTGTTGAAATCTTATGACGTATTATAATTTGTTGATTGATAGCTATTGGGATTTGAGATTATTCGATTTTGTCACTTAAATTGAATTTATAATTATAGTCAAATCCATCACTATTTTGTGGTTCATTTTTTTTTAAAAAAAATCTTTTGAAAATTATTTGTTTTAAAACTCTTCCATTTATATAAATTTCATCATAAATCCGTCATTCTCTACAATGTGAAATAAGACACTAGTTCTTAGTTTATTATGATTTTTGTTTGATTGATTGAGATTTATGATGACCGTTCTTCCTCTTAAGCTGATACTATATTTTTTAGTCATTTTTTCATCTATATTTTAACTTCTGTATCCTTTTGATGATAACAAAAGGGGGAGAATGGGTTGAGATTTTGATTTATGAGTGACTATTTTATAAATATTTTTAATTTTGAAAATTTATTCAATTTTCAATTTTTTTCACTCATTCATAGTTATAGGGGGAGTTTCTGTTGTAGGGGGAGCTTTCAAATAGGGGGAGTTCAGTTTTTCACTGTCAAACACATTTATTATATTCAAAATCTTAAATATTTGTTTGTCATCATCGAAAGGGGGAGATTGTTGTATATAACGGTGTTGTATACACAATTATATGATTTTTGTTTGATGATAACAACCAAATACATATTATTATAAATGTGTTTTTTATTGTACTATTTCATATCTACATCTTAGACAGGAATATATTATTTATATTTAAATAGAATATGACTGTACAGAAATTCAAATATTCAGATAGTATTTTATTTGAATAGAATATTTTATTTCAATATCAAACAGTATTTTTATACTCCACTATTTGTACATTTCTGTAATACAATACAAATTCACTGAATATTCAATTTCATACATTTGCTCCTCACTACATCACTCAGTACATTCTTTGACTCAGTTACATTTCATATATACATACACACACTGACACTCTTTTCTTTGTCTTCTATCTTCACAGCTTACAGTCAGTCCAGCCATCCATACCTGTCATATACAAAAACACACACAGTATATGGAATAGAAATAATATTCTAAATTCTAGTGAATATGAATTTTAATTTTAAAATTTTATTTGCCTCAGCTTTCTGGTGTGTTTTCTCATCATTTTTCATGACTCGACCTAATTTTTTTTCCATCCGACCATGTCTAGATAGCTTGTGATATTCACAGTGATACACTGTAAATACCACAAGGCAGACAACATATATATATATATATATATCTCAATGCAGTGATAGGAAAACTTGTCTAGATGGCTGCATATACACATGCGTATATATATACACGTGTGCACTGCCTCGCCAGTCCGGTGTGCAACTGAGGAGTAGCCACGTGGACCATCTCGACTCAGTGCAACAATAATCAATATGGTCAAGGCAACCCAAAAACATCAATGAATACAAATCAACATCAATGGCCGAGCTAAATACAAAGTGCAACAAAAAGCAGAAATGCACATATATGGTGCAACTCAGCGTTAAAAATGGTCGAGCAACTTTAAGCTAAACAGCATGATCAGTGAAGCAGAAGAGTACAAATGACACAGGTAGCATGGACAAATGGTCAAGCACAAGTCAATATGGTGTACGGGAGATAGCAAAGTTGTTTACAAGTTCAAGCAGATCATATATGAACACAGTCATGTTCCAAAGAAGGTCTAATACAATGCAGCTTTTACAAATGTGGCCGCAAAGTGGAGCAAATGAACACATGTGGAATGGTACAAGTTTTCAAGTGAACAAGACATGAATTTCAGCTTACAATGGTACACAAATGGCATACTCATATATGTACAACAACAATTATATGGAGCATGTCATGTAAATGATGGCAACATATATGGACACAATATGGTGTATACATGGCCAGAATTCTCAAGTAAGGCACTCAACTTTTTCTGGTCAAATTTCTCAAGTTCATATATGGCAAATCATATGTGTATAGTGCAAACATCATGTGCATGGATGGTACAAACTGTTAAGAACACTCTCAAGTTCAGGGCTAGCATGTACAGTAGCATAAGGTGTGTCAAATAATATAGCCAAGGTCAATAAGTCAATGTATTGAAGTGAGCATGAACAAATGGTCAGACACCAAAGCAAAGACCACATCATTTATGCATGGATAAGCAATTCAGGTACAAAACAGTGCACCAGCTTTTATTTCTACAAAGACAAGATAGTGTGTGCAAAACAAGTTGATGTACATACACAAAGTGTAAACAGTTCAGCATGTTTCAAAGGTCAATTATATCAACACATAACCAAGATGTGTAGCATGTATGAGACAGAAATAACAATGGTCAAGGTATATATGTACAAGAGGAATCACAGTTGCATAATATCACATTTTGTTTCCAGTTTTGGAAAGAGATCAATGAAATTTCAGATTTCATGCAAGGGGATTACATGATGTAAGAGGAGCAGTATGACATTCATCTACACATCAAGAAAAATTTCAACAAACTTTAGGAGATGCAGACAAATGAACCGTGCATAACAGGGTGACACAACATAATGTCAAGAACAGATTTTAGGCAAGATATCAATTTGTGTTTCGTGTCATACCACAAGTTTCCTGAAATCACTGTGCAATGTCAAAGGGGGCCAAGAGATTAATTAATATGCTAACAAAACATTCAAGAAATTCAATTTTGGCAAGTGATTTATTTTTGGTTCTAGAAATCGTTTCATTCCAAAAGTTTGATTTCCAGAAAATCTCAAGTATTTTTGGCAACTGTTCTTCAAGGGTAAAATAAAATTACAAAATCAGTTTTGTGAAAAAATTAATTTCCAGAATTCACTTTTCCAGGTTTTGCAAGAAATAAATCAATTACTCTCTCAGAAAGTATCAAGAAAAATTGGGCAAGAGTCTTGCCAGAAATCAAAAGTGGCAAGGTCTTAAATGGCAAGTGAATTCATGGCTACAAATCACAGAATTACATCTTTCTGGAGAAAGCTTTTAATTGAGACAACATAGGGCAACAAATCATTTTGACCAATCACGCAAAGGTTCCCAGTAAATCGTGGGCAAGCAAAAGAGGAAAATAGCACAAAATCAGATCGAAATCATTTAGTCGAAATCAGAGTGTTAGGGTTTTCAATAACCCCTACAAAAACACCATTTCATCATCGACCTTAATATTGAAAAACACAACAATCAATTAAGAGGATAAAACATAGAAATCATTTCATACTCGCTGATTTTTCAATCACCAGAATTCCCAAATCAGAGACCAAGCCACTTGACATTGAAGATCACCATAGAATCATAAAACAAGAGAAATTATATTCGAAGTCGATTTGATTTAGGAGAATTCACTGAAACCCTAATCCCCAAGTTGAATAGCCGCCATTTTGAATTCCAGAGAAAAAGAGAACGGACTCAACAAATTACAAAGTGGTCGGCCAAGTGTTTTAAGTGATAAAGGGGATGACCTTTCCTTTTTAAATCCTAGGGTTTTAGTTGTTTATTTTTATATGTCTTTTTAATTCAGTTTGTATTCAATCCATCAGTTTCTAGTGTCTGTAAAATACTAGGGAAACCAGTTAGGGTGTTAACTGGCAGTTTGCTAGAGTCTGTAAAATCTAGGGTTTACCAGTTATGGGGTTGTAATCAGGGGAAATTTGATCTAGGGGATTAGATCAGTCTAGGGTTTTGAGCGTAGGGTTAGAATAGGAGCAGGGAGTGCGAGTTTATAGGATTTGTTATTAACACCTAGTAGAAACCTTAGGTGTAACATCCAGAGTTTGAAGTGTATTTTATATAATAATTTAATTTAAATTTTGATTTATATTTTATTTTATTCGTTTAAACACTCATTTTATTTTTATTTTATTTTAGTTTTGGTTTAAAACAAAAATTATTTTAGTTTTTTATAACAATTATAAATTCGTTTTGATATGAGTATAATTTATAATAGAATACAATATTGTCAATTTTTGAAGACAATTTAATCGAATTTATTCATTTTGATTTTTAAATTTATATTTTATCTCAATTAGTAGACTTGTGACATTTTATAATTTGTTTTCAATATTCATAAAAAATTATCTTTGATTTTATTTCAAAATACTTCTCTATTTGATTTATTTAAATCGTTCGTTATTTATTTCCAACATCGTTCAATATATATTTGTTTTTCAAACTATTCGTTTATTTTTATTTATTTTTAATGTTTGTACCAATTACATTGAAACTGTTGGTTCATTTTCAATTTTTGTTCGTTCTTTTATCGATTTAAAAACTATTCATTCTCCAGTATCTTAATTTGTTTGCTCTCCTTTGATATTTTATTCATTCGTTACTATTCTACTATCAAATGAGTATTTGTTTTGAATTTATAACCACATGTTTCGGCTTAAACTTTCGTTCAATAACGCTTTCAAATTTCGAACCTGATGTGTTCAATTCAGTACAAACGTGTTCTTTGAAACTTCAATTCAAACGAAAGCTATCCTTGTTTTCCCCCCTTTTTTTACTATTTCAGCAATATGTGTTCCCACATATTTTGATCTCCAACTCAGAATGCTCGAAAATCTTTTTGAAGAATTCAAACTTCATTAGCTCGATTTACACGGAGGGGTTAAAGGATCGGATACAAGTCAATATTGAACATCATATTATATCGTCCCTTCCTTTTACTGCTATCTAGCCCATCCCATACCGAACTATCCCATTTCCGCTCCCTCCTGGCCTCATCTACAACGTCAGCACCCACCTACGCCTCCTCCGCCTCGACCAGCACTTGTTTCCTTTTCCCCTCAAGAAATCGTCCTCTGTTCCCCCTTCTACCATACTGTCCGTATATAATTTTCTACCCAATGGTCAAGTGATATAGATATTTATCATTTCAGCCCACAATTTATATAATTTCTACGGGTATATCATTTCAACCCGCGATCCCAAATTCAGTAAAATCGTTCAGGTCTATCATTTGTACCCATAACGATTTTTCCTTATTCTAATGTCCGTTTGGGTATGTATTATTTCAACCCTTAGTGATTTTTCCTAAACTAGGGGTTTCAACAATCACAACATATATATCATCAGTGCAACTATGTGTCATATGAATATATCGTGTCACATATGAAGTGTGCATATATATCAAATCAAACAATTTCTACTAGCAGTCCTATACATTTCATAATATTTCAAATAGCTGATCTAGCATCCATGAAATAAAAGTGAGTCAGGTGTGAGATAAGCTCATCTTTCGTGGCACATAAATGGAGACAGAAGACGAATTGACACTGAATGAAAAGAAGATTTCCAAACACGGTTCAAAACGGATTTCAACTCGATTATCGCTCAATATTATTTTATTTATATAAGAGGCTAAGGAATTATCAATGGATAGGTTTGGCTATTGGATTTTGGAACGATTTGGCTATTGGGCTTTAAAATGATTTCAGAACTCAACATCAAATTCAATTCTACAAAATAAACACAAAATTCTTTACAGAAATACTATATATTTATATACGTACATACAGAAATATATATATATATATATAATTTCGACGCACACCAAAACCCGTTGTATAAATTATATATAAACACCCAATGCAACACATACATTAAAACCGTTTAAGCAAATTCATAAAATTTATATTTAAAAAACACACAATACTTTAAACAGTAGAAGAAGAGAAAATTTTCTTCTAGCAAGTTCATTCTTATTTAATACTGATTTGATTCGGTATTTGAAATAGATATTATATATAAGATTTCTTGGTGCAATATTGAAGTTTTGATATATAGTTATAAATAACATTATGTTTGGTAATACCAATATTTTGAAAATCTTTGATGTTTATACTTCAAGATTTTATATTTTATAAACTATATATTTAGAATAGGATTTAAAGATGTAGATTTTGTAAGAATATGGTTTTATCTTGGTTGAAATCTATATGTTATTGTTTATAAATGTATACATGTATATATAGGAATTTATAAATTTAAATGGATTTATAAAGATTCTATTTGTGATGTATATATATGTTGAAAATATGAAATTTAAACAAGTTTTATATTTTAAATATTGATAACATGGATTTGAAATTATTTTGTCACAGCATAGAATAATTTTGTTATGTATTTTATTTAATAATAATACTGTTAGTATATTTATTAAGATTGATTTTAAATTTTAATAAATAAATGAGTGGGGAAGAGATATAAATTTTCCCACTTATTGGTTTGAAATATATGATTTATAATATATGATTAGGAATTTAGTTTATATTCTATTTAAAAATATAAAATGTTTGAGTATTTATTTGACATTAAAATTAGTCTATCGAGTACCTAGTGATTTGGGTGTACGTCTGATCAAATTATATGTTAAATCCTATGTGTATTAGATAGATATAGAGTCCCACTTTCAAAACCCGAAAATAGATATCAATGATGTCGCGGTCATCACCAAAATCATTTCCAAGCGACTAGAGTGTGACTGAGGGGAGGAGGTCGGTGGCTTGCAGTTAAAATTTCCGCTATAAGATATTGATAATATTTCAGTTCTATGATTCTGTGTGATTTATTCTGTTAAACCCAATAAGCTAAATAACTATCTGTCTTTGTGAACGCTTCGAGTTGGTTTAAATACCGACTTAAAGCGATCAAAAAGGTAGGTCGTTACAGTCAACAGTAGGCAAGATTTGCCGAAGCTGGGTATCTTTGTGTGTTATTTACTTTCTGCTTTTATTTACTCTGATATTATCTGTGCAGCGATTAATTTTTAATATAACTCGCTAAACTGTGATAAACCCTATTCACCCCCCTTTAGGGTTAATCTAGATCCAACATGTGTATGTATATATAATACACACACATTATATTTACATATGAACAACATTAATAATTGTAGATATTTCAAAATTAAATTTGTGGTTCTAAATATATCTCTAATTTATATACGATGAATATATTCATCTTAGAGATCCAAAATAGAACAATAATATTTTGAAATATATATACCTGGCTTTAAGAAGCAATAAGATAGTGAAAACTTCAAGACTGTATATCCGCGATCAACGGAATCACCCTGATGTATAATCGATGAAATTTTATGACATCCCTAACAAAAACGCAATAAATGTCATGTTAAAATGGTTTACAAACTAAACTTTACCATAAATATGTAATTTGTCTCAGGAACATGTCCTCCAGTCTGTAGTTTCATTAGGTCATGAAATTGGCTATGGATATCACCACAAACAGTAACATGGCTATTAATAGGCTGCACATTTGACTCCTCGACGAGAATTTCCTTTACCTGTGTATAATTAATAACAGCGAAGTTAATAAGACGGTAAAAAGTTAAGGTAAGCAAACTAGTATTTGATAAGCTTTAATAAACTTTCTTAATAAGATTGCAATCGAGTACAATAAAACTGCATGTTTATGGTAGACTACAACTTTAAAGGTTATACAACAAAAAATAAAATCTCCTTAATCAGCAAAACCGAGTTATTTCACTTATTTTTAACATCAAAGTTAATAATGTATCATGAAGAATCATAAGGTCAAGTGCCACACCCAGATAAGGTTTCTAAACCATTAATTGAATGGTAAGCCATCGAGTAAATCGTACAAATTGAGAACTTACTCACAATTTTATCTATGAAATTAACCATACAAATTGACTTTTTTCGCAAATGATAAGAAGGTCTAAAAGTAGAATCACTGTATTGTAATATACAATACCCTCCAAGTTATTTCTATGTTAACACTGCACTAAAGCATCGACCATCAGCAGTATCATCACAACCTTTTTTCTTCAAAACAAATATAACTATTATTGATAAATTATGGGAATATTTGTACTTTATACCTCGATCCAGATATTTTTAAATACAACTTTGTATATATATACTAAACAATATTTTCATGTAAATTTATAAGATAAGCGTCTAAGCAGCAGAAGTCTGTAATTTAGGGTGGATTTCACAATACCAGGGAAAGAATCGCTACACAATTATAAATTTTGTTACACAAATATAAGATATAACTAAATAAGCTGTTACAAGTTAAAAAATTAATAAGCATTTCAACAAAACTAATAAGCATTTCAGCAAAATTAATAAGTTGTTACATATTGTTTGCTTATCTGTTACCGATTAGACGTTACAAAACAAATAAGCATTTCAATGAAATTAATAAGTTGTTACAAGTTATAGCTTACTGATTCACTTTCTAGAATCATAATGCAAGATACTTTGATGTAAAGCCCTTCAAGGTTACAAGTTATAAAACTAAAAAGCATTTCTATAAAAAATAATTAATTAGATGCTGAGGGAGGCCAGATAATATGCATCCTTAAAAAAATAAAAATAAAAATACCTTTGGTTTCTCTTGCAGCAGTTTTCATGTTCATGTTGACAGCTGTTCATCTCATCATCTTGTGCAACCGAATCCTGCAAATAATTCCTTTTATATTTCTACCACTCTGCATTAATACAAATAGCTAATTCGAAATGAAGTAACAAAAAATAGGAAAACAACCTAACATTTAACTATACCTTGCATCATAAATAAATTTACGTACACTTTGATTAGAGTATAGAGTGAGCCAGAGAGAGGGATTAATTGAAAAATCTGGTATTGCTTGTGTCAGCGTCAAAACATAGAACTTCCTGTGTCACTGCAACAACCACAAAATTCAGTTCATTCCTATCACTTCAGTTGTATATGAAAAAGGGATTTCCCTATTTCAGTTTGGTGAATTAAGGTAAAGCCTATAAACATAACAGAAAATATGCTTCAAAATTAAGGAATTGATTGCTTGACCTCGACTGCTCCCCAAGCCACAGATCCAAGTTGCAAATCTCCATGTCCAAGCTCAATCCTTCCTCCTCCCTTAGACCTCTTCTATCACCGCAGGCCAGGCCCTCTTCCTCCGTCGACCCCGTCTAACGCAGTAATTTGTCACTAGGTTACCGCTCCAAGTTTAGTGGTGGGCGGTAGAGATCTGAGCATTGCTTTATAGTTTTTGATTATTGTTGTTATTGGTAAATCAAAGAGAATAAAATTATTTTTTTAGGGTTACAACTGAGGGGGGAAATGAAAATCGAAGGCCAAAGGGAGCTAAACGAATCAAAAAAGAAGCGGCCTCGAAAATATTTCGTTTGCGAGCTTATCATTTTGACACGTCACTATGTTACATCGTAGACTGATGTCATAGATAATGAAAATAATTTTGGCACGAAGTAATTACAGCAGCTAGCATTTAAACGCTCTTCCACTTGCAATTAATAAGTATTTTTCTTGTAGTGTTTCTAATTCCGACCACCGAACTGCATCCATAACGACCTTTTTTAGACCATATTTGGACATATTTTAAAATCAAACCATTGGATTTCAAAACTACATATTTTATTGGAAAGTACATTTCATTAGGGTTCTAACGCTTCTAGTTTCAGGAGAATCCGACGTTCGGATCTCCCGGTATGTCAATTCGAAGTTACGGTTTGGCGTTCGCAAACTGTCGCTACGCAACACGTTCTATTCAATCCCGAATCGATTTATAACTAAAAATAAATCAAAATTCCTTCCAAAAATATTTTATAAATTATATAAAACATATATAATTAAAATTGGGAATCCTATATTAGTCGTTTCTTGTCAAAATCACATATTTCAATTTTTAGTCCTCTTTAATATTATTCTAATAATTAGAATAATATTATTTCTCAAAACTTGTTATTTCAAACTCAAAATCTTCTGTCATTGGTAATAAAAATAAACATAGAACTTTCGAAAAAAAAACTTCTTTTAAAGTGTTAGGTAAAATAACCTAAATGAACTTCACTTTGAAAAGTTGATATTCACTTCAAATCAATAAATTTAACATGCCAAAATCGAATGAAAATCGATTCAAAACAAGTCGGTTTAGTCATGAAAATTTGATATTTTTATATCTTCGTGTCCATCCAAAATCGGACGCCAAAATTAGTTTTTCATTTTCATCGAATATTATATTATTAAAATATTCAGTTTTATTCCAAATTGGAATGAAATCTCAACAAATATCCACTGGAATTATTTTGTATGGATTTCATACATCATATGTATCCGAAAATAGTTGTAAACAACTATCAAACATCCCGTTATCCATCACTCCACATCAAATTCACACACAAAGTGCATTATACCATACAAGCCTTAAATTAAATAAATAAGGCTTATATAGTTTTGTCAATTCAATAGATTGACAGTCTACACACTTGGAATTACTATTCATTGTCATCCCAATACCCGTGTAGGGTTTTCAATACAATCACAAACAATCGTGAATTATATACACACTTGGGAGATGTGTAAAAATATCATCTCAATACCGGTGTAGGGTTTACATCGCAATCCATGTAGCTTATTTATACACAAAGGAGACGTATAAGCTATCTATCTTCCCAAGACCCGTGTGAGGTTTTGTACACAATCAATGTGATTTATATACACACTTGGGAGAGATGTAAAAATATTATCCCAATACCCATGTGGGGTTTACATCACAATCCATGTAGCTTACATACACACTTGAGAGACATGTAGGCGTATTGTTATCTCAAGACCGTGTGGGGTTTTTAACCAATAAACAATAAACAAATAAATTATTCGATCAATTCAAATCAATCTCCAATTCATGAAATCAACCATAACTTGCTCTGTTCAAGCTATTATTCAACTCATTCAATTTCACTAAAATATGTAAATAAAAGTAAGTCGTGTGACTTGTAAATGGGAATTCAACCCAATATCAACTACCACAATATTTTAACAATGTTTTAACATGTTAATTAACTCAAAATCACTTTCAAATCATATCACAAGTTCATCTTAACTTAATCACATATGAACTAAATAATTTTTGATTTAACTAACATGAAAAATACGTTTAATGACCTAATTAACTAATTAAAGTTAAGCATCTCTCAACAAAGCCATCCTAAACACCAAGAATCTTCAATGATAAACTCAATGAGCGTGCAACGAATCTAAAGGTGTCGCCTTTTTACTCGAACTCACTAACAATCACTCGAATACACTCAAACACACATGCACTTAAGTTTTTAAGTAAAAAAGCTTTGATTTTTAGTGGGTTGCGAGCTTGAGGGGGGAAGGGGCCCACGGCCTAACCTGGACAGAGGAGGAGGCGGATGTGGGTGATGCTATGGATGGCTGCGTGGAGTGTGGGGTCCACTAGGAGGAAGTTAGACTTGGTTTAAGGCTTAAAGCAGTTACCTTTTGCAAATAAAAAAGGTTTTATGGTGTTTTGTGCAAAGGGGAGGCAGACCCACGTTGGTGAGGGCTGTGGAGGCAGCAGGTCGCGGTGCAGAAGGTGGACCTTGGGCGGTGCTGTGGGGCTAGAAGGAGGAGGGAAGACATTAAAATGAAGTTAGCTAAAGGTTTAAGGAGAATAAGATTAATAGATGAAATTAAAAACTAAAATAAAATTTAAAAATGCCTAAGTACATGAAATGACTAGGAGGAAGAAATATACACATGGCAGAGAGAGTATATGTGTTTTCTAATTCTAATTGGATTTAGGAATTAGTGTGAAGTGACTTGTTTAGTCCATGTATTAATTATACGTTGCAAACTTCATTCTGGTCTTGCGATCACAAATTAACTCCAAAAATTACGAAATTTGAAATCTCGCTACATTATGGAATTAAATTCCAAAAAATCTAGTCTCACCGAATTTTGATCTCGTATGAAAAATCGCCTTATTTATAGCTTAAATCGAAAACTGACTAAAATTTCAGCTTACGTTTATATATAGCACGTTCATATATGACTTCCTTTTGACTTGAAATTTTGAATCCTGATATATTTCGACATTCTGGATCCAATGAAAGTAGTTTCGTAGGGTTCCGAGTCTATCTTAAAAATGGTCCTTTTATAGGCCATCAAAATAACATTAAAATATTGATTTTCAAAATATTAGCCTTTAAATTGATTTAGAAAGTTTATTGAGCTTGTTTTAAGTAAAATAAAACATAAACTTAAAAATTATTTTCAAAATTTATCGAGTCCAAAATCAGCATTTATTATTTAAAATTCATTAAAATAGATAAAAATTCAAATTTTAAATTGACAAAAATGTGGGTTTACAATTGTGGAAGAGCTTAAGAAGAAAAGGAATAACTCCAAGTGTAACATGAATGATAATGTACCTCTAGACAATTTTCTTCTACAAAATTTCAACATGGATGGTGATCAAGTGTACGAAGACAAGGATCATCCACTTGTTAACTATGAACCCTTTGTTGGTGACAAATTCCCTGAAACTCTTGAGGTCGTTAATCGTATAAGAGCACAACTTAAAGATGGCAGTGTTAGTGGTGAGAATGATGCAGGTAAGAGGTTGATTTTAGAGAAAACTTTAGAGGACTTCATTTGTTTTAGAAATGACATGAATGCAAATGAAGTTAGCACTAGTGTGCATGCTACTATGTCACCTGATAAGGCAAGTATGAGTAAACCTGTACATCACACTCCTTTTCCTTTCGAAGCAAGCTTCCTTAACTCACATAGTCCTATACTGAACTCTGGTGGTAATGTTTCTTCGCCTTCTAGAGCGAATGCTGCTATGACAATGGGTAACTCTAGAGTTATATCACCATATGCACATATTTCTCCTCCACTAAGTAATAAAGCTCCACATCCGCCACTGGTTGTTGCCTTTACGCAAGAATCTGGAGTAGACGCCTCTTCTGTTAATACACCTCTAACCCGCAACAGAAAGAAAGAAATATTGAAAGAGCAAATGAAAAAAGGTTAGACAGTAGGGTAGTTTGGAGTGCATGTTTTGGCACTATGCAATTGCAATTTGAATCTTTATGTAATATGTTGTTTGAGCCATTGAATATGTCATAATATTATGCTGTTGTGAGATGATTTGTGCCCCCTGTGTGGGACTGTTTTAGTTGATATGTGTATCGCATATGAGTTGTTCTCATATGTAACTTTTTATTTTTTTAATAAATAAAAGAGTATTGCGGAGCACTATTGTTGATGACAAAAAATATTGTAACACCCAATGATTCTCTGTTATTTAGAGAATTATGTTTCGCACGGGAAAGTAAGTGCAGAAAGCAGTAAATTACACAGTGGATTTATAGTGGTTTGGTACCGTGAGGGGCCTACATTTACTTTGAAGGAGTTTGCTGATATTTTATTGACAATTATAAGTTACAATCTTAGAACTTCATCATTACATTCATTTACAAACATTTCTGAGTATTTTGGAGTCGTAGTTGTCATATATGAGTCTTGGGAAAAAGTCACTTGTATGCTTATACTTTCTCAAAGCATGGCTCCCATTAATGAGTTCTTGGAGCTCTATGGAATGTCAAATCAGAAAAATTCCAACCTCTTTGTAGTGTGAGCTTGAGGGTATTTATAGTGGAAGGGTTAGGTGGGAGTAGGTTGGTTTTTGGGACTACGCAATAGAAAATCGCATCACAGAACCACATATAATAGAAATTTGCATTACTCGTGGCTGGTACGGAAAAATCGTATCCTCTATGTGGGATGCAATTTTCCCATTCCAAGAGGAAAATCGCATCCTAAAGGGATGAAATACGACTTGAGGAAGCTGATGCCCCGTACCTTGCACGTATGTGTGCATCGCCCCCTTTGGATGCGGTGACATCGCATTAGGGGGATGCAAAAGTATCATATCTAGGTGATGCGACAATTTCACAACCAAGGGATGCAATGCGAGGAGGGCATGATGCGAGGGGGTCACGAGTGCGATATGGCCATGTGAAACGAGGCGATGCAATTTGAGTGATGCAAGATGCTCGCTTTGAGGAGTTGTGAGGCTACTACTTGATCGACCTCTCCTTAGCTTGAATCTTCAACATCTTGACAACACTTCGAGCTTTGGCACCACGCGACGCATTGAGTCGAGTGGGTCTTGTGTACTTTTGGGAACCGGACTAAAAAGCTGGTTAACATTTGCCCCTAAAGTACCTCTTGTTCTGACAGGATGTGCTTTGTGTTGAGAAGAAGTCATAGGGAAGTGGTGAGGCTTCCTATTCATTAAGTATCTGGTTGCGGTCATTCTGCTGAGCGCGTCGGGAACTCTACTTCATCGGTAGCTTGTCTGAACATCTAATTCCTGTTTACTTATTAAATCAAACGTTATTTGTTGATCTGGTTTACGTTGAAACTTAAACGAGTCGTTGTCGACATAGTGTCGTGCGTACGCTCACACGCTTTTTTATGGTTTTGCGCGATGCGATCATGATTTATAAAAAATACTTGTAGAAAATGTGATGCACAGGTATGCGTGTATGGACATATGTACGCACATATGTATCATGCATATGCATATATATCCACATATATCATCATTATATATATACATATATATACACACACACACAAACATATATATATATATATATATTCCTTTTTTAATATCGCATCCCTATGGTGGTGCAAAATCTCGCATCTCAACGGGATGCGATATACCGCATCCCGGTGGGACGCGAGATTTCGCATCCCTGAAGGGATGCAATTTTCTCGCATCCCCGAACGGATGCGGTGCGGGCAATATTGGGCCAAGCCCACCTCTCTTTCTCCTCTGTATAAACTGACTCCCCCCTCTTTGCACACTTTTTCTTTCCTATGTTTTCTTGCATCCCATACCTAGCAACTTCGCTCTTAGAAGTTCGAAAAAAAATTGAACAAACAGGAGGGTCTCGATTGTGGTACGACATGGATGCGAGCTAGGGTCTTAAGGGGCTTAGATTTGGGTTCATTGGACTTGAAATTCAAGGTGTGGAAGAGCTCGACCATACTTTATTGGCTGTTGAGGTGGAAGACAGAAGTGGAGAAGGCGAGGAGGGAGGAGAAGGGTAGAGGGCGCATCACCTCCCTTTTGGTGACGGCTTGCCTCATGAGATCCGAGATCTCGCATCACATGAATGATGTAAGGTTTCACATCATGATGGATGTGAGATCCCTTATTGGGGTGATGCGAAGTCTTTGCATCCAAGTGATGCGATTTCGCACCACTCCGGTGAGATATCCAGATGGATGTGGATTCGCATCCGAGTGATGCGATTTCGCATCACTTTGGTGATGCGATATCTCATATCTAGATGGATGCAGATTCACATTCGAGTGATGCGATTTCGCATCACTCTGTTGACGCGAGATCTCGCATCTAGAAGGATGCAGGTTCGCATCTGAGTGATGCGAGGTCTCATGTCCAGGTGATGTGATTTCGCATCCAGGGTTTACGATGCCCCACGTTACTTGGAGGATGCGATGGCTCCAACTTCACGTTATTTTCACGGATGGGGCTAGGGCTTCGCACATAGGTTTTAAAGCATATGACTTGGACTATGGAGAAAGATTTAGACTTTAGTTTGCTTCTCGATTCCGATTACGAGGTGGTCACGACTCAGCGCGAGTTCAACGATGGTTAGTATTTTAAAATAAAACGATGATCGTCGTCGTATCCCAAATCTATCCGTTTATAATCGCATTATCACAACACTTCACTACATGTTTGCATGTTTGTTTACACCAACACGAGAGGTACATGCTTTAAATACGATGTCTAATGCAACCATATTGAAGTTTAGCTAGAAATGGAGACGTGATCCAAAACACAGCAATACTTTGAAGATGAAGCTTCTCATCATACGTCATCCCTGTCCGGCTTGATGAACAACACTAGTTCTGGGGACAACAAGCTTGAGACTTCTTTAGAGTCCACCCGCTCACAGACTACAGGTTTACCAAAAGCATCCAACCATAGTTTGTAATCAGGAGAAAAACAGACGGCTGAGCGCTCGGCTAGACCGTCGGTGTCGGGAGGGGCTACTGTAGTCGAGGAAAGACTTGAGGAGGAATATGTGGATATTGAGAGGAGAGATTCCCTCGAGGCTCTGGATTCGATGACAGGTGCTGTCATTGTTGACAACCCACCGGATTCGGGGCCTTCAAGTGTGGATGAAACCGATTTAAGGCACATTTGTGCAAGATTCAGCATACCATGGTCCGCAGTTCGAGTTCCCCGAAAGGAAGATAAGGCGCATGCTCCACCAGAAGGATACACCGAGTGGAACAGATACATGTGTATTTCTGTGTGCGTGCCCCCGTCCTGTGACTTCGTCCGCGATATGTTGCGCTATTTCCTCTTAGCACCTATGCAACTTCACTCAAACGGGTATGCCTTTCCCCTCGGTCTACAGTTTGATTATATAATACCTGCACGAGGAACCTACTGGAGAGGACACCCGGTCCTTGTTTCAGATTAAGAGGAGATCCAACACCGCGCCTTATCTTTATTCCTTAAATGCGATACACAGCGCGCGATTTATCGATGGGTCGAGGACCAGACTTGGTATGTTCAAGCATGAATGGTTCTTTGTTCACTGTCCCCTGGGGTTTGTAAAATGTTGGTTGGAAGGAAGTAAGTACCCTTTGTTGCTTCTGGTTTGAAGTTTTTTGAGGCCCGGTCCTTGTGTTAATCTTTAATTTCTTGTGATAGGGGTCCCTTCGGTGCCGAAGGGTGATGTGTACTAGGAGCATGTCGCATGGTTGAGAGCTATCTCGAAGAAGTTTGCTCCACAGAGAAAATCTTGGATGAAGAGGCACTTCGCCATATGGGCTTACTTCCCACAAAACGTACAATAATCAGGACAACTACCCCCGAAAAGGGAACAGTGGAGCTTGAGGGAGAAGAGAGTTCTCCAGGCTGTAAGGGGAAAGCAACTCCTGTCATGACTAAGTGACCAAAAGCCGCCACGACTAAGGAAGGATCTTGTGCGAGTGGCGCTGGTGGTGGGGTAACGAATAATGGAGAAGTGGGTCTACCACATACGCCTGTCCCATCGGCGGATGTCGAGACAGGGATAGGAGTAATGACGAGGCCGGTTTGTCCGGTAACTATCTCCGGGACCACCACATTACTGGAGAGGGTAGATCGGCTCAAGGAGTTGGACGATGTTCCAATTGATATTCCCCCATCGTGGCCTAGCGACATAAGCTCTAGATGCTTGACTTTAATTGTTAGGAAAAAAATCCTTCAAGCGAGCCTCAATCTAGTCTGTGGAGAGTGCACTTATGACATATGTTCATAAACACTGCATAGCACAGCATTTGCTTACGTGTGTGAACACTTCCGTCTAACCTCGAATCTGTTTTGTATGGGTGGAATGGTTCGTGGAAGCAGCGGTGGCAGATACCGTGATTATGGGTCGGGGGGCCAGCGACCGTAAAAGAGCTCGGTCGTAAGTAGCTTTAAGAAAGGGGTTAAGCTTCCCCAGTCCTGTAGCTCTCATAGTCGTAGTAGTGGCCATCAATACTCCAGATGCTCTGAATTCCCACCACCCCATGATCATTGATGAAGATTTCAAGGCCTAAAACTGTTAGCACCAGGACGCAAGTTTCGACGCTCACCCTTCCTACCCCGCCGATGGTGCTTATTTTGAAACCTACCTATCATGCTGTAAAGTCAGTAGATCGCAGGCCATCGAAGGTCGGTATGTTGAGTGAAAGGTCGGAAGTTGTGCAGCTTACCAACGAGGAGAAGATGTACATCTTGAAAGAGAAGTTCCCAAAGCATTACTTTGAAGAGTTGATGTGGGTACCAGACCTTAGTTCGATTCCTCGTGACGACACCTCTTACGTATGGAAGAAAGTTTATCATGCCTACCACCAAGCCATAGAATTCAATAAGTATGCTGGGCACCTCACTGACCTGATCCAGAATAAGAATGTGTATTTCCAGAACTATGAATTGGCTCTTAAGGCTGAGCAGGATGTTGTCCGGGATCGGGACGTGCTATTAGGTAAGTCACCTCTCTAGGTTGTTGCAGTTCTCTCTAATACTAGCTGCGTGATCGAGTATTAACCCTTTTGTTGTTGAAACATGTAAGATAAAATAGAAATATGAGAAGCTTAAGAGAGAGGCAAAGCATGCCAATGAAAAAGATAAAAACACTATATTGTCATTGACGATAGAGAATACACAGCTGAAGAAGGACAACCTTCAGCTGGTAGAGGAAAATGCTCGCTTGATGAAGGTCAATGACAGGGTGTTCCAGCTTGAGAAAGATAATGAAGCCTTGCAGAAGGAGAATGATAGGCTGAAGGCTGAGAATGCAGAGAACTAGAGGCTACTGCAGGAGAATGACGAAGTGAAGAGGCAGCTTAAGTAGGCCAAAAAAGATAAGGAAAAGGCCGAGGACACTTCTAAGGATGCACTTGGATAGCTAGACGGGGTAACAGCCGAGCACGAAAGGGAGGTGGAGGAGCTCAGAATTTTGTTTGAAGATGCTGCGATCCAGGTGGGGTTGGATATGGAGTCTTATGTTTGGGATATGTATGTTAAAGTGCTTAAATACTAGGATCTATTTGGGGTTGATGACTACCTAAGAACACCAGCCAAGTTGTGGGAAAGGTTGTTGGAGTTTGAGGTTGACTTGTAGGAGGTGGATGTTATAGACGAAGCCGACTCCATGTTTTCCCACTTGAACGAGAAGGAATGCTTGACACTGCAGGAGGGAAAGCAGTTGTTAAGGGATGACGCTCAAGTTGCGAGGGAGGCAGAGCATGTTACCGCGAAGGGGAAATGGTGGCTACCGATAGTTTGGTGGTGGCATAGGAGTTTACTGAAGGTACCTCTTCTCAACAACCAGCTGTGCCATTCACCTCAACAACTAGCTTGCAAGTCCCAATACCCGTCGTAATCGAATAAAATCCTGACCAACCGGGGTTGGACTTGGGAGCGTAGCTCAATCAGCAGGTGAGAGCATGGTGCCTATTGGAGCTGCTCCTCAGGTGTCGGCAGGTAAAGTTGCACCCTCACAAGTGCTCAGAAGTGTGGCTACAGGGGATTAAACATACTGATAAACCTTTCTTTTGGTTGTGCAGTTCCCTTTAGAGTCGAAGTGACAATGAGTTTAGATCCGACACAATTCAAACAGCATGGTATAAGAATAAAGGGCTTCGTAGATCATCTTGGCGAAGGAGGCAGTGCAGAGTTTATGTTATCCGAGGAGGATATAACGTTCTTTAGGCAAATGGCGGTGTAATACAGGTAGGAAGGGCAGGTAATGGGGTCAGCCGGGTGAGTGAGCATACCACGCATGAGATGCCTGAATAACAACAGGCCAGGCTGCGCATCAAGGCTGAGGAACAAAGGCAGAAGAAAGTAGCTGACCAGTTGGCCCAACAAGCGGCATTGGTAGAGGCTAGGCAGAAGGCTGAGCAGGATGTCGTAGCTAATATTCAAAAAGACAAGGAGACTGCCGCCAAGGAGCAGAAGTACCTCAAGAAGAAAGATGACACCGAGGCTTCCAAGAAAAAGGCCGACGAGATATTTAAGCCATTGCAGGAGGAGCAGGCCAAGAAGCTTAAGGCAGGGAAGGCAGGCCAGCAAAAGGTGGTTGTGAAAATGGACTGAAAGTAAAAGGAGATACACCGGCAGTTCTCTAGCGAGGTTGTTCTCCCACCCTTGAGAGAGATCCCACCCGACGACGTGATCATGGAGATTACAAGTGGTAATGACGAAGAGGAGATCCTGTTGGCATCTCTTAGGTCCTTTCCTCTGTCCGAAGCGAAGAAGGAGAAAAAAGGGAGCAACTCTAAGAGGTGGGGAAGGAGGGGTGATGACCCGTCGATTGGAGACTCGGGTAAGAAGAAGAAACAGAAGGAGAAAGAGCCCAAGGAAGTGGAAGAGGGCAAGCTTCCCAAGTGACTATTATAGTTGTCTTTTGGTGATGTAGGCTGATAATATACGCGATTATGACCCTTTCTTCTCAAGGCATGGCGTGGTTTTCATGTACGCCATGTCATTAGAAAGAAAGACATTTAGATATGTAGTTTTCTTTTGGTATGTGAATGAAAGTGCTAGTTAAACTTTTCTTACATCGCATTTTACGTTAAATGTTCAAATGTTCGTCTTACAATTTCCAGTTTCTTGTACTCGTGCAAGCATACTTGTAGTTAGCCTTAAGAAAACATGATTGCAAGCCCCGCCTTGGGGGGGGAACAGTGCGGAGGTCATGTGTTGGCTCTGCTCTCGATTTTCCTTTGTTCTGGAGTCCCGAGTCGTGCAGAGTTCAAGTTTAGTGCCTTCTCCCTTCGGACCCCCCAGAGGTCGTTGTTCCAATATCATGAGATGGCATGGACGTCATGGATTCGTCCTTTAGACTCTCCCATCATTTCGTTCGGGATAGAGTTTGAGCGCTCATTGATTCACCAAATGGTACCCAGATCCAGACCCTATAGGTCGGATGGAGAAGGGGAGCGGTCAATGTCACACTTACTTGGCTGATGGGCTGCCACCAAGTCCGGAGACTTGGAAACGAGACGATTTATACTTGGTCTGGTTGTTGACTCGAGATTCGAGTGAAGTTATTTATACTCGGTCTCGTCGTTGATTCAAGACTGGAGTGATGTTATTTATACTCGGTCTCGTCGTTGATTCGAGACTCGAATGGTGTTATTTATACTTGGTCTCGTCGTTGTTTTGAGACTCGAGTGGTCTTATTTATACTCGGTTTCATCGTTGATTCGAGACTCAAGTGGTGGTATTTATACTCGGTTTTGTAGTTGATTCAAGAATCGAGTGGGGTTATTTATACTTGGTCTCGTTGTTGATTTGAGATTCGAGTGGAGTTATTTATACTAGGTCTCGTCATTGATTCGAGACTCGAGTGGTGGTACCGGATCCCTTGCTCGGGGTGCCGACCCAATATTGTGCGCTTGCGTGTGCAAGACAGTTATGATGGTCGGTCAGACATACCATGCAGAAAGTAAAAAACATCAAGAGCATGGAGATTAGAACACTATCTTTACTAATTACTTTGGCAGTAACAACCTTTACAATGCATTGAATTTAAAGAAAACAAAACATTATTGGAAAGCGAAAAATCTATACACTAAGTTATGTGAAGTAGCGGTGAATATGTTCATTGTTCCATGCCCTCGAGGGTTCGGTGCCGTCGGCAGTCGCTAATTTGAAGGTTCTATCTCCAAGCCTCGGTTGTATGACGTACGGACCCTCCAAGCGAGGACTGAAGCCAGCCGGTGTGGGAAAGATCCATTTCAGTATGAGGTCGCTGACATTGAGATTCTTGAGGCAGACTTTAGAATTGAAGTATTGGGTGACTCGTAGGCGCTGAGCAATAGCTCTAAGTTCAACTTCGTTTCTTTTCTCTTTGAGCAATTCAAGCGACAATTGGAGTAAGTTTTGGTTGGTCTTTGGATCGTAATAAGTAACCCGATGGGAATGAAGCTTTAGCTCAATGGTAATGATGGCTTTAGATCCATAGGCGAGAGCAAAAGGGGTATGACTGGTCGTTGACTTGTGGGTGGTCCAGTAGGCCCATAAGGACAAAAGAAGCTTGTTTGGACATAAGCCTCTGGTTTTTTCCAGACGCTCCTTGATGATGGACTTGATCACTTTGTTGACATCCTTGACCTGCCTATTGGCTTATGGATGGGCCACGGCTTAGAATCTTTTTTTGATGTTGTGCAGTCTGCAGAAAGTGTTGAACTCAGCGCTCTCGAACTGGGTCCCATTGTCAGAGATGATGGCTTGGGGGACTCCATATTGAGTGATGATATTGCAAACGACGAAGTTGATTATCTTGTTGGTAATGATCATGGCGAGGGCTTCAGATTCATCCCATTTAGCGAAGTAATCGACTACGACGATAACATAGCGGGGTCCTCCCCTGGCCATTGGAAGAGTTCCTATGATATTAATTCCCCACATGGAAAAAGGCTAAGCACTGAACATCTGCGTTAGCTCGGTACGCGAGACCTTGGAATCATTGAAAATCTCTGGCATCTGTCACACTTGCGAGCATAGTCAGCAGCGTCTTGATTGAGTTTGAGCCAGAAATAACCATATCTGATAATCTTCCTTGCCAGAATTTGCCCCTAGTGTGGTCACTGCACTTGCCTTCGTGCACGTCCAACAGCACACGGTCGGTGTCGTTGTGGGCTACTGTAACACCCCACGTCCATTAATGTCACTCACAAAGGGAATGCATTAACTTCTATGGAGGTTTTAGGTGAATATAGAACAGTAAAATTTCAACAGGACAGATATAAAATAGTACTTGGAAATTTAAAAACTTTATTTCAATTGCAGCAGAAGTCAAAACATGTTTGATTACATCATAACACCATAATCAAAGTCAAGTACAATATCTATCTTGATAAAACAAGTACATAATCCCATTACATAAATAGCCATTAATAAGAAAGATAACAAGCTGGACTTTACTTCAGCAGTCCAAGCTTTCCAAGAGATAAGCAATCCAATCAGACTCCACTGAAACTTGGCCCAACCTGAGGACCTGAAGGGTGAAAAAGATGAAAAAGAGGGGGGGTCAGACATAAAGTCTGGCGAGTATGATAATTCTACAATACTATTATCAAAATAACTGGACTAAGGCATAAGCTAGAAAACAAGGAAATGTCTATGAAAGAGCAGATTAAGGACATAGACAATCGCTAAAGGAAACGTTATAGGCGCTCCTAAATACTAAAGGATAAACACTATACTGCACCACACCAGTCACCCTAAAGATTGATTCCACTTAGCTTCACTTAGAAACTTTCTTAATGGCTTCACGTACTCCTAGCTGACTACATAAGTGCCGCCAGCCCCTATCTCCACTAGGTATACCCCACTTTCCATTTTTCGATCGGCTCCCTACTCGTAGATACCCGTGCTGGCCCCACAGTGGGGTGTATCGTTCCCCTAAAGTGGCAACCCGATATAACGGAGATGCACGGCTTATACCTACACGATGCAACAACGTCTTACCTACCAGCCCGGGTCCACACACGCATATGAAACCCGTTGGACATGCGTTGCCACCGCTCCCTGTTTTGGCCTCTTATAGTCAAACCCAGTATACGTGTCCCGTCCTCGACTTGGGTCGAGCCCACAAAGATACGTTTTGGGATACTGGTTGAAATGGGCCCCCATTATTTCCCACAAGCATTCCACCTAAGCTTGTCCCATTAGTCCATCCACTTAACCCACTTAGTCATGTTCATTTACATGTGTATTTGGTTAAGTCTAATCGTATTTCAAATGCCTCTAAAGGCAACCACTAGATTCCTCATGCCACCCAAGGCACCTACTTAACCCCCATGTCCCACCTTACATGATTATCTGGCTAAGTATTTCTTAATTCATTAAGGCCATAACCTCATAAAGACCTCTCACATTAGACTGGCATTTATGGCAGCTGGATTTGCCGGGCGGGTCCGGGCAGTCTTACACCATAAAAGAGTCTAACCTCGTGTCTTTACAACTGTTATGCTTTAGTTTGGGCCTAGGACCTCTCACATTGGGCCGACATTTGTGACTACTGGATTTGTCGGGCGGGTCCGGGCAGGTTTACATCACAAACGGGTCCAACCTCGTGTCCTAATCATTGATTATTATTAATAATCCACTTTCCCCAATTTTAATAATTCCCTACTTGAATTATTAATTAATTCCAAATTTAACAATGTCCATAATTGACTCAATTATGGACATCCATTTAAGGCATGCAAAATCATATCAATTGCACCCCAATTTATTAATTTCCTAATATTACCCCTACCCCACATTTGAACGTTTATTCACAAAATGTATGCTAGACCCGATTAGTCTAACTCATAGCATAAAAGAAAATATTCACAACAACAACATATATATGTGACTAAATAAATCGTAACAAGGGGTAAAACTTGCATACATTACAACTTGCATAAGGTTATACATGTCATGGATCTAAGGGTGTCAACTTATTCATAATTCACATAATATGATTTTGATCAAATTTCATAAACTTGTATAGGACATGTGTGAATCAACATCATTAACAATATGGTTTTATATGGGTACACCTAACTCAATAGGCAAATTCCCAAAAATCAAAATTCATTTAATCATAGATTCATGTATATGGGTACACCTAACTTAATAGGCAAATTCCCATATTCAAGATCCAATTAATTTGTAGATTCATGTATATGGGTACACCTAACCCAATAGGCAAATTCCCATAATCAAGATCTATTATAAAAAAAACATAAACTTTAAACATGATCCAATTCACATAAATACTAACATCATGATTTTACAACTTGTATGATTCAACACAACTTAACATGACATCATTATCATATAACATAAGTATTTCAACATATGTGATAATATGAGATCTACAACATATATAAGATTTACAACATAACATATCATAATTTGCAACATAGCATGATATGATTTACAACATAGCATAGCATGATTAATCACATATGACATAGCATAGGATTATTTACAACATAATCACTACAAAATAACAACATATATATGATAGCATAATAGCATAACAAGAGATCCACAACATAATTTACAAATACATAACAATTCATATCACTTTCTTGTGATCCATTCATAACTTAATCAAATTATTTTATAATAATATTGTGAGATTCATCATACTCACAATTTTAAAGAAGAGAAATAGAAAGAGAGAGAGCTTCTGATTTGATTTGAGTAGATTTAGTTTGTAGATTAGGCCTTCTTCTTCTTTAGTTTGTGACGGCTATGCTGAACTCCATGGCAACGGCATGTCGGTAGCTCTCCAATTTTTCAAGTGATTTAGGGTTAGAGTCTACCCACTTATTTATAGATGTTAGGATTCATTTAGGCCATTAGATTTAACCTAGAAATAACCGCAGCCATTCAGACCAGATGGGGTTTATCTTATTGACTCAGCAATGAGTCAGAAGTGACTCAGCAAACACTCAGCAAATTAATAAACTTCTATTCATGTTTACATTAACTGCCCATATATATATAAATATATATATACACACGCACCTATTCATGAATTCAAATTAATCCATAATTAACTTATGACCATTTCTACACATTAATTTTCCAATTAATGTCTTAATTCCATTTTTCGCCTTTTAAGGCAATTCACATATCTCAAATTTGTTATATGCCTTTTTAAGGCTATTTCGTGCAAATTCTCAATATTAATTCTTTTAATTTGTGAATATTAGTATTAACAGAAATACGGGGTGTTACATTCTCCCCTCCTTAAGGGATTTCGACCCCGAAATCTTCAAGTTTATATCCTATCATCAACCATCTACTCAATCAACAAACACTGGCATCCATTGTCCTTATAGACTTCTAATGCTTTCATGTTTAAATGCACAGTGTGTGTCTATGTCCGTATCTAATGCAAAATCAGGCGGTCCACTGATTCAGTTGACCTCCTTGATGCAATTCATGATAGTGCCATGCATCCATTATGTATGCATAAGATCCTAATTGCTTACAAACTACTTCTATATGCGTGCACATCCATTCAACCGAATGCAGCATCTATATGATGGTACAACCATTATACATCCATTATACTAAATACATTCATTTATGCAATATGCAATATGTAGTGACTGAGCCGATCTAGTGCCTAAAGTGTGTGTATATATGCATCCATGAGCAACCACTAGCAACCACTTGCATCCATTTTGCATCCATCATACATAACATGTCTCAAACGCATGTTTCAACCATAGGATTATCCTAACTAAAGGTCAAAGATACTAATGAGAGGACATACTAAAGATAAGATAAGATAAGCTAAGCGATAAAGGAGAAATTAAAAGACATACCCTCAAAAAGAAAAGGGTATAGCGAACGCATCTTCCCTTCTGTCTCCCAAGTAGCGTTGCTCTCATCATCTCCCCATTGCACTTTCACTAGTCTTACCTCTCGATTTCTCAACTTTTTGATCTCCGACCCAAGAATGCATGTAGGAGCTCGTCTAATTGTTGCATCACGCTCTATTTCCACCTCTTTAAGCAAGCTCGGCTCTACAACCTCCGCGGTCTTATGCAAACACTTCCTCAAATGTGATACATGGAATACGTCGTGTACTCCACTAAGTTTCTCAGGCAACTCCACCTTGTACGCCATCTTCCCAATCCTGTCTTTTATAGGAAACGGCCCTACAAACCTTGGCGCTAATTTCCCAACGGACCCAAAGCGAACAACATTCCATAACGGAGACACTTTGATAAAAACCATGTCCCCAATGTCAAACTCAAGATCTATCCTCCTCTTATCAGCATACGATTTCTGACTATCTTGTGCTGATTTCATTCTCCTTCAAATCAAATCAATCTTCTCCGAGGTTTCCCTAACCATATCGGGCCCAAGTAGGATTTTATCGGTAGATTCCCACCAACATGTAGGCGAACGGCAAGGCCTTCCATAAAGAGCTTCGAAAGGTGCCATGCCAATACTAGACTGAAAGCTATTATTATATGTGAATTCTACCAACGGAAGGTGCTCTTCCCATGTACCCCCAAAGTCTAGGATATAAAGCCTTAAAAGATCCTCTAGAATACGATTCACCCTCTCGGTCTGGCCGTCCGTCTGAGGATGATATGTGGTGCTCAAATATAGCTGAGTCCCTACCGCCTCTTGTAAACTCTTCCAAAATTCGCTAGTGAAGATGGGATCACGGTCGCTTACTATACTAGAAGGAATACCGTGCAAACGAACTATCTCTTTAATGTATACAGAAGCTAACCACAGAGCAGTCCTCTTACTTTTCACGGGAATAAAATGGGCGCTCTTAGTAAGTCTATCTACTATAACCCAAATCCCTGTATTACCCTTCCTTGATCTTGGTAATCCATCCACAAAATCCATTGAGACGCTTTCCCATTTCCATAGTGGAACTTCCAATGGGTGAAGCAACCCACCGGGTTTCTTTTGTTCCGCTTTTACTCGTTGGCACACCAAGCATCTAGCGACGTACTCGGCTACATCCTTTTTCATACCGGCCCAAAAGAAAACCCGCTTCATATCTTTGTACATCTTGTCTCCGCCGGGATGAATGGTCATCTTTGAGCGATGAGCATCATCAAGAATGGCCTTCCTTAAGTCTTCGTCTTGTGGTACACAAAGTCTATTATCCCTTCGTAACCAACCCTTATCGTCTAGGGTATACCTACGAAGATGGCTAGACGACTCCCCTCCTTTGAGCTTTTCTACTATCTCAACCAACTGGGGGTTGTCTTGCCGTGCCTCACCAACTCGTCCTAGAAGTGTAGGTCTAACCTCCAAGGATGCTAACAAACCAGGTACTAGGTCAACGGAGGGTCTAAAGTCAAACATGGAGATGAATTCTAAGCTTCGTCGTTCAACAAACAATGGACTCAAGGACAACCTTTTCCTACTTAAGGCGTCTGCTACCACGTTACCCTTGCCCGGGGTATATGCTATTTCAAAATCGTAGGAGGCTAGGAATTCCATCCACTGTTGCTGCCTTAAATTCAAATCCTTCTGAGAGAATAAGTATTTTAATGATTTGTTGTCAGTGAACAGTTCGAATTTCTCACCAAGAAGATAGTGACGCCAAGACTTAAGCGCGAAAACAATTGCGGCTAACTCAAGGTCATTCGTAGGGTAATTCTTTTCATGAACCCTCAACTGCCTTCCACCATAGGCTATTACTCTTCCCTCTTGCATGAGGACCGCACCAAGTCCCGTCCCACAAGCATCAGTATAGACGGTAAACGGTTTATTCCCGTCTGACAGCACTAAGACTGGGGCTGAAGTTAAGGCTCTCTTTAAACGTTGGAACGCATCATCACAATCTTCGTCCCACGTAAAAACCAGGTTCTTCGTTAACCGTGTTAATGGAGCTGATATTTTTGCGAAGTCTTTGATAAACTTCCTATAATAGCCAGCCAACCCCAAGAAACTTCTTACTTCGGTTACATTTTTAGGGACCTTCCAATCTTGGATGGCCACCACCTTTGCGGGATCCACTGCTATCCCTTCCTTGGAAACCATGTGCCCTAAGAACCGTACTTCTTTCCCCCAGAAGTGACACTTAGAAAATTTTGCCTTAAGGTTATGCGCTCGAAGGGTTTCCAGCACTTCCCTAAGATGTAGGGCATGCTCTTCTTCATTCTTAGAAAAGACTAAGATGTCATCCACAAAGACTACCACGAATTTGTTAAGGTACTCCCTAAACACCCTACTCATCAAATCAACAAAATATGCGGGGGCGTTTGTCAAACCAAAGGGCATCACTAGCCATTCATAGAATCCGTCAGGAGTCCTAAAAGCAGTCTTATCTATACTATCCTCAGCCACTCTCAGTTGATGAAAGCCAGTGGCTAAGTCCAACTGCGAAAACACTGAGGCGCCAACTAACTGATCAAAGAGATCGTCAATCCTCGGCAGTGGGTGTCGGTTCTTTTTAGTAAGCTTGTTTAGTTCTCTATAGTCCACACAAAGTCTAAGGGACCCATCCGCCTTTGTAGCAAATACTACTGGAGCACCTCACTCTGATATACTACGTCTTATGAACCCCTTCTCAAGCAACTCCTTCACTTGCTTATTGAGTTCCCTCCTTTCACGAGGAGCCATGTGACGCACTGGCAAAGATACGGGTTTAGCATTATCCACAAGATAAATTCAAAAGTCTATCTCCCGCTTTGGAGGTAAGCCCTTCACCTCCTCAAACACATCCGGATATTCCCGGATCACCTCTACCATTCGCAGATTCCCTACAGACGTGTCAAGCGATTCAAGATAACTTAGCATAACGGAATTTATGGGACTACAAAAGATGTCGAGAGCATTACCAAGGCGAGTCGCAAGCCTAACCACTCTCCTTTCACAATCAAGAATTGGCCCCATTTCTAGATAACCAATCCATTCCTAAAATTAGCCCATAGCCCGTGAAGCCCAATACATAAGCATCACATCTAAATTCAACGCTAAGTATAGAGATTTTCAAATCCAAACATATCATGGTCAAATGAGCCGAACCCCCAATTGGATTTGAAACAACCAAGGGATCCTCTACTAAACTGGTGTTCAAGTGCAGTAATTCAACTAATGATGCAGAGATAAACGAATGAGATGCGCCAGAATCGAATAAGGTACGGACAAGATGATCAAACAGAAAAACTAAGTTTTCAACAGAAATTGTTCTACCTCTTTCTTGCAGCGGTGGGGCCGCAATAGCCTGAACTTGCCTCCTTGCCTGCCCTGGTGCCATAAGAGCCTGCACCTGTCCTCCCGAGGTAGACCCTGCCCTCTGCCCCTTCTTTGGGCAGTCCTTCACCAAATGTCCCACATCTCCACAATGAAAACAACCAGTCTTCTTTTTCTTTCTACAATCTTTGCTGAGATGGCCAGGCGTCCCACAATTGAAGCATCTCTTCTTCCCTTTGCCATTATTGTTTTTACCACCCTTCTTATTTTGCTGTTGGGGTTTCTTCTGATCCCCTTTCTTTTCAACTGCCTTATCCTCATGCATAAGTGCCATTTCTACTAGCCTTTCAAAGATGGCTCCCATAGGGATGTGGGTCATAGCCAACCCTTGCAACGGTTCATTCAAGCCTCTAACGAACCTCAAAGCTTTCTTCTCTGGCGTGTTCACCAACTCCAAGCCAAACCTTGCTAACTGATTAAATTTATTGACATACTCCTTCACTGATAAGCTCCCTTGCTTTAATGTCATGAATTTTTCCATATTTAAATTCTCCTCTGCCCTTGAAAGAAACTTTGCCTCAAACCTTCGTCTGAAATCCGCCCATGAATCAACTGGACGTTCCCCGTTAGTGACCTCCCACCAAAACGAGGCCTCTCCCTTCATTAACCAAGCAGCTAAACGGACTTTCCTCCCATCTTGCACTTCAAAGATATCCAACAATTCCTCAGTCTCCTTAAGCCAGTCTCTGGCCTCCACAAACGTCTCAGTCCCTTGAAAAGTTTTTCCTCCCATAGCCTTAAATTCCTTGCACGTCTTTGCCAAAGTGTCAACACGAGGAGGAGGAGGAGGAATGGGTGCAACTGGGGGTGGAGGAACATCTGCTGGGCCTGCAGTGGTGGCCCTAGCCTCCAAATATTTCCTAAACCACCCTGGAACCGTCACACCTTCTGGGAGATTAAGATCTTCAGCCTCGCTGAAACGAAAAAGGAAAGATTCAAAATGGAGAATTCAAAAGATAAAGATAAGGATATGGCTATTTGGGATTATGTTTTTCATAAAAACTTTCTCTAAATAACATGTTTTTGAAAGCACTTCTTCCAAAAATACTTTAGAAAAATATTTTTCTAAAAATTTTATCTGTTCTGGTAACCTTATGCTCTGATACCACGTGTAACACCCCACGTCCATTAATGTCACTCACAAAGGGAATGCATTAACTTCTATGGAGGTTTTAGGTGAATATAGAACAGTAAAATTTCAACAAGACAGATATAAAATAGTACTTGGAAATTTAAAAACTTTATTTCAAGTGCAGCAGAAGTCAAAACATGTTTGATTACATCATAACACCATAATCAAAGTCAAGTACAATATCTATCTTGATAAAACAAGTACATAATCCCATTACATAAATAGCCATTAAAAAGAAAGATAACAAGTTGGACTTTACTTCAGCAGTCCAAGCTTTCCAAGAGATAAGCAATCCAATCAGACTCCACTGAAACTTGGCCCAACCTGAGGACCTGAAGGGTGAAAAAGATGAAAAAGAGGGGGGGTCAGACATAAAGTCTGGCGAGTATGATAATTCTACAATACTATTATCAAAATAACTGGACTAAGGCATAAGCTGGAAAACAAGGAAATGTCTATGAAAGAGCAGATTAAGGACATAGACAATCGCTAAAGGAAACGTTATAGGCGCTCCTAAATACTAAAGGATAAACACTATACTGCACCACACCAGTCACCCTAAAGATTGATTCCACTTAGCTTCACTTAGAAACTTTCTTAATGGCTTTACGTACTCCTAGCTGACTACATAAGTGCCGCCTGCCCCTATCTCCACTAGGTATACCCCACTTTCCATTTTTCGATCGGCTCCCTACTCGTAGTTACTCGTGCTGGCCCCACAGTGGGGTGTATCATTCCCCTAAAGTGGCAACCCGATATAACGGAGATGCACGGCTTATACCTACACGATGCAACAACATCTTACCTACCAGCCCGGGTCCACACACGCATATGAAACCCGTTGGACTTGCGTTGCCACCGCTCCCTGTTTTGGCCTCTTATAGTCAAACCCAGTATGCGTGTCCCGTCCTCGACTTGGGTCGAGCTCACAAAGATACGTTTTGGGATACTGGTTGAAATGGGCCCCCATTATTTCCCACAAGCATTCCACCTAAGCTTGTCCCATTAGTCCATCCACTTAACCCACTTAGTCATGTTCATTCACATGTGTATTTGGTTAAGTCTAATCGTATTTCAAATGCCTCTAAAGGCAACCACTAGATTCCTCATGCCACCCAAGGCACCTACTTAACCCCCATGTCCCACCTTACATGATTATTTGGCTAAGTATTTCTTAATTCATTAAGGCCATAACCTCATAAAGACCTCTCACATTAGACTGGCATTTATGGCAGCTGGATTTGTCGGGCGGGTCCGGGCAGTCTTACACCATAAAAGAGTCTAACCTCGTGTCTTTACAACTGTTATGCTTTAGTTTGGGCCTAGGACCTCTCACATTGGGCCGACATTTGTGACTACTGGATTTGCCGGGCGGGTCCGGGCAGGTTTACGTCACAAACGGGTCCAACCTCGTGTCCTAAGCATTGATTATTATTAATAATCCACTTTCCCCAATTTTAATAATTCCCTACTTGAATTATTAATTAATTCCAAATTTAACAATGTCCATAATTGACTCAATTATGGACATCCATTTAAGGCATGCAAAATCATATCAATTGCACCCCAATTTATTAATTTCCTAATATTACCCCTACCCCACATTTGAACGTTTATTCGCAAAATGTATGCTAGACCCGATTAGTCTAACTCATAGCATAAAAGAAAATATTCACAACAACAACATATATATGTGACTAAATAAATCATAACAAGGGGTAAAACTTGCATACATTACAACTTGCATAAGGTTATACATGTCATGGATCTAAGGGTGTCAACTTATTCATAATTCACATAATATGATTTTGATCAAATTTCATAAACTTGTATAGGACATGTGTGAATCAACATCATTAACAATATGGCTTTATATGGGTACACCTAACTCAATAGGCAAATTCCCAAAAATCAAAATTCATTTAATCATAGATTCATGTATATGGGTACACCTAACTTAATAGGCAAATTCCCATATTCAAGATCCAATTAATTTGTAGATTCATGTATATGGGTACACCTAACCCAATAGGCAAATTCCCATAATCAAGATCTATTATAAAAAAAAACATAAACTTTAAACATGATCCAATTCGCATAAATACTAACATCATGATTTTACAACTTGTATGATTCAACACAACTTAACATGACATCATTATCATATAACATAAGTATTTCAACATATGTGATAATATGAGATCTACAACATATATAAGATTTACAACATAACATATCATAATTTGCAACATAGCATGATATGATTTACAACATAGCATAGCATGATTAATCACATATGACATAGCATAGGATTATTTACAACATAATCACTACAACATAACAACATATATATGATAACATAAAAGCATAACAAGAGATCCACAACATAATTTACAAATACATAACAATTCATATCACTTTCTTGTGATCCATTCATAACTTAATCAAATTATTTTATAATAATATTGTGAGATTCATCATACTCACAATTTTAAAGAAGAGAAATAGAAAGAGAGAGAGCTTTTGATTTGATTTGAGTAGATTTAGTTTGTAGATTAGGCCTTCTTCTTCTTTAGTTTGTGACGGCTACGCTGAACTCCATGGCAACGGCATGTCGGTAGCTCTCCAATTTTTCAAGTGATTTAGGGTTAGAGTCTACCCACTTATTTATAGATGTTAGGATTCATTTAGGCCATTAGATTTAACCTAGAAATAACCGCAGCCATTCAGACCAGATGGGGTTCATCTTATTGACTCAGCAATGAGTCAGAAGTGACTCAGCAAACACTCAGCAAATTAATAAACTTCTATTCATGTTTACATTAACTGCCCATATATATATAAATATATATATATACACACGCACCTATTCATGAATTCAAATTAATCCATAATTAACTTATGACCATTTCTACACATTAATTTTCCAATTAATGTCTTAATTCCATTTTTTGCCTTTTAAGGCAATTCACATATCTCAAATTTGTTATATGTCTTTTTAAGGCTATTTCGTGCAAATTCTCAATATTAATTCTTTTAATTTGTGAATATTAGTATCAACAGAAATACGGGGTGTTACAACTACACACTGGGGTAATGGAACAGAAAACCCTCTTCGGTAGAGCACTCCTTCTAAGATGATGTAGCGAGATGGTTTGCAAGTGAGTGCCCATCTTTCTTTGAAGCGCTCAGGGAGGATCCCATGTTGTAGGTAGCTCTTGATTGTTGTCATCTAAGGTTCAGGCTCGGTCTCCATCTTTGCTAACGAAATCGTCCACATCTGATCGATGCTTGGAGAGTCGAGCACTTTCATTAGGGTCCTAAGAGTTAGGTCTTAGTAAACCAAACCCAAGAGGGTTCACTGTCCCTTTTATAAATATAATTCTTATTTTTTTATGAATAGTTTCTATAAACAATTTTATATATTTATTCCTAATCAAAAAATTATTTGTTTTAGGAGCCTAAATGTTAATGGTTTTGGAAACTCTTTTTGTAGCAGGTTTTTTTGAGCAACTGGTTTTAACCTTTTTATTCAATTTTTTCTTAGGCTTAACATTAACCTTCTTTTTATAACCAAATCCCTTTTTACTAGGCATAGGTTGAGAATTTTCTATAATTTAAGATAATTATCTCTTCCTTTATTAAAATTAGATATGTTCTTAGTAATATCATTTAATTTTATGTTAAGACTAGAGTTATCTAAATCTACTATTTTAATCCTAGTTTTCAGTTCATGATTTTTAGAAATAAGTACATTATTATTTTCTTTTGAGTTTCAATTTCATGACTCAATAAAGAAAGTTTAAAATTAGTATCAGAAAGAGATTCTTGAAGTTTTCTAATTTCTTCTTTTAATATCTCTTTCTTATCTTTCAGCATATCTCTTTCATATTCCAGCTCATCCTGATCCTCATTAGCTTGTTTATGTTTTCTTTCGAAATTATTTCTAGATTCTAATAATTTTGAATTCATTTCTAACATATCTTCATAAGAAAAATTACTTACCTCGTTATCTTTAGCTGTGAAGTATACTTTATCTTATTCAGTGTCATTATCACTATCTGATGATGATGAGTCAGAATCATCCCATGTTACAGAAAAGGCTTTCTTCATGGATTTATCCTATTTGTTTTGATATTGTTTCTTTTTCTCTGGAAAGTAGTTCTTCGTATGGCCTTTCTTTCCACAGTTGTAGCATTCTAATACCGAGGCTGATGATTTTGATGAGTTATTATTGCTGGATTTTCTTTTGAAGATATACTTATTTCCTTTTCTATATTTCGAGAATTTCTGGATTTTTTTTCAATTGAAGCTAGAACTTCTTCGTTATCAGAATCAGAATCTTCTTCATTTTCAGCATGGAATGCAAGTTTCTTTTATCCTGTGCATGAATTCTTTTGGCCTACAGATTCACTTCGTGTGACATTAGATTCTCTATTGACTCTTATTTTTCATGGTTGAGATATCATTAGCTTCTTCGATAGCTAAGAATTTCCTTTCCCATTTTTCTGTTAAAGAATTTAGGATTTTTGATACTATATCAAAATCAGAATACTTTTCTCCTAAGCCTAGTAATGAATGATAGATATCCTGAAACATAGAATACATGTCATTAATGGATTTATTTTCATTCATTCTAAAATTTTGAAACTGATTCTTAAGCATGAATTTCTTGCTTTGTTTAACCTTGTTGGTTCCTTCATGAGTTACTTTGAGTGTTCGCCATATTTCATATGCAGTATTATACATACAAATAAGGTAAACACATTTATATCTAAGGCACAATGCATCAAATTCATAGCTTTAGCATTTGCATCTGCTTTTTTTTGCATCTGACCATTCAGAATAATTAGCAGTAGGAGATGTATATTCCTTCTGAGTTATATTCTATGAATCAAAACCATCTTCTTGCATGTAGGTTCTCATTCGTATAACCTAATAACTATAGTTTAATCCATTAAAAAGTGGAGGTCGTGTAGTTGGTTGACCTTTTGTGAAACTAGTATTAGTGCTTATGTTAGTGTTATTTTTCATATTATCGAAATATCAAATAATTATTCTATGGTTATATAATAACTTGCTCTTATACCAATTGTAAGAGTGATCTAGTAGGAACGACAAAATGGAAGTAAGTGTGTTATACTAAATGCAGAAGTTTTAATAGATGATTTACTAACTTATTGTATGCAAGTAAATATTCACTGAGATAAATATCTAAAAATGATATCACAATAAGCAGTATAAAAATTGTAAATAAAAGTGAAGACACTAGGAATTTTTATACTGGTTCGGAGCACTATTCTACGTCCTGTCCCTAAGATACCCTTAGGCCTTTCACTATAAAACCCTCACTTCACCCGGAGAAATAGGTCTCTACCACCGTTATAAGACTTCTTTTCACCTAGACTCTACCATCTAGGATTTTTATGCCTAGACTCGCTTACATGACTTCACCACCTGAATTCCTTTAAGATTATCTACCATCTTTGCAGGAATTTATTATAACAATATAAATGACTTGTTTGTGTTCTAATACAACACTGATATGTCAAAAATGAAGTAAAATATCCTATAATCTTCTACTTGAGTTTATAAATTTAGAAATGTGAGTAACTGGAGATAGGATAGGATTTTGATCTCTTTTGAATTCTAAAGATGTTTGAATTATAATCACATAATTCAAAGAGATATAGAAATCAAGAATTAAGCACTTAGAATGAGCAAGAACTTAAATTCAATAGAATAGATAAGAATGAGATCAAGTAAGGTAACTAAGATGTTGTTCTTTCATGTATATATAGTGAATAAAGAGTTATAACTGTTGGTGAAGATTCATGGCCAAAATCATATAGTTGCATCCTTTAACTTTTAAGATGAAAGAAAACTCTTTAGAAAAATCATGTCTCTTTGAAAGATGACAGTTGGAACTTAGTTCAGTCAACTGAATATTCATAGTCAATCGACAGAATCTAGGAGCAAATAAAAGTATTTTATACGTTCAGATTCAGTATACTATATGGTATATTTAGTCAACTGAATCTGGAACTTGCACAAAACTTTCATCTGCATACATACTAACTCGACTGAAACATGTATTTTCCAGATTCACATATACATACATAAACTTTTTGATAAAAAATTTAAAAATAAAAACTTCGAGGAGAGATTTTAACATTATGATCTAACACAAGACTCAACTTAATGTAAATAACTAACGTACTTATAGAGTCTTTATCGTGTTTTGTGACATCTTGTTTGAGTTGATCTTTTACCTTGTCATTGATCAAAATCTTGTGATTCAACAGAAAGGATAGGTAATTGTTGGTGCATAAGACCAGTTCAGAATAAAGCACGCATTGTCTATGATATGTTTATGATCTAGCCTAACCTTTACTTCGACATAAACACGCAATTCCTTTGTTTATGCCTTATCCCACAAAAGGGAACGAAAGCTCGAAGAGAGCACTAAATCATGCCTAGCCTCTGCTTTATGAAAAGCCTATAATGGAAAAAGACCAAATAAAACCGAAAGTGCTTTCATACATAAAACTGGAAGAGGATATTCCAAACACCAATAAAAGCCAAAGATGGCTTCAGAAAAGTCAGAAAGGGACATTCTAAACACCAATAAAAACCATAAATGGCTTCATTAAAAACCGGAAGAGGACATTCCGGAAACCAATAAAAGCCAAAGATGGGTTCATCAAAAATCGGAAAATGGCATTCTGGACAAATAAAAAAGTCGAAGGGGGCTTCAACTAAATTATTACCAGAGTTATGTTTCTTGGCTACATAGTTTCTTCTTGTCCGAATATGAGTTTCAAATCATCTACATTAGCCGAAAGAGGCTACTCCTATTTTTCCAAAAGGGATTTTTCAGACTTTTATTATCATAATACCAAAATATGGGTTTCGTATTTTATCTAAGTCAAAAAAGGCTTCTGCTATTTTTCCAAGAGGGGTTTTCTCGACTTTTACTATCTTAAATACCTGAATCTGGGTTTTGTATTTTATCTAAGCCGATAGAGGCTTCTCCTATATTTCCAAAAGGATTTTTCTTGACTTTCACAATTTTAAATACCAGAATCTGATTTCTGTATTTCATAAGCCAAAACAAGCATCTCATATTTTATTTCCAAAAGAGATTTCCAAGACTTTTATTATCTTAATACCTGAATCCAGGTTTCATGTTTTATCTTAGTTGAAAAAGGCTTCAGATGTGTTTTAAAAAGAGAAAGGTTCTTGTATTATATTTACACCAGAATCCGGGTCCTTGATACTCCAAGTCGAAAGGGGTCCTTAACCTCTATGATGTATGTCCCAAATAAGGATTTTTAACTAGCTAAACTTGGATTTTAAAATTTTTTGGCAATTAAATTTGTCTTAATTCCAACTTTTCTAAGAAAAGAAGGTTTGGTAATCGAAGGAGGTTATGTTTAGTTTATTTCAAAAACAAAACATAAATTTAATATGCTACAGTTATAAAACCAAGGTCAACAAGTAAATTCCATGCTCCAGACATGCTTTAAGACAAGCCGAAAGGTAAAGAAAAACTATTGCAAGGACAAAATCATACAGTTAGCAGAAATACAAACAAACAGAAATTTTAATACAATTAAGGAATATTAGAAAAACATATTTTACAACTTATTTATTTTTTCCACTAGAATTTCTGACAATACAGGATGAGAAACATGCCTTAAAGCAATTTGAAGCAACCCCTTGAGCATTGCTTCCTTCTCTCTAGCTTTGTTACGGTTGTCAATCAAGGAAATTTTAACATTGAGAACCTTGCTGAATGCTTTATTGGTTCTAGTAAGAAGCTTGTTTGCTTTCTTGTACTCAGCATTATGGTTCTTGAAGCTATATAACTCCTTTAAAAGTTTAGCTTACTCCACAAAATCAAAATTACGAGGATTGGCATCGTCTTTTACTTAATGTTCAAAATAATTCCAAACTTCATATTTTACTATTCTCACATAGTCCTTCACTAGTTCATTATTTAGACCCACTCGGGTGGGTTAATCGCATGATGGAAGTGTTCGGAAACTTCTTTCTGCTGCCTTGTCATTTCGGAGGGATTCGATAAGGCGTTAAAACAGGACTTTGGAAAGTCAAGGTCAATGTCGCACAAAATGAATTCTAGATATTATAAAAGCTTGGATGTTCTCCAATTGGAATGTGAGGTCGCAAAAATGGTCCTGAAGAACATTAATGTCTTTGTCAAAATCTGCCGAAGGATTGGCCTTCAGCAAATTCTTTGTTTTGAATAACTCTTTTTCTTTACAAACAAGTTTCTCATCTGGATCTCTTTTCTCATGAGGTTTGAACGATGACTCTTTGGTCAACTTCCTAAACAAATTTAAGGCTATAGGGCTACCATGAACGTAGTAGGAATTGATTATGTAGATGTGTTCCCTTCTTCATAACTAAGCATTATTTGTGAAGAATGAGCCTCTAGAGGATTGGATGGTTTCAGATGAGAATCTTACTCATGACAAAAGGTATGACAATGTTATTCACGACAAGTATAACAAAAACTAAAGGCACAAAAGGTAAAAAAGAGCACATGCATACTAAAAGAGAAACTTTTTATTATTATTTACATCTATGACACTTACAAAACCTTAAAATGACTCATACAAAATAGGGTTCCTTAACATTTCTGGAATGAACTAGTCCTTGTAGTATGAAAGCCTTTCAAGTGAAAGGTTGATAGGTGGTCTATACACTTTAGAGAAGCTCCATGTCCTCTTTAGATACGGATCATACCCAAACACTTTTGTATGTCTCTTACGAAAGCACTGAAGCGGACCTCCATTGAGGTCACCAAAGAATGCAAAATCATCCTTCGTGTAACGACATTGACATCCAAAAGGAAGCCAATCAGAAATCCCTTTTTGTAAACAACATCCATAAGAGTGACATTAACTCTTTATTTTCATTAGTAAGTTTTTTAAAAGCAGGCCTTCTTTAGACGATAAAGTACTTCGCCATTTTTAAAGGACGCCAAGGCCAAGTCACCCCTATTAAGCTCAAAATACCTATCAGATAATTCATTGGATGAGGAACACCTTCGTTGGATCTAAGGACATAAAGTTACTGCATGGTCTACCTACTAACAAGAAGAGGTGAATATGAATGAACTATATCATACTTGAGGTAATAATACTGGAGAAGGCACCAATGAACAGGCTTCAGCAATCTCTACATTCCTAAGTGCCATGAAGGGCACTTCGGAATACCCAAGACTTAAAGGGTCTGTAGCCCTAGCAGTGGAAGCATTCTTACCAATATAAGAAGCTCCCATTCTCTCAGAATATTGATCATTTTCTTGGTACTCGTATCTGGGAATGTACTAGAAACCCCGACACTGGGTGAAGCATCGAAACCACCAGAACCATCCCTGTGGTCTTTGTCATTTCCTTCACAACAGACTTGGTTTCAGCTTTTCAAGGCCCCAAGACAAAATCACCACGCATTTTAAAAAGAAGAAATTGGAATATATTAGTGCCTTAAAATTGCAACCATAAAGGAAGCTATAAATTATTTGATAAAGAAAGTTCCAGAAATATCGAAAGCACTCTTGATGAAGAAATTTGGTTTTCCCAACCCGGAACTTATTGATAATGCCCTCCACCAATTTTGGCTAAGGATTTAGTTCCTCTGGCGGAGTTTAGCCAAATGAGTTACCAAATTTTTAGGGACAATCCTTTTCCCAAAATTGGTAGTGGGCAACAACATCAAGAGAACAACCACTATATTATGTGGACAAAATCTCCAACTCAAGGTTTTACGTGTAAACATTGAGGATAGCTGAATCGGAGAAACCCCCAAGTAATGAAGGAAGCTGTAAAGGAAAGGGGGAAATAGAAGGAAGCCTTTATGCTAGATGTGAATAGCAGAATATGCAAAGAACCCTTCTAAAAGGTTATCGATTGTGGCTTTAACCTTTCGAGGGATGGATTCGACTATTAGAATCCTGAAGACCTTCATATGTTGTTATCTTTGTCTTGGGTCGAAACAAAGGAGTTTTCTCTATTACAACCAGTTTTGTAGGTGCCTCCTTGTAACCTATTGGGAAGACTCACTCTCGCTTGAGATAGGAGCTTTCGAATTGGTATGCTCAGTTTGTTTCTTATTATCAGCCATATTAGCTTCCAGGTGATATCACTTAACTCAAAAAGCATAATATCATAGATAATATATATATAATAATGTAAACAAAAAAAAATTCAACTTAACAGTGAATCTTCGAAGATCATATGAATAAAAGAGGATTTTTGGCAGAGAGAGGAAAAGTTCAATCAAAAGAATTGATTAAACAATTTTCAACTATTTTCCCAAAAAAAACCAAGTATCTCAGGATCAAACTCTAAGCCAGCTTCTAATGAAAACAATGGAAATTTGAACTTTGATACCTAAGAAATTTGCTTGATAAACAAAAGCATTTCAGAAAATTAAACCGAAGTTCGAATTTTAGCATGATTTGACCAAAATGCTTGGGGAATCAATGATTCGACCTCAAATCGGTTATTAATAACTAGTTTAAGGTCAAAATCAAGTAATCAAGACTTATGGGAGAAACAAACTAATCTATTCTTAAGATTAGAACACTAAAGTCGAATTAAAATTGTTAACTTAATCTCAGATTTGTTTGAATAATTTGAGAAAACCCTTGGAAATTTTGATATTGGTAAGAAAATCTCTTTGAATGTAGAAAAGTGAATATGAAGATGAATTTGATCCTAATTATAAAAGGGTTGACCACTGGATCAGATCCGGATGGATAAATGATAATACCAATAGGCGAGAAAATTGAATCGCCATTGAAGATAGATATCAGATGGAATGATTGACTTGGAAAGTCAAGAGTACCCCTTTATTAGGGGGACAAATGGTAGCACCAAAAATAACAAAGATACATCAATAGCAAGAACCAAAGTGAAGGGGTGTAAGAACCAACAACCCATCAGAAGGGATAATACTATGCTTTCATCATTTGCTTTCGAAATTTAAAAAGGAGATGCAAACAATCTCTTTTTGGTCCAGAAAGCCCTAATCAGCATAACCCGAATGGTAAAGGCTTCAAAATTAAGTCTCAAAGTGAGTAAGAATAAGTGTGATATTCTTTCGGTTTTATCAAAAAAGAAGTATAGGACAATGTTAAGCTTCCAACAATTAACCTCTGCATGAACGGGCATCAGGCATAGATAGAGAAATGCTGGAAGCTCCGGCAGATCTGCTTCCCCAGACAATCAGTTAAAGGCAAAGCATTCAGAGGGTCCCCTTCGAAGAACTTTACAGTAGCGAGTCCCCTTACAAGGAAAGGCGGCAGACGCCCCTATGAAGCTTTCACATGCGCTTCTATCAAAGGGTCAGAAAAAAGCCTATAAGACGGGGGAATGGCCAAATCGCACCTATAAATACAACCCTAGGGGTCCATAATAGAGGACCAAGTTCTCATTATCAATCATGTATTCTTAAAATCAAGTTGCAAACACTAATTTGAAAATAGATTTAGGGAATAGTGTCTATAACTCTTGAAGTTATTAATCTGTTAAGGTAAAAAAATTATATTAACTTAATTGATATATTATTATCCAATGCTAACTAGGCAGGCACATTCCTATGGACGTAATCTATATGGATGGTTTGAAACCTTGTTAGGAGTCATTTGTCGATGGATTCATAGACAATTTATTTTGCCTATGACTTTAGGTCCTACTCCAGTTACCTAATAAGGCCTTCGTGGGTCAACCGAAGCCCTATAAAATGATGGTTATCTAAGATAAACCAGCACTAACAAGGACCCATTTTTTCTCCTTCCTTTGCTTCTATAAAACTCAACAACATGTTATCGAAGGAATACCAATCCTCTAATAGCCCCTCATTCGTAAAGATCAACGAGCTATAAGAAAAAAAAAATCATCTTATGAATGGATTCCTTTATTCAAAAGCCATGAAAATCTTAGAATTGATTTTGTTTTCTACATGAATTAACTATCAGGAACCTCCAAAAAAAATCCACGTGGGCTCAATTCTGAAAACAATATCTAAGCTTAATCTAATCTTTCCATAGACACGAGTATTACGATAAAATTGTACTTTGGGGTGTTGGTAATAAATTTGGCTTACAACCCTCTCTTTTGAAAGTTCTTCTTTGATTTATGTTACACTCTCTCCAATATATTACATTGGATCCTCTTAGTAGGCAAGAAAGTAAAACAGTCTTTTAACTTCAATATTTACCACCCACCCTGGATGAATCGGAGAGTTACAACATTATTAGTAAGAAATGATTAGACCAGAAAAATAAATTTACTGGGAACAATATAAAAAACTCATATTAACTTTATTAAGCGATGCATCTTGGCCATATGTGGAAAATAATCAATCAATTATAACATTTAGCGATGCTTCCGACACTTTACCGGAACTGCAATAAAAAATCAATGCCAAAACTCATGCCAAATTGGTCCCACGACCCAACATTGGAACATGACTCTTGTTTATAATCCGTGATCAGCTACAACACAAATACATTAACCCATCAAAGACGATGAATCTAACTTATGAGAACATAAATCAACAAACAATTCAAATCGATCAAACAAAGATTGATATTAGCGCCAAAAAGTGGCATAAACACTCAAATAGATAATATAAAGAGAAATAAACGAAGGAATAATAATGAAAATTAGGAAAATGCAATAACATAGAAGTTTATAGTGGTTTGACGTTAACGAGTCTATGTCCACTTTATAATTTCTTATTAAATTTGAAGAAACTAAGTACAATGGTGAATTATCTCTCAAAACTCGAATACAAGGCAGTAATACAGAGTATAAAAGAGAAAAAAAATGCCAAAATTCCTTTTTTGATGTTCTAGAAGTCTATTAATAGGTGATGGTAGGGGCAGGTCCGGCTTATCCATGTGGGGTTCGATCCAAGAATCTGGGAAGATAGCGGAAGCAGTTCGCTAGCCGTTATAGCACCATTTCAGGAAGCCACTAGCCTGGGTCGATATTAGCTGGCTCGATCTTGGACATGCGTCAGTAGATTATGGCTTGCCGCATGGTGGAGTGACCACGAGTTAGCTATAGAATAGGTCTCCAACATATATCTCGACCAGTAGAAGCGGTATTCTTGAAGTGGGACATTTACACAGGAAAAATTCTTCCCCAGCTCAACATGTCTTGGGTCTACATCGTCGAGCCTGGGGTTCTTTGATCCATGGTTAACTCCAACTTTGAACCAGAATTTATTAGTACTGTCTTCACCGAGCCGAGAGTTAGTGGAACCAGAGTTTCTAGAGACCCACTTTATTCGACCCAAAAGAAAATCGAATCAAGAATTAATTTCATAAGCTTATCCGTCTTTGCTTTGCTAGTGTGTTGGAATGCTTCACTCAAGTCTTAATGGTTCTCAATCATGAATGCCTGAGTCTTGGATGGCCTTGGAAAAAGGCATGTCAACACGTTGCCCTCCAAAGTACATTGCGTCGTAGACAAAATGTGCTTTAAATGTATTAAGTTGCACTTCCCAATGATGCTACTTATTTTTGAAGAGTGTATAATGAAAAGTCGAGTCGGATTGCTGGTTCCCGCATGTGATCATCCACACATGGGTCTTTGCTAAACGTTGATGTCTTTTTGCGCAAGTCAAGTGCTTGGTCAAATCAGACCATCTGTCACGCACAGGTCAGTGGGTGATAAAACTATCCCAGTATACATGTCATGAAATGGGATAGTCTCTTCCTTTATTTCTCTCATGCTTATGTTCTCGGGTCGATGGTCAAGCCGATCATCGACTCGTTATTGGCTTGACATCATCAAAAAGCAGTGCTTCGGATCAACATATCGATCCGGACTTGGTCGAATCAGAATGAGTCAAATTGTCTTATTGGGGAGAATGCAAGGGGCTTCCATCTTCCCTATATATACCTGGCCCACACAGTTTTCACTTTCTACTTTTACGGTTTCGAACCCAGCAAACCTTCAAAACCCTAATGAAATCCAATTAATATCTTAAATCGCTCCACCAAGTTTCGATCATAAATCACTCAGATTAAACCAGGTGGGTCTCGATTACTTTTTTATTCGCGATTTCACATGATTCAATTCTTGAATCATGCTATTTTTGCATTTAGGCTTATCTTCGGCTTTTCAAATTCACCACAACTATTAGTGGCGATGCAAATAATGTTAGGCAGATAAGATAGCCTCTCAAGATAGTTGGATTGGAGCATGGATTTTTTTGGATTATTGAGGAGGATGAGATGTGAAGGTTTGATAGTTCTAGATTGAAGCGAGGTTCCTACAGAGTTAATGAGGTAGAAGGAGATGAGGAGTTATGGAAAGTAGCTACATGGTAGAGGGAGCTGTAAAGTTTTGGTTTGATGAGGAGGAGGATTGAAACGATATTGCAGCGGGCCGGAGTGGCTGAGGAAAGGTGTTAGATGGAATCTTTGGAGTTCAAGTCAACTTGGTTTCCTATCGACCCAGTGAAGATCGGCTCGGCGTGCCGGTGGATAGAGCTGGATGTAGAGAATTTTGAAGTTGGAGGAAACCGTAGAGGCCTGGTTCGACGTGTTCTTTAGTAGATCTAGGAAAGCCGACCTCAAAGATATCTTTTAAGGATACCTAAATTGGTAGCTACTGTTCGATCCGAGATCACCAACCTGGAAATGTCGACCCATGCGTATCGACCTGAGTCTGGTCGAATCAATCAATTCCTTAACTTCAATAATTCAATTGAACTTAGCAATCACAACAAACCCATATGACAATGTGCTAACTCCTGAAACTATGGACATTTAAGATAAAGCATATCGGAACTTAACATGACGTTGCACAACATATGACTCCGAACTACTCGAACATCAAAACATAGCTCCTTGCAATAATAATATGGCGTAGAATCATTGACTAGTGAGATTCGTTGAAATGATTCGAAACAATGGTCTTTTGAGTCAAACTATATTAAACTTTCTATACTTTGTTTTCTTGTCACTTCAGTATATCTGCACTACATGCATTGTACTAGTACACACACTGGGGGGTACAGGTCTTCATTCTAACCAATGACATTTCTTGGGTAAAACAAAAAACATGTCTGGATGATACTCTATAAGATTTTCCAATTTTGAGAAAGGAAAAAGTACCTAGCCGGATCCTGAACAACCATCCAGCTCTGGGACAAAATCAGATAGTGATGGCGAACAATACGTCGTTCAAAATCATGAAGGAGAGACAAGTGCGTTTGGTGGAAATTTAGCAGGTGAAGAGGAAGAAGTGGGAGAAGTGGGTGAGGAAGGATCTCCCGATACGCTGCATAAAGCCAAACATCTAAACAATCCTGTCGATTCCTTTCATACTTTAGTGCACAAGGGAAAGATAAAGAGACTAATTACAAAACAAAGGATTCCCTGTGTAAAACCCCGCATTTTTATGACGATTATAATGTACGTAGACGATGGTGATGCATAACAAGTTCACACGTTGTAAAGAAGGAAAAATTAATACGATAACAATGCAGAGGAATATATTAATGTCAATGTTAAAAATTAATGTGTAATAGAATTTACAATTAAAATATTAGTGCATGAAAGAAAAATCAATACATTAAAATAGGCAATGTGTCAGGTGCAATGCATGCGATAAAAAGAAATAGATTTCATGCAAAGGTATTATGTTGCATGCAATAGATGTTTTGACATTAAAGGGTATCATAATCAGTGCATATATATATATATATATATATATATATATATATATATATACACACACACACATTAATATTAAAATGCAAACGGAAGAAAAAGGTGAATTAATAACATGCAATTAATTATGTGCATGTGAATATATGCATAAGTTAATATATTGAAAGTTATATTGTTAATGCATAGAATAATAAAAAGGATTGAGCGCATAAAAGTAGAGTGCATTAATTACAATGAATTAATAAATAAATGCATTAAAGGTAAATTGATTGATGGTAAAATAAGGATGTGCAATCAAAATAAAAAGAAAGTTAAATGCATGAAGGAAAATTAATTGATTAAAGAAAGACATGAAATGGTTTGAAAAAAAAAAGAAACATTAATATAATTGATGCAATTAAAGGAAGGTTTAGAAAGAGAGAGTTGAGGAATTAATTGGAATGTATGAAATGCATACGTTGAGAAGAAAATAGAATGTATGCAAATATATATATATATATATATGTATATATATATGTATATATATGTACATATATATATGGAAACAAGCGATGAATTAACGAAGTAAATTGCAATGCAACATTGAAAATAAAAGTAGATGTAAATTTTGGCATTTGAAATTCAAAAGTAGTGAATTAATTGCTTGCAATATGAAAGGATTAAGGCATGTCATAAAATATGCAATTAATTAGGGAAAGAAAAAGAGACACATTTAATTTAAAATAAAGGCAATTGAACGTTTAAAAAAGAAACTAAACGTTAAAAATAGAAAACAATGCAGCTAAAAAAGTGCGCTTGGACCCAACTTGTTTCTGGGTGCATGCGTGCGTTTATGGTGCAGCATACCTGGGTTGGTCTAGCCTACTCTAGAACATTCTTTTCTTTAGCGAGGTGTAAGGTTTAAATGAATTCTATTTTAATCCTAAGGCCCTAGTTGTTCTAAACTAGCTATAAATAAAACTCTAAACCCAACCCTAAAATTCAAAATCCCAAAGCTATGCCAAAGTTCTGCTTCTTCTTCCTCAAGAAATCCTCTTCTCCTCTAAAAAAATTAATGGTGACTTTGTAACACTGCTTCAACTCTAATTAAATTAATTATTCTTCTTCAACACAAGATAGATGAAGATCAAAGATTAGATTTAGAATTTCTTCTATTTCAAAATAAAGAGAAAAGGGATTTTGATCTATAATCTACGCCGCAAGAAAGGGAAGAACTTTGGATGCTAATCTAAATCAGACCTAGGAAAGCAAAAATCACTGTGAGTGGATTTAAATTACCCTTGTTGAATAATAGTAGATGTATCATTTAGCAATTCCCCAAGTTAAATTGTTTAATTTAATTGAAATAATTCAGATTTTATTTTATACGTATTCTGTTCTTCTTCTTCCCTTTCATTTTTTATTTTTAAGATTAGGCTAACTTCGAGCCTAATCCAAATCTCGTTGAAAAGCATGCGTACGAACAAAGATTGGGATAGTGAAAATGATGTTTGGGAATTTGGGAATAATTTGTAATTGGGAAATTGAAACAACTTGTAAGATGAATTTTTGGGCATAATTCACGAATTGGGGAATTGTGGAATAACATATAATATAACCTGAGATTGGGAAATTTGGGGAAATTGGAACATATATTAACCTAGAACCTAAAAGAAAATATGTGCGATTAAAATTGAGAACGATTAGATATGTTTGGGTATTTTGAATCAAAGAATTTATGTATAAACTATATGTACATAAGAAAAGTTAGAATTGAAGATTTAAACATATGGAATTATAAGTTGAATTGGGATTTTTGCAATAAGAATGTGGGTTGACATGAATTATGTAACGACCCAAAAAATTTCGATCCTGATTATTGATACTAATACGTTTCCTGTATCACATATCGATAATCAACCATCAGAATTTAACTGATCGTTAATAGAAAGAAGTTAGAGGGTGAGAAATAGAAAGAAAGAAAGTTGGAATAGAAGAAAAAGAAGAACTGAACATAGCAGGATCAGAGTATAACGAATCTCATAGTGGAACTGAATAAAATATATTATATAACATCTTGAAATACAAAGCTGTATTTATAATTCAATACATCATCAGAGCACAACTCATATACAACACATCAGAAATAAACTCTCTCTCTATATATATAAATTGTTTTGAAGACTCCTTCTCCAAGCTTCTCCAAATGAATCTGCATAATCCTGAAACCACTTGACTGCCCATACAAATTTGGGCACCCAAGAGTTTAGGGAAAACATAGAAAATAAACTCTGGGTCAGTCATGGGACTAGTGTGAGTAAACGATTTCAAAACAGATTGATTTTAAAGTTCAAAATCTTTTCGAAAGAAAAGATAATCGTAAGACCAAATCCACCCATAAATACGGATGGTTTTTACCTTACGATGATCCAAAACATTTTTGAAAACAATATTATTCTAATATTATGATAGTGTCTAAATACAAATAAATATCAATCTAGCGGAACGCTTGCATCTCACGCTCCGCATATAGGAATCACCCAGGAACAGGATGAACCATAGGTACTCTCCTACTACATCCAATATAGGAATCAACCCTTGGATCAATAGCGAATAGTCCTTGCAATCTGAAGATTTCAATCACGATAGGATTACTGCTGAAATATCTCTGGGAGCTTAACCAGAGATTTTCAACAAGTAGTTCGTCCTCTCTTGAAGATCAATAGTCTTCAATTTCAACATTTATATAAGTATCCTGCAAGTTAGTTTAGGAATCATAAAGTTAGTTTGAAGTGGTTTTGGGTCTAGTTCCCATCCCGGTCTCTTCGAACTAGAGCGCAGGGAATATTATTTGATAGTCGGCTATCAAATTTAAACAGTGTAGATAAGTAAAACCATTTATTCAACTTTTAAAAGCAGTACATTTCATAACTTGTTCATTATATTATTATTAACTTATATAAGTCTAACTTCTGATCTCTTAACAAATTTCAGCACAAGACGATAAAAATCAAATAAAACATGTCACACTGTATTTTAACGAGTTAAATTTTGATTTGACCATTTCATAATACAACGGATTAATTTCAACAGTCATTCACCACAACACTAACACTCAACAACGAATAGATGTTTAATTTCAAACTACATAGCATTTGAAATATGTGGTAACAACAAATTTCACATTATATTTGTCCTCATTTCTTTGGAATACATATATCGTTTTTTATTTAAACATGGATTTCATTTTCAATATCTATATAAATGTCGGAGGTTCGAATTTAAAATTAGACGACGATGTCTATTTTGAAATTACACAATAATTCAACTCTTCTCGATTCCTTCTTTTATTTATTTTCTTATATTGACATCAATTTATCTAAAATTGATTCGATTCGATAACACAAATTTCTAGATCCAATATTGTCCCATTATTTACGTGCATGTTTAAATACCCGTCTGCTACAAATTATTAAAGCGAACTTCATATATATATAAAGGGTTGCATAGAAAAAAACTAAAATTTTTATACAAAAACATTATAAGGTTTTTCCATTAAATTTGAGCTATAGCCTAAAGGCCCACAAATCAGCCAAACTATGTAATTATAACTCAACTCTATTTCTTAAAAATATAGATGTAATTTTAATGATTAATTATAAAGAAAACCAAACCTTAAATTTAAACATACATAATATCTTAAAAATATAGATATATAATTGAAGTATGAAGACCCAATAAAGACCCAGCCCAAACCATCGTTTCCTGACCCAACTTCCCTTTTCTACTTCTATGTCATGCCAGACTTTCAGCTGAAACTCACGGAAAAGAACGCAAGTACGACAAATGGAAACCCTATGCACCAATACTTCTCCTTTTCTTACGATCCTACCGTTTTCACGTCTAACCCATGTGTTGAAATTTTGTGCAGCTTTTCCATTTGGTTTACCATGCAGTTTTCACTAATGTCTTTAAAGCTTGAGATTTTCCTTATTTATAACATTTATTTTAAACTTAACCCTTTTTTTTTTTCGTTCACCTAACTTTGTCCTCTTGAACGAGGTTTATTTTCTGCCCATCGAAGCACGTCCAGATCTGCCTTGTCATGTCGTTGCTGTATACAGCAGAACAACGCAATCTTCATTAATGAACTCAAAGGCTTTTGTTGTACTATTTATACCTTTCTATTGTCTATGCTGAAGATTGATGTGATTACTAAGGGTGAAACCAGAGACTATGATGGGTTATGTCCAAAGCTTACCTCTCCACCGAAAACATGAGCTTGAGTTTTTTGACATTCAAAAGTAGGGTGTCACGGTGATCTCGACGTGTGATTGGTGGAAATGAGGGAAGTCCATACAGATCCCTCCTTATTTCCACCAATCACAACATTGTCACCATGACACCCTACTTTAGGGTATCAACAAACTCTTACATGTCTAGTTTTCACATAAAAGTTCTGTCCTATTCTTCCGGAACTACGCCTACTGAGTCCTTATGCATAGTGTGCTACTATAACTTTGTGTACCACACGTCTTGTTTAGTACTTCACCATTCTTTTAGTTGATTGTATATATTTTCGGTCCTTTAGTGGAAAAGTGAACACAAATTTTATTTCCTGTAGTATGCCAATCCCTTACCAATCCCAGTTCACAAGCTTACTTATGGGTCGGTTGATTACTTCTCAAATGCAACTTGCATTCCAGGAATGCTCAACGTTTGGCAACAACAAGTAAGCATTCACCCAGACTGATCTTTATATTATTATATATGTAGTGCTATTATTATATTTATTTTTTTTGTTTATCAAAATGCAGTTTGGAATTTTAGGGTAGCATGCATCAGTATACGAGCCAAGGAACACGATGGAATAGCAGTTTGGCACAAAGAAACAGGTCCCCTTTCACTTGCCAGGTGCACCTTAGAACCAAAAGAAAATACATAGATTTGGCTACTGATAAAACATGATCCACCTAACTTGATTCACACTTCTCTCTCTTTGTTCTTTCCCCTTTCTTTTTCACTACTGTATCTTTTCTTACATCACTTCCTTGTGCACTGCGTGCACTTGTGCACATGCACAGTCCACTCCTCGACCACCGCTCGGTGCCGCTTATTGCCCCAAGCATTCCTCCGTCACCTGAACCCATCTTGATTGCTAGAAATTCCAACTTTTTGCTGTACCTCATTTTCATGCTTCAACAGAAGTTTTGAACTCAACTGCTTCTAGGTAGGTCACCTCTTACCGCCTCTCTACCCTTCCGATCATCGTGAAACTCCACTACAAGCCTACCGACCCATCCCCTCCTAAATCCCCCTGGTTTCGTACCCTTGTGTCGCCACCACGGTGGTGCAATTTGCTGCTAAACCTAGCCTTCGCAATCAGCAGTCAATCACTGATCAAATCTAAATTTCTGAAATTAATTGTTTAAAATTTACAGTTGTATTTTTCTTATCGTCCCCGACTAGTTACATCCCTCTGGCTCCATCGCCATCATCAACAGCCGAACCCATCGCCGAAATTTGGCCAAAATGCAGAATTTCAATCATCTCAAAGTTCTCTTTGTTCACACTACTATTACCATCTAAACTCGTGATTTTCCAATATGAACACATACACGTATTCAAATCTTAAAGTTTGAAAATTTAAGTCTTATAAACCCTTTACCGAAGCCCAAGGATGATTAGGTGTGTATATATATATATTCTTTGTTAGAGAACCCCGGATTATCACAAAACCAATTGGTAATGTGAAGGGTGAACTCATTATAATTATACATGATTCATTTTACAAATTCCCCAATGTGAGACTTATCTCAACACGCTCCCGCACGTGTGGTATATCATGAGCCTAACACGTGGACCTTTATATTGGGTGACGTGGATAAGTGTGACATTGTGCGCACGAATTAAACCCGCTCTGATATCATGTTAGAGAACCTCGGATTATCACAAAATCAATTGGTAATGTGAAGGGTGAACTCGTTATAGTTATTCATTTTACAAATTCCCCAATGTGGGACTTGTCTCAACATTCTTTCTTTCTCAGGATGTTTATATACTCCAGTATATCAACTATTTTGTAGTGATAACATCCCTGTTCTAAATCAAATATGATAGATACATACAGGCGCATATATAAATTTGAGTCAACAATAATATTAACTGTATAAAACAGAGAAAAGATTGGTGTTTACTCACTATTATGTGTTATTGTGCTCTGTTTTGTTCTTGCTTTATGTTTCCAGATTTATTCAAAGTTTGTTTCTCAATTCATTTTCTTACAAGACATGTTTTAAACAATCCGAAACAAAGTACCTATCTCCACACATAAATTCTTTTATGCACTCGAGTTTGATATAATAGCAGTAAGGGGATGTCAGATGTTTGCTCATATTAATACTGTCGTTATTTCCAGTTTATATATAGGATACTCAGTATGATGAGTACAACCATATACATAGACCCATATGTTGAATCATAACATGAGAAAATTATAAATTAAGGTAGTAAAGAAATCTTGAGGAGTTTACTCACCGATAGGTTCACCATTGTTTTCCAGTTTTTCTCTCTGTTTCCTCTGTCATTTTAGTTGAGGTTTGCTTACTATAAATACTTGTTTCCAGTGGACTTGTGCAAGTGTTCATGAGTTTCTATGCGTATTTATAGACGCAAAAATGCAGGCTTTAACTCAGGTGGTGTTTATGTAGGTAGGGCATAGGTTGCACAACTATATACATGATTGAAATGAAGTCGTGCATAGTCCTTATCATTCAGTCATTTCCAGTCTATATGAAGTGCTCAGCTAGCTATGGATTTGAAACATGTCCATGTGCTAGTGTGTGTGTTTTAGGAACTAGGATTTGTTGGGATCCCTCCTTAATTGGAGAGTTTTTAGAAAATTCTAGACGTTTCTAGAGAAATCTAGAATTTTCTAGAATGTTCCGGAGAACTCTAGAGAAGTGTAGAACCCTCTAGAAGCTTGTGGAAGAGTGTAGAACCATCTAGAAGCTTGTGGAAAAGTGTGGAACCCTCTGGAATATTCTGGAGACGTGTGGAACCTTCTGGAACCTTACGGAAGATTATGGAAGAATAAAGAAGGGAATGGAAGAGTGTAGAGATTCCGAGAGAGCGTGGAGCATTCTAGAGAATCAAACTCTACCATCGGATGCAAGTAATCACCACCATTCATTATGGAGGTTTAGTAGTATAAATAGGAGAAGGAGCCCTATTACTATCCATCCGAGAATCCAAGAAAGAAATCCACTTCTTAGAGTGAGAAAAATACTTGAGAGTTAGTAAGCCTCTTTGAGAGAAAAGAGAGATAGCTTAAGATGTATCTATCCTTAAGCTTGAGTCAAGTGTGAGTTACTTTTGTAATCAAATTCTTGTAATCCTACTATTCTTTTGTATAGTGGAAGAATCTCCATATTGGAGAATTATAAACTCTTGTGCACCCGTTGCTACTTTTAATTTTAATTGCCTATCTTAACTTCACGAAGCGGGAAAGACCGAGATTTCCCCAACAGTGGTATCAGAGCAAAGTTCATCTGTAGCCGTAATCAAGCTCGTGTAAGTTCAAGATGGAGGATAATGTCGCTCATGATGGAGACATGTTCAAGCTCACAGCCAACAACTACTCCTATTGGAAGCCAATGATGGAGGACCACTTGTATTGTAAGGATTTGCATGAGCCCATCATCTACAAAGATAAAGTGGCAGGGAAAAGTGATGCTCAATGGGAACTGTTGAACCGGAAGGCTGTTGCTATGATCCGTAAGTACATTGACAAAACTCTCTTCGAGCATGTTTCTACTTATACAAATGCCTATGAATTATGGACAAAGCTTGAGTCCATGATTCAGAACAAAACGCCTCGCAACAAGGCCAATTTAGTTCGACGGTTGGTGAAATTGGAGTATAAGGATGGTCATAACATGATTGAGCACTTGAATAACTTCAAGGGGCTCGTAAATCAACTAACAAAAATTGATATAAAGATTGATGATGAGTTACAAGCTCTTCTACTCCTCAGTTCCTTACCGGAAAGTTGGGACACACTTGTTGTTACACTTAGTAACTCAGCTCCGGAAGGAAAGTTAACTATGGATACCGTCAGTGACAGCCTTCTTGGTGAAGAGGCAAGGAGAATGGAACGAGATGAGTCTATTCATCCCGAAGCTAATGTTGTTGACAATCCGGGTAGGAATGAAACTCGTGGACGTAGTAAGAGCCGAAATCCACATCAATCTCGAGGAAGATCCAAGTCACGCTCGAAGATTACATGCTATTACTGTGGAAAGATAGGTCACAAGAAAATGGAATGTCGAAGCTTCAAAAGAGACCAAAAGGCCGGTAATGTTAAGCCTGACCAAATAAGCCTAACGAAGAAGCAAGAAGAAAAGAGTACTACTGCCATAGTATTGAAGGAAGATCTGCTATATCTTGTTGGTGAAAGTAACATTCTAAACATTGCTTGCGATGAGAGTTCTTGGATTATTGATTCTGGTGCTTCCTTCCATGTTACTCCACATGAAAACTTCTTCTCATCCTACCAAAGAGGTGACTTTGGCACGGTGCAAATGGGAAATCAAGATAGAAGCAAGATTGTTGGAATAGGAGACATCACTCTGACGACAAGCACCGGGTGCAAGCTTATTTTGAAAGATGTGAGGCATGTCCCAACCATGCGCCTCAGTCTTATCTCCGCTGGAAAGCTAGATGATGATGGTCTGATGAATTACTTTGGTAAGGGGAAGTGGAAGCTCACCAAAGGAAGTTTGACGATGGCTCGAGGAAAGAAGGTAGGCTCATTGTATGTAATGCAAGCTAAGCTATGCAAAGAAGAAGTAAACATCTCTACCGATGATATGGACATATGGCATCAACGACTTGGGCACATTAGTGAGAAAGGTCTTCACATACTCATTCAGAAACAACTCCTCCCTAACGTGAAAGGTAAACCACTTCATCCTTGTGCTCATTGTTTAGCTGGAAAACAACACAGGGTTGCTTTCCAAAGATCTTCTCCGCCCACAAGGAGAAAGAACATTCTAGACCTCGTGCACACTGACGTATGCTCAATGTCTGAGAGATCCATTGGTGGTGCTCTATATTTTGTCACCTTCATTGATGATCATTCAAGAAAAGTATGGTTGCACCTGTTAAAATCAAAGGATCAAGTGCTTGATGCCTTCAAAGAATTCCATGCTTTAGTGGAGCGTGAGACTGGACGGAAGATCAAGTGTGTACGATCAGATAACGGAGGTGAGTATAGAGGCCCTTTTGAAGTCTATTGCAAGAAATATGGCATTAGGCTAGAGAAGACTCCACCCAAGACACCACAATTGAATGGGCTAGTTGAGAGAATGAATTGAACCATTGAAGAAAGAGTTCGTTGTGTGCTCTCTCATGCTAAGTTACCCAAATCATTTTTGGGAGAAGCTATAATGGCTGTGATCGACATTGTCAACCTCACACCATCAGTTCCTTTGGATGGGGCCATTCCTGAGGAAGTTTGGACGGGCAAGAGGGCTTCATATAATCATCTCAAGGTGTTCGGGTGCAGGGCATTTGTTCACATCCCAAAAGATGAGAGAGCTAAGCTTGATGCAAAGACAAAGGAATGTATCTATCTTCGTTCACCTAAGGATGAATTTGGGTACCGGTTGTGGGATCCAATTAACAAGAAGGTTATTCGCAGTAGAGATGTTGTATTCTTCGAAGACCAAACAATTGAGGACATCAAGAATTCAGAGAGGCCAAGATTGAGAAGCTATAAGAATACTGAACCTACTCTGGTTCGACATGAAGATAATAACACCCAAGAAAGTAGTGATGCTGAAGATCATGAAACCCATCATGAACCGGTCCAGGAAGAACCTCAATCTAGCACTCCAATCGCACCAGAGCCAAGACGATCCTCAAGGGACAGAAGACCATCCAGTCGATACAACACAGAGGAGTACGTTACGCTCACTGATGAGGGGGAGCCTCAAAGCTATAAAGAAGCAATGAGTGGTTGTCATAAAGAAGAGTGGAGAATAGCCATGCAAGAAGAAATGCAATCCTTGCATGAGAATAATACATATGAACTAGTGGAGCTACCAAAAGGGAGAAGAGCTTTGAAGAATAAGTGGGTTTATAGAATCAAGACCGAAGAGAACTGTTCAAAGCCTCGCTACAAAGCTCGGTTAGTCGTTAAAGGATTTGGACAAGAAAAAGGTACTGACTTTGAAGAGATATTCTCTCCCGTGGTAAAGATGTCATCAATCCGAGTTGTCCTTAGCCTAGCAGCCGTGCAAGATTTGGAGATTGAACAACTCGATGTCAAGACGGCATTTCTACATGGTGACTTAGAGGAAGAGATCTACATGGAACAGCCTGAGGGATTCAAAGTTCCAAGCAAAGAAGATCTAGTGTGCCGCCTCACAAAGAGTCTGTATGGACTTAAACAAGCACCAAGACAATGGTACAAGAAGTTTGACGCATTCATGACAGAACATGACTTCAAAAAGACAGAAAGCGATCATTGTGTCTTCATAAAGAGGTATGTAAGTGGTGACTTTCTCATACTTATGCTCTATGTTGATGATATGCTAATCATTGGACAAGATCGCATAAAGATAGCTGCTTTAAAGAAAGATCTAAGCAAGAGCTTTGCCATGAAAGATTTGGGACCGGCTAAACAAATCCTTGGGATGAGAATAACTCGTGATAGATCAAAAAGACTGTTGTGGCTATCCCAAGAGAGATATATCGAGAAAGTGTTGGAAAGGTTCAACATGCACAAATCAAAGCCGGTTAACACTCCACTAGCTGGGCACTTCAAGCTAAGTTCAAAGCAGAGTCCGACAAGTGAAAAAGACAAGGAGGAGATGAAGAAGAAACCATACTCATCTGTAGTAGGCAGCCTTATGTACGCAATGATATGCACAAGACCAGATATCGCTTATGCAGTTGGTGTTGTCAGTCACTTCTTGGCTAACCCAGGGAATGAGCATTGGGTTGCAGTCAAATGGATCCTCCGATATCTACGTGGAACTTCCAAAAGATGTTTATGCTTTGGAAAAGGAAAACCTGTGTTAGAAGGATATACAGATGCAGACTTGGCTGGTGACATTGATTCACGGAAATCAACATCGGGATACTTAACCACTTTTGCAGGGGGAGCTATTTCATGGCAATCAAAGCTACAAAAGTGTATTGCATTATCCACTACAGAGGCAGAGTATATTGCAGCTACTGAAGCTTGCAAGGAGATGTTGTGGGTGAAGAACTTGCTGCATGAATTGGGAGTGGATCAAGAAAAGTATGTCTTGAAGTGTGACAATCAAAGTGCAATTTACTTGGCAAAGAATTCAACATTTCATTCCCGCACAAAGCACATTGATACAAGATATCACTGGATCCGAGGAGTTCTCGAGGAAAAGCAAATACACCTTGATAAAGTTCACACGGATGAGAACTGGTCTGATATGATGACCAAGGTAGTACCAACAAAGAAGTTTGAAGATTGCTGTCAAGGTGCCGGCGTACTACTACCCCCCAATTAAGTCGGGAGAGGGAGATTTGTTGGGATCCCTCCTTAATTGGAGAGTTTCTAGAAAATTCTAGACGTTTCTAGAGAAATCTAGAATTTTCTAGAATGTTCCGGAGAACTCTAGAGAAGTGTAGAACCCTCTAGAAGCTTGTGGAAGAGTGTAGAACCATCTAGAAGCTTGTGGAAAAGTGTGGAACCCTCTGGAATATTCTGGAGACGTGTGGAACCTTCTGGAACCTTACGGAAGATTATGGAAGAATAAAGAAGGGAATGGAAGAGTGTAGAGATTCCGAGAGAGTGTGGAGCATTCTAGAGAATCAAACTCTACCATCGGATGCAAGTAATCACCACCATTCATTATGGAGGTTTAGTAGTATAAATAGGAGAAGGAGCCCTATTACTATCCATCCGAGAATCCAAGAAAGAAATCCACTTCTTAGAGTGAGAAAAATACTTGAGAGTTAGTAAGCATCTTTGAGAGAAAAGAGAGATAGCTTAAGATGTATCTATCCTTAAGCTTGAGTCAAGTGTGAGTTACTTTTGTAATCAAATTCTTGTAATCCTACTATTCTTTTGTATAGTGGAAGAATCTCCATATTGGAGAATTATAAACTCTTGTGCACCCGTTGTTACTTTTAATTTTAATTGCCTATCTTAACTTCACGAAGCGGGAAAGACCGAGATTTCCCCAACAGGATTGTAGTTAATAGTGTAGTGTATATGCAGCAGTGTGAAGGAGATGTATGATTTTACAATACTTTGAATGTTTACAGGTTAATTCTTAAACAATTTGGTAATGTCAGGTTCTTACTGCCACATCCAGACATGCCTGTATAGTTAATATTTTTAACAATCCTCTCCTTAGTTCTCATGCAAAACGATCCTTTCAAGTGTTTGTCCTTAGCTGTACAATCTATGTGCTTGCTGTTGTTTATGCAGCTTATATATATATATTGTTGTAAACAGTGGTTCGGCTGAGTCGTGGACTAGGTCACTTTCTTGAAGACGTTTCGGCGATCTACTCAAGGTGCAAAGTAGTTCGTACTGTTCGCCGCCGCCTCTGGGATAAAACAGCCTCTTCCTTGTTTTTCTTTCTATATCAGACCATTTGCACATATGAATCCGATTCAGTTTGCACTCTAAAATAATACTGCTCAAGTTTATTTTCTTTCTATTTTTCAAAAAAGAATGGTTGAGAAGAGGATAGAAAAATATATATGATTTTTTTTTCTGTGGAAGAGGAAGAGAGGGTTTTTCTAGAAAAGAGCAATGAAAAAAATGTTCTGTATTCTATCTTCTTTCTGGTCTATGACCAAGTTCTTATACAAAAAAAAACGGTGGCTATTCTAGTGGGAGGAAAATTGAACTGAAATTAATGCCATATTTAATGAATAACCACTCAAAGAAATTTGCAATGTGTAAATTGCATTCGTTTCATAAAGAGAAGATGAATGTTAATAAATATTTATTTATTACCATTCATTGCAATTTGTTAATGCTATTTATATTTTGTAACAACTCAATCAAATGCATGTATACATTTATATATATACACACTCAACTGTTATGCAAATGTAACAGCTCTAGCAGAAAATTTATTGATACAAAATATAATACCGTTTATAACTTCTAACGGCTCTATGCATTAATGGCTCATAAATATGCATTAACATCTCAAAATAATGGCACAAAATATGTTACCGTTATTAACTTACAACGGCTCTATTGAATTAATTGCTCAATAATAAAAAAAATTGGTAATGCAATTAATTCTCCTTTTTTTTTTAATAAATTCACAAAAAGTTCCAACAATCCCCCACTTGAATTTCTTAAAAAATATTTTTGAGCAGTTCATTAAAAAATACATAAGATTGTGCATAAACAAAGGTGTCATCTGACTTGAACCTTTGCATAGTGAATAAGATTCAGTTTTTACTAGAGTGACACGTAGTCTTGAACTCTATTCCTGACATCAAACCACACACAACCTTTCTAGAGTGCAATCAAATAAGCCCGTGCATTTATGGCCATGCACGTCTATCCCAGTTTAGTGAACGCTCTAGGAATCTTGCCCAGAACTCCATAGGAAACGACCACATTTCCACATTCACAAAGGTGAGTCTATCAAGAGTACTCCTGAAGGTAGGTACTCCACTCCAAATAGAGTATAGATCTCATTAAGAGTTTCTATTAACTCATCCTCTAATCACTTCAGGAATACATGTTTCTTGGTTAATTAAATAGCATGTTCAATTCCTATCACTACACAACTTGTTTTTACCCATTGAACCTAGTTCTTGGGATTTCCAGTCATTTAGGTCGGGTTACCATTGTGCGTGACTCATCAATCCAAGGGCAATAGTCCCATTCTTTTAGATTCATTCAGGACTTTCTTTCTGGTCAGTCCTTTCGTCAAAGGATCTGCCAAGTTATCATCACTTTATATGTGATGTTCTCTAACAATACTGTGCATACGACTGTCATTTCTTACCGATGTAATATCGGTTCTGTCCTTCTTTCAATAGTCGTCAAATTTTCATCACTATGTATGTGATGTTCTCTTACAGTATTGTCCTTACGACTGTCGTCTTTTACCGTTATAATAACGGTTCAATACCTTTTGCAATAGCCGCGGTACTATCGCAATCGATTACACCATTGGTGTCTATTTTTCCCATAAAGGGATCTCAACTAGCAGATTTTTTTAGTTCTCTACTTCTTCACTAGCTGTGGCTAGTGCTATTATCTCAGTTTCTATAGTAGACTGAGTCAAAATAGTATGTTTCCTAAAAAATTTCAAGAAACAACTTCTTTAATAATGCTAAATATATTGCCACCGGTTGCTTTTAATCATCATATAAAGTATTCCAGTCTGTATCAGAAAATACTTCAAGTACAGCTGGAAACTTTTCATAATGTAATCCAAGGTTCAAGGTTTAATATAGGTATCTCATAACCCTCTCAATAGCATGTTAATGCTCTATACTAGGTCTACTAGTAAACCTGCATAATAATCCACAACATAGGCAATGTTGGGTCTAGTACAATCAGTGACATCCGAAGGCTGTCAATGATGCTCACTTACTTTGACTGTCTTACACCTTCACCGGTGTTCTTAAATGTCTTTACACTGAGATCATATGGTGTATATATTGGTTTATAGTCAAAGTGATTGTCTTTCTTTAGAAACTTCTCAATATAATGAGATTGATCCAAAGAAAGTCCATTTTTCGGACCTAGTAATTTTTAATACCAAGGATTGCATTCGCTTCACCTAGATCTTTTATATCGAAATTGGCACTTAATAAGGATTTGAATGAGTTTATAGCATGAATGTTAGACCCAAAAAAAAAATGAGTAGGTCATCTACATAAAGACATATAATAGTGCAAGTGTCATTCTTAAATTTGTAATGAATGCATTTGTCACTTTCATTAACTTTAAATCATGTGAAATGATTAAGTTATCAAATTTTTTTTAATGCCATGTTTAGGTGCTTGTTTTAAACCATATAATGATTTATCTCATTTGCATACTTTATGTTCTTGACCATGTACTACAAATCCTTCAAACTGGTCCATATAAATTTCTTCTTCTAATTCACCATTCAAATATGCAGTTTTAACATCCATTTGGTGTATTAATAAATTATGAATGAAAGAAAATGAGATTAATACCCGAAGGGATGTAATTCTAACTACGGGTGAAAAAAGTGTCGAAGAAATCTATATTTTCTTTTTATTTAAAACCTTTAGCTACTAGTCGTGCTTTATATTTGTCAATAGTGCTATCAGATTTTAATTTCTTTTTAAGTACTCATTTACAGCCTATAGATTTACAACTAGAGGGTAAATCTGTCAATTGCCAAGTCTTATTGGATTTCAGAGAATCCATCTCATCATTTATAGCCTCTCACCAAAAATCGGTGTCTAAATAAGATAAGGCCTCTTGGAGGTTTAAGTGATCCTCTTCTATAGTAAAAGCACAAAAATCCAAATCAAATCTTTTATGGTTCTCGCTCTTTTACTTCTTCGAGATTCAACTTCAGAACTTTTATTAAGTTCTATTCTAATAGGCATACTTGATGTGCCCCCACTATTCCTTAATTTAAAAGGAAATTTTGTTTCACAAAAAATCGGCATCATTTGATTCAAATATATTATATGCATTTATGTCATAAAATCTGTATGCTTTGCTATTGATAGCATAGCTTATAAATACACATTCATATGCTCTACTTGCCAATTTTTATTCTCTTAGGGTCTAAAAGCGAATATATGCTAAACAACCCCAAGTTCTAAAATATGAGACATTGGGTTTTATGATTCTTTAAAATTTCATAAGGTGAAATTTCATTCTTAGATTTGGGGATTCTATTCAGAAAATAGCATACAATTAATAATATATCCCCCACCAATGTTTTGCTGCACCATAAATTAATAAGATGGCAATTACAAATTCGGTAAAGGTCCTATTTTTTCCTTTACCGTTCATATCAGATGAATAAGGTGCAGTTCTTATAGTAATTCAGAATAGAACTAGATTCATATTCTGTTCTTCTATTACTACAAAGTCCTTTATTTTTCTTGTTTGATAAATTTCAGTTTCATTTTTGAACGTCTCAATCATCACTTTTATTTTTCATGAGAACTACAAATTTGAAAACAGAACAACCGTAAATAAAAGTGATGAAATAGTGTTGTCCATATCTAATCAATGTTGTTCATTTTCACATAAAATACACTCATTGATTATTAAATCTACACCATTGTCATTTCCTAATGACATTAAAAAAAAAGATATTATGCATGTAATTAATGCCCATTTATAATGAAGGCATTTCCAAATTTGCATACAGTTAATCTCAATTTGTGACATTCCCTAAATTTATGCATATAAACTTCGTCAATTTATTTTGATGCAAAAAAACATATTCATCTAATTAATGTCAATTCTCAATGACATTATCAAATAACATACACATTCTATTAATGTCAAATATTTAGTGACATTTCCAAATAATATATGCATTCTATTAATGTCAATTTTAATGACATTATCAAATAACATATGCATTCTATTAATGTCAAATATATAGTGACATTTCCAAATAATTTATGCGTTCCATTAATGTCAATTTTTAATGACATTTCCAAATAAACATGTGTATTACCATAAGCAACCAAAAAATTAACAGTGGCTCTCATAACCAATGACCACCGTACAAAGTCTTGCTTATATGCATATAATATCATTCATTATTTTTGTTTGTCAACAAGCTATCTAGACGAGGATCTCCTTCTTCACCAAATAAAGAAATGGTTTGCATATGATTTTACCATTTGAACACAAAATTCGTGCTTTTGTATAAAAAGGGGGTAATGACAATATTCAATTTAGGACCATTAGGCACTGAACTAATTGTATACAGATCAAATAATGACTGTTTCTCCCAATTTTTTCATTAGAGATCCTAGTCCAAACAACGTTATTTAACAAGCGACATAAGCATATCTACCAAAGGAATCTTCTCTTAAACTAAAACAAATAGTTTATCACTTATTTACATATGTAAATATATGTAAACAGTAACAATATGATAATAAAAATAGTACCTTTGTTATCTGAATTGTCCTTGAAATTTCCAAGGTCTTTGATGTCATTAAATTATTTTATATTCTGTACATGACAGAAATATCTCTACATACCTTAGCGTTTTGTCCAAATTCTCTCTTGAAAATACCAATAGTCCCAAGCCCGCATACACAAAACAGTGATCTCTTTCGTACATCGTCAAGATTTGCAGTCGAAGCCATTGTTTTTCCGATAACGTCTTCAATTTGTTGTAAACAGTGGTTCGGCTGAGTCGTGGACTAGGTCACTTTCTTGAAGACGTTTCGGCGATCTACTCAAGGTGCAAAGTAGTTCGTACTGTTCGCCGCCGCCTCTGGGATAAAACAGCCTCTTCCTTGTTTTTCTTTCTATATCGGACCATTTGCACATATGAATCCGATTCAGTTTGCACTCTAAAATAATACTGCTCAAGTTTATTTTCTTTCTATTTTTCAAAAAAGAATGGTTGAGAAGAGGATAGAAAAATATATATGATTTTTTTTTTCTGTGGAAGAGGAAGAGAGGGTTTTTCTAGAAAAGAGCAATGAAAAAAATGTTCTGTATTCTATCTTCTTTCTGGTCTATGACCAAGTTCTTATACAAAAAAAAAAAAACGGTGGCTATTCTAGTGGGAGGAAAATTGAACTGAAATTAATGCCATATTTAATGAATAACCACTCAAAGAAATTTGCAATGTGTAAATTGCATTCGTTTCATAAAGAGAAGATGAATGTTAATAAATATTTATTTATTACCATTCATTACAATTTGTTAATGCTATTTATATTTTGTAACAACTCAATCAAATGCATGTATACATTTATATATATATACACACTCAACTGTTATGCAAATGTAACAGCTCTAGCAGAAAATTTATTGATACAAAATATAATACCGTTTATAACTTCTAACGGCTCTATGCATTAATGGCTCATAAATATGCATTAACATCTCAAAATAATGGCACAAAATATGTTACCGTTATTAACTTACAACGGCTCGATTGAATTAATTGCTCAATAATAAAAAAAATGGTAATGCAATTAATTCTCCTTTTTTTTTAATAAATTCACAAAAAGTTCCAACATATATATATATATATATATATATATATATATATATATATATATATATATAATCAAATTAACTTGGCACCCACGAAAAACAAGATTCATGGTTTTGATAGGGTATGTGTAGACTGCAGCTACAAGTAATGGTGTGTGATGTTGCTGTCCAATCAAAGTTTTCTATCTTTGTGCTTAAGCAAAGAACACCCATGTTCTTGCTGTACATGTCTTACATGTGCCTATAAATGCTAGTGTGCTTAGGGTACTTCATTTTATTACAGCTAGAAATATTTTTGTAGCATTTATTAAGGTCCAAAATCATGTATAAAATTGTTTTAGAAAAACAATGCTTCATTTCCAAGCGAACAACCATTAGTGTTTATATGTTTCCACAGTATATCACATAAATGCAAATCCCTTTGTATTTAAAAACTTGTCTTCACGTATGCTTATAGGTGAAGTAATATAGGATTGTGCTTATGTACGATATACTAGTTACATAGGCAATTCGATAAGTATGAGATAAAAGCAAGTTTTAAATGCAAGCGAAAACGGTTAAAACAACAAACACTTGTTCATATATATATATATATATATATATATATATATATATATAACTAGTTAATATATAGATAGAAAAATGATTACCTAATTTAAATGGATTTGATCTTATTCATATTCTCAAATTATTACTACAAATATGAAGAAATCCCATTTTACACAAGTTAATAAGTAATTTTATATTCAACTAAGATAAAATTAAAATAATAATCATTTGTCTTATGTGCCTGTATACATCGATTACAGAAATTTTAAACCATCAACCAATATATGTATTTGGAATTTTCCTGATACATACCAGATATAAAAATCATATGTTAGACCAAAAATTGGTTTTAACACCCAAATTAGCTATGATTTTAATGAAATAGAACTAAAAAGCAACGAAGAACACACGATTTATAGTGGTTCGACGTTAAAGAGCCTACATCCACTTTTTATTCTTTTAATTAATGATTTGAATGCAAATACAACAATGATTCTCACTCAACTTCACAATTACAATGCATAAGCTCACTCAAATCTCTCAAAAATAGACTTTAAGAGATGATTTTGATCTGAATATGGTTATGAAATTCGGCTATGAAGGAAGTTAGAACTGAGAATTTGTCAAAAGATCCCCTTAAATGCTTCTTGATGGTGTATTTATAGGTGAAAAATCTTCTCGAAGTGGCTCCAGTTCGGAGCTGCGTGGCACCCATTCCATAAGAGTCGGGTTCGGAGGCCTCCAGATGGTGACAGCGCATCGATTTAGTGGGAGATCGTGGGAGGAAATGGTCGTGCTTGGTCCGAGTCTTCAGGAAACGTGTGTAGCAACGGTCACAGGCTCAGAAAAAAGGGGTTCGGATCAGCCGCTTCCGATCTGATCCGATGAGGCTACTTGCTTTCTTTTGGTGTCGCTGAAGTGCTTCTCCAAACCGAACCGATGTGATGTCTGCGTCTTCGATTTCTGCTTCTTTTCTGCGCTGGTTCCCTCCGATCCGAACCGGTTGATGGCTTTCCCACTATTTGCTCTTTGTGTAGCCTAGTTCACAAAGTAGGATAACATTTTGCCCCCTCGAAGTACACTCTTATTTAAGATTAAGTGTGCTTCGAAGTAGTTTACGAAAATAGTCTTTGAATTAAAGCCATTGAATGATCGCTTCCATATGATTGCAACTCTTGTTGGCTATAAATGCATTCTGAAGTACAAGAAATCACATCATATTGTTTCGAATAATTTCGAGAATTTCCACTTGATGTCCAGTAGCTTTTCGAGGTAAGTATCCATGGTGCATTACTGACTTTTACCGCGCTTTCCTTATGCAAACCTTATTGCATTTGATAAGATTGCTTCGGTTCGGAAATCAGTCTTTCCGATCCGACCATTCTCTGACCATTTGCACAAAATATGGGCTGAGAGGTCATATGCTTGAAGGGCTGAGTTGTTCGAAGTGGGCTTTAACATCTTATCCAGGGGTATACAAAGGGTCTCCTACCCCATGCATATATACGTGCTGAGACCCTCCTCCATTTCTCTTATTCTTTCACGTCGCTCTTTACATTCCTGAAACCCTAACTCCAGCGCCCAAAAATCACGAAGAAAAAACCCTTTAATTCCCATCGCAAATTCATAGGTAGTGTTTGGATCTTTGTTTTAATTCTTCCCTAACTGAATTTGGCTTCTAATTCGAGAGTAATTCGAGTAATCTCGCTTGCTAATGTGTCGATTTCGCCGCCATGCTTCCATCGTTTCGCCATCGGCGTTGGTGACTTCGTTCGCCACCTCGAGACGGCCGCGGGGAGGTCGAAGTTGAAGCGAGGCGTGTCAACCCATACGTATCTTGTCGTGAGCAAGTTTATGAAGTCAATTGGGTTTTTGGGTGGAGATGGGTTCAATTTGAACGTTGCAGTGATGGAGCAAGAAGAAGAAGAGAGGAAAAAGAGGGAGGTGGGTTCGGTTCGGAGTGGGTAGCATAAGGAAGGGGATAAATGGATTCAGCCTTTCGGTTCAGGTTGAAATGAAAAGCATGGCTGTGGAGAAGACCGTCGGGTCGGATCGGATTGAATCATTGGAGATTGCCAATCTGCAACGTTCTGTACATCTTCATCTGATCCGAACCGTACAGAGTGTATGTCTCTAGGATTGGAGTTCGACCCGGACCGGATAACTGAAAGCATCTATCCCCGATCCGAACCGATACTCCAAGAAGAAGCGAATTTTTGTCGTGCACGCTCAAGGCCCATGCTTCCGATCCGACCCTTGTACTCATGAACATCCGTTCCGAACCGAACACTTAAAGCATGAACTAAATATGATCTAACTTAACCAAGGCCAAACAGGATTTTGCCAACTCCGGGGCAGTTAGGATAGAGCCTTTTATACTGAACTTCGTTAATTTAGTTGACATGAGACTTTATTTTATGTCGCTTCTGATTGACGCCAACATATTGTCTTTACACTTTGTCATTTCATGCATGCACATACAATTTAGTTTACACACATGCACTGGGGGACACGGGCAACTTTACTCTAATCCTTGCTATTGTTTCTTCAATAGTCTAGTGATCATGGCCGAGAGATGTTCATCTAGGTTAGCAAAGAAGATAGAAGTTGTGGAAACTTCTGAGAAATTTTCTCTTGATGACATATCTTCTTCTTCAGACCCTGAATGGGACGATGAGGGCCCAGATTATGAAATAGGAGCGCATAACAGCAAAACACCTTCCGATAGTGAAGTTTCTCTAGGTGATGAGGAGGAAGGAGGGATAAGAGATAATCGAGCTCCTGATGAGTTTGAGTCTGCCATTATATTGGAGTTACCCAAAGATTCTGTTGAATCGACGATTGATGACGATAGACTTGTTCGCATATGTTTAAAGCACGGGATACTGAAAAGAGATACCCTGGTGCCATCGAAAGCTGATCGTCCCCACAATCCTCCAGAAGGATTTATGGCAGTTACCCGATTGATGTGTATGGTTGGGGCTATTCCACCGTTTCCGCCTTTTGTTGTCGACTTTCTGAGACAGATGCGGATTGCCCCCATGCAGTTACATCCCAACTCTTATGCCTATTTATATACCTTATATATAGCATACAGAGAGGTTTTAGGTACAGAGCCTACTTTCGATGACGTCCACTTTTTTTATAATTTCAAGCATCAGACTCAAGAGACTCCTTCCTTCTCCTATTTTGAATCAGTCACAAAAAGGAAAATTATTTCAGCTCCATGTAGCAGCAAGGCCGGCGATTCTAAGCTCGAATGGTTTTATATTAGGCAACAGCCGGGGTGCGCCAGGAGATGGACCAAATCAAGTAAAGCCTCGATTTTATAGATCTCAATTTTGAATGTTCATGCCAACACATTAACCTGCTTTCTCTTTTGTTCGCAGTTGATAACCCAAAACAAATATCAGATCAATTGTACTTTGATCGGTTGCATTGGCTTCTCAATGGCGAACAAAAGTTTCTAACCATTGACAGAGTTCTTAAGGATGAGTATCTCCATCATCACGAGTTGCTATCCATTACCCGTAGCATAGGTCATGGGTCGGGTTCATATGTATACATCCCCCCAGTGGACATTTTTCCTGAAACGGGTGAGGGCTCGAAAAGTCCAACAATACTTCTTCGGACTTCACCTTCTCCATCTTCAACTCATGACGATGAGTTAGCCAACATAGCTGAAAAGCACAAAGAAGGGTATACCGTCCCTGATGATGCTATTTCTCCTGAGAAGTCAATGTCCCCTAAAGAGCTGCCAATAGACGCTTCTCAAGGAGATGTCCCTATTACCGACAATTCCACATTTCAGGGTTTAGGAGATCTCCCCCTACCTGAAACCATCTATACTTCAGAGGACTTTGGCACAAATCCTTTAATTTTCACTTCTTCAGAGGAGACTACTCCCATGAAGGCCAAAGAGCCCACTCGCGCTGGCCTGGCTTCGGACTCGGGTTTGTCGGGGGGAACACCACTTAGGATGCACCCAACACAATAGCACCAAACTTCACAGCACTCACTTCTCGTGTGAACACTGATTCTGGATTCCACTTACATTGTTGCATAGGTACAATGTCTCGCCCCTACTATGATGTCAGGAAAATACGTCGTAGCATGTCAAGATTCCCTTCCGATGTCGAGCATGATCGCCGTGAAAGCCGGGGTAGAGAGGACAGAAGGCCTCTTGATTCTTATCGGCCAGACACCTCGCGCTCTCGCTCCCCCGTCCGGTCGGATCCAGACCGATATAAAATCTATCAGAGTCGTCGAGGAGAAGATACATCACAGCCCAAAGACCGAACTTCTCCTCGAGACAAACAAAGTCGGAAAAAGAGTCCACCGAAACATACCGATTCACGAGACAAACATAAGGTATATGAGGAGCAACCTGGAAAGGGTGATACAGCCATCGTGCCTACTAAGCGTAGAGACACTGAGCTAACATATTGCAAACCTCCACCACTGGATGCTGAGTCCAAAGTTAAGCGGGCATATCTGGAGAAGCAGTTCCCAGACCATTATTTTGAAAATCTGACTTTCTTACCTCCTCTCGAGCCTATTTCCTCAAGGTGGGTAGATGAGGCTAAAGCGAAGATTGACGCAGTCGAGAAGCAATACTCGGAGATGTTCAAGTATTCACGTAATCTCTCCAGAATCATTCGTACTTTAATTACAGATGTTAATTCGATGAAAAAGACTGCAGATGCCGATGAAAAGGCCTTGAAAAATTTAGAGAAGGACCTTGAGGACACACAAGATCAACTTGTCATCGCTCAATGAGATGCTAACAACTTCGAACAGCAATTCGAGGAGTTACAGAAGCGTTATCATGACTTGCTGGAATCTCATAGTCAAGAGCATTTGGAGTTGAAGAAACAAGCGGAAGATGCTAAGTCGGACAATGTCAAAATGCAACTGGCTTACAATACTCTTGAGCGAGAAAAAGCCAAGTTAGCGAGAAAAAATGCTGAATTGGAGAAACGAAACGCTGACTTGGAATCCAAGTTAATGGAAGCCGAGAATAGGGCTGCTCTAGTTGAGGGGAATGTGGAAAATGTTATTAAGTCTGCTGAAGAGACCTGTAAATAGCTATCAGAGGCTCAGGAAGAAGTGCATGGTTTTGGCGAATTACTGATTGAATTCTTCGTGCACATAATTCGTCACCGAAACATCTCTTGGATTGAAGACTATCCAACTACCTTAGTTCACGTATGGAGTCAAATCATTGAATGGGAGAAAGAGGAACATAAGGTAGACTTCGTCGATGAAGATAAACTTATGGAAAAGTATCTGAGAGATGACGAGCCGGCACGCCTGGCCGAGGGGCGTCGCCTCATTGCCACTGTTATAGAGGAGGAGAAGCGGATGGACAAACAAAAGAATATCCCTGAGGCTGGTTCTTCTTCCACTACTGCTGAAACTTCTGAAGTCGAGGGATATGATCCCGAGAACCCGGGAATCCCTCAGGCGTCTCTTTTATCTCCTATACCCGAATCAGCGTCAGAGACGGTAGTCACTCCAATTGAGAAACCATCGGAATGTATTTCTACCTTTTCACCTCAATTTGTCAAGGCTGTCTCCACTTTTCACCATATGATTGGGCAATCGATGGATGATCCTTTATTTTCTCCTGATTTGATAATTGTTACTTCTCATTTTGTAGGTGTTAAACCGGCCGAGAAGACTGACATGCATCAGGGAACCACCACTGGGGTAAAATCCATGGAAAAGACTCAAGGAGAACAGGATAAGGCTACCATTGTAGAGTCAGGAGGGGAAGCTGAACTGTCTAAGGCCGACACTTCTCATGATGACGAGATTATAGAAGCCTTGAAAGACGATGGTGAAAGCGAGGAGTACGAAGAAGATCCTGATGTGGCTATAATTGGGGACTCACAAAGTGCTGATGACGCCACTTTGGCCGAAATGAAAGCCGAACAAGACAAGCGTATGTAGATAAAAGTTGAAGACTTGAACCCCGAAAGCCTTAAACCCCTTGCAATGGTGGATCCTGGATCAAGGTTAGTCGTTAAGCTTTCAACTAGGTCTATTACAGAGGAACTTGCTAAAAAGTCTTCTCTTGATTCTAGTGTTCCGACTCCTGGTAAAAAATCAACCGATTCTTGCACTTCGACTGTAGAGAAGAAAAGGCCGAAATGCATTATGACTGATGCTGAAAAGGAAGCTAAGGCTACTCATAAAGCTTCCAAAAAAATCAAAGTCCGCTCCAAAGCCCAAGTGACAGAGTGCTTTGTTTTATTTTGGCATTTTATTGGTCCGCAATTGTTGCAGCGAGTGCGGCCCTCACATCCTTTGCTTGATTTCCCTATACAAACTCACGTGTTTGTAAATAATAATAATTTATTACCTACAACGTCTGATAGTTGTTAGTTAAGTACTTAAGTAAAAATGCAAGAGCATGTCATATTACAATTATATAATGAAGTCATTATCGAGGGGAATATGCGTACACATATATGCCCCCATTCAATCTTGGATGACTGAGCAAGAATTATTCAAGATTGATTAAATTCAAAATTCAATTGACCCCAATTTTCTGATGGGGCCATATTCCTTTCATCATTGATGCCAATTCTTTCTAGCATCTTTATACTCTCCTGCCTCATAACCAGGTTAGAGTGTCGTTGAGGCGGTCTCTCATCTGGGTGCAACTTCACGCCTTAAGGGACGTCGTCTTCCCGTCCTTTATACTCTCTCTCGATTCTCGAGAGTTAGAGTTAAGAATGTTGTCTTCCCATTCTTTTATTTTGCAAACGATCGTTTTATTTGTTCCTGCACACAGGTCATCTTCAACTTTCCAAATTCAACATAATATTTCGTGTTTCATAGTCACGATAGAATAATTGTTGAAGATAAAATAATGCAGAAAAAGTAAATGACACACGATATTTTTATAGTGGTTCAGCTAAGTCGTAGTCTACATCCACTTCATAATCCTTTGTTCACATAAACAGACTTTTTAAGGCAAGTCGTGCCTTTTTACATAGCTTATAAAAACAAAAGGGATAACATTTCATATTTAGCTCAGATATCGTCGTAATTGCTGAGCGTTCCAAGCTTTGGGAATTTCCTCATCGTCCACGGTCGTTAGCTTGAATGCTCCTGTATCAAGCTTCCGTTGGATGGTGTATGGCCCTTCCCATTTTGGACCCAATTGGGTCGAAAGCGGGAAGACTCGTTTCAGTACTAGGTCTCCTGGTTCAAAAGTTTTGAAGCGAACTTTCCGGTCATAATAACGTGCTACTCGACGTCGATGTCTCGAGGCACGCAAGTCGACTTCATCTCTTTTTTCTTCAATCATATCAAGAGATTCTAGGAGGAGTGCTTTATTTGTCATCGGGTCATAATACGCAACTCGATGAGAAGGGACTTCCAATTCTACCGGGATCACTGCTTCTGACTCAAAGGAAAGTGAATAGGGAGTATGGCCGGTAGCCGTCTTAAAAGTTGTCCTGTAGGCCCATCTAGCTTTGGCCCGCTCCAACCACTTCTTTAGTATTGATTTAATGACCTTGTTTATGGCTTCGACCTGGCCATTCAACTGCGGGTGAGCTACTACAGTGTATCGTTTATCAATCTTATATTTCTGGCAGAAGTTTCTGAATTCGATGTTGTCAAACTGCGTCCCTTTATCGGTTATGACGGTCATCGGTATCCCAAATCGACAAATAATGTTTCTGACCACAAAACTGATCACCTTCCTCGTCGTGATGGTTGTTAAAGGTTCAGCTTCCACCCATTTGTGAAGTAGTCCACGACAACTATCGCGTACTTAGCTCCTCCTCTAGCAATAGGTAACACTCCAATTATGTCAATTCCAGCTGGGTCGGAGGCGCTCTGGGAACTTTGGCGAATCTTTGACATCTATCGCAGCGTCGTGAATAATTAGCCGCGTCTTTATTCACGGTAGGCCAGAAATATCCGTACCGTAACACTTTCTTAGCTAAGGTTTGGCCCCCAGTGTGATCTCCACACTCACCTTCATGTAATTCTTATAGTACACGTTTAATGTATTCGTGTGCGATACACCGTAATAGGGGCACTGAAAACTCTTGGCGACAAAGGACGCCGTCCTGTAAAACGTATCTTGCAGCCTTGCGTCTTATAGCTCGTCTTTCGCTTTTTTTCAACGGGAGGGTTCCATTCTTAACAAAGATCTTAATCGATGTCATCCAGGATTCTCTCTCTGGTTCAACTTCCAAGGCTAGCTCTGCTTCCATTAGGTCAAAACTCGGTGATTCCAATACCTCTATCGGAACCATTTCAGTTTCTTCAGGATTATCAGAACTTGCTTGCTTCGCCAGTTGATCTGCTTTCTGATTTTCCGCTCTTGGAATGTGTGTTATGCTATAATGCTCCAAACCTCCCAACAACTCCTTTACCTTTTTGAGATAAGTAATGAGTCGAGGTCCTTTAGCAGCAAATTCTTCCCGAACTTGGCATACAACTATCTTGGAATCGCAATATATATCTAGTGTCTTCACTCCCAAATCTTTGGCGAGTTTTAGCCCGACAATCAGGGCTTCATACTCGGAATCGTTGTTAGTAACAGCAAACTCTAACCGTAATGCATAGTAAATAGATCGTACTTCAGGAGTTATTAAAACATCTCCGGCGCCGGACTTTCGATCATTCTTGGCTCCGTCCGTATATAGTTTCCACGGACTAAACTCTAACTCTCGATCCAAAGTAACTACCTTGTCACCCACCGTTTCCTCTTCAGGAATTGTAAATTCAACTATAAAGTCAGCCAATGCCTGCCCCCTTATTGATCTTCGTGGCTGAATGTTCAAATCAAATTGACTCAGCTCAATATTCCATTTAAGTAACCGCCCCGATGCTTCGGGTTTCTGCAACACTTGTCTCAAAGGTTGATCGGTATATACAACTTTCGGGTGTGCCTGAAAATAATGGCGAAGTTTGCGGGAAGCAATTAGGAGGCTATAAGCAAGCTTCTCTATCTTCGGATAATTATGTTCTGCAGCAGCTAGTTTTTTGCTTACGTAATACACAGGTTTCTGGACTTTATCCTCTTCACGTACTAATGCTGCGCTGAAGGCGTGAGATGATACCGCCAATTAGACGAACAAATCCTCATGTTCCACAGGCTTTGATAATATTGGAGGCTTTTCTAAGAAGTCTAATAGATTATGGAACGCCTCCACATAGTCAGGAGTCCACTCAAAACTTCGCTTTCCCCGTTTTATCAGGTCGAAGAAAGGTACGCACTTGTCCGTTGCTTTGGAGATGAACCTGCCCAGTACTGCAACCTTCCTAGCTAAGCTTTGAACATCCCTAATCTTTCGCGGCTCCTCTATATTGCGGATTGCTGCTATTTGGTCCGGATTGATTTCAATTCCTATGGAACTCACGATAAAGCCAAGGAACTTGCCGGATGCCACTCCAAAAGAACAATTCAAGCGATTCAACTTCATCCCATACCTTTGTAGTATGCCGAACATTTTTGCTAAGTCCTTCGTATGATCGGGGGATTGCTTGGATTTCACGAGCATATCATCTACGTAAACTTCCATGGTTTTCCCGATTTGATTGTAAAACATGAGGTTGACTAGGTGCTGATACGTGGCTCCCGCATTCTTTAACCCAAATGGCATTACCACGTAACAATATAACCCCAAGTCCGTAATAAAGCTTGTATGCTCTTGATCTGGTATGTGCATGGGAATTTGATTGTACCCGGAATAGGCGTCCATAAAGGATAAAAGCTCTTGCCCGGCCGTCGAATCTACTAGTTGATCAGTTCTGGGGAGAGGAAAGCTATCCTTCGGGCAAGCCTTATTCAAATCAGAAAAGACAATACACGTTCTCCACTTCCCGTTTGACTTTTTGACCAGGACAGGATTCGATATCCAGTCAGGATATTTCGAATCCTTAATGAATCCATTATCTTTTAATTTCTCTACTTCTTCTTATAAAGCTGCTGACCGCTCTGGGCCTAACATCCGTCTCTTCTGCTTGACTGGTGGGTGCTTTGGATTAATACACAAAGAGTGGCTCATGATGGTAGGCGAAATCCCACGCATGTCAGCGTGAGTCCAAGCAAACACGTCCATATTTGCCTTTAAGAAATCGGCCAATTCCCTCGCTCTAACTGGATCCAGTTGCGAGTTGATCTTTAGTACTTTTGTTGGATTTGTTTCATCAATAGGTATATCTATTGTTATTTCGGTGGGAGTTGCCTTCCTGTCTCCGGGTTCTCTATCCTCTCTGGGATCTATATCCTCGAGCACGTTTGAGGGCGACTCTCTTGGGGCAGGACCCCTTAATTGCTATGCTGAGGCCTCCTTTGGAGGGGCGGAATCGTCCTTAGCTTCTATATTCAACCCCTTCATTAACATCTTTAACTCTGTCATGTAACAAGCTCGTCCCGTAGCTTGGTCGCCCCTCATCACCCCAACTCCTGAGTCAGTCGGGAATTTAAGCAGCAAACACCAAGGTGCAATACATGCCCTAAATTCGGCAAGGGCCAGTCGGCCTAGGAAGGCATTGTAAGGCGACTCCACATCCAAAACTACAAACGGCATGATCCTTACTCTCTGGCGATCTCCCTTCCCTAGTGTGACTGGTAGTTCCACAAAACCCATCGGGGCTGTAGATGCTCCGTTTTAGCCACGTATCCATCCTTCACATGGCTTTAAATCTTTTGCTTCAAGTCTCATTTGTTCGAAAGGTTTCTTGAAGAGGATATTGACCGAGCTCCCATTGTCCACTAACACTTTATGGACTAAAGCAGGGCCAATTGTTGTCGTAATCACTAGTGGATCGTCGGTTGGAGATTGAACTCCGGAATCATCCCTATTGCGGAATACGACATCGTCTGACATCGTCTTTTGTTGTTTTACTTGAGTAACGTCTTCGAGGTTACTGCATCATCCTACCTCAAAATGCTTGGCGGCGTTGACATACTGGTCCATTGCTTTAAAACTACGACCAACTAAGTGAGGCCCGCCTATAATAGTATTAATGACGATCCCCTTACCCTTTGCTGAGCTGTGGGTTTTAAAGTAGGATGCTTGCGGTCCGGGGCTTGTCCCCCTTGCCCCCTGTCCCTTGGGGCGACCTTGTACTCATCTAACTTCGCTCGGTTTCTGTTCCTTCTATTGTCGTTCCCATTTCTGTTGCTATTACTCCCACTCTGGTTGCCAACATTTACTTCCACCTTCCCTGAACTGTCGCTAGATTGTTTCACAGCAACGTTACTCTAGACACCTTCCTTCGAGGCCCCTTCAGACTTTCTCTTCCAATTTGCCTTAGCTTCTTCTCGCCTTAAGCGGATATTAGCCTTTTCATAGAACAATTCTCTAGTGGGAGGTGGTTTTCCAGCTAAGTAATCCCCGAACTCTGTGTCAGGATCTACCCCTTCTATCAGGGCCATCAGGATAGTGGGTTCATGGGGATCACTAACTTCGGTGACGGCCAGGTTGAAACGATCCAAATATGACTTCAAAGATTCTCTTGGGGCCTGTTTAATCTGTGACAATTCTATGACGCTCTTGGACTTTTGGGCATCGAGTCGAAACTGATTCATGAAGCACTCACTCAATTCTGTGAAATTTGATATCGACCGAGGGGGGAGCCTGGTGAACCACATTAACGCTACGTCTTCAAGATAGATTGGAAAAGCTTTGCATTTTACGGCTTATAGGGCTGCTGTCGCGTTCATGAACCATGCATACCTCATCAGATGCTGCCCTGGGTCTGTTCTTCCTGAATATCGATCCATCTGAGGCAAGTTGAATCGCCGAGGGAACTGGAAATCCAGTATGTCATTTGTGAAGGGGGTATGACTTCGCTCAATGCCCCAATCTTCATTAGTATACCGCCATCTTTCGGACAAAATCTGGCGCACCATTGCCCATACATCGGCATTTGTTAATGTCTACACAGGCTCTCTAGGTCTGATGTTTGGATTACCCCTGGGTTCCTGATCAGGGGATAACCTCCTGTTTCTGGCGGTAGCTACTTTACGTTGCTCTCTGTGCTCCCGGTCTCGTGGGGTTGGTAATATTAGGATCCCTGGGTAGGACGTGGGACCCGTGCATGGGTAGCAACATAGGCTGTTGCAGGCTCGGGTCATCAGGGCCTAATACACGAGCGGCGTCTTCTCGGGATCCTAAAGATCCAAAAGTCAATTGATCGAGGTTTTGAGGTCGTTCAAGCGGCCTTCTGTCGCGAGGGCGTTCCTCGTCCGAAGAAGACGAATCATCTGTAGCAAGGCGGCATGTTGGGGAAGGATTCTTTTGCCTTCGGAGCTCCTGTAGTTCTCTACCCGTAGTGATCATGTTTTCCTGCATGCGAAGGCTGTCACGCCTTTGGGCTTCCAATGCTTCTTTAGCGCTCTGGAGCATGTCAACGAAACGTGAAAAGTCTCCCTGGGTAATGGGTGCAGATGGATCAGGCTGAACATTAGTCATCGGAGCGTTGGAGGGAGCTCGAGTAGAAGTTCCAGCTTCATTCTGGTTCGGATCGGATCGGTTCGCAGTGGCGTGGTCGGGGTAGTTCAGATGGAGAGAGTGAGTGACCTCGACCTCATTAGATCGGATCGGATCGGTGCCTTCCATCCGGTTCGGATCGGCGACTTCCATCCGGTTCGGATCCTCCTGATCGGAGCGGTCTGCTCCAGAGCTTTGAGCGCATGACCTCGTTAACACGATGGCTTTCCGATCTTCTCTAGCATCGTTTCCCCTAGCGCCTTGCACTTCTTTTCCTTTGGTCTTAGCCATGACACTCGATTCTTCAACAGTTAGTCAATAAGTACTGAAAGATGTCAGAGACAAAGGATTAACTTCTTTGAACTTGAAAGTCCAAATAGTAGAATGATAATCCCAAAAAGGCTGAGAATTCGAAGGTTTCTCAGTGAAAGCACCAAAATGTTAGACCAAAAATTGGTTCTAACACCCAAATTAGCTATGATTTTAATGAAATAGAACTAAAAAGCAACGAAAAACACACGATTTATAGTGGTTCGGCGTTAAAGAGGCTACGTCCACTTTCTATTCTTTTAATTGATGATTTGAATGCAAATACAACAATGATTCTCACTCAACTTCACAATTACAATGCATAAGCTCACTCAAATCTCTCAAAAATAGACTTTAAGAGATGATTTTGATCTGAATATGGTTATGAAATTCGACTATGAAGGAAGTTAGAACTAAGAATTTGCCAAAAGATCCCCTTAAATGCTTCTTGATGGTGTATTTATAGGTGAAAAATCTTCTCGAAGTGGCTCAGGTTCGGAGCTGCGTGGCACCCATCCCATAAGAGTCGGGTTCGGAGGCCTCCAGATGGTGACAGCGCATTGATTTAGTGGGAGATCGTGGGAGGAAATGGTCGTGCTTGGTCCGAGTCTTCAGGAAACGTGTGTAGCAACGGTCACAGGCTAAGAAAAAAGGGGTTCGGATCGGCCGCCTCCGATCCGATGAGGCTACTTGCTTTCTTTTGGTGTCGCTGAAGTGATTCTCCGAACCGAACCAATGTGATGTCTGCGTCTTCGATTTCTGCTTCTTTTCTACGTTGGTTCCCTCCGATCCGAACCGGTTGATGGCTTTCCCACTATTTGCCCTTTGTGTTGCCTAGTTCACAAAGTAGGCTAACATCATATTTATTAAATTCAATTAAATTACAATATAATCTATATATTATAGATTATAGAACTAGTCCAAAACCTAGGTCGTTACAAATTAATTGTTCTAAGCAATAAGAATGAGGGTTGACATGAATTATTGATAACTCTGAAGAACAATTAATTTGGGTACAATTAAGTATAACTTATATACATGAAAAGTTGGGCATAACATATAATAAGGATTATTGACATAACTATGTATGAGATTATGTAATCATGGTAGAATTTATGTATCCAAATCAAATTGGAACCATAAACATGAAATTGGGTTTAGAAGCGTGAACATGAATTATTGGATTGGGATAAATAGGCATATAAAACCAAGATTGAAATTGTATAGGTCAGTTAAAAGATGAACATGCCTAACCCGAGGTTAGATTGAGTTGCGGTGTAAGTCTGCCCAGAACCACCCGGCACATCCAACAACCGCAACAACAGGTCTAATGTGAGAGGTTAGCGCATTAAACCAAAAACCCGAGGTTAGAATGAGTTTGCAGTAGAAGTCTGCCCGTAACCGCCCGGCATATCCAGCAACCACAAGCAACATGTCTAATGTGAGAGGTTGAGTGCATTAATAAAAAGATTAATGCTATGAAACAAACATGTTAAGTGTGCTAATGTTAAGTAAATGGAGGCGTATAGGTAAACTTAACCAACGTAATAACGGGGAATGGTAGCAAACCTTAGTTAAGAAAACTAAATAAATAACGATGGATTATGGCAACATCAACAGGCACGAGTATAACTGAATGGGAAGATACTAGGTAAGCTTGTTACAAGACAAGTAAGAATTATAAGGTAGGTTATAATGATCGATACAAAGACGAAATAACTTATGAAAGAATGCAAGCCGTACTTAATTAAAGATTAAGTAATTCGTGGGAACGGGAATAAAGCCACGAATAGGGAAAACATAAGTTATATGAGTAAGGGGAAAACTTATTAGTAAACCTTAGTTAAGATGACTAAGTTAATAAGTAAACGATAAAGAGAATTTGTTAGTAAACCTTAGTTAAGAGAACTAAGTAAACAATCATGGAAAGTCATGTTGGTAAACCTTAGTTAAGAGGACTAAGTAAACAGTTACAGAAAGTCGTGTTTGAGCTTGTTAGTAAACCTTAGTTAAGAGAACTAAGTAAACAATTAAGAAGATCGCGGCTACATAAGAAATAGGGAAAGACTATGAAAAAGAAACTTGGTAATTTAAGTTAAAAACTAATATGGATGAGATAACCAAGTTAAAAACAAAACCTGATGAGATAGAGCAAGCGCATAATTAGAAGATTAGACTTAAGGTCTAATAACACGAAAGGGTAAGGCGCTTGGACCAGTCCATACGATAGGGGACGAATAACCAAACACGGTAGATCATCACGATGCCGTATGGTGCAACAGGGAGCGAACTTCCATCTGATCATGCAGAAGGATCTAAGGGACTGGGTTACGAAGCATGCGGCTTCTGGGGACGTGAGGGTACTCTTGGTATCCCTCTGTGAGTGGCAGATGATACGCCTATGCTCATAGAGGTTAGGTCTGCGTGGGAAGAACCAATGAGTATGCCTTGATTGCAAAACAAGAGGCAATCAAAAGACTATGATGGACCAGCGTGATTCGGCGAGACCAGTTAGTGCCCCGTGATAGCAACTCGTTGTCTACCTACCATCTTCAGTCAGTAGGTGAAGTGGAAAGGCGGAGAACTCCAAAAGACCATATACTTTGTTATCTAGTTATGGGTGAGGTTGGCCAATTGGATTGAAGGGCATATGGGGTCGGGGTTACAGTTCTCATTCTTGATATTCTTGGGTGCCTTTCATTAGTTGAGGGAGGGGTCTAGTGAGACCATAGCCACTATAAAAGCAGACCTTAGCATCTGCATCGGCAGATATCTGTAAGCTCCCGACTGAGTTCCGTGTTTCTTGATTAGCCCTGCCACGGGACTCGGGTGCACATATAGAGAACATGTGCAAATAGACATCAAGTACGATTGACGACACGTACGTGGGGAAAGTCTAGGTACACTCATGTCGCTCTGGATGGTGTGCCATTGACTAGATGGTATTATTCGATGACAGAATCTAGTAGGATCCAGAATGGCAGTCCAAACGCTTACGTAACACAATGGTGGTATTTTTATGCAAACCTAGCGTTGATATACATACGAAATGCGACATTGGATAAGGGATTGCGTACATACGGTGGAGACCATGCGAGTAGAGTATACCTTAATTAGGGGTAGCTACATATACACTATATTATGTTAATCTACTAGGGAGTAGGTGGGTGCGACGTGTGTGTGAAAGCCTTGAGAGCTAATAACACAGATAACCTAATAAATGAGAAAATGTAATTGAACGGTATATGTAGGATTATCCAAGAAGTGTAGTTTAAATTCATTCACACATAACTTATGTTCTGTCCCCCTCTTTATAACATTCGCAGGTTAGGTTCATGACAGAGATTGCATTGCTTTGGATACTGGTTTAGAAGTATTATTATTAAGGTAAAGCTATGTTTCAACTACATTATATTTTATTCCTTCCGCAATGAGATGTTTTCCGAACTCTTACATGTTCTATGTCTCTGTCTTTTCTGCAGGATACCAGAGCAAACCAACTCGGGTTTCGATGGATTGAGTTTTTGAAAAAAAATCGATCCGTCGGAATTCGTGTTGTTACACCCTGGGCGGATATCCGGATTCCAGCGGAGGGAGAGATTGCACATAATCCACAAGAGGGTTTTATGACAATAAGCCGACAAATGTGTACAATTGGATGCATCGTACCATTTAGGCCATTCATCGTCAACTTCCTTCAACGTACGTAGCCAACCTTTGATGACGTCGTCTTCTTCTCACTACACCAGATTTGTCTTTTGATGGCACATGAAAAACGCTATAATATCTTTACATAGCATTAATGACGACGCTATATAACAACATGTTATAATAGCCCTGATAAATTTCATAGCACTTTAAAAAGGGCTATTGTATCACACATTTTATAGCACACATACACCACTATAAAAGGTTTTCATGACGCTTTACCCATGGCAATAGTAAAATTTCATAAAAAAATTATAGCATAACAAAATTTTCATAACACGTGTTAAAGGCTATAAAAAGTTTTCCTTGATAGTTTATCATTTTTCATAGCTCTTTTCCTGCACTATCGCATCATTTCTTATCTCATATTGATGATTCTTCCTCATTTTCCATAGCAGTATTTTTCTATTATTAATATGTTTATTATAACATATAGCCCGTAGTTTTTGCTATGTTGTCTGCTTTTGTAGTGCACTACAAATCTTTTCTGAATTTAGCATATTATAGACATTTCAATAGTAAATCTTTAAAATAAAAAAGTACGACAAAGCTAACGGCTAAAGATCTAATAGCAGAAGCATATATGATAGAAAAAGACAATAAGTAGGGTCTTACAAAGTTAACATTATTACATAGCTGAAGCATATTTGATTGTAAAAGGCAATAAGTACGGTCTTACAAAGTTAATATTATTACATAGTTGATATTCTTACATACCGAAGTAAATAAATTTAGATATGGTTCCAAAACAAAAGGTAGACATGAAAAATCAAAATTCCATAGTCTTCCACCCATCAGCTTACACACATCGTTTACCTAAAAATCTGGACTCTGCAAAAGTGAACGCTAGAGATGAGAAAGACAAAATGCAAGCTGAAGCATTTGGAAATTGGTTACATTTTGTCCATGAATATGCAAAGTTCAAACGAATTAGGGAATAATTTTTATTACAAGCTACCCAATGTTAATGTAAACTAGTAGACAACGGACTATTGTGCGTTTTTTATATTTACAGTGCAGTGCAAGCTTAATAAGTGGAACCGTTACTTTCTTTTTGTCTTGGAATACACACAAACAACCGTGTTCCTTCTTGAAGACTACATGGACAAATATTTGATATACGTACACAATCACACATATAACAGTTGAATAAATGAGTATGAAATTTTTTTATTAGAACATTGTCTTTTTCCTAAGGATTATCATACTTATCTACTATAGATAGGATACTCAGATTCAGGAAAAAGTGTATATTTGGAATGCTTTCCATTTTCCTTATAAACCATGGTAGTATTATGAAGCGATCATATCATTCATCTATACAAGTAATTCAATTGTACATTATAAAAAAAAATCAAAAACTAACTGAGGATATAGAGGACATGACAGTACTCAAGAATATAATGGCCTCAAATCCTATGTGCATAGGTAAGTAACTTATTGTAAATAAATTTTACCAAATATTATTTGCCTAATTTTAAAAAGAAGCAACCTATTATTATTATTATTATTGAAAATAGCAACCTATTATTTTACATGTTCATATAAATATTAAAATACGCCATGTACTTCTTATACTGCAAGTAAAAATACCAGTGCATTTTGTGGACTAGCACAAGCTTTAAATGCCTTGTTGCTACAGAAGTAAAAGGGAAAAACAATTCCATCTTTCGGTATAAAAAATTTCAATCAGATTAGTCCAAGTGAGAAGTTAGTTACCTTTTCCTTCTTTATATCATGAAAATATGGTGAATGATCCTTCGAAACAATCGAAACCTCAAAAGGAAATGAAGTAGCAAGTGAAACAATGAAGAAAAAATGGATGAATCGTTGAAAACAATGTATTTAGGTGGCATTTCACACAAGCAACAATTCCCAGTTCAATCAAAGATCTCTTTCATCTCGTCGACTCTTGCTAAAACTGCGGATGGAACAATAGGAAGACCTATCATTTAACTATGAGAATGAGCCACACCATGATTTTCAGACATCTTTTAATATGAATGGAAAATAAAATCAAGGTCAGATATGTTCTTCTAACAATTATATAAACAAAAACAAATAATTTTACTTCCTATAAGGTTGTAGGTTATTAGAAATTTAAACATACACATAACTAAATATATTTGAGAATGAACGGAACCATAACCATGAAAGCAAACTGATGAGTGGGCGTTAACAAATGCATGCCATTAAATACAGCCTAGTAGTATTTATAGAACTAAGTATTTATGTAGATATAAAATATTTGTGCTCGATGATAACTTGATGGTATACCATTCATGTCTTATATCACTTCTTTAAAAATTCAAAATAAATCAAGCTCTTAAGCAATACAGAACCGTAACTTGGCTTGGACTATTTTTTTCTATTGTTAACGATTTAAAGTTTATCATGATAAAATAATGCTTGCTTCCATGATCCAAAAAGACTTACAATTGATTAACTAAAAAAATTTAAGTCAAATTTAACAGAACCCACCTACAGAGATCCATAAATTACAATAATAATAACCAGCCTACTCCAATCTTATTAATCAAGTGTTAGATCAACTTTTACTTATGAATAGTATGATAGGTAACCATTAACTTAAGGTTATATTTAAGCCCTATAAATAATGTACTGTGAGATAAAAGACATTCAAAAAAAAAAATCCAAGCATGTGAAATAGGACATAAATACCTTAGGTTATCTCTTCCAAGCTTTAAAACTGAAGTAAAATAGCCATATACTTGATGTAACGCCTTATTACCAGTCCCCCTTCTTTGTATATAAAATTATTACTGCACAAGAATACATAAAATAAGTAAATGATTTTGCATAAATACATTCGTAATAACCATGGCATAGGAATTATCAAGTAAAGAACACCAATCATATAGTAAAAACAGTACTGGACGATTTGATTTGACAATCATATTGTAAAAACAATATATATTGGTTAACCAATCACATAGGAAAGAACACCAACCCAACTATTTAATTTGATAATTTAGTAATGTTATTTTTTCATTGTGCAAGGACTGCACATAACACAATGATATTTCATTTGAGGTAAACATTAATATAGTACAAACAAATGATTTAAACTGACCTCAAAATCATATATTGCTACTTTCTAAGTTCCTCTAATCAGACTTTGGTTCGACGATATAAGCAAAAGAATGAGAATTCAAATATTATTACATATTATTAATATTATAATATAAATCCATAAGTTGCATGTGATATATTATAGCCTTAGTACAATGTACTCATCATGTTCTCAATTAAACGCAAACTGATAGAGTTTACATGCCAAAAACTCTCATTAATCCTTTTAATATATTTCCATATTCATGTAACTGCATGAAATTTTATTAAAAAGGAAAGTTAACTTAAGTAATTGCTATAACGTCAATAATTACGTTGATATAACTTCGGAAATGTTAAGGGAAAGAAATACAAAGGGAAATTTAATCTAAAATATTTTAGGCTTTCTTATTTTTAAGTATATGTGGATATTGACGAAGGATTATTCTTGTCTGTATTAAATTTAAGGGAAAAAAAAACAAAGTTTCCATCTTAAATTAGTGACATACGGTTATTTGTAGTCAGCATCAATGTTAAGGTTATTTTGCTTCCAAAATCAAATGCAAAAGTCAAGCTAAAGATATAGAATTGGAAAGCTGCAAATTTTATGTGAAATGTTGTACCCTTACAACCTTAGTACTCCTAGCTTGTATTTTTTTCATAGCTACTTTAATTCATTGAGAAAACTTGGTCAGATGCGAATTACTGAAAAAGGGTATTGTATTTGTGACTTTCTCTAACGTACAAAGCCAAAGTATACATTTGACAAAAAAATTGCAACTTGACTGTATTTATTGTGGAAGAGCAAAAAATACAACCCCACATATTATAAGCATAAAGTTAGCATCTAAAGCATTAAATTCTCAAATGGAATAATATTAATATAAATTATTACACAGGGAAAAAAAACAAACTTACTAATGTGAATTGCAGGAGATGGTAAACGTCATATTAGTGATTTCACGTAGTGCCCTCAAATACCTTATGCATTAGTGATTTTTTACAGTACACATATAAGGGAACTCGCTGTCTTCCTTTATTAGCATTTATCACCACATGCAGCTGAGCAATAAGGGATCCTAGAAGAAAGCTAAACAAAAATAAGAAAATGCCTTCGGAAATAGAAAGTATAAATCAAAACACTAAAATTCACCATCATCTTATTTAGAAAAAATGGCAATACCAAGAATTAAAAGCAATAGTGAACTTCAGTGAAAAATGAAAATCATCAAAAGAAAGAGTGGCACCTATTCACAGATCATATTACTATCCATTTATCTACTTCATTAGTTTGCTTTTGAATTTTCTTATGTTTGTACTTGACTGATTTTTTTCCTTATTTAATATGATACTGACACGTATTCATTACTTTTTTTTGTAGTTGAAGTTGTTTCTAATGGTATTATGTTAATGAAAAATGAACCAACAGCTAAATTTTACAAATTATAAAACAAAATTTGAATAGATTTGATGATTTGTTTTAATGATCAAGTTATGGGAATGTGAATTTTCCATGCAATACCTGCTTATGGTTGTCAAGAATCACCCATTTAGAAAAGGCTATAAATAATTTCGATTTTTAGCATAGTATCACTTCTATGTGGTTGCATTGCAACCAACCTGTATATATAAATAATAGGGAGTGCGTTTGACATAAATTAGAGAATATGGACTTTCAACCATTGGATCTATTTACCTTTTTATTAGAGGTGGAAATCATGGGGGCAATGCAATAATTGAGATTTTTTTTCTTAATTTGCATAAAAAAATTCTTTTAGACAGTCTTTGATCCCTATATGGGAGTATTATTGTGATAACATGCAAGTGTGATATATGATTTGCTAACTCAACAACTTAATCTAAAAATGAATTTGTCTAACCTCAATACGTGTTAAATACATGTCCAGCAGGATCTTCCATCCTCGCAAGTACACATACAAAATTGACAGGGCGTTATATCTGCATGACACGGAAATTTTAAGATCAATCGAAGTTTACATATAGAGGAACAGATATAGAAAAAGACACTAACAACTTACAGTATTATCAATATATAAATGTAATTAAATGCATAAACTTTTAGGGAACTTGCAGCTACACCAAAGAATTACAGTTCTATAACTGTTGCTTTAAAGTGAGGCGAGTTATCCACGCCTTCTGACAGCCTGCTGATTGAGCAGCAGCATTAGCTTCATTATCAGGTCTAATTGATTGCTCATGAAGCATCAGCTATGTCCAGTAAGATTTTCTTTCCATCCTTTGAAGATTAGCCCCAAAATGTGATGCCATTTGTTGTCGCATTTTTATTGATAGAGGAGATTAAATATTCTAACCATCTACCCAACTAAGCTTTTCTTCTACTCCAGTTAATCCCTGAGAACAGTCCGGGATGCCTATTTATACCAAATCCAAAGGGAAAGAAATGCCCGTCTCTGTCATACCTGTGATAAATTATGTCCACTGCTAGCCGCTAGGTTAGATCTACTATAGCACTGCATTATTCTTTGTAGCATGCCAATATATCAGAACATCGAGCAGTAATACCCTCTTTTGTAGATATGTACAATAATTTCAATTTTTAGCAAGCAATTCCAATTTGTGTGCAGCTACAACTCAAGCAATCTAAAAGGTATCCACAAAATCTTAGATACATACTTGAATTTTTTTTAATCATTAATTTCAGTATGAAAGCCAATTTCAATCAGCTAATGTTCTTAATTTTTTTAATATAAAAAAATCCTTAATTAAACAAATTTTAAAACAAAACAGTGAAGTTTCAGTCAGGAACCTCATTTCACATCCTGAAGCAATAATATAACCTGCAAGCAAGACATTTTATAAATTTTAAGAAAGAGGAACCATTACCTTGTCATCAAAATTTGCCTCATACTGGTACATTTATTTCACTTTGATGTACAATAGATAAGCCATCACCAAGAAACCCCATCGGTAACGCTGCAGAACTAAAATTCAGCTTCAGTCTTTCGCTGTTTACAACATATACACCTGTAGACTTGCAAAACTGCAACATATGCACCAACAAAGTTGCACAACTTAGCTCTTAGCATGATTTCATACATACATATTCATGCGCACACGCTCACACACACACACACACACACACACATGTGTATCATAATTTCACCACATGACAAAATTTTAATGTCAAAAGGAGAGAATATAACAAAAATTTATAGTACTGACAGTAAAAATTTACTTAAACATGTTATCTTACCAATTTAAGTATTATATTTTACTATGTTACAGATGCTTTTTTAGGGATACTTCCAAAAATACTGAATTTTAAGTTTGCTTGGATACAAATTTTTAAAGCTATATATCGTGGGTAGGAAAACTTAAAGAATTGGGGTTATTCTGAGTGCCATTATTCTAATCTTCATCAATAAAATCTTAAAACTCAACGGCAGAAATCAAAGAAGAAGCATATCAAAAATTGAACAGGAAATAAGATCGTATGAAACTCAATAGTCAGGACTGAGATGAGAGTCTTTACTGACTCAATAATAAAGATTGACTTACGCTGGTCCTTAAATAGCAGGAATAACATGCATAAACGTGTAATTTCCCACAAACAAATCTCCCAAAAACTGCTTGCCTTCACGAAAATATCCATTCTTCAAGCATGCGAAAGAAAACGTGAACTTAATCAATGAATTTAAGAACGAAAGGTTCGATTAAAAATTATACATACCTCTCCGAATGAATCCTCCATTTTGTATGAAATTGGAGAGAATCGAAGATGGAATCAACTAACGGTGGAGTGAATCGGATTAGGTCGATTTACGGGATGCTGATGTGGATCGGAGATGGTTAGTTTTGGGAATTTGTGTGGATCGGAGATTGGTCAGTATTGTGAATTTGAGAAGCGAGTGGTATTTCAGCGATTTAGGGAGATACGGAGAAAGAGGGAAATTTTATTTGGGCGGCCATGTGCTAATTTTCTCCCGCTTCGCTTTTTTAGTCCCGCGTTTTTAACCATTTGGGTTGATATAGCGGAATGTGTGCATAGGTAACTAAATGTCATAGCTGTTTTTTTTCTTCGGTTAGATAGCACAAAATCCATGTTATTTTATTTTCTTTAATTATTTTATTATAACACTTTAATATAATGCTATGATATAAAGCTATATATATACTCTTTTCTTGTAGTGTCTAGAACTTCAAACATCATAAGAATGTTACTCCATCTTTTTTTTATTTTGAGTCTGCCCGAGACAAGAAACCATTCTAGAGGGCTTAAGCAAACCAAGAGATATTAGGCCTGATTGATTTTGTCTTCCTTTACAAGCGGGTTGTTCTAACATATGGATTCATTGCAATAAGTGTCAAGCCTTAGCTTACTCATTTTAATCTCGCGGGAAATTTCTAACTCATACTGCCTTTTGCAAGTGCCACTCTGTCCAAGCCTATTGGACAAGTATATTCTGACCGCATGGCCACTTGCGTAATGCTCCAGTGGGCAGTCGGAGTGTTAGGGGTGCATATCTGACAAGTTCTTGCACCACTTTTAGTTGCTTGATCCCAATTGGACCATGGGAATGGTTGGAGCTCAAGCCCCATCTGTAGCACCAGCAGCTGATGTGGCCCCAGTTGGGGGCAAGGAGCATCTGTCATTCCCTAGTCGAGGGTAGATAACAACAGCTTCTCCCTAGGTCCAAAAAAAAAGACCGTTGTTATGTGAAAAAGTGCTCACGAGCCCTTTCAAGACCCAGTAAAAGAGAAAGGGGAAAACGACAATACTCCAAGAAAAGAGTCGGAGAGACCCGTAGTCCTTCTTCCAAAACACCATCTCCTCATTAATCTCCTGCTCCTGTTAGCCCGTCAAAGGGTCTCTAGTCGCCGTTTCGGGGTCTAGATGATTTGCCTCTGGTTGATACCATGTATTCATCTCAAGACTTGGATCTTGCCACTTTTTTTCCAAAGTCCGGGGAAGAAATACCTCTTGTCAAGGCTAGAGAGACAATTGCAACAAGCACGCCTCCGGGGCTTGGTCCATTGAGGGGACACTTAGGACACGCACGACACAAGTGTTGTACGTCATTGAACCTTTTTCTTCTATGTACGCCAAGTTTTAACTTGAATTCCCTTTTTGAATTACAGGTTCAATAACGAAAGGGATGAAATATCAAAGTTGATTCAGCGTTGATCTGGGCAGAAGCGGTCCCGATAATCACGCTTACTCTCAGGAGAGACGAGACCGAGGAGACGTGCTCACGAAAGGGAAGAAAGAGAGCATGAGCGAGAGAAAAAGGACCGGGAGGACCGCGAAAGAAAAGAGAAGGAGAGGGAACTTGCTAAGGAAAAAGAAAAAGAGCGTGAGAAAAAGAAACATCGTCACGATCGTTCCCACGATAGGTCCTCTTGGGGAGAGGATAAAACAACTAGCGGGCATTCTCAAACAAAAGGCTCTTAGCATAGACTTCCCACCAACCCACCCCAGTTATCGCAGTCTGTTTTTCCAAACGACAGGACCCTTCTGTCTCCGGTGGCCGCAAAGACAAAGAACCTCATTTAGACATTCCTTATAGACAGGAAATCGCACCAGAGGAGAGGAAGAGGGAAATGGTAAAGGCTTTCCCCCATCATTACTCCCAAATGGTGTTCATACCTAACCTGTAGCCGGTTCCAAAATCATTCGAAGATAGGGTTAGGGTGGACATTAACTTCATTCTTGCTCAATACTAGGAAATGCTAACTTATTCAAGGCGGCTGTCCGAGGTTATTGAAGGCTTGGAGCTGAAAAATGTGCCGGTCGAATAAGTTATATGACAAAACCAAACTGAATGAGCTATAACCCTATCGTTAAAGGATTTAATAATCTCAAACCATGTGCAGGTGAGATCAACACTGAACTCAGCCAGTGGTCGCTCTTGGCTAAGTCTGTCAAAGAGGATCTGAAGCTGGTGAGCAAGCAATGCAAGTCCCTTAATGTAGAGAATGAATGGCTGAGGAGGGAAAAAGGGTAGTTGGAGCTAGAGAATGCCGATCTCAAAGAAAAATTAGCTGCCTCTGAAGAAGCTTGGAAAAAGGCGGAAGAAAATCTAATACTACACTTGAGTCTGCTTCAAACTTTCATGATCAGCATGACATAGAGACACGAAAGCATAAGGAGAAGGTGGTGTAGTTAGAAATGATGAAGGAAGAATTCGTCAACCAAGTGCTTACATTTTATGCCTGAGTTTTTCGATATTGGGACTTATAATGGGTTGTCGATTACCCGCAGACATTAGATGACACTTGGATTTTCTTGTGGATGAATAAAATGGGGTTTCATAGAGGTCGTTGTGAATGAGGAGGAGGTCAGGACTCAATTCTTAAGGGGTGATGAGCCAGAAGTTCTTGTTGAGGGTAGGCGACTTTGGAAGGAAGAGGAGGACATGGAGAGATTGAGGCTAAAAGGAAACAAATATATGGAGGGGAACTTAGCATGGGCAACGGTGATGCATATTCCATGGAATCAATCGTTCACCCTGCCTCTACCATGGATCCACCTATTGAGGAGACAATCGTTCTATCTCCTCTAGCTAAATCTTCAGAGGTGGTCGAGGAGTACAACCCCGATGAACTAGAATACTTCCCACAAAAGCCGCTAACTCCTATCCTTGAGATCAAGACTCCTACTACTCCTGAGGACGCTTTAGCTGAGGAGATTCCTCGTTTCTCCCCTTACTTCTTGAAAGTTGTTTTGTCATGCCACCTAGCATTTGAGTTTCCGATCATGAGACCCACTATTTCACTAGGACAGATTATTGCTCTTCCTACTTTAGGTACGCCTCTAAAGAAGACTACTTATGAAGTTGATGCAAGGACAACTAAAGAACATCAAGAGCCCCTGGGTGAAAGTATGGGGAAGGAAGAGGGAATGATAGACACGCTCAAAAACTTAGACGACAAAGAGACTCTGACCGAAGGCGATGACGATGTTGTATGCGCCAGTGAGTCTGGGAAAACCTGTCCTTTGAGCATAGTGCAAATGAAGGCAAGGAATGAAGAAAATATCCTTAATCTCAAATTTGATTCATCCACTGGACCACATATCATCAAGTCGCTTCAAGTCATTCCTCCTCTCAGCAAAGATACATCAATCAAGAAAACTGAGCCATATACCCTGGACAAGCGCTAAAAGAAGAAACATGACATGCCCACATCAGGATTTGAGGATTCCTCAACCAATGAGTCCAAAACGAAGTGCATTCCATCAAGGCCGAGATGGCCAAAAAGAAGAAGTTTAAGATGAACAACAAGCTGTCGAAGGCTTATTAGATCCATTTTTGTATTTCCCTTAGGCCTTTTGTTGTTGTTGCGAGTGAGGCCCTCGCGTTTTTTCCTTGCATATGTATAAATTTGCATTGTGAATAAAACAATGTTTTTGTTAAACAAAACGTTTTTGTTAGTCTGCAGTTTATGTTGCTTTACATTCAATGTACTTGCGATTTAAATATTACTGAGTCAAGTCATAAGTAATAAGCCAAAAGAAATAAGTCATAAAGGAGCATTAAGCCGTTTCTCTTAAGAAAGTGGAAATGTTAAGGTAGCTTACTTAGGAGCTTAGGCCATAAGTTGTCTCACTAATAAAAACTAAGTGTCATGGTAGTATCAAGTGTAGTAATTCGAAGGTATAGTGTATATGGCCCAAATTAACTTTCAATCGTGAGTCGCGTCTGAGACGTATTCAAAGTTAATTTATATGTTTACACCCGTACCCCCAGTGCCAACGGGGTTCGTGATAAGTCCGTCGGACGTCTGGTCCTTAAGTCTTTATACTTCTGCCACCAATGCAGGGATAATGGAGTTAATGCGGACATCGCAGAATCGTCCTTTATACTCTCCAGAAGTCAGTCCGGGTTAGAGTTGTGGGTTTAGCGGTCATTAGTCATGGTGCACCATTCACACTAATCCAATTGATTTATACTCACTCATATCATGAGAGAGAGAGAGTTAGTCGCGTGAACAGTCACATCACATTCGCTTTGGCGTCATTCCTACACTTTGGTTTCCAAAGTGTAGTCATATCAAGCGTCAATCAAGCTTAAATTTGGTTAACTCATATTCCGCTAGTCGCGGGAGTGAGTCATCCCCTTCGTACGAGTCTTGGCATAGGTCGGTCAAATCATAACACATAGCCAAACTAATAAACACAATCATAGAGCGTGAAAAAGAGCTTTTATTCATAAATAATGGGCGAGTCACTCCTTATTACGTAGTCAAAAAATGAAATACATGTACAAAAGTGGAAAAAAATAAAATTCTAAGTTAAGTAAGGCCGCAAGTGCTTCGCATTCCATGCTCTTTAAAGATCATCGCCATTAACAGTTGTTAGCCCTAAGAATGCAATATCGAGCTTCTACCGAATGACTTAAGATCCTTTCGATCTCGAGCCCATATAATTGGAGTTGGGAAGACGCACTTCAGCACGAGGTAGTGGGGCTCGAAGGTTCTAGGCCAAACCTTTTTGTTGTAATATTGGGTGACTCATTATCTTTGCGTTGAAGAATGCAGGTTAGCCTCCCCTCTCTTCTTATCAATCATGTCGAGTGATTCTAGGAGAATCGCCTTGTTAGTCAAAGGGTTATAGTACATTGTTCGATGAGAGGGGACTTCGAGCTCGAACGGTATCTCCGCCTCGGAGCCATGGGACAATGCAAATGGAGTAAGGCCAGTAGCAGACTTATGGGTTATGTGATATGCCCAAACGGACAATGGTAGCTTGTCGACCCACTTGTCATTAGCTGCTCACATTGCTTCTTCAGGATGGACTTGATGATCTTATTCACAGCTTGACCTATCCATTTGATTGTGGTGTGTAACCACCGTGTATTTCTTTCTAATGTGATGTCATTGACAGAAATCTCTAAATTATGTAGTATTGAATTGGGTCCCATTATCACGTATGATACTCCTGGGAAGTCCAAATCGACATATGATGCTTCTAACGATAAACTTAATCACTAAATTGGTTGAGATGATGGTCAGTGGATCAGCTTCAGCCCACTTTGTGAAGTAGTCAATGTAACACCCCACCTCCGTTAAGGTCACTCATAAAGGGAAGGCCTTAACTTTGATAGAGAATTTTGGTAGACAGAACAGAAATTTACAAGATAGATAAATTAGTATTTGAAAATTTTATAACTTTATTACAATAGAAACAGAAATAAGTTTGGTTACATCTTTCGAAATCACAATATCGAAATTCAAGTACATAAATATCGGTCTTGTACAAAAGCCTTCAGAATGCATAGTTTTTAAAGCCATAATCCCCAATATAAACTACCATGGAAAGATAGAGCTAAAGCCAAGCAATACTTCAAACACTTCAAGCAGAGAGAATCAGAATCAAGCTCCTATGTTTCCACCCTGAGAACCTGGGGGAGGGGGGGAGGGAACGGAAAGAAAAGAGGCGAAACAAACTAGGTCAGACATAAGTCTGGTGAGTCTAGTGACTTTCAGTATATAAACAGATAATAATATCATGACATGTAAATAAAACTGGATGAGAGATAAACCGTAACAGGAATAGCAGGTTAACAGAAGAAACGAAATGATATAGGCTAAGCTAAGCTTTTCACTTCTCTGCACTAATACTAGTATAACAGGATTAGGTGTTACCTTAATGTCTAAACTGAAACAGCAACGGAAACAGAATACTCTCTACAGAAAAAGAATGCTAGAATTAGGTGTACACTAGTAATGGGCCTTTACCACCCGAACAGACAGTACCATGCAGAAACAGACAGGTGTTACCACCCAATAGAAACATACAGTACCTACAGAAACAGACAGAAATAGGTGTACCCTAATGTCTAAACTGAAATAGAAACGAAAACAGAATAATCTCTATAGAAACAGAATGCTAGAATTAGGTGTACACTAGTAATGGGCCTTTACCACCCGAACAGACGGTACCACGTAGAAACAGAGAGGTGTTACCACCCAACAGAAACAGACGATACCCACAGAAACAGACAGAACTAAGTGTACCATAAGTCCTACCCCAAGCGATCAGCTCCCTAATACATAAATACCCTGTGTCGGCCCCACAGTAGGGTGTGTCACTCCCTAAAGTGGCAACCTATGGGCATAGACCTGTTTACAGATGTCACGGTGTCTTACATCCCCAGAGCAGACCGGATCAATGCACGCACATGACTCGGTTGGAACACGCCATCAACACCCCTCGCCATTATCAGAATGAACCGCTTATAATTAGTTCAGTAAGCGTGCCCGGACCCCTATATTGCGTGGGGTCAAAGTTTTGATACCAGAAAGGGTTACTGACTAATATGGGTCCCAAACAACAGATGACACAAGTATTTCCCCTCCTAACCTTGTGTCCCCAGACTAGCAGATTTCAGATTAACTTGTTTACAAGTTTCAGATAGAGTTCAGATTACTAGTTCACATATCAGACAAATCAAGTTAACAAGTTTTAAGATTAACATATCAGATGTACGGATTTAACAGACTTACATATTGCCTAACTTTGTATTGGGCCTACAGATTCACGAAACGGGTTTATTAGATTCATCAATCCAGTTGGTTTAACCTTATCCACCCAACACGTTTTTAGACACCCCATTTCTCTTAAATTTGCATTAATTAAATATTAATGAATAGATCTCTCACATTAGGCCGGTAGCTTGTGGCCGCTGGATGTGCCGGGCGGTTCCGGGCAGACTTCTGCCACAAGCCAGACCTAACCTCATGTCTAAGCATATTTCAGTTATGCCTACGACCTCCCACATTAGACTGACATTTTGCGGTTGCTGGTTAATCCGGTCGGTTCCGGGCAAGCTTCTACCGCCAATAGAGTCTAACCTCGTGTCATAGCCAATTTATTCCAATACAGATTATACAGATATCAGACTAATTATGTCCATTTAACATATTAAACTTCTTTACAGGTTACAGCAGATTAATCAAATTTCCATGTTTTACTCAATCTTAGATCGAGTCTACGGATTTTCATACCCAAATTACAATTATTTAGCTTTCAACAGATTAGGCAATTCAACAGAGAACAGATCTAGCAGATTAGGCGATTCAACAGATTAACAGATTAGGCAATTCAACAGATAACAGATCTAGTAGATTATGCGATTCAACAGATTAGCAGATTAGGCAATTCAACAGATAACAGATCTAGCAGATTAGGTGATTCAACAGATTAGCAGATTAGGCAATTCAACAGATAACAGATCTAGCAGATTAGGCGATTCAACAGATTAGCAGATTAGGCAATTCAACAGATTTAGCAGATAACAGATTTAGCAGATTAGGCAATTCAACAGATTTAGTAGATAATACATTTCTAAAATTCTATTTACATATCTTGCCTAATCATAAATTAAGCCTAAACTTACATGCCTAAATCATGGTCATAATTCATAATACAACATATGCCAAATTTTTAGTTAAACTTTGCACAGACAGAATATTCTCTAAAAGCCCAAATCATGATATACCATATGAATTATGCCAAATTATAGCCTTTAATGCCAAATATCCAAAAATCTACTTTTAGATGTATTCACATTGATAGTTATCCTATTATAATATAGGTCTCTATGCCTAAGTCACATATTCCTTTTTCAAGTCATGAATCCAAAAATCTAGATCTTTAAATTGTACCCTCTCAAAATCAGATCTTAAATTTTATATGCATTATGTCCCTAAGTTTCAAGTCATATGTTATCATACAATGATTCCTCTTCTTCCAAATTACAGAGTATACACAGATCTTGATCTAATTTACAATATATGTCCATTTCTCAAATCAGTCAAAGATTAGTCATGTTCAATCATGCATTATCCATTATTAGTCCCAACATTTAGCGTTCGTGCATTAATCTCTTATGAGATTTGGCGTAGGCTCGTGGTAGCCTGGATATAAACGAAAAGGAAGAAAAGAGGGAACAGATACAGAACAGTCACAATCAAGATAGATCCACAGAAAAGTATGCATAACCTCAGATCCAGATTCACAAAAATGTCAAGATAATTATTAAATTTCATATCTGAAAATAACTGTACTCACGATTGAAAAGGTAAATCTTGATTTCTGGGATCTGTATTCTGACACTGAATAGCGCTCCTTTGGCGTAGACTATCGATTAGATTAGAAAATAGTTGTTCTCTTTTAACTCTATTCAGATTGTAAGAAGATGCACTAGTTCTAGTTTTGATTCTAGCAGCGTAGCGACGCCATTTTTATTTTTAATTAGAATAGAGGCAGGGTATAGGTAGAATGAAATTGTGTGGAGAGAAAACTAGGTTTGGGGGTGTTTAAATAGCATAGGGGTCACGTATCTGGTCAGAACGGGCGTCTAAATACAGAAAAATACATCTGTCCACGGATCTGGAAATAGGGGGGAGGTCGACCCCAAGGTCGACCCTAGTGTCGACCTGTTTACCCAAGTCAACCACCAGGTCGACCCTAGTATCGACCTGGGTCCTGGGCGGGAATTTTCCCACCCAGCCCGTGTGTCTGTTTTGAATTTCGAAATCTGAATTTTGAATTTCGAGCTGGTTTTTATTGGAACTTCCGAAGGCCATATCTTCTTCACACGGAGTCCGATGTACGCAAACTTGGACTCTATTCCAAGCAGAATTTCGAGATGAACGCGATGGCGTAACCCGTTTCCCTTAATTATTTTGTTACAATTTAATTATTCTCCGATTTGTTAATCTTATGTTCACAGAAAATACGGGGTGTTACATTCTTCCCTCCTTAAAGGATTTCGTCCCCGAAATCTTCAAGTTAAGAAGAATGTGTCCTACCATCCAATCCCATCTACTCAACCATCATCCACAAGAATCAATTGTCCTTAGAAACTTCTAATGTTGTATGAACATATGCAGAAGTGTGTGTATATGTTCCTTATCTAATGCAAAGATCAGGCGGTCCACTGATTCAGTTGACCTCCTTAATGCGAATTATGTCAGTGCCATGAGTCCAACATGTATGCAATTTTCTTATTTGATACATATCATTTCTATATGAGTGCACAACCATTCATTCATATGCAATATCCATGTGCTGAGTCAACCATTTCGCATCCATAAAATAATTAAAAATGCACACACATCCATATGCAGTATAAGAGTGTTTTTTGAGCTGATCTAGTGCCTAGTGTGTGTATATGCATCCACGAACAACCACTAGCAACCACTTGCATCCACTTGCAACCATAAAACATAACATGTCCCAAACACATGTTTACGTCCATTAGTTTCTACCTAAAGGTTGAAGATTCGATCGATATGATACAACTGAGTGACAGAAGCAAGTATAATTAAAACAAAAGCTTTGTTCCTATTAGGCATCGATTTAAGAGAATAACCCCCTACGTATCAACCCCGAAGACCGAAATCAACATCAAATTGACACCCAGAAAATCACTCCCATTAAACAAATGTCCAACTGGAAATCTACTTCACGCTTTGAGTAAAAACCCCTATCCTTTTCAGAAATATTCAGATACTTACAGACTATTGGTACAGATCAGATTACCAAATGATTCTTAGGAAACTAAGCACGATAAAAACCCAAAATGTATGCGTCATAGTCAACTTAACGCTCAACACAGATACCTTCAAACCCCAACTTATCACAAACAGATGAGTCGTAACCCTCATGGGGTTTGAGACTATAGCGGAATCAGAAACATGACTAGTATTAAAGTGCAGAGTTTCAATTACAGAATCAAAATTCCAGAATCAAAAAGAGTTTTAACTCCATAATCGGATAAGGAAATTAAACCTTCTACAAAAAGTTTTCCTGTTTCTATCCTATCCACGAGCCTCAAGGGTATTCGCCTGCCCTCTAGAAGTTGGTCCTCCCCTTATCCTCGTTTCTTTGGGCAGTCCCTAGTGAAGTGCCCCATTTCTCCATAGTTGAAGCAAGTGCCCTTCCTCTTTCTGCAATCCTTGTTCAGATGGGTCGAGCTTCCACAAGTAAAGCACTTCTTCTCCTTCTTATCTTCAGACTTCTCATCCTTCTTTTGTGTTTCCTTTTTGGGCCCCGCCTTCTTGTTCTGTGGTCCTTCAAGCTTTCCTTCTTTCTTCTCACTTAGTGCCTTCTTATGCGGTAGCGGCTCGTTCAAACCTTTAGCAAACCTTAGTGCCTTCTTATGCGGTGTATTTACCAAATCTAAGCCGAATCTCGCCAACTGATTAAACTTGTTGACGTACTCTCTCACTGATAAATTCCCCTGCTTCAACGCCAAGAACCTCTCTACATATAGACTCTCTTCCGCTCGTGAGAGAAATTTCATCTCAAACCTATGCCTGAAATCCATTCATCTCTCTACCGGACGCTCTCCATTTGTGACCTCCCATCAAAAAGAAGCTTCGTCCTAAAGCAACCATACCGCCAACTATATCTTCTGGCCATCGTCCACCTCGAAGATAACGAACAAATCCTCAGTTTATTTGAGCCAGTTCCTTGCCTCCATGAAGGATTCAGTTCCATTAAATTTCTTCCCACCCATGGCTCGAAAGTCTCTACATATCTTCGGAAAGTATTCACGCACGGAGGAGGAGGAGGAGGAACCGCTGCAGCTGGGGGAGGATGGACGCCTGCTGGGCCCGCATCATTAGCACTGGCTTCTAGGTACCTCCTGAACCAGCCAGGTATCAGTACGCCCTACGGAAGGTTAAGATCCCCAGACATGCTGAAACGAAAGAAAAGGGATTCAAAATGGAGAAAAGATAGATATCTGGCTTTTGGGGATTATGTTTTTCCAAAATAAACTCTACTTTTGAAAATACTTCCTTTTTAAAACCTTTTTGAAAATATTTTTCAAAAACTTTTTATCAAATCTAGTAACCATCGGCTCTGATACCAAGTGTAACACCCCACCTCCATTAAGGTCACTCACAAAGGGAATGCCTTAACTTTGATGGAGCGTTTTAGTAAATAGAACAGAAATTTACAAGACAAATAAAGTAGTACTTGAAAATTTTATAACTTTATTACAACAGAAATAGAAATAAGTTTGGTTACATCTTTCGAATCACAATATCGGAATTCAAGTACATAAATATCGGTCTTGTACAAAAGCCTTCAGAATGCATAGTTTTTAAAGCCATAATCCCCAATATAAACTGCCATGGAAAGATAGAGCCAAAGCCAAGTAATACTTCAAACACTTCAAGCAAAGAGAATCAGAATCAAGCTCCTATGTTTCCACCCTGAGAACCTGGGGGGGGGGGGGGACGGAAAGAAAAGAGGCGAAACAAACTAGGTCAGACATAAGTCTGGCGAGTCCGGTGACTTTCAGCATATAAACAGATAATAGTATCATGACATGTAAATAAAACTAGATGAGAGATAACCATAACAGGAATAGCAGGTTAACAGAAGAAACGAAATGATATAGGCTAAGCTAAGCATTTCACTTCTCTGCACTAATACTAGTATAACAGGATTAGGTGTTACCTTAATGTCTAAACTGAAACAGAAACGGAAACATAATAATTTTTACAGAAACAGAATGCTAGTAATGGGCCTTTACCACCCGAATAGAGAGAAGGTACGGAAACAGAATACTAATAATAGGCTTTTACCATCCCAACAGATAGAAGGTACGGAAATAGAATACTAATAATGGGCCTTCACCACCCAACTAATGGGCCTTTACCACCCCAACAGACAGAGGGTACAGAAAGAGAATCAGAAACGGAATCCAAGACAGAAACGGAATAATCCCTATGGAAACAGAATGTTAAAATTAGGTGTACACTAGTAATGGGCCTTTACCACCCGAATAGACGGTACCACGCATAAACAGATAGGTGTTACCACCCAACAGAAACAGACGGTACCCATAGAAACAGACAGAACTAAGTGTACCCTAAGTCCTACCCCAAAGCGATCGGCTCCCTAATACATAAATACCCTGTGTCGGCCCCACAGTAGGGTGTATCACTCCCTAAAGTGGCAACCTATTGGCACAGACTTATTTACAGATGTCACGTCTTACATCCTCAGAGCAGACCGGATCCATGCACGCACATGACCCGGTTGGAACGTGCCATCAACACCCCTCGCCATTATCAGAATGAACCGCTTATAATTAGTTCAGTAGGCGTGCTCGGACCCCTACATAGCGTGGGGTCAAAGTTTTGATACCAGAAAGGGTTACTGACTAATATGGGTCTCAAACAATAGATGACACAAGTATTTCCCCTCCTAACCTTGTGTCCCCAGACTAGCAGATTTCAGATTAACTTGTTTACAAGTTTCAGACAGAGTTCAGATTACTAGTTCACAGATCAGACAAATCAAGTTAACAATTTTTCAGATTAACAGATCAGATGTACGGATTTAACAGACTTTCAGATTGCCTAACTTTGTATTGGGCCTACAGATTCACGAAACGGGTTTATTAGATTCATCAGTCCAGTTGGTTTAACCCTATCCACCCAACACGTTTTTAGACACCCCATTTCTCTTAAATTTGCATTAATTAAATATTAATGCATAAACCTCTCACATTAGGTCGGTAGCTTGTGGCCGCTGGATGTGTCGGGCGGTTCCGGGCAGACTTCTGCCACAAGCCAGACCTAACCTCGTGTCTAAGCATATTTAAGTTATGCCTACGACCTCTCACAATAGACTGACAGTTTGTGGTTGCTGGTTAAGCCGGTTGCTTCTGGGCAGGCTTCTACCGCCAACAGAGTCTAACTTCGTGTCATAGCCAATTTATTCCAATACAGATTATACAGATATCAGACTATTATGTCCATTTAACAGATTAAACTTCTTTACAGATTACAGCAGATTAATCAAATTTCCATGTTTTACTCAATCTTAGATCGAGCATACGGATTTTCATACCCAAATTACAATTATTTAGCTTTCAACAGATTAGGCAATTCAACAGATAACAGATCTAGCAGATTAGGCAATTCAACAGATTAGCGGATTAGGCAATTTAACAGATAACAGATCTAGCAGATTAGGCGATTCAACAGATTAGCAGATTAGGCAATTCAACAGATAATAGATCCAGCAGATTAGATGATTCAACAGATTAGCAGATTAGGCAATTCAACAGATAACAGATCTAGCAGATTAGGCGATTCAACAGATTAGCAGATTAGGCAATTCAACAGATATAGCAGATAACAGATTTAGCAGATTAGGCAATTCAACAGTTTTAGCAGATAATATATTTCTAAAATTCTATTTACATATCTTGCCTAATCATAAATTAAGCCTAAACTTACATGCCTAAATCATGGTCATAATTCATAATACAACATATGCCCAAATTTTTAGTTAAACTTTGCACAGTACAGAATATTCTCAAAAAGCCCAAATCATGATATACCATATGAATTATGCCAAATTATAGCCTTTAATGCTAAATATCCAAAAATCTTCTTTTAGACATATTAACATTGATAGTTATCCTATTATAATATAGGTCTCTATGCCTAAGTCACCTATTCCTTTTTCAATTCATGAATCCAAAAATATAGATCTTTAAATTATATCCTCTCAAAATCAGATCTAAACTTTTATATGCATTATGTCCCCAAGCTTCAAGTCATATGTTATCATACAATGATTCCTCTTCTTCCAAATTACAAAGTATACACAGATCTAGATCTAATTTACAACATATGTCCATTTGTCAAATCAGTCAAAGATCATTCATGTCCAATCATTCATTATCCATTATTAGTCCCAACATATAGCGTTCGTGCGTTAATCTCTTATGAGATTTGGCGCAGGCTCGTGGTAGGCTGGCTATAAACGAAAAGGAAGATAAGAGGTTACAGATACAAAACAGTCACAATCAAGATAGATCCACAGAAAAGTATGCATAACCTCAGATCCAGATTCACAAAAATGTCAAGATAATTATTAAATTTCATATCTGAAAATAACTGTACTCACGATTGAAAAGTTAAATCTTGATTTCTGGGATCTGTATTCTGACACTGAATAGTGCTCCTTTGGCATATACTATCGATTAGATTAGAAAATAGTTGTTCTCTTTTAACTCTATTAAGATTGTAAGAAGATGCACTAGTTCTAGTTTTGATTCTAGCAGAGTAGCGACGCCATTATTATTTTTAATTAGAATAGAGGCAGGGTATAGGCAGAATGAAATTGTGTGGAGAGAAAACTAGGTGTGGGGGTGTTTAAATAGCATACGGGTCACGAATCAGGTCAGAACGGGCGTCTAAATATAGAAAAATGCATCTGTCCACAAATCTGGAAATAGGGGGGAGGTCGACCCTAGTGTCGACCCTACTGTCGACCTGTTTACCCAGGTCGACCCCCAGGTCGACCCTATTGTCGACCTGGGTCTTGGGCGGGAATTTTCCCGCCCAGCCCTGGTGTTTGGTTTGAGTTTCGAAATCTGAATTTTGAATTTCGGGCTGGTTTTTATTGGAACTTCCAAAGGCCATATCTTCTTCATACGGAGTCTGATTTACGCAAACTTGGACTCTATTCCAAGCAGAATTTCGAGACGAATGCAATGGCGTAACCCTTTTCCCTTAATTATTTTGTTACAATTTAATTATTCTCTGATTTGTTACTCTTATGTACACCGAAAATACGGGGTGTTACAGTCAACTACCACGATCACATACTTTTCTCCACCATTTCGAAATCAAAAAGCTTCCGATTGTGTCTATTCCTCAGACTGCAAATGGCCAAGGACTAGCCGTCTGGGTGAGTTGAGTTGGCGGACCTCTGGGAATCTTTGCAAACATCTAGCACTTAACATAGTGTCGTTAATAATCAGCCACATCTCGGTTCACCGTAGGCCGGAAGTAGCCATACTTAAGTATCGTTTTTGCCAAAGTTTGCCCCAAGTGTGATCACCACATTCGCCATCATGTACTTTTAGCAATACGCATTTGACGTCGTCGTTAGGAATACACCAGGGTAAAATGACCGGGAAGACCTTCTAATACAGAGTGTCTCTGTGGATGATGTATCTCTAAACGTTACGTATAAGGGCACGCCTTTCATTTTTCACTCTGAAAGTATTCCTGCAAGAGGAAGATTTGGTAGGAGTCATTTATGACACCCTCTCGGGATCGACACTCAAGACTTGATCAGTTTCCATCTGATCTATGCTTCGAGTGTCCAACATCTCTATTGGGACCATCTCTATTTTTCTGGATTATCGGAATTAGCCAGTTTCGCTAATTGGTCATCTTTCTAATTCTGCTCCCTTGGGATATGAGAGATGCTACAATAATCGGATCATTCTATCAGTTTCTCCATATGGCTTAGATAAGAGGCAAGTCGCTCCCCTTAGTCTGGAATTCCCTCCTGACCTGAAACACAACAACTTATGAGTCACACAATATGTCAATAGTTTTTACTTCCAGTTCCTTTGCGAGTTTTAGCCGACAATTTGGGATTCGTACTCAACTTCATTGTCCTTGGATGGAAATTCCAAACGTAGTCCATAATAGATCAAACATCACTCAGGAGTCATAAAACAACTTGAGTACCAGAACCTTGATCTTTTTTTGCCCATTCAGTATATAATTTCAATATGGTAGTCAGTGGGACATTCTTACATTCTCCTCATCCTCCGGAGCAGTAAATTCAGCTATGAAGTTCGCCAATGCTTGCCTTTAAATAGCCCGTCTAAGGATATATGCAATATCAAACCGACTAAGTTAAATATTCCATTTGAGTAACCTCCCAGACGCCTCACGTCATTGAAGGACCTGTCGTAGCAGCTGGTCAATGTACACGTTGATAGGATGAGCCTGGAAGTAGTGATAGAGCTTCCTCAAGATTATTAACAAGCTGTAGATGTAACAACCCAAATTTCGACAGACCAGTTTTTTTTTCAAAATTAAAATCTATCAAAACTCGTGTTGGTTTGCTATGGTATCCTGCAGAAAATATAGAGATATAAAATATATCAGAGCTCAGAAAAACATCTAACACCGGAATGGATAAAATATAATGTAATCAAAATATAACATTACCGTAGTAATAATACTGCCTAACAAGTATCCAAAGTTATCATATCTCTGCCACAAATATAACCTACGAGTATATTATGCGGAGGGGTCAGAACACAAGTTTTGGTGACTGGATTTAAACTACACATTTTGGATAATCCAACATATACCATTCAATTACATTTTCTTGTTTATTAGGTCACTTGGGTAAACAGAACTCAAGGCTTACACACGTCATACCCATCTACTTCCAAGTAGATTAACCTAATACAGTATATATGCAGCTACACCCAATATTAAGGTACTCCCCATGGTATCCTACTTGCACGGTCTCCACCGTAACGCCACAAAAATGTACACTGCCCCTCATCCTACGTCGGAGTGACGTATGTATCTCTATATAACAATACTACATTTCGCATATCTCTACCATTGCCATGCTACGTAAGCGTACAGACTGCCACCTTCGATCGAATCAGATTCCATCACAGAGTAATGCCCTCAAGTCTATAATACACCACCCAGAGCATACATGCAGATATCTAGACTTTCCCACGTATTTATCATCAATCGTACTTGATGCCTTAACCGTACATATCCTCTACTATGCACGAGTCCCATGGCAGGGTTGTACAAGAAACACGGAACTGCGTTGGGAGCTTTTCAGATATCTGAGTTCACAGATGCTAAGGTCTGCATTTTCAGTGGCTATGGTCCCACCTGACCCCTCCCTCAACTAATTAAAGATGAAAGACATTGGGAACTAATGACCTAGCCCAAGAGCAAACAACAAACAACAAATACTAGTTGGCATGTGTTAGAGTTTGTGCCCTAGAGGCAATCCATTTGATGAGATTGATAACACTGTCGATGTTATTATTTTATTTGGAATAAAATATTATTCTATTATATTGTATTTACTGTGTAATATAAATAATAATATAATAGAAGTCCTTAGAATAATAATACGGAATTATATAGTTCGAGTAAGACTGAACTTGAGATTATATAATGTGATAAGTATTATAATTCTTAAATGTCCCTAGTCGAGTTTTATTGTTTATATAGGACAACAATAGAGCGTTAAGACTAGTATATTGATTGACTGATGATCACATCTCACTGATCATTAATATAAGTGATATTAAAGTCAAGATATAAATACGTATTGGAGAATAGCGTATTGGGCCGACCCACCGTGAGATAACTCCATGGAATATAATTGAAGTATCATAAGTCATTCTCATAGTGACAGTGATGTAATGGTCCTCAGACCTGAAATCATTATAATTTTATTCGAGGATATTTGTGTTTTGATATCATCTAAAGTTATTTCGTAACAAAGTAACGATAACGGTGATTATTGGATACATTTCAAGTCGAATGAAAATTATGAATAATCTAGATGGAATTTAACCCTACGATATATTCGTAGTGATATCCATGGGCCTCTTCATTGAGTGAGACTGTGAAATGCATGGCCGTGCTCAAATATTGATTTGTTTTAAACAGTCTACTCATCGATCATGATACATGATTAAATTATAAAGAGGATGATACGATCCATGTCTCTAGTTTAATCCTGGATATACTGGTTAAAAGGATTATATTACATTGATACACTGGTCACAGAAAAGGTTGTATCGAATCGATAATTTTATTATAACTTGGGTAGCAGCGACGTATTGCTAGATGCCAATCACTGTTTATGATTTTAAATACAATTTAAAATCATTACCAACGTTGTAATAACCTAAAGGGTCACACGTAAAACATCTAAAAAGGTGAAGGATCATTCTTGATAAAAGGAAAAACCAAAATGTTGATATTTCTTTTGTTTTGAAATGGTATAAGGGTGAGTCACCCTATTTTATCTCGTTTTATATATTTAAAACATAGACCGACCTATTAATATTATTCATTGAAAAAAGGTTAAACGAGATAAAATTCGGGAACAAAACCCTAATCCTTAATTGGCTAGCACCGATCCTTTGAAATCTTGATTCCCATGACGAAATCAAGATAGGATGTTAGTGGATACCTCTAGAGGCCCCGGCGTTTTGTCGAGCTCCTGATTCGATTCATCCAAGCTATTTTATTCTGGGTTTCATTAGTTTATTCGTCACGACAGGTATGAATTATAACCTAATTTGATTTCGTATTACTGTTTTGCAATAGATCTGTAGATTAATTTGTTAAACCGTTTAATTAGGGTTATCGATTAGATCGGAAATACCCAACAGCATGTCCCTCACCCATAGCCTTGATAGCATGAGGTCTATGGTCTGTTCGTTTAGCTCTCCGTCTTTCCGCATCACGCATTACGCTGACCGTCGATGGTAGGTACCCAATGTTTTGCTACCACTAATGGTTAGACCTGTCAGTACTTCAAGAGTGGTCGTAACCCCACCAGTAACTAGGCAACTTGGATCGTCGAATCACCTATGCCACCCTACAGTCTTTTTATTGCCTACTATCATGGCAATCAAGGCATAATCACCGGGTAGAAACACACAGATCTAACCACTGTAAGCACGGTCGAATGCTGTCACAACACAGAGGACTACCAGGAGTACCCTCCACGTCCGAGGAAGCTGCATGCTTCCCCTTCCAGTCCTTCGGAGCCAACAGAATATCAGCATAATAATAAAATAATCAGATGAACGTGTGCTCGCGTGCCTCGTGACACCACGATGATCTACCCCGTTGGGTTATTCATCTTCAAACGTACGGACTGGTCCAAGTGCCTCATTTTAATGTGTTATTAGACCCTGTTTTATAAACATTCAATTATGCGCTTGCTCTACCTCATCACTTTTCCAGTTTAACTTGGTTATCTCAAATCATATTAACTTTTTATCCAGTTTAACAAGTTCTTTTTGAGCCCCTTATATCTCTAAGGAATGGACCCCTCTTGCTTATTAATTTCGGTTATATAACTTAAGCCATTTAAGTTTATTAATAAGCCCATAACATGTTATTATATAGATTGTAATTCAAGGTCTGTAATCCACAATCTCTTTATATTATTCATTGTCCAATTTCATAGTTATAATAACATGTTCTACTTAATATGTAATTAAGTATATCTCAGTTCACATGTTTCCTATTTAACATGTCACTTATTATTTATTATTAAATATAACTTACTTCATTTCATAAGTTTGCCTCATTCTTTCTTATTAATCATAATTTCAACTTACATTGTTACTACAACTTATCGTTGTTTACTTATTACCTTAGTTCTCTTAACTACAGTTTTCTAATAAGTTTCCTTTCCTTAAATATAACTTATGTTGTCCTTATCAGTAGATTTCAGATTCTCGTTCTCATAGATAACTTAATTTACAATTAAGTACAACTTATCTCATTACATAAGTTATTTCGTTTTCTTTCTCGTTTATTACAACCAAAGTTATAATTTCCACTTATCCCCAGGACAAGCCTGCCTATTATATAACATTATCATTAATGTAATTTATTTATAATAGGTTATTATCATTCCTCGTTCATTCCAATCCTTTTTACTGTTGTAACTACCATTCATTTCCATTAATTACAATTAATGCCATTTATTACTATCCTTTCATACATATATTCATATATATATATATATATATATATATATATTTATGCACTAGACCTCTCACATTAAATTAACAACTTGTGGAAGATGGATTTGTCGGGCGGCTCCGGGCAGACTTCTACTACAAGTTGAATTTAATCTCGTGTCTTAGCACCGTTACATATATATTTACACACCAGACCTCTCACATTAAATTAACAACTTGTGAATGCTGGATTTGCCGGTCAGTTCCGAGCAGACTTCTACCACAAGTTGAATTTAACCTCGTGTCTAAGTGCGGTTACAGTTTTCTATTTTCTGTAAATTTTCCATATAATTTAGGCATGTCCATTCTTCCCAATTTTTACTGTAATTCTATTTTTACATGTCACACTTAATATCATGTTAATTCCATTTTAACTTTTAATCATGTCGCATGTTCTTTCTAACATGAAATTAAATGTACTCTAAAATAATAACATGTAACTGCCAATCATGTAATTTTCTAATCTAACAATTTAATATGTAATTATCCCAATTTCTACAGTTAAGGGTCCAAGCACATAATATGTCACAGGTTAACATGTTTCTGAAACATGCATGTATACAACAGTAATTGTTTTCACATTTTAACAACTTTACATTTCAACAGATTTACATTCCAACATATTAACGTTTCAACATATGAATATTCCAACATATTAACATTTTAAGATATTAATATTTCAACATGTCATATTAACATTTCAACCCTTTAATCATTCTAGAAGATTTACGTTGCATATTAACGGGAAATGTCGAACGATAAATATACCATTATCAAAAAGGTTTATTTTAAATCCAGTCAAATAATTTTCTTTCCAAATCTTGAATCTGGTCCAGATCTAGCATTCCATGGTTCCCTTAACTGGATTTAGAATCTAAACAACCACAGGTCCACAATTCTTAACTAAAAGAGGAAGGGAAGAAAGAGGAAAATTCAAATAGACCAATCCAAGAAATTACCTTACTTCGAATAAAATTCTAAACACCTTCTTTATCAATTTACATCTTTTTCCTCCAGATCTTGAATCAGAATTTTCCTAAACTAATTATTCTATTTTTCTAAAGAGATTTGAGGAGGAGGAAGAATTGAAGAGCTTAGGCGGCCTCTCAGAATATGTGAGATTTAGGCTAGGCTTTGCTTGCCTACTTATAGGTGTTCAGGATCTTATCGTACACGCAATGCTGAGTCAACAACAAATTTGTTAAGAAAACAATCCAGATTTATTAATGAATATGGCCAGATCTAAGGTGGTTCGACCCACCTTTAGGTGTGTCGACCCCTTGGTCGACCCCTATGGGTCCCACGAGCTGTTTTGGCACAGAAGTTTTATTTTTGAATGTTCGAATTTTCTAGAATTTATTTAAGTATTATATTTACATATAATCTCCTTATATGTATAAAAAACTTCCAATGCCTATTTTACGCTTATATATACGCACAAATTTTATTTCGATTTCAAAATTCAAACGGTGTTATGCCATTATTTAATTTTTACCATATTTCTTTGATGGCAACCTTATCTTGAACTTTTCTCTTGCATGTATATATATAAATGCACATATATACATATATATTCTCATATACGTATATTTTTCTACACTTCCTTATATGTATATTTTTCCTTATATGTGCATTTATACATATTTTCTCTTATGAACATGTGTTTATTTTGGTCATTCCTTTAAAACAAAAATATGGTGCTGGTGGGGATCAAACCTTGCACCTCTCACTTGAAAGCCACATGTTATAACCAACTGGACTACTTAGGCCTTTGTTAAAAAGGATTAGAACAATGGTGGTCATTGTACCATTCTTATTCCTCCTTTTCATTTAAACCATTGCATATAACTTTATCAATTTGCATGCATCTTTTTCTTTAAAAATTTTCTTTTATTATTAAAGCATAATATTTGTAAATCAGTGCATGCAACATAATTACACTACATGCAACTGATTTCTTCTTTATTTTAACGCATGCGTTGCATTTTTATTTACATTAATTTTTTTTCTTCTTTTTATTGCATTCAAACATATATTATCATTATTTTATTTTTCTTCTAAATATTTAAGTCTATGCATATATATATATACACACACATATGCACTATTTAAATATTTAATTGTTATAAAATGCGGGGTGTTACAGTAAGCAAGCTTCTCGATCACTGGATAGTTGGGTTCTACACCCATTAATTTCTTGCTTACATAATTTACCGGTCGTTAGATCCAGTTGTCTTTATGGACTAGCGTTGAGCTGATGGTATGTGGAGAGCATGCCAAGTATACAAACAAGTCTTCGTGATCCACTGGCTTTGACAAAATAGAGGGCTTCTCCAAAATAATCCAACAAATTATGGAATGCTTCAACACAGTTAGGCATCCAAGCAAAATTGTGCTTCCTTCGCTTTATCAACTCAAAGAAGGGGAGGCATTTATCAGTAGCCATAGCCACGAATCTGCCCAATGCTACCACCTTTCCAGCCAAAATTTGCATGTCCTTGATCTTCCGAGGTTCCCATATACCCCTTGTAACTTCAATTTGCTCATGATTAATCTCAATCCCACGTGAGATAAAGATAAAACCATCAAATTTCCCCAACACAATGCCAAAAAAGTGCATTTTAAAGGGTTGAGCTTCATCCAGATAGCAGAATGCCAAACATTTCAGCTAAGTCCCTAACATGGTTGGCTGACTGCTTCGACTTCACATGTGTATTGTCCACATATACCCCCATCAATGTCCTCAGTTGGTTTTGGAACATGCGGTTGAACGACCGCTGATACGTTGCTACGTCGTTCTTTTTCCCGAATGGCACAACCACATAATAATACAACCCAAGATCTTTTATAAAACTGGTATGACACTGGTCTGGAACAAGCATTGGTATCTGGTTATATCCAAAATAAGCATCTATGAAATAAAGAAGTTTGTGTCCAGCCATTGAGTGGGCCAATTGGTCAACTCGGGAATGCGAAAAACTATCTTTTGGGTACGCCTTGTTCAAGTCTTAAAAATCAATGCATGTCCGTCACTTCCCATTGGCCTTCTTCACAAGAACTAGGTTCGATATCCACTTGGGGGTAAGTTGAATCCCGAATAAACCCATTATTATTTAGACTTTCAGCCTCTTCCTTTGGCATTGCCGATCTCTCTAGGCCGAGCGTATGTCTCTTTTGCTTTATTGGGATCTATTTTGGGTCGATATTAAGTGAGTGATTCATGATTGAAGGAGACATCCTACACATGTCATCATAGGTCCATGCAAACATGTCAAGGTTCACCTGAAGAAAGTTAGTCAACTCCTTCGTTTGGAGTGGTTCTAGGTGAGATCTGATCATAAGGACCTTAGTCAGATCGTCGTTATCGATGCATATCTCCACCATAGTCTCGTTGGGTGTTGCCCTTTTACATCCCGACTCCTCATCCTCTCTTGGGTCAATATCCTCAAGTTAGCGACTGGATGGTGTTAACGTTATTTTTGTCAACACCAAAAAAAGAGTAATGAGTATGAACCTAGGGGAACATAGGGATTATTTAGTTCATAAAAGCTTGAGTTAATTCACCATTTCCTAGATATCAAGGTCTTAAGCTGAAAGATTAGTTACTCTTCCTTCGAGAGGTGAGTATCACGCTTACGAGACTCAAGGACCAACAATTACCTTGGGATAAGAGTTTCATGAGATCGACCCAAGTGGAAAACTAAATGGCTTACAATGGTTATTTTGGTAATTATGCTCATATAGGAGGCTTTGTCATGGATAAGTAACAAGGAGTTAAATTAAATTGGAAACAAGTGTTCAATTCTTCTTCTATTGATCATTTAATTGAGTACATAGATGACCGTAAGTAAAATCCCCGAATTGATTTACAAATTAGGGTTTACTATCTAAGAAATGGTTACAAGGTTTGAGAATGAGAAAAGTCCCGCAAAATGTGACCCCTGGGATCTTATTTATAGAGGATTTAGACCCCCCCCCCCTCTTGTAGCAATCATGTGGGAAGCTTGCTTCTGCTCCTAGTCTTCTGGTATCGACCTGTTTTAGGGTTTTAGGGCAGTTTGGCTTTGCTTCGGTGACGGTCTCCTGGTGTCGATATCGCCCCTCTTTGCGGAAATAACTATTTTGGAGGCGAATCCCTGGAGTTGGCTTAATTCGAGGGATCCCGGTGCCAACTTCGGCACTATTCTTTCACTTTTAGGTGTTATGTTCATGTTTCTTTCTTTATGATTTTGATGCTGCTTTTTGGTAATGGTATTGATACCAAGCATATTGGTATCAATAGCACCAAACTTGCACCCGAATTGGTTTCATGCTTTATCTTTGCTGCTGAGTGGCATGCTTCTAGGTTTGAGTGTATAGTTACGTCCTTGCTGTCTTCGAACTCATGTCCCTCTTGTCCGGTACCAAACTGAATGTCTGTTGTAAGTTGGTATCGGCATCGTGCATTTGTTGATAGTTCTTCTTTTTATTGGTATCAAGCTTTTGCTCCTGATGTTGATATCTATATCATATGAGCCAAACTTTAACTTTCTTGCTTTCGATGTCAACTTAGCTTCTTAGTCTTTTGCTTCTAGTATCGGCTCTTCTTAGTATTCTGGTGCTAGTTTTATCACGATACCTCATCACCTCTGTTTGGTTTCGGTATCGAAATCTGATAATAACATTTTCTCCCTAGTGAAGGGGTAATTTCAACTTTTCAAGTCAACAGCTTTATCTTTTGCACTGTTCTATCTTTGAAAGTACATGATTTTACCGCCTTTTGGTCTTATATGATTGATCTGAATTGTTGACTTGTACTTTATGTATGGCCCTGATGAAACATGATTTTTAGTATCTTCTTCTCCCTTCCTTATTTTCTTCTCCTACAAGAAATAATACTCAAATAAGATTACTGTTCTTTGATATTTTCCAACTTTTCAAAACTATAAATTTGATCCTTTCTCTGTAAGTATTTTGAATTATTCTATAGATCGATTTAGATTAAAGTTTGAAAATTGTTATTTCTTGAGATCGATTATAAATCCAATCAAGGTTTAATAACCTTCGATTTCTCATTAGAATGAAGTAGAATCAACAGAAGTTTTCTTAAATAGATATTAATGACATATAATGTAGATTGATCATCCATCACCCCCGATATATCTTTCGGGGTTTAATGTGAAAAATTCATTTACAAGATTGCTGACTTTTTTTGATGAAGATGAACTTTCTTTTTCGATACCGATGAATTCAATATCATCTTGCTACCGATTCCATTTAGTTCAGGCTTAATTGGTATCGAAACAATGTATAAGTGACACTAAAAGCCATATTTTCTTCTGTTTTGGTATCGATAAAACTTAAAATTTTGAAATCGGTTAGGATATAATAAATACTGAAGTATTTTTGATCTTGACCTCATCGGTACTAGGCTTTAAACTTCCTTGGTGTCAGTTAAGTTTTCGGCATTAATAAAAAAATGCTTGGTTTTGACCTTGTTGGTACTAAAAACTTGGTTTGTTTCGATTCCTGCCCCCCCCCCCCCCAGACATAAAAAACTTAAGATATTTGTGGTTCCAGTGTCATCACCAAAAACGTATACAATACTGATAACTTACCCATTTTAAAGCATATGTGTAGTGCATGACCATATGTGAATTTTATAGAGAATCCAATTCTAGTGATCCATGATATGTTTTGATTTCTACTTCAATGCTAGATTATTAATGATAACGAGTTTTCATGATGGTTTTAAACTTGTAATCAATTTATATTTACATATTAAATTATCGTGCTAGTAAGCTATATGGAATAATATCACCTGCCAGTGTCATGTCTGAGAAGCAAGGTGATGATAACTCGAAGCCAGGCAGTTCTGCTACTCCTCAACTAAAGAAGGAAAATGTTCCACAACATTCTCTTATTCGAACCCAAACTGAAGTGAATGGAATCCTTGAAAGTTTCGGTATGACTGAAGTTGATGCCTTTCCTGCCTCCGAAAATGATACCATTCAGAATCCACTAGAAGGATTCTTCGCATATTGAGCCATTCATACCTGGCACTGCAGTTTCATTCCCTTCCCGGACTTTATTTCTAGTTTTTTGCGCCATTTTCTGATTTCTCCTATTCAGTTGACGCCAAACACATACACCTTTCTTTTATGCCTCGAGCTTTTAGCACTTGAGTCAGGACAATCGTCCCTTAGCGCCAATTTTCTTTACTACTTGCTACGTTTATCTAAAGGAGTAGATTCATTTATTCTTCATGGGAATCCTACAAAGAAGTTAATCAGAGATAGCATTAAAAAGTTTGATGATTAGGAAACCCAATTTTTCTAAATTAGGTTCCCCCTGGTATTTTGGGCACTTTTGCCAATCCTGGTGAGCTTTCTATCTTTGTAGAATTACTATATCATTTTCATGCTCCTTCTAATTTGTAGACTTCCTAAGAGAAAATGTTTGAATAAGGATGAAGCTAAGGTTGTTGATATAATCTACGAAGCTTCCAAGACATTGGGAAAGCAATCCCAATTTTTGACTCTGAACAATCTTCAGAAGTATGTCCATCTCCCTTCAGGACAAAAGATATTAGGGCAACCACCCCTTCATTTCTCCAAGCAAAACATCTAACTTTGGGTTCCAACATGTTCACTCCTTTAACCCCTTTGTTTCCAAGTGCTTCGAATAAGATTGCTTTCCTTACGAAATTTTAAAATTTTATTCCACTTTCCTTTTATCTAACTTTACTTTCCTACTGTCATTGTTTTGGAAAGCTACCGAGGCTTCTACTGGGACATCTACCATGGACGCTTTTGCTCGGTCTAATTCTGTAGCTAAGAAAAGACTTATCACCACTGCTGATAATCCAGCTTCCAAGAGGCATAAGGGTGAAATGACCATCCCCTCCTCTCTTTGCAAAGACAATATTGATGTGACCACTGAGCAATATACTCCTGGCCCCACTGCTTTTTCTAATGGTATTTCCCCCAACATTAGTTCTTCCGAGATAGCAACCACGAGGAGTGAATTTATTGCTGGTATTTTGCCATCAGATCCTCTGGGTGCTTCGGATTTGATGGGACAAGATCTAATTCCACTCGCATCTCCTTAACATGCTAGTCCTTCGAGGCCTCCTGTGCGGACCCAGGATTTTGATAAGTTCATAAGACGTTCACTTTCTTCTGATGATGTTACCAACATTTTGCTTCCCTCCTCTTTTTTGGATTTGATGAACTTTTGACAATCTCTTATTAAGCAACAACTTTTGGTACAGTTTTGTTTCTTCTAATTTCTTCCGTCTTTTTTTCTCATGCAAACACTGATTTTGCTTTCTTCTTTTCAAATAACCAAAGATTGGTTCTCACTTCAGAAGATGACTTCTCCGTCTTCTTCTGAGATTGCTAAATTTAAAGAAGAGAAGATTTCTTTGGAGTCAAAGGTTAATGCTTTGAATGCGACGAAGGAGGAAATCGAGGAAGAATGTGTAGGGCTAAACACATCTCTTGAGAAGGTCGAGTCGAAGCTCAAAAAGGAAAGAAAAGCTAAGAATCTATTATCAGACAGAGTCGCGACCCTCGAGTTGTCTCAGCTAGAGCTTGAGGCCGAAAAAGCAAAAATGGTAGCCGACCATGTCCACAAGTTGAAAGAGAAAGACGATGCACTCTGCAATGCAAAATGGATAGTTTATGAAGCCAAAATTAGAATCTCCTCATTTTTGAAAACCCATTTCCAAGAGGCAATATTCAGCTCTTATGAGAATGCTCTTTTCCTGGCATACTCTGATAATTTCAAAAAGTACCCCAAAATTGGATTTCCTTCCGTCGACCCTTCTATTGAGGGCATAGTGATGAACAAGATCGAGCTAACCAAGCGGGGAATTGAGTTCCTAAGAAAAGCTCAACAAATCCTGAAGACCTTTTGTATATAGAGGACCTTCCCTATGATCTTGATTCATATGAGGGACAAGAGGAAGACGCTGTTGTTTTTGATGATGATACGGATGATGATTATCTTGATCCTAGAGACGATGGTCGTCAAGATGACTTTGATGGAGGAAACAATAGCCCTTCTCCCTCCACTGGTGATACTCGGGGTTCTGAGGAAGAAAACCCTGATCTTTCAGAAGCCCACATTACTCAAGATCTAGCAGATGCTCCTTTCAAGGAAAGTGGTTCATCTGATAAAAGGCTCGCCAAAAAGAACAACATGCTCAATTCAATGTTCTTACTTCTCAGGTATATCTCTCACTTTTAATATGTTTTCTTCCTCCTTGAATTCATGGTAATTAGTTTCTTATAATATCATAGAGTCAAGGAGAAACATTGCCTTGCACTATAAGGTAGAGTTAGATATGAAAAAGAAGGAGACAACTCCATCTCATAAAGAGTAGGACATGCTACTGAAAGACTATAATGCTTTATCTAGAAAAATATTATGACCTTGATAAAAGTTCCTCAAAATTTATGTCTTATAAAGAACATGAGGATGGACCAAGGCTAAAGGCTGTTGGAATTCGAAGAAAGATAATTCTTAAGGAGAATGAGGAATTGATGACTCTATTTTGGATGCTAATAGAGGATAGAGATATTTTAGTGGACTTCTTGTATAAATTTTATAGTTGATTTGAAACAATAGATTTCTCTTTCTTAGGAAAATTTAGTGGTGGTCTACTTGGACGTCTGCACATAAGGTGTTTGGATGAACATAGGACTGACCTCCATCCTAGGGCTTGCTGGAACCTTCCAAGGGTTCTTTCAATTCCTAGGGACTTACCCCTAGAGAAGCTTAAGTACAATAAAAACAGATATGTCACTGAGTTTTTCAAAAGAACGGTATTGTGCGAACAAGAAGAATATTTGTAAAAACATGATATTATGAATGAATACTTTTGGTGATAATATCTCTTATCAATGATTGCTGATTTATCTTTTATATTATGGTAGAACCTTACTTTTTACAAAGATGCAGCTTCATAGGATGCTTTATATTCTTTCTCTACATTAAGGAGGGAATTTTCAATGAAGCCATCGTATAAATTTGGAAGGGATCACCTTCTAAGAGACCTCAGGCATATTACATGAAATACCCTTAGCTTCCCTTTTATTTTCTAGGTGATGATAGAGAAATAATTTTAAAGAGACTTAGAACCCGCTATGCTAAGTTGACATGTAAACAGTAGGTGTTCTGACAAACAGAACCAAAGCCTGTAATTTTCAATGTGTGAGTTACAAAAACAGTTTAAAACTTGTTTGGATGAATCTAAGAGTTTACATAATAAACCTTTTTGAAAAGTATGATGTTATATTATTACCCTTTGAATGTAAGATTTGTGTATAAAATTGTATCTCGTTTTGTAAATAGGGAAATCAACCCGAAATTACATCCTCCTAATCTAGGTATGAATCATTAATGATTGTATAGCAAGGGGATGTTCCGGAAGAGGTGCCCGATACGACTCCAGGAAGAAAAAGTTTACTTCAGAAGTTGACCATTAAGCATTTGAATGAACAAGTAACTATTCTGGAAGGTCGATTGAAAGAGAAGGAAAAAACTATCCTTGATTTAAAGAGAGAAATAAAAGCTAATCCCTCCATTGACTTTGATGAAGAGATAAGTATGTTGCACCAACAGATTGTTGACATAGAGATTGAGTGATATAACGCAAAAGCTAGCTATAAAGCTTCGGAATTTACTTTTGGATACACCATTAATATATATGTGCATACGCTTTCCAAGGCCACGACTATGTCCAAAGCCTTAGTGTCTGAAAAATATTTTCATTTTATAAATCCCCCTTGTAGGTTAAATGAATCTGTTGTCAGTAGGTGGTGTAGAAAGGTCGAAGCCAAAAAGAAGAGTTTCTAAGACACAGAGCGTAATAAGGACAAACTTAGATGTATTAATATTACGTCCCTAAAATTAAGAAGTTACAGGAGGAGAGACATGATTTGCGGAAGAGTGTCTTTGATTAGAGAAAGAAAACAAGACTCTAAGAGCCATGAGTAAAGCTTACAATAGGGCTCTAAAATTTCAAGTTAAACCCATAGACAACCCTGACGAAGTTAGGAAAAAGGAGCAAAAGCTTAAAGGGCTTTTATATGTTGCAACTCGTCATGCTATTTACCCTCCTTTAACTTATGATGATATAAATAAGGAAGTGTAAGATACTTGATGTTTTCATACTAATAATGTTTAACTTTTGCATTTTGATACCTGATGAAATGACTTTGTAAATAAATTTGTAAAGTATGTAGATATCACCTGATGCATATCTTTGCTTTTGTTTAGAACATCATTACCCGAAAATCCCACTACATTACTCTGCGTAAAGCTTAACACATAACATTTTTGCGTTAGCCTTTTGCCAATAATAAGATGTATACAATAATTTACTTAGTTTATGTGAGTCCCTATCTGGGTTGTAACCAAGTAGTAGATAAACCTATGTGATAGGTTAATGCGACCATTTTTGTTTATGTTTCATCAGAATAATGAATAGCCATTCTATACATTTTGGTTTAGAAAATCTCCATGTGTAAGATGTAGGAGATCACGATCTTCATTTGAAGGCTTTTAGATAGTCGACCGGAGATACCAACTCGACTATTGATTTGCCAATTTTTATCAAAAACGAGAATTACAATCTCGGACACAAATTAGGGTATTAGAGTAAGGATTCAGAAATCCTCTTCTGGCAGTGTTTTACGGCAGTGTAAATAGAAGCTTTGAGACCCATATTCGGGTGTTTATGTCAAAAATTCATAAATTCCCTTCTAGTAATATTATGTAGAAATCATGAAACCCAGATTTGGGTATTTAACAGAAGGCTAGATATCCACATATGGTAATAATAGAAGTCCTGAACTATAAACCAGATTCGGGTATTAAATGGGATACCAGAAATCCACTTCTGGTAATAATTAAAGTCTAGAACCATAAGAAGGATTTAGGCATTTGATAGAAGACCAAAAATTCGCTTCTGGTAATAATAGAAGTCTCGAACCATAACCCGGATTCAGGTATTTAATAGATTTGTTACCCATTGTAGGTTTGATTTGCAAAGCAGAAGATGTACGTGCTTTGTAAGCCACTCTCTGGGATTTTGATTGTCAAAGTAGAGGATGTACATGCCTTGTGAGCCACTCTCCGGGCTTGTGTTTTCGATGCGCTTGATTAGCTTATTCTCAACCAAGACCTAAGGACTTACCCGACCTCCCTCAAGGAGGCGCCTTACCTTAACCCTCATAGGCAGTGATCAAGGGCTTAGATTCTTTACCTTGGACATCGTAGGCGCAAATAATGGCTTACTCTTTTGATGCTCTACCCTGGCCATCGTAGGCGGTGATAGAGGCTTACACATTATCTCCCTCTAAGGGTTGCCTTAATCTAGCCATTGTGAGCGCGGATAAGGGTTTTTGATGCTTTACTCTATCCTGTCTGGTTTGGACATGGATATATGCTTACACTTACCCCTTCTAAGGGGTGCCTTACCCAGGCCATCATAGGTAGGAGTTAGGGTTTTAGTTGTTCCGCCCCGGGGATTGAGGCTTAAAGTTTTCATGCTTTAACCTGGACCTTTCTGGTTTGGGCGCAGATAAAGGTTTACACATCACCCCCCCCTCAGAGGGGTGCTTTTCCATGGCCATCTTAGCACGGACAAGTGTTTTCTACCATCGTAGGTAGTTTCACCCGTTTCGGGTGGTTCCAAAGTTTAAAGGTGTAACACCCCGTATTTTTAAGACAATAAAATAAGAATAACTTAATTAAATAATCAGAATTAAGTAAAAGGGACCGTGCCATTGCATCCGTCTCGAAATTCTGGTCAAGATAGACAACTGGTTTGTGTAAAACGGACACCGCACGAAGAAGTTATGAGCATTAGAAGTTTGTATACATATAAGGAGCTTATATGTGTTTGTATATATATTAAATAAATATATCCAGAAAATACAAAAATTAGTTCAAAAATCAAAATCACAGACGGGAAAGTTCGGAGGGAAAATGGACCGTTGTGGGTTGACCCACCAATAGGGGGTCGACCTAGGGGTCGACCCACCCACGAATCTGGAACCTTCTTTGTTGACGTGGATGATTCTGGTGTTTTAGATTTTGATCTAAGGGTCCTGGTTCCTCCTCTACTCCTATAAATAAGACCTTAGGCCTAACCCTAAATCTCATAATTCGGCGGCTACGTTGGAGCTCCCCCATTGCTCCCACTCTCCCTCTCCCTCTCCTCAAACATATTCAGAAACTTTGATTTGTAAATTAGAAAATCTTAAATTAAGATTCGGGGGGAAGAGATTGGTGTTTTTATTAAAAGGCGTTCAGAATTACATAAAAAGCAAGGTAATGTCCATGATCCAATCTATTCATATTCTTCCTATTTTCTTTCCCTTCTCTCTTAATGAAAATAGTCGATCCACGTTATTAGGTTTCAAATCAAATTAAAGGGAAAAGGAAAACAATGGATGATAGAACGGATCAAATCCAAAATTTGGGGAAAGCATGAAAGGTGAGTGGGTTTAAATTATACTTTTTGAATAATATTGCCTCTATCGTTTAGCATTCCCCTTTTAATAAATTGTGAAATTGCCAGTTTAATTATAATTGCTGTTATAACAAGTTGAGACATTAATATGAATAGATCAGGAAATTCATATGTTGAACCTATTAAATTGGGGGAATAATTAGCATGATATACCGTCAAATTGTTAATATGAATAATTCATATATTGAATCAGTTGAAAATGTTGGAATGTTTACATTTTATAATATTAATTTGAACATGTGGGAAAAATTCATATATTGCATTTGTTGGAGTGCTAAAAAGTTTACATGTAAATTTGTCCTAAATATATACATAGAATAATTGGAGTAAGTATATGACTATATGGATTCATGTTAACATAGAATCGAATAAATATGGGTTTGGGGCATCAACCAAATTATGTTTAAAGATCTTAAATTGGATCATAAGTATAGAAAAATGATTTGGGCGCAAAATGGATCAAATGTAAAATTTGAATTGGCATAATTCGAATAATATGAGTTTAGACATATTACCCATCATGAATATAATTGGGTAAATGGGCATTAACACCTATAAAGGCATAGGCTTAATTAATTGATTAATAATGAATGCCTAGGATTACAATTAGAAATTGTAATTGCACTTATGACACGAGGTTAGGTTGCATTAGTGGTGGAAGTCTGCCCGGAACTGACCGGCATGTCCAGCAGCTACTAATGTTGAACCTAATGTGAGAGGTCTAAGTGCGCAAATACGAGACAGGCTATGGCATGAGGTTAAGCCCAACTTGTGGAAGAAGTCTGCCCGGACCCGACCGGCATATCCAGCATCCACAAGTTGTAGGCCAAATGTGGGTGGTCTAGCGCATTATAAACCATAAGGGACATGGTAATGAATTGGACTACTTAACCTAATTTAATCCATAGGGATTGTATGAATATGAACTAAAGTTAGGGTTAAGTAAAAATTGGTTGGACAGTGGGTGGGCTAGGCAAATCTAAGGGGGCGGGTAATATTTACATATAGGGCCGCAAACTTAGCCCGACAAGGTTATGTAATCAAAGACACCTAGTGGTATACATAACCGGTAGAAATAATAAAGTTATGCAATTAAAGACGCCTTATAGGGTAAGCATAACTTGTAGGAATGATAATCACCTATTATAAATAAATAACATTAATGCAAATGTTGTATAATTGGTAGACTTGTCCTAGGGACAAGTGAAGATTATAACTTAGGTTATAATAAACAAATAAGGAAATGGGATAACTGGCGAAATGAGATAAGGGACACTTAATTGTAAATTAAGTAATCAGTAAATGGGGAAAGCCAGAAACCAATTGAGAAAAGAGGGAAAATATATGAAATATAAGAAGTTATACTTAATTATAAATTAAGTAATCTGTAAGCTTGGAAGTCTGAAACCCGTTGATAAGAATGTTTAGGCTTGTCCTAGGGACAAGAGAAAATTATAACATAGGTTATAATAAACGGGTAGAGAAACTTATTAGTGGGCCTTAGTTAATAGAACGAACTTAATAAGTAAACAAAGATAAGTTGTATTGACGATGTAAAAAGGAATTATGATTAAATAAGAAAGGATGAGGAAAACTTATGAAATGAAATAAGTTATATTTAATCATAAATGGTAAGTGACATGTTAATTAGAAAACATGTGAATTGGATATACTTAATGACATATTAAGTAAAACATGTTATATTAATGATGAAATCAACAATAAGAATATAAAGGGATTGTGGATTTCAGACCTTGGACCACAATCTAGGGAATAACATGTTGTGGGCTTATTAATAAACTTAAATGGGCTAAGTTATATAACTGAAATTAATAAGCAAGTGAAACTTGGTAATTTGAATAAGAATTCAATGTAAATAAGAATAACCAAGTTAAAAGGAAACCTGATGAGGTAAGGCAAGCATGTAAAATAATGTTTAGACATTGGGTCTAATAACATATTAAAGTGAGGCGCTTGAATCTGTCCACACGTTTGAGGGTGAATAACCCAACGGGGTAGATCATCATGGTTTTAGAATGCAAGAGGGGGATCGCACATTCATCTGGTTGTTCTGACGGCTCCGAAGGACTGGAAAGGGAAGCACGCAACTTCATGAGGTACGTAAGGTACTTCTAGTAGTCCTCTGTGCGGCAGCAGATGTCTTAGGCTGTGTCCGCAGAGGTTGGGTCTGCGCGTAACTACTAAGTGGGTGGGCCTTGACTATAGATGTAGCTATGCAGTCAGAATGCCGTGACGAGGTAACACAAGGGTGGTTCGGCGGTTGTGTAACAACCCGAATTTTAACAACGTGTTAAGACAAGAATCAAGGCAGAATTAAATTGTAAAATCTGAATCAGGATAAACGGGTTACGCCATTGTGTTCGTCTCGGAAAAATACGCAAAATAGAGTCCGAAATTTCGTAAATCGGAGTCCGTATGACCCAGTTAAGGCCCAACGAAGTTTCACGAAAATTCAAATCCGAAAACAGATTTGAAATTCAGCCCAGAAAGAGAAGGGGGGAAAATTCCCGCCAGACACACAGGTTGTCGACCCCTGGGTCGACCCCCCTCCAGGGGGTCGACATGGGTGTCGATCCCTGGGTCGACCCCTCTGGTCGGCCAGGTCGGTCTGGTGCACCTGTTTTGGCTCCTGGGTCTTGTTTTGGGGGCTTGTGACGATTTTTGATGGCTCAGATCTATCCTAGGGTTTATCCTATGGCTAAGACTAATCCTAAACACTATAAAAAGACCCTAAGACCTAGCTTAAATCATACTATTTGATTTTAGCCTCATGCAGCCGCCATTAAACCTAGAACTCTAAATTAAAAATACAAAGAACAAAATTAAAGAAGACGAAGGATGATTCTTGAAGGCTACAACTAGAAGCTACAACAACTACGACGCTTTAGACAACGAATTTGGGGCTATTTGATTTAAAGTTTTGAATTGGATTGCTTGCTTCATATTGTAAGTTCTATGTCACTTTTTAGGCAAAAACGCTGAAATAACATGGACATGCTATGAATTGAAACCGGATTTAGGAACTATTATTAATCCATGTTTATATTGTTTAACTTTGAATCAAAATTTGAGAATATTGCTATGTTAATGTTGCAAGTTAAACTTATCATGATGTTGATGTTGTTATGAATCACTTGGGCTTAATTTTATTGCAAGTTGAACAAATACATGTCCATGGAATCATTATGTTAATTGAAATCCTCATGTTGATTAAACCATGCCTATGATGCTAATTAAACCATGTCTATGATATTAATGAAACTATGCCTGTGATGTTAATATACCTATCATATTAATGACAAATTGGGAATTGCTAGGTCATGATGAAAAGTTGGAATCATTATGTTTATAATGCTAGATGAGAGTCATTATGTTAAAAATACTAAATTGGAATCCACTATGCCTATTAGAATTACCATGCCTTTGATGTTTCATGTTTGTAATAAAATGATTATTATACCAGCATGCATTACTATGCCTATGATGTAAAGTTGAAATCATCATGTTAAACCAAGTTGGAACCATTATTATGCCAAGTTATCATCATGTTAGTATTGAAACCATGTGATATGTTATAGCCTGTTTATTATGCAAGTGATGTTGGAATTGTCACATATGCCTATCACATTTTGGTGTTATTCCCCTTTATCTCTTGAAATGTTTATGCTTGCGAACGAAGTACGCTTATATACGTTGGGGATACGATTGGGTAGAATAGGCAAAACTTGAATTGATTATAATCATAAACCATGAAATTTGGCATAAGTAGGACATGAAATATGGCACGAAAACTTGACTTGAACATGCCATAACTTGACATGAAACATGCCTTATTTGGACATAAAATTTATATGAACATGCTATGAAAATAGCACGAATCTGATAAGAACATGGGCATGACTTTAGAAAACAAGAAAGTGGCCAACTCGAGGTTGGGTTGAGTTTGTAGTGTAAATCTGCCCGGAATCGCCCGGCAAATCCAGTTGCTACAAACAATAGGATTCGATGTGGGTAGTTGGACACATCGCGCTCGAAACCTGAGGTTGGGTTGAGTTCGTAGCGTAAACCTGCCCGGAACCGCCCGGCAAATCTAGTGGCTACGAACAATAGGATCCAATGTGAGTGGTTCAGTGCATTGACAAATCAATTAATGCCAATTAGGGTTAAGTCGTGAACATGAAAAGATAACTTAACCAACTTGAACATGATTTGTAGGGCTAAGTCATGAACTTGAAACGACAACACTTAGCCAACTTGACATGACACGTAGGCGGGTTAAGTCACGAATTTAAATGACATACTTAACCATCTTGACATGACTAGACTGGAAAAGGATTAAGTCACGAATTACATGACTTAATCGGTTAGGCAGGGTTAGGTCACGAATTACATGACATAATCTGTTAGGCGAAACCCTAGACACGACCCTTTTCAGCAGTAACCCTCTAGATGTATCAAGGTACCCTAGGGTTAGGCCGGGTGGGGCACGATTACTGGGCTGATTGTAAGAGGTGAACGACGGCAGTGGGGTATGCCAGTGTAGGTTCGGTGGACTACGGTCGTGCACGTATTCCGGGGCAGGCACTGGGTATCCGTAGATTTATATGTGCATCTTGAATCGTGTCAGGGGTTGACACCCTAGGGTTGATACACCCGAAGGTGGACCCAGCACAGGTGACTACATTCGTGATTAGCCGTAGGACACGGACACTTGACGAGCTAGAACTTGTAGGGAGCCGATCGACTAGATAATCGCTCCGTAGGACCCCGTTTCAGGGTCATTTCATGATATTGGGCCGTGGGATTTATTTTGTGACATGGGCTTAGTATACTGGTACAGTCGATGCAACGAATCTTGAACATGTGATGCTTTACTTGACTTGTCTTGACTTATCCTGATCACCTTAGTCTATCTTGTTCACCTTGACACCATTCTTAAGTTTAGTTCCAGTTCATACATGACAGGTTGTTTTAACCGTTCTTACACTGAAAGTCACTAGAACTTACTCAGTCTTTATGACTGACCCTTTTCCTTTCGCCTCTTTTTCTTTCGTTCCCCCCCCCCTCAGGTTCTCGGGGAGGAAACACTAGCTCTTAGCTTGGACATCACTTGCTTTGGTTCACCTTGTACGGTTTGCTATGGCTGCTTCTTTTTACTGCACTTGGGGAATAAGCTGTTTTTCTATTTTAAGTTATTGCTTCTTTGGCCGTTATTACAAGACAGTTGTAATGAAGTTGCTATTTGAAATGTTTGTAAGAGACATGGTTTACTTTGGAATAAAATGAAGTTCTGTTTTGCTCATAAATTCTTCCGCTGTTTACTTAATTATTTATTTATGTTCTGTCTTGTGATAATTCTGTGATGTTATCTCGATAATACCCCTCCAAAACTAGTGCATTCTCTTTGTGAGTGACCCTCGCGGAGGTGGGGTGTTACAGGTTGCCTCACGAGGAGGCAGTGGGTCAGGACCAACAAGGATAGTAGACCGTCGAACACCTGTCATCGGCAGCCAGTGGGATGCGAAAAGACTAGATCTGAACCCAAGATACCATTTCACCTTTCATTATCGTGGTAAGGGGTTGAGGGGAGATGCCACATGGATGTTTAGATTGTTTGCGTAGGGGAGGTCGCTTAGCTCTTGTAATCTTTACTAGTTGAGGGAGGGGGTGAGGTGGTGTCATAGCCACTGTGAAAACAGACCCTTGGGATATCTGTATTTGGAGGCTCTTAAAGGAGGGCCTGTACCATTATGGAAAAGCTTCCGACCGAGTTCCGTGTTTCTTGTATCGCCCTGCCATGGAACTCGGTGCACATTAGAGGACGTGCGATTGAGGCATCGAGCTACAATTGAATATATGTATGGTGGACAGTCTAGATACATGCATGTCGGCTCTAGGTGGTGTATCGTAGACTTGAGGGCATTACCCCAGTATGAATTCTGATTTGAACAAAGGTGGCAGTCCGTACGTTTGCGTAGCATAGTATTATGTGAAACGTAGTATTATTACCCGTACGTCACTACGGTGTAGGATGAGGGATTGCATATATTTCGATGGTGTTACGGTGGGGACCATGCGAGTGGGTTAGCATGGGGTGTACCTCAATATTGGGGGTAGTTACACATATACTGTATTAGGTTAATTCTTTAGGAAGTAAATGGGTACGACGTGTGTGTAAGCCTTGAGTGTTGTTAACCCAAGTAACCTAATAAATAAGAAAATATGATTGAACAGTATATGTAGGATTATCCAAAGTGTATAGTTTAAATCTAGTCACCAGAACTTGTGTTCTGACCTCCTCCTCATAACATACTCGCAGGTTAGATTTGTGGCAGAGACATGAGACATTATAGCTTTGGATACTGGTTAGGCAGTATTATTTATACAGTAAGGCTATACTTTGATTTATATTATATTTTACCCATTCTACTATGAGATATTTTCTTAGCTCTGACATATTTTATGTCTCTGTATTTTCTGCAGGATACCTGAGCAAACCAATCCGAGTTTCGATAGATTGGAATTTAAAAAAAAAAACTGGTCTGTCGAAACTAGGGTTGTCACATCTGATATCAGAGCTTAGGCTTAGGATTCCTGTATAAATAGTGAGTGAACGTATTTGTATTTTAAAAAATATAAATATATTATATATATACATAGATCCATAGAGGAACCCACTAAATAGAAAGAGTATAATATGGTAAGAAATGAGATGTTTGTTTTGTACACTAAAGGAATGAATAAGGAAATCTGAGTCCCTTAGGTAATTTGGGTAGAGAGTGTACAATGTACTTTATATGGAAGGAAAGTGAATCCCATATGATTAGTATTTTGGGTTAGTGGGCTTGAAAACCTTATAAATTGGAGAAGGTTGAGAAGAGAAAAATGGAATAGGAATATATATAGTTGAGAGAATTAACCTTGGGGAGTGTCTAGGAAAGCCTAGAAAATTGGAAACCCGCTTTGAGTCTAACCCCATTGTTAACTTTTAAGAACTTGAAATTATAAAAGTTCTGGGAAAGTGATTTATGGTGTTTTCAATTTTTAGTCTTAAAAGTTATAGTTTTAAAATATGTAAAGAAGTACATATTGAGTTTTAAAGTAAAATTTTCTCAGTAAAAAGGTGCATATTGTATAGCATGTATAGCTCGCTAGTTTTCTTGTTATATTTCATACAAGAAGTTTTATAAAAGAAAGATTTTAAATCTTTATTCTTATGACAACCTTTTTTGATAAATAATTTTAAGATAATTTTGTGGGTGGACAAAATAAGTTATAGAAAATAAGAATAGAGCGGATGTTGGCACCTTGTAGTAAGAGACTAAACCGACCTTATAAGTAAGAACAAGTCATAAACCCGACTGAGAAATAGTTGTCCGTACCTAATCCATTTTTGTGATTTAAAAAAAAAAATGATTTACATTTTTTTAAGATGACATGTTTTTATGGTTTGGCAAAAGAAAGTTTTCATGAGGAAAATAATGGTTTGACATTTTTAACTTTTTGGAAGGAAATTTAAATGAAAAGGCTAAGACATGTTTCGAAAAGTATGGAGTAGGTAAGGATTTGTGCCTAGGGAAGACGGGAAACGTTTGAGGCTATAAAGTAAATAACGAGAATTATCTTGGAGCAATAGTAAGTTCCCGTTGGATGCGTAAGCATTGAAAGCCTAAGATGTTGCTTGAAATAATTATTGTTACACAGCTAGAGTTAGTAGTGACTACTAGGTATAAAAGGGCAAGTAAGTGTTTAGATCTTGTTGCTAATTGTCATGTTAAGGGAAAAACCCATTACTACACTTCTGCTGGGATCGTTCCATTATTTTGTTCTTGTTAGGTAGTTAGGGTAACACCTAAACCTGTCCTGGATCCCATAGTTTGTACTTTTCTGAAGAGGGCATAGTCCCGAGATTCTTGGCCCCTGGTAGTAGCTGTGTAAGGTGTTTGTTCTCCTGTTTTAGTTAAAAGACTAGAAGGCTTATTTAAATTTAAACTAAGACTAGATAATTAAATAAGCTAAGAAAAGAGAAATGTTACAACTGAAAAGGAAACAAAAAATTCAGTAAAGCAACAAAAATGGAAAATTATGAGAAAAGATGGATAAAGATGAATTTTTTTCCAAGATAAGATTAAAAAGAAAATCAGTAACAAAAAGAATTTTTTTTATGTGGGCTGTGCTTGGATAGAAAAATAGGGAATCTTTATAAATAGTTACATAAAAATCCAAGTACGGTTAGAAAAAGGTTGAAAAAAAAGAAAAGCGGGAGATGCAGAGTTTTCCGTTTTCCACCTTTTTGTAACATAAGAAATCGAATTTAGAAAATTAAATTTTTTGAAATTCAAAAAATAAAGTTGGTTGGTAGGATTATGGATGCAACAATTGGATGAACTATGCTCTTACTCAGTAAGAGTGTGGGAAAAATTGGATAAAAAAGCTTTTTTGATTTTCAAAAATATTGCATTCATATATAACTGCCAGTATATTTAGGATGTGAGCATCATATTTTAAAAGGATTTTTGAAAAGCTTGCATACACATAGGAGGTACCACTTAGACATGCATGCATTATTATGTTGTACTTCACTTTGCACAACTGCACAATGTTTGCGAAAATTGGATGCACACATGATGGATGTATATTATGCGAGGGGTTAATTTATTTTACCCTTATCAAATTTCGGGGATGAAATTTCCTAAGGGTGGGAGAATGTAACACCCCGTATTTTTAAGATAATAAAATTAGAATAACATAATTAAATATTCAGAATTAAGTAAAACGGACTGTGCCATTGCGTCCATCTCGAAATTCTGGTCAAGATAGACACCTGGTTTCGGTAAAACGGACACCATATGAAGAATTTATGAGGATAAAAAGTTTCTATACATATAAGGAGATTATATGTATATACATTAAAAAAAATATCCAGAAAATTCAAAAATCAGTTTAAAAATTAAAATCGTAGGCGGGAAAGTTCGGAGGGAAAATGGATCGTTGGGGGTCGACCTAGGGGTCGACCCACCCGCGAATCTGGAACCTTCTTTTCTGACGTGGACGATTCTGTTGTTTTAGATTTTGATCTGAGGGTCATGGTTCCTCCTCTACTACTATAAATAAGACCCTAGGCCCAACCCTAAATCTCATAATTCGGCGGCTACGCAGGAGCTCCGCCATTGCTCCCTCTCTCTCCCCCCCTTCTCAAACATATTCAGAAATTTAGATTTGTAAATTAGAAAATCTTAAATTAAGATCCGAGGGGAAGAGATTGGGGTTTTTATTAAATTAAGATCCACCATTGCTCCCTCTCTCTCTCCCCCTTCTTCAAACATATTCGGCGGCTATGCTGGAGCTCTGCCATTACTCCCTCTCTCTCCCACCTCCCCTCCTCAAACATATTCAGAAATTTAAATTTGTAAATTAGAAAATCTTAAATTAAGATCCGAAGGGAAGAGATTGGTGTTTTTATTAAAAGGCGTTCAAAATTACGTGAAAAGCAAGGTAACGTCCTTGATGCAATCTATTCATATTCTTCCTGTTTTCTTTCCCTTCTCTCTTAATGAAAATAGTCGATTCACGTTATTAGGTTTCAAATCAAATTAAAGGGGAAAGGAAAACCATGGATGATAGAATGGACCAAATCCAAAATTTGGGGAAAGCATGAAAGGTGAGTGGGTTTAAATTATACTTTTTGAATAGGGGTACCTCTATCATTTAGCATTTGAAACGACCCGAACTCCCCCGGTCTCCAAAGAGGAGGGAAAGAGCGGATTGTTTTGAGAACACGACAAAATAGAACGCTTACGAAAGAACGTTTCATTGTATATTACAACAATGCATCAGATTACAAGAATATACAGAGTATAAATGAATATTACACAGAAATATCAGAGATTTAAATTACATTTAAATACATAGCAGCGGAAGATAATACAAAACATAACTAGAGGAAGACATGCGGATACAAAGCTTTCCGGATATCATTCTAGCTGTAAACCAGGATCCTGTGAATATAAATCTGCAAAACCAAAACTACTAGCTGCCCGTGTCAAAATAGGGGCACCCAGAGTTTAGGTTAAAACAATAAACTCCAGGTCAGTCATGTGACTGGTGTGAGAACTAAAACAGTTATTATTCTTTATTTTTAAAGTTAGGTAAATCAAGGGACCACGCCGTATAACACGGAACGAGTTTCCTCCCAAGAATACCAGTGCATAAAACAACAGCGCAATGCTAAATAAAGAAAAAATGAAGCTGTTATAAGACCCAGGTCCTATCACACAATGCAACGCAAGCCGGGGGATAGGGTTTTCTCTTATAACAGCCAAAGAATGCTTGATACATTTAAAACAAATCATTTGATACTATTATAAGTGCATAGTGTATAAAACAACTTCAAATCATCAGTATCAATCATAGACGGCATGGGTACCATATATCATGTCGCCATACTAGTTCTACAAATAAAACCGCAAATGTCACGTATTTGGAAATTGGATTTCCATCTATGAACCGAGGCAAGGGATCGTCCTCTACCGATTCGAGACAATCTAGCCCATGTCTCGGGCAAGCGCGCAGGCAAGCCTTGGATCGTCAGGGCCGGTCCACCGATGTGGATTATTATGCCTGAACAATACGTCTCTCCGCCCTTTGGGGCATAAATGAGCCAACGAATGACTCCATCAGACCCGGATCGTTCGATCAAACCGAGGCGCCTCGCAACAGCAACAACCACATAGGTGAAAAGTATAAAATGTCAGGGCTGGTAGGTCACTGACACCACCCTAGCTAGAAAGAAACGCATGCCCTCCCTGAGGTCCTCTCCCGTTTTTGGTTCACAACCGGGGTGCGAAACTCGCGAAGTAAACGTTACACAAAGCTACGCCACAAAGGTCATGCTTTGATCATCACCACAAGACTTTGCTTTTCAACAGAAGCCTCGATCAATTGCCACTTAGGCATGCCACACAGGCAATTTACTCCATGCATTTGATATCCATCAGTATATAACCCCTGAGCTCGTACGTCTCAGAGAAGGGCGTTAAGCAAGAGAATAAATTCTCCGCCGCCAAACAGATATATATTTAATAGAGATCAATCACACGGACTAAAATCCAATGTCAGACACACAGTCCATTTACAAGTCCGTTCTGGGTCTGAACGAAACCGGAGGCACCTAGTACCCCGCATATCCATCGATCTCCAAGCACGTCTGGACGATCACTAACTGTTTCCATCTTCTTGGGTGTACAGCCCAATCAAGATCATCAGTAATCACCCAAACGACGTGAAGACTTCCGGTCTTCAACCACCGTCTTCATCTTCGACTTATCGTCGTATCAGTTATTCAGAATGGGATAAACCCGGTCTTTCCGAATAACTCGCGTATATTTTAAATAAGTGTTACACAAACACAACATACGCCTCATTCCAATTCATCAGTCACTAATCATAAATTAATCAAGAGAATAATTTCCCAAATATTAACCCCGAAGGCCGAAACCAACATCAGATCAATATCCAGAAAACCATTCTGCTTGGCTAACCGACAGTTAGTTTCTAAATTTCACATTCATAGGGAAAGGTTCCCATTAATTTTATCCAAGATAAATTCCTTGAATTTATTCTTTAATCTATTTTTGAATATCAATTCAAACTAGTCGGGATTAACGAACTTTACCGAAGTAATCATTTGTTTTAATTTCCCAATCCCAACCTATTCATCCCATGAAGTAAAACTGGTTATACTTCATATCTAACACCACAGTGTTATCGGTAAATTCAATTACCATTTCACGTTCAAATCTAATTAAAGATTTAACTAACGCCTGAAGCAAAACTGGTGATACTCCATTTCGATTATTACAATCTAATTAAAGATTCATTAAAACTCCACTTAGTTTTAATCGTTAACTGGGTTAAAGAATCAGTGTCATTTAAAACACGGTTCACGAGAAACCCAAAATCACATTCCATTAATTATCGGGTTAAAGAACGAGTGTTATTTAAAACACTGTCCACGATAAACCCAAAAATCAATATCACCTCAATTCCAATCAAATATCATTTAATGGGTACACTTCATTAAATTTAAATAAAAGATTTAATCTTTTCTCAACTGGGTTCAAGAACAGTGTTAGTGAAGACACCATTCATGACAAACCCAAATCACATTTGATATTCAATACAAGGCTCTGAATAGAAAATATATCGGCTTATATTCAATATCCAATTCTACGATTAACAAATGTCGTATTGGAAATAACGATATAAATATATATCTTTCAAATTTCCATAACAACATCTGTATAATCACGAATTCCAACATCGAAATATTCCGAAGACAATTTCGATTCAAATCCACTCTAATGCAATCATTGGAAATTCTGATTATTTTTAAAACCCTTTTCTAATTCAATTTGTTTATTTAAAAATAAATAGAATTATAATTCTAGTTCAAAACTACTTCATTTCGATAAAAATCTATTTTTATCTTTTCAAATATGGAGTTTTTCATCCCAATCCTTTCTAAATCATTTCTTATGATTTTGCACAAATTATTATTATTTTTAATAATTTTATCAAGGCCCGTACAGTCGATTTCCATCAATGGCCACCGAACTGCACTTACAGTGACCTTTTTCAAATTTGATTTGGACATAATCCCAAATCCAACCATTAGATTTCAAATTTCAAATATCCATTAGAAAGCTCTTTTCGATACGAACCCAACGGTTCCGGTTTTAGGAGTATCCGATGGTCGGATCTCCCGCAATATCCGTTCGAAGTCAATGGTCGAAATTCGCGAACTGCCGCGGCGCGGCGCGTTCTATTCAAGCCATTATATATATATATATATAATATATATATATATATATAATATACTTCGTCGATTTCAATTCAAAACGTGCTTTATAAATCGATTTAAATTCATTTTCAAAACGGTTTCAACTTCATATTCAATTTCAAATCAAAATTGAATATTCCAATTTAAATTCATTTTAAATTCATTTCAAATTGATTTCAATTCAAATTGATTTCTAATTCAATTTCAGTTCGTTTTCAATTCAATTCAATTTCAATTCGAATTCATTTCTATTCAATTCTTTTTTTAGATATCAGATTTTGAAATCACTTTCGATATTCATTATAAAATGAATAAAATCGATATAAATATCGTTCACGTCAAAATGGCGTTAATCTAATCAATACGGCTTCATATATTCCTATTTTATAATATTCTATTTCAAATATTTCTTTTTCAAATATTTCTATTTTAAAACTGGAATGAGGCCCAATCAATTACCATATAATGTTAATTATATGGATTTTCTACAACACATGTATATATCAACAACGATGAATAATCAACCATCATCCAAAGTGCATTCTACACTGTATAAGCATCAAATATAAATATTCAACGCTTATAACAGTCTGTCAATCAATCGATCGACATACAACTAAAAAAATCGGGATTAGTGTACGTCAAATATCATCCCAATACCCGTGTGGGGTTTCAAGCAATCAAACACAGATTTTTATTTGTGCAGTTGGGCGATGTGTAAAATTTATCGTCCCAATCAATGTCCTTCAAATAGGTGTATATAAACAAACCATCCGGTTTGTAAACGAATATTTATTTATTCACATTCACGTTAAAAATTATATTTTTAACGATCAAATATTTTATTTTAACACATGAATTTTTATTCTGTTCATTTACAAAATAAAAATGATATTTTTATTTTTCTAACTTATTTTAGAAAATTTCGGCGGCATAACGACACGATACTAGAAACGGGACGAGGCCTAGCCTTATCCCCGGTCTAGTGAAGGCCCACGCCATTCACACATCAATCAAATTAATTTCAATTCACCAAACAATTCAATTCAAACCAAATAATCTAATCACTACACAACAAAACAATTAAACAAACAAGCCATCCATGGTCTGTGGATGACGGGTGTCGGGTGCTACTAAACACTGTCTGCATCCTCGTATATATATATATATATATATATATATATAACTAGAAAAAGAAATTGAAACGTGAGAAGTTCTCACCAAAGCTAATCCAACTTCACGACACTTCATTTATAGAAATCTTCGCCGTTCTCGCCTCTTATCACTTTCGTCGCCCGTAGTCACTACATATGTAAAAATCACATTTTTACTTCGCTATTCAATATATAAAAATCCTATTTTCACACCGCTCCTATATAGATAAAAATTATATTTTTACATCGCTGCTATCTATATAAAGATCTCGCCTTTTCTAAAATAAATATTTTGCCTTTTCTAATATAAATACTTCGCCTTTTCTATTACATCACTATAAAAAATCAATTCTTTTCCTAATAAAAAATCAATTCTTTTCAATATGAAAAATCAATTCTTTTCTATATGAAAAATCAATTCTTTTCTATATGAAAAATCAATTCTTTCTATATTATAAAAATTATATTTTTAATCTTCACATCATATAAAAATCAGTTTTTATTACACATAAAAATCAGTTTCTATCATTACTAAAATATCAGTTTCTATCATTACTAAAATATCGGTTTTTCCTAGCCTAAATATAAAATAAACTAAATAAATAAAACCGGAGAAACTTACATTAAAAACTAGAGTTTTGTTTGCTGGAGACGTGGTGGCTCCACGGGAGGAGGCGGTGAAGTTCGGCAGCAGGCGCAGTGGGCCAGGGTGTTGCGGGTCCAGTCGAAGCAGAGGGGGAGGGATAGGAGGAGGTCGTTGCGGGGTTTCAGGCGGTGGGAGGCTACTGGCGGCGGAACTATGGAAGGTGGTCGCGGTTTGAATCTCGCGAGGCCGGAGGGGGGGTTCGATCTTCGGTGTTGGAGAGGGCGAATGGGAGGGAAGGACAGAAGGGATGGGGGTGCGCCATCGTTTAGGCGGCGAGATGAGGGGGGGTCCGGTGGTGACGATGGCGTCAGCCGCCATCGATTGGAGGAATCGTATTTTTTTTATTCCAGAAATGATTTCGACGGTGAGAGAGAAAACAGAAAGGGGGGGTTATAGGAAAAAGGTTTTAAATTTTATTATTATTTTATTATTTATTTTCCCCAAAGAGTTGACTTTTATTTATAACCCAAAATCGAACCCACCGACTGTCGTCCATAGCGTATTACCCCCATTCCGAACACAATGGGATATGTATCACAAGTTGATTCGAGCGTTTCGATCAATTTTCGTCAAAATCAACATATAACTCTATATATTGAATTTGAACGCGCGTTTCAATTTACCGGGGTCACATACGAACTCTAAAAATTCCAGAAAAATATTTTCTAGCTTCGTATAGACGATACGGTCCTAACAAAACTAGTTTCGTCGAATTCTGAGACCGTTTGAAAAATGGCCAATTTCCAGTCAATTAAAATCAACTAAAACTGGTCAAACGCGTTTTCCCTTGCCACGCTCACGTATTGATTCGAAAAATTATGAAATTTGAAGCCTAGCAATAATTTTACATCACGGACCCAACAAAAGTGGTTTCGTCGAAATCCGAGGTCGTTTGCAAAATTCCCATTTTTAAGGGCCTGAATTCCATAGCGACTATTTAGAATTTTCAACTGGACATATATTTTGATTCACGATATGAAATTTTGATTTGTTGGATTCGTTGGGAAGATATTCACAATTAGATCCTAATGTTTTTGGTTTCACTAAAATCCGGATTGTTTTGCACCCGGTACATTCAATTGAAGTTTGAAATCGAATTATCGAACTACCGCACCATTTTCAATTTCTATTTTAATTATATATAATTATTTATATTCTAACGACGGCGTATATAATATATACGTTCGAATTCTATTCAAAATAAATTTCTCGTCGATATTATTTAAAAATGATTCATTTTAAATAATCAAAATTCGCTAAAATTGCCAAAATAAAAATTTTAAACTGGCCCAGATTTTCGGGTTGTTACAATCTCCCCCACTTAAAACTTTTCGTCCCCGAAAAGGAACAAAGTCGAAAGTGGTTTGATTAACCAACTCTACGTTCGATCTGGCTTCCATTCTCCAACTTTTCAGTTTCTGAGAATTTTCTAATTCTTCAAAAAAATTGGCTAACACCCTAAATTTTCGAAAAATTTCGCCATAACCTCCCCTGCACCGGGAGCCACGGGAAAATCCCGAAATTGCTATACAGGCCTTCTGATCTCAAAAAGAAAAAGAAAAAGCCAAGCGGCTCATAAAATCATCATCACCCAAACAAAACAGTAAATTGTAGTAAACATGTACCTATTTGTCGGGCAAACAAATTTTATTCTCTGGCTCTAGCCTCCTTGCTATGACCTGTTCAATGTAAGTATATGTATATGCAAGCAAATGCGACCAATTTCCAATATAATTCAATATGTGATTCAATTAGGCTAAATGGCTAAAAATTAGCAAACGAATAAACAAAGAACACAAACATCAATCAATTAGTGAATTAGAGTTTCAAATTCATAATTTTGATACATATACTAAAATCATGTTTTTGATGTCAAATCACAACAATAGGTCCTATCTAATTTTGGTTCTCACACCAGTCAATAGGAAATATATAGAAAGTCCACCTTCGTCACACGAACATAAATTCTAATGATGGAGCTCCATCATCAAAATCATCTCCGGGCGATTAGAGTGTAATTCTATATCTATCTAGTATATTAAAACTTCAAATACACGTTTGCAAGGCGTATATGCAAAATCTTTATATACTGGACTGTCCAAATCAATACAAATAAATAATCAAATACGAATAATTGATTTAAATTTTCAAAACAAAATTGTTTTCATCTTAAAAATATACTCTTCACACTCGTTCTAGGATACTACTGATCCCATCTCTAACGAGTCATTCTCGCTGGATATTACTAATCCAATATCTGATGAATTCTTTCGTATTGTTCTAATGTGTCTTGTTCTCTGAGCTTTGCAAACCAAAGCTCTGATACCACGATGAAACGACTCGAACTCCCCCGGTCTCTGAAGAGGAGGGAAAGAGCGGATTGTTTTGAGAACACGACAAAATAGAACGCTTACGAAAGAACGTTTCATTGTATATTACAACAATGCATCAGATTACAAGAATATTCAGAGTATAAATGAATATTACACAGAAATATCAGAGATTTAAATTACATTTAAATACATAGCAGCGGAAGATAATACAATACACAACTAGAGGAAGACATGCGGATACAAAGCTTTCTGGATATCATTCCAGCTGTAAACCAGGATCATGTGAATATAAATCTGCAAAACCAAAACTACTAGCTGCCCGTGTCAAAATAAGGGCACCCAGAGTTTAGGTTAAAACAATAAACTCCAGGTTAGTCATGTGACTGGTGTGAGAACTAAAACAGTTATTATTCTTTATTTTTAAAGTTAGGTAAATCAAGGGACCACGCCGTATAACACGGAACGGGTTTCCTCCCAAGAATACCAGTGCATAAAACAACAGCGCAATGCTAAATAAAGAAAAAATGAAGCTGTTATAAGACCCAGGTCCTATCACACAATGCAACGCAAGCCGGAGGATAGGGTTTTCCCTTATAACAGCCAAAGAATGCTTGATACGTTTAAAACAAATCATTTGATACTATTATAAGTGCATAGTGTATAAAACAACTTCAAATCATAAGTATCAATCATAGACGGCATGGGTACCATATATCATGTCACCATACTAGTTCTACAAATAAAACCGCAAATGTCACGTATTTGGAAATTGGATTTCCATCTATGAACCGAGGCAAGGGATCGTCCTCTACCGATTCGAGACAATCTAGCCCATGTCTCAGGCAAGCGCGCAGGCAAGCCTTGGATCGTCAGGGCCGGTCCACCGATGTGGATTATTATGCCTGAACAATACGTCTCTCCGCCCTTTGGGGCGTAAATGAGCCAACGAATGACTCCATCGGACCCGGATCGTCCGATCAAACCGAGGCGCCTCGCAACAGCAACAACCACACAGGTGAAAAGTATAAAATGTCAGGGCTGGTAGGTCACTGACACCACCCTAGCTAGAAAGAAACACATGCCCTCCCTGAGGTCCTCTCCCGTTTTTGGTTCACAACCGGGTTGCGAAACTCGCGAAGTAAACGTTACACAAAGCTACGCCACAAAGGCCGTGCTTTGATCATCACCACAAGACTTTGCTTTTCAATAGTAGCCTCGATCAATTGCCACTTAGGCATGCCACACAGGCAATTTACTCCATGCGTTTGATATCCATCAGTATATAACCCCTGAGCTCGTACGTCTCAGAGAATGGCGTTAAGCAAGAGAATAAATTCTCCGCCGTCAAACAGATATATATTTAATAGAGATCAATCACACGGACTAAAATCCAATGTCAGACACACAGTCCATTTACAAGTCCGTTCTGGGTCTGAACGAATCCGGAGGCACCTAGTACCCCGCATATCCATCGATCTCCAAGCACGTCTGGACGATCACTAATTGTTTCCATCTTCTTGGGTGTACAGTCCAATCAAGATCATCAGTAATCACCCAAACGACGTGAAGACTTCCGGTCTTCAACCACCGTCTTCATCTTCGACTTATCGTCGTATCAGTTATTCAGAATGGGATAAACCCGGTCTTTCCGAATAACTCACGTATATTTTAAATAAGTGTTACACAAACACAACATACGCCTCATTCCAATTCATCAGTCACTAACCGTAAATTAATCAAGAGAATAATTTCCCAAATATTAACCCCGAAGGCCGAAACCAACATCAGATCAATATCCAGAAAACCATTCTGCTTGGCTAACCGACAGTTAGTTTCTAAATTTCACATTCATAGTGAAAGGTTCCCATTAATTTTATCCAAGATAAATTCCTTGAATTTATTCTTTAATCTATTTTTGAATATCAATTCAAACTAGTCGGGATTAACGAACTTTACCGAAGTAATCATTTGTTTTAATTTCCCAATCCCAACCTATTCATCCCATGAAGTAAAACTGGTTATACTTCATATCTAACACCACGGTGTTATCGGTAAATTCAATTACCATTTCACGTTCAAATCTAATTAAAGATTTAACTAACGCCTGGAGCAAAACTGGTGATACTCCATTTCGATTATTTCAATCTAATTAAAGATTCATTAAAACTCCACTTAGTTTTAATCGTTAACTGGGTTAAAGAATCAGTGTCATTTAAAACACGGTTCACGAGAAACCCAAAATCACATTCCATTAATTATCGGGTTAAAGAACGAGTGTTATTTAAAACACTGTCCACGATAAACCCAAAAATCAATATCACCTCAATTCCAATTAAATATCATTTAATTGGTACACTTCATTAAATTTAAATAAAAGATTTAATCTTTTCTCAACTGGGTTCAAGAACAGTGTTAGTGAAGACACCATTCACGACAAAACCAAATCACATTTGATATTCAATACAAGGCTCTGAATAGAAAATATATCGGCTTATATTCAATATCCAATTCTACGATTAACAAATGTCGTATTGGAAATAACGATATAAATATATATCTTTCAAATTTCCATAACAACATCTGTATAATCACGAATTCCAACATCGAAATATTCCGAAGACAATTTCGATTCAAATCCACTCCAATGCAATCATTGGAAATTCTGGTTATTTTTAAAACCCTTTTCTAATTCAATTTGCTTATTTAAAAATAAATAGAATTATAATTCTAGTTCAAAACTACTTCATTTCGATAAAAATCTATTTTTATCTTTTCAAATATGGAGTTTTTCATCCCAATCCTTTCTAAATCATTTCTTATGATTTTACACAAATTATTATTATTTTTAATAATTTTATCAAGGCCCGTACAGTCGATTTCCATCAATGGCCATCGAACTGCACTTACAGCGACCTTTTTAAAATTTGATTTGGACATAATCCCAAATCCAACCATTAGATTTCAAATTTCAAATATCCATTAGAAATCTCTTTTCGATACGAACCCAACGGTTCCGGTTTTAGGAGAATCCGACGGTCGGATCTCCCGCAATATCCGTTCGAAGTCAACGGTCGAAATTCGCGAACTGCCGCGGCGCGGCGCGTTCTATTCAGGCCATTATATTATATATATATAATATATATATATATAATATACTTCGTCGATTTCAATTCAAAACGTGCTTTATAAATCGATTTAAATTCATTTTCAAAACGGTTTCAATTTCATATTCAATTTCAAATCAAAATTGAATATTCCAATTTAAATTCATTTTAAATTCATTTCAAATTGATTTCAATTCAAATTGATTTCTAATTCAATTTCAGTTCGTTTTCAATTCAATTCAATTTCAATTCGAATTCATTTCTATTCAATTCTTTTTTTAGATATCAGATTTTGAAATCACTTTCGATATTCATTATAAAATGAACAAAATCGATATAAATATCGTTCACGTCAAAATGGCGTCAATCTAATCAATACGGCTTCATATATTCCTATTTTCAAATATTCTATTTCAAATATTTCTTTTTCAAATATTTCTATTTTAAAACTGGAATGAGGCCCAATCAATTACCATATAATGTTAATTATATGGATTTTCTACAACACATGTATATATCAACAACGATGAATAATCAACCATCATCCAAAGTGCATTCTACACTGTATAAGCATCAAATATAAATATTCAACGCTTATAACAGTCTGTCAATCAATCGATCGACATACAACTAAAAAAATCGGGATTAGTGTACGTCAAATATCATCCCAATAACCGTGTGGGGTTTCAAGCAATCAAACACAGATTTTTATTTGTGCAGTTGGGCGATGTGTCAAAATTTATCGTCCCAATCAATGTCCTTCAAATAGGTGTACATAAACAAACCGTCCGGTTTGCAAATGAATATTTATTTATTCACATTCACGTTAAAATATATATTTTTAACGATCAAATATTTTATTTTAACACATGAATTTTTATTCTGTTCATTTACAAAATAAAAATGATATTTTTATTTTTCTAACTTATTTTAGAAAATTTCGGCGGCATAACGGCACGATACTAGAAACGGGACGAGGCCTAGCCTTATCCCCGGTCTAGTGAAGGCCCACGCCATTCACACATCAATCAAATTAATTTCAATTCACCAAACAATTCAATTCAAACTAAATAATCTAATCACTACACAACCAAACAATTAAACAAACAAGCCATCCATGGTCTGTGGATGATAGGTGTCGGGTGCTACTAAACACCGTCTGCATCCTAGTATATATATATAACTAGAAAAAGAAATTGAAAGGTGAGAAGTTCTCACCAAAGCTAATCCAACTTCACGACACTTCATTTATAGAAATATTCGCCGTTCTCGCCTCTTACCACTTTCGTCGCCCGTAGTCACTACATATGTAAAAATCACATTTTTACTTCGCTATTCAATATATAAAAATCCTATTTTCACACCGCTCCTATATAGATAAAAATTATATTTTTACATCGCTACTATCTATATAAAGATCTCGCCTTTTCTAAAATAAATATTTCGCCTTTTCTAATATAAATACTTCGCCTTTTCTATTACATCACTATAAAAAATCAATTCTTTTCCTAATAAAAAATCAATTCTTTTCTATATGAAAAATCAATTCTTTTCTATATGAAAAATCAATTCTTTTCTATATGAAAAATCAATTCTTTTCTATATGAAAAATCAATTCTTTCTATATTATAAAAATTATATTTTTAATCTTCACATCATATAAAAATCAGTTTTTATTACACATAAAAATCAGTTTCTATCATTACTAAAATATCAGTTTCTATCATTACTAAAATATCGGTTTTTCCTAGCCTAAATATAAAATAAACTAAATAAATAAAACCGGAGAAACTTACATTAAAAACTAGAGTTTTGTTTGCTGGATACGTGGTGGCTCCACGGGAGGAGGCGGTTTGGCAGTAGGCGCAGTGGGCCAGGGTGTTGCGGGTCCAGTCGAAGCAGAGGGGGAGGGATAGGAGGAGGTCATTGCGGGGTTTCAGGCGGTGGGAGGCTACTAGCGGCGGAACTATGGAAGGTGGTCGCGTTTGAATCTCGCGAGGCCAGAGGGGGGGTTCGATCTTCGGTGTTGGAGAGGGCGAGTGGGAGGGAAGGACAGAAGGGATGGGGGTGCGCCATCGTTTAGGCGGCGAGATGAGGGGGGGTCCGGTGGTGACGATGGCGTCAGCCGCCATCGATTGGAGGAATCGTATTTTTTTTATTCCTGAAATGATTTCGACGGTGAGAGAGAAAACAGAAAGGAGGGGTTATAGGAAAAAGGTTTTAAATTTAATTATTATTTTATTATTTATTTTCCCCAAAGAGTTGACTTTTATTTCGAACCCAAAATCGAACCCACCGACTGTCGTCCATAGCGTATTACCCCCATTCCGAACACAATGGGATATGTATCACAAGCTGATTTGAGCGTTTCGATCAATTTTCGTCAAAATCAACATATAACTCTATATATTTAATTTGAACGCGCATTTCAATTTACCGGGGTCACATACGAACTCTAAAAATTCCAGAAAAATATTTTCTAGCTTCGTATAGACGATACGGTCCTAACAAAACTAGTTTCGTCGAATTCTGAGACCGTTTGAAAAATGGCCAATTTCCAGTCGATTAAAATCAACTAAAACTGGTCAAACGCGTTTTCCCTTGCCACGCTCACATATTGATTCGAAAAATTATGAAATTTGAAACCTAGCAATAATTTTACATCACGGACCCAACAAAAGTGGTTTCGTCGAAATCCGAGGTCGTTTGCAAAATTCCCATTTTTAAGGGCCTGAATTCCATAGCGACTATTTAGAATTTTCAACTGGACATATATTTTGATTCACGCTATGAAATTTTGATTTGTTGGATTCGTTGGGAAGATATTCACAATTAGATCCTAATGTTTTTGGTTTCACTAAAATCCGGATTGTTTTGCACCCGGTACATTCAATTGAAGTTTGAAATCGAATTATCGAACTACCGCGCCATTTTCAATTTCTATTTTAATTATATATAATTATTTATATTCTAACGACGGCGTATATAATATATACGTTCGAATTCTATTCAAAATAAATTTCTCGTCGATATTATTTAAAAATGATTCATTTTAAATAATCAAAATTCGCTAAAATTGCCAAAATAAAAATTTTAAACTGGCCCAGATTTTCGGGTTGTTACAGCATTCCCCTTTTAATAAATTGTGAAATTGCTAGTTTAATTATAAATTGATGTTATAACAAGTTGAGATGTTAATATGAATAGATCAGGAAATTCATATGTTGAATCTATTAAATTGGGGGAATGATCAGCACGATATACCGTCAAATTGTTAATATGAATAATTCATATATTGAATCAGTTGAAAACGCTGGAATGTTTACATGTTATAATATTAATTTGAACTTATGGGAAAAATTCATATATTGGATTTGCTGGACTGCTAAAAAGTTTACATGTAAATTTGTCCCAATTATATACATAGAATAATTGGAGTAAGTATATGACTATATGGATTCATGTTAACATAGAATCGAATAAATATGGGTTTGGGGCATCGACCAAATTAAGTTTAAAGATCTTAAATTGGATCATAAGTATAGAAAAATGATTTGGGCGCAAATGGGATCATATGTAAAATATGAATTAGCATAATTCGAATAATATGAATTTAGACATATAACCCATCATGAATATAATTGGGTAAATGGGCATTAACACCTATAAAGGCACATTTTTAATTAATTGATTAATAATGAATGCCTAGAATTACAATTAGAAATTGAAATTGCACTTAGGTTAGGTTCAACTCTTGGTGGAAGCCTGCCCGGACCCGACCGGCATATCAAGCAGCCGCTAATGTTGAACCTAATGTGAGAGGTCTAAGTGTGCAAATATGAAATGGGCTATGGCACGAGGTTAATCCCAACTTGTGGAAGAAGTCTGCCCGGACCCGACCGACATATCCAGCATCCACAAGTTGTAGGCCTAATGTGGGAGGTCTAGCCCATTAAAAACCATAAAGGGACATGGTAATGAATTGGACTACTTAACCTAATTTAATCCATAGGGATTGTATGAATATGAACTAAAGTTAGGGTTAAGTAAAAATTGGTTGGACAGTGGGTGGGCTAGGCAAATCTAAGGAGGCGGGTAATATTTACATATAAGCCCGCAAACTTAGCCCGACACGGTTATGTAATTAAAGACACCTAGTGGTATACATAACCGGTAGAAATAATAAAGTTATGCAATTAAAGACACCTTATAGGGTAAGCATAAATTGTAGGAATGATAATCACTATTATAAATAAATAACGTTAATGAAAATGTTGTATAATAGGTAGACTTGTCCTAGGGACAAGTGAAAATTATAACTTAGGTTATAATAAACTAATAAGGAAATGGGATAACTGGCGAAATGAGATAAGGGACACTTAATTGCGAAATGAGATAAATGACACTTAATTGTAAATTAAGTAATCAGTAAATTAGGAAAGCCAGAAACCAGTTGAGAAAAGGGGGAAAATATATGAAATATAAGAAGTTATACTTAATTATAAATTAAGTAATTTGTAAGCTTGGAAGTCTGAAACCCGTTGATAAGAATGTTTAGGCTTGTCCTAGCGACAAGGGAAAATTATAACATAGGTTATAATAAACGAGTAGAAAAACTTATTAATGGGCCTTAGTTAATATAACGAAGTTAATAAGTAAACAACGATAAGTTGTATTGACGATGTAAAGTGGAATTATGATTAAATAAGAAAGGATGAGGAAAACTTATGAAATGAAATAAGTTATATTTAATCATAAATGGTAAGTGACTTGTTTATTAGAAAACATGTGAATTGGATATACTTAATGACATATTAAGTAAAACATGTTATCTTAATGATGAAATCAACAATAAGAATATAAAGGGATTGTGGATTTCAGACCTTGGACCACAATCTAGGGAATAACATGTTGTGGGCTTATTAATAAACTTAAATGGGTTAAGTTATATAACTGAAATAAATAAGCAAGAGAAACTTGGTAATTTGAATAAGAATTCAATGTAAATAAGAATAATCAAGTTAAAAGGAAACCTGATGAGGTAAGGCAAGCGCGTAAAAGAATGTTTAGACATAGGGTCTAATAACGTATTAAAGTGAGTCGCTTGAACCAGTCCACACGTTTGAGGGTGAATAACCCAATGGGGTAGATCATCATGGTGTTACAAGGCACGAGGGGGAGTGCACATTCATATGGTTGTTCTGATGGCTCCAAAGGACTGGAAGGGGAAGCACACAACTTCTTGTGGTACATAAGGTTCTCCAAGTAGTCCTCTGTGCGGCGGCAGATGTCTTAGGCTGTGTACGCAGAGGTTGGGTTTGAGTGTAACTACTAGGTGGGTTGGCCTTGACTGTAGATGCAGCTATGCAGGCAGAATGCTGTGACGAGGTGACACCAGGGTGGTTCGCCGATTGCCTCACGAGGAGGCAGAGGGTCAGGACCAACAAGGATAGTAGACCGTCGGACACCCGTCGTGGCAGCCAATGGGATACGGAAAGATTAGAGCTAAACCCAAGATGCCACTTCACCCTTCACTATTGAGGTAAGGGGTTGAGGGGAGACGCCACATGGATGTTTAGATTGTTTGCGTAGGGGCAGTCGCTTAGATCTTGTAGTCTTTACTAGTTGAGGGAGGGACCGAGGTGAGGCCATGGCCACCGTTAAAACTGACCCTAGGGATATCTATATTTGAAGGCTATTAAAGGCGGGCTTGTATAGGTATGGAAAAGCTCCCGACCGAGTTCCGTGTTTCTTGCATCGCCCTGCCATGGAAATCGGTGCACATTAGAAGACGTGCGATTGAGGCATCGAGCTACAATTGAATATACGTATGGTGGAGAGTCTAGATACATGCATATCGGATCTGGGTGGTGTATCGTAGACTTGAGGGCATTATCCCGGTATGAATTATTATTTGAACAAAGGTGGCAGTCCATACATTTGCGTAGCATAGTAATATGCGAAACGTAATATTGTTACCCGTACGTCACTATGGTGTAGGATGAGACACTGCGTATATTTCGATGGTGTTATGGTGGGGACCGTGCGAGGTGGGTACCATTGGGTGTACCTCAATATTGAGGGTAGTTACACATATACTGTATTAGGTTAGTCCACTGGGAAGTAAATGGGTACGAGTGTAAGCCTTGAGTGTTGTTAACCCAAGTAACCTAATAAATAAGAAAATATGATTGAACGTTATATGTAGGATTATCCAAAGTGTATAGTTTAAATCCAGTCACCAGAACTTGTGTTCTGACCCCGTCCTCATAACATACTCGCAGGTTATATTTGTGGCAGAGACATGAGACATTATAGCTTTGGATATTGGTTAGGCGGTATTATTTATACGATAAGGCTATACTTTGATTTATATTATATTTTACCCATTCCGCTATGAGATATTTTCTGAGCTCAGACATATTTTATGTCTCTGTCTTTTCTGCAGGATACCAGGGCAAACCAATTCGAGTTTCGGTAGATTGGAATTTAAAAAAAAATCGGTCTGTCGAAACTAGGGTTGTCACATAAGGTGTTTTGTACTCCCGACTATGTAGACATTCTTTCTTCAAGGAATCCTTTGTTGTAGTTGATTAAGTTTTCTTTACATACATGTATAGCTGGCCTTGATTAAATAATTTGACAATCATTCCTTCGAGAACCTGGCAGTGGTTGGTTTTATGTCCATTCCTCATGTGGTAATGGCGGTACCGTCCTCCTAATTCCCTTTCATATTTGGTCTTCTTCTTTGATGATGGCCGGAAATTAAACCCATGTTTGGTTTAGGAAGTAGATATTCTAAGTCGAAGTGATAAGATTGCACTCTTTAGGCAATTGTGACTCCAAGTCTCCCTTTCGACGTTGGAACTTTGCCCTTTTGTTACTCAGCCTTGTCGCTACATCTATTTCTTCAAATCTCCTTTTCGATGTATCTTGAGATTGAAGCCCCATTCCTTTAGACACATTAGAAATAAAGCGATTGAAATCTTTAATTATTCCTTGCTCGAATATAATTCCGTTAGCTTGTGCATCGATGGCTTTTTAATGTGAGAGAATATGTTATGTTCCTTTGATGTAGAACCAATTAAAGAAAAGATTGGGGTTGGCCTTATATGGAAAGGGTTAATGATCCAATGGTTTGGGTCGTATTATTCTACTTCCCATTTCTTGTTTACGATTCTCAAAGCTTCCATTATTAGCCTCTGTTCTTCAATAACTTTTGGATCACTAATGCTTGACGTAGCCATTCAAGATTCAGAAGATCCTTGTGTTAGGGATTGCGGAAAGGATCGTTAAGGCAAAACAAACACTAAAGGGGGAGAATAGCGTTTTTGAGAATTTAACGAAAATATGAACTTATGTTATAAACTATATGAATCAAACACCACAAAAACAAACACTGACACAAAATCAAACTCAGATGCAAAATAAACAGAAATAGAAATGAAGAGAAGGAAAGAAAACACCGGAATTTATACTAGTTCGGATTGCTCCTACGTCCAGTCCCACGCAACGCTGGATTGTGTAGAGTTTTATTACTATATAAAAATCCAATTACAACCCTTCTTGATTTCACGCCTACAAAGGATGCCACCGTTTCAACACACACTTGATCAAGTTTTGCCCATCCTTGATTTCACGGCTACAAGGGATACCACCGATTCCGTCCTTGATTTTATGACTACAAGGGAAACCACCGATTCCTTTACTCAACCCAAACAAATTACAAACAGCCTTATAACTCTTCAATAGCCCTTGATTCAGAGAGTAGAGTAGAGAGTGTAGAGAGAAGAATTTTGATCAAAACAGAATTGAATTCGACAGAGTATAAGTGTAGAAATCATAAAAATGATTAAGAATAATGGTGTAGAGAAAGTGGATGAAGTTAGAGAAGAAGAGATGATTAAAAATTCAAATTCAAGCCCTTTTTATATTGTGTGAAAGGATGCAACGTTTCTGGAGCGTTACAAATGGAGAAAACACATTCCCTTTCAAATTTAAATTTCTGACAGTTTTATGTCGACATACCCTTTTTTATATGTCGACATACTTATCATTTTTATGATTTTTAAAGTATTTTTTAAGTATTCAAATTAATATTTAAATTTTGGAAATTCCTGAAACAAAACTAGTTGCTAAAACATTATTTTTCGAGTATAAAAACATAAAAAAATATTAATTAAACATATGATTAAAAACTTAATATATATGTGATATAAAAACTAAATATAATATAATTACAAATAATATAGGAATTTATAAAGAAATATTTATAAACTATATATAAACAAAAGGTTATATGAAAGCTTAGAGTTTAAATAATTAAATATAAACTTAGTAAAACATATTTAATAAAACTATAAAAATAAGAATACTTATAAATTAGAAAATATATTTGAAATCATAAGTTTGAAATTCTTGGAAGATTAAAAATTATTTTTGAGATAAGTTTGAAATCAATTTGAAAATAGTTTTGAATTTGAAAGCATATAATTTGAAAGCATATAATTTGAAAAACAGAATTTGAACCTAGAGTGATATTCGGAGTCTTACATAAACTAGATTCTATTACTATATTTATCTTGAAATCTTGATTACTCTTGAGTCTTGAATCTACTCTGAATTTTGAATCTCTAAAAGCTCTTAAACTCTAAAACTGTACAGTCTTCAGTACTTAAGTCCTGTATACAAAACCTACATATATATGTCTATACATTCTAGATAAAGATGTTAGCATATATTTTATAATCAATGATAATTGAAATAAGGTTGTTGTCATCAAAACTCCATTCTCCAACAATCTCCCCCTTTTTGATGATGACAACCTTAGTTTATAAAATATCATTCCTGTACATGACTCCCCCTGTCAATATGATGTCTATATTTTATAATTCCCTCCTTTGGCATTATCATAAAGAAATTCTAAAATAACTCCCCATAAATCCTATAACTATCTAAATAATTCATATACTAAAGTAAATACTCCCCCCGAATCCTAAATCTATCTATACCTTATAAAATACTCCCCCTAAAATTTATGCCTATATAATATCCTAATTCTATATATAATTTCCCTTAGATCTATAACTCTCCCTTACTCTATAATTCTCTATAAATTTCTATAACTCCTCCTAAATCTATGATTACACTAGTCTAATAAACTAAATAGAAGGATAATAACCTAAGCAAACCAATCAATTCAAACAAGCAAATCAATTCAAACAAGCAATTCAAACAAGCAATAAATTCAAACAAACAAGCAATTTAAACAATCAATCTAAATAATTAAATCAACCAAAGTATTCTAGAACCTTCAATTGATACTTAGAAACACTAAAACTCCCCCTTAATCTAATACAAAACTATCCTAAACTCTAATTTCCTTAAAAATGTAATAAGACTTTAATCTAGACTAAGAAATAACTCTAATATGATATTCTTAAAATTATGATATAAGCAAAGAAATTTAATCCAAACAATCAATCAATTCAGCAAACATAAAACCTATCAACCATTTCTTGCAACTTCTATTTATCCTAAAACTTACAAAGCTCCTATCACCTACAAATGCATTAGTATATTTCTAATAAACCTATCAACCACTAATGAAATTTAACCATGTCAAGTAAGTCAATCAAGTTATTCAAGTCAAACAAATCAAACAAACCAAATAAGTCAATCAATTCAATCAAGCCAATCAATTCAACCATGCCAAACAAATCAATCAACTTAATCAAGACAAAGTAAATATGTTATATATTTGATTAATAATCCCATATTTCTACTTAGATAAAAACTTTTCATACTATATACTTGTTATATGTGGAGTTAAAGTTAACATGTAATGTAGTGTGTTGGTTATAATGCAGTATGTCATATGCAAATATATATGAAGTGATATATAAAATGAAATGCAACTTGTGATGTGAATGATTATAACTTGAGATGTACTATAATTTATAATAATGATATATGATATGAAATAAGATGTGTAATGATAGTATGTAGAATATTTGGTAATTATATCTATTTAGGTAGTACATTCAAAGTACTATCTAACTATTATGCATATACATAAATTGTAACGTCCTGGATTTTTGACCATTCAAATCGACAATAAACCCCATGTGTCGACCCAAACAAATCATCAACACAGGTAGTAATTAGGAAAAAGAAGAAAAAGAAGAAAGAAGAGAAAAACATTCACAGAATCTCACAGCGGAAGGACAACATATAATAACGAATAAATATTCAAAAGCATTTAAAACATGTACATTTGAGTTACACTTCTTTCAGTCATCAGAGTTACACTAGTACAAGTATATACAGTAATGCAGCGGAAACAAAATGCAGCAGGAAATATGTATATATATATAATATGTAAATACCAAAGCTTCATCTTCGCTCTCCAAGGCAGAGTGATCATCGCTAACTGCAAACTTCTGCTAACCCGAGCGTATTGCATAAAAAGAAAACACAACAAACACTCGGATCAGCACTAAATCATTCTCATATTAGTCAAATTGAAATACGAAATAACATGGGTGTCATGGATGCAGTAACTAAAGAGATGTTACAGGATTTTTCTATCTCTCAAGGATCCGTTAAACTAATACATACATAGTATAATACGCTATTATGATAGTGTTTATTCAGTAAAGTAATTATCATAAAAATAGCGTAAGTGAGATTACATTTTTACCCTTACACCGTTTACGATACCATATTCTATACAGTACCGTAAACCCACCATAAACTGATAGCATCAAAGGCACTCCATAGGTATGGTACAAATCAAAATCGTATGGAGCTCGATAAGGATAAATTTGACAAGGCACTCGAGGCAATACCCAAGGTAGGATTCTACCAATTGCACTCCTGGACCGGTGGTAACGCATAGCAGCCACTACCGCCCACCTCGGAACACACTCCCAAACCAAAAAGGACCCAAATCATCATCGTACTCATAGAAATAGTAACAGAGAAGTGCGTCCGATCAGAGGTGCTACCTCAATTAGTCATGGTATAGCTCCTGTTTTAGTCATTTCAATTATGACCCGAAGGTCAAGGCCATTTCGTCATCATTCGTCTTCTTAGTCCAGTCATCGCCTCCAAGTCATCCTGCTTCGTACTGAATACTTCATCACGTGCACAGTTATTAAAGTGGTATCAGCACTGACAGAGAGTATGCCACTTACCGACTCCGGTATCTTTAACAACCAGCGCTTATATTTTTCACATCGGTCGGTTCTTTTTCTTTTCACAAGGTTCGCCTCCATATCCAAAATATCATGTTTGTTATGAACCCCATTTATATTCAAATAGAATATAATTCCATATCAAAATATCATAGTCGTTCCAAAATCAATTATACTCTAAACTAGAATATATTTAATTTCATTATATTATAATCATATAATATTTCACAAAATCGATTTATATTCAAGTAGAATTACTTCATATCAAAGATTATAATTATTTCAATTCGATTTATGTTCGAAATCCATTCATATTCAAATAAAATATATATATTTCATTACAACTCATTTCAATCCCTTAGGATATCCATTCATATTTGTGTAGAATATAACTTACATTTCCATATTAAAATCGGTTTAAAAATCGATTCATATTCAAATAGAATATACTTTATCTCAACTCCATTTGAACCAACGGTTTAAATCCAAACACTTTCCATTCGGAAGAAATTTACAATTCATAAAATATAATTTTGAAAAAAAATAGATGCTTAATAAGAAAATCTTTATATAAAATACATATATAATATAATAGTTAAAATAAGATAAGATAATTTAAAACACTATGAATATACATAAATTTAAAAGTTCTAAATAGTTTTAAGTAATAAAATATAAGGAAAAATTTATTTATAAAATAATAATTTATAGGTTAAGAGGTTTTTAATAAATAATTTTTAAGGAAGGAAATAGCTTATTTGTAAGCAAGTGGTGAATTTTACATATAATTTTTTTACAAAATAAAATTTTAAACTGTAATTGTTTCTTTCTTCCGAATTTCCAATGCTTGAATCTATAATCCAGTTTCAATAGAGTTTACATAGGTCTCATATCTTGTTTCTACATTACCTTAACCAATCGTTCGATTTAAAGGATTCAACCCATATTCATACCAAAAATTGAAGTAATTCCAATTATTCTCAAATAACTATCATTTCCAAAACTTAGTTCATAGAGAATTATAAATTTTACATCTTACCATAAATTTTGAAAACCCCAAGTCATACTTAAAATTCCCATTTTTAAAATTCTCAAATTTGTTTTGGATAATTCCTTGCCAAATTCATAATCATTCAAGGTTCAGGTTTTTAAGGAAAATAAAACTTATCGAAAATCGATACCTTTCCTTTAAATAAAATTTCCATCGAACAGAATTTCGAATATTTAAAAATCACTTAACTAACCGATGTCCATATATAATTTGCTATCCTATGGCCAAGTGATTTTAATTTTAATTCTTCGATATTTCAAGGATGGATATATATCATTTTAATCCAAACAGGGTCATAGATATTTATCATTTCAATCTGTGTTCTTAGTTCATTCAAATCAATTAATCCCGGTTTATTTGATGCCCGTAACATCTAGGGTGAAAGATGGGATTAATCGTCACAATAAACATACAACATCCGTATACCGAAAAACTGAACATTTCAGCATCAATATCAACTCAGTACCCAAATAAACCAATGCATCCATCACAACCATTTTTCAAATGGTGAATATTAAATCATTTCACTGGTTAATAGGTGTCGGGATTTCTGACTAGAAATTAAATTTAAATAACTAATTATCGACTTTCGTTTGCATATTAACACACTTGCATGTCAATTTTAAGCAACCATTCACAAATAAATCAAAACCATACAACCAAACTTATTTCATAATTTAATTTAATAAACATGGGAACAATTCAGTTAGGTGTGAGCAAGAAAATCACTCACCTTTGGGTCTTTAGTGGATTGAATGTCTAACCAAAGCCCAAAAATTTACAGTCTCCAAACGTAGCCAAATCCGTGCCAAAACGTCCGAAATTCCGCCATGATCCCAACGCACCCAACCGCATCCAAAACCGAGTTCATATGTAATAGTTATTAGCGTTTTAGCATTTGTATTTTAAATATATAAAAATAAATTAAATAAATATTAACCAATAGGCTTTTGACACGTCGCCTTCTCCCTCAGGACTCCGCTCGTGTCTTCTACAGTAAAACTGCGGAAAACCAGCTCGGCACCTCGACCTTGACTGATCATACCTCATTACTCCGACCATCAGAAGAACTCCGACCACCGGCAACCGAACCTCCTTCGACTTGCGCATCCACCAACACCGGAGACTGCACCTGCGGTAGCCTCCTTTCCCGCTGTCGTCGTGACAATCAGATGGGTTTCCGAACCCTAAAACTCGAATTCCTGTCAGTCTACTTCACTATATAACCTCCAACCACTTGCAGTCAACTCGTATCGATATCCTCTACAATACCCAGAAACCCAATTTCGCGATTAACCCTTAAATCAATAACCCCCTATTTCTAGCTTTGGGTTCCGAAAATCAGCAACTTTGACTACCAATTCCCGCAAATCCGAGCACTATATGTCGAAACAAATGGTACCCGTTGCTTCCTATCGTCAATAGCTTCGATTTGATATATAATTGGTTGGGTTTTGAGGAGATTCGATTTTCAAGTTTGAATTTTTGTTTTGAGCTAGGGTTTGAAATTGTTTCAGCCATTAAGATAAAATTCTTGGAGAAGGAGAGTATACATATAATGAAATGGGAAAATGGGCTGATGAGCGATAAAAGGATTTTATTTTTATAGATATAGGAGGCCCAGTGAAGAGAAACAACAATCATCTTATTACATTGACTCCTTTCACATTTTATTCCGTACGACCAACCGACAAGTCCGATTGTAACGAAATTTGGAATTCTACAACAATTTACCGTTCCGGATCCGATGAAACTAATTTCATCGAATTCCAGGATAGTTGCCAAAATCCTTAAATTTCGCAGTTAATTAATTATTAAAATACTCAATTATTCGCTTAACTGTTTTAATTCAATTTAAATATTTATTAAATCCTATTTTAATTCCATTATAGCTTAAATAAATTTTTATGAATCAATTCCACAGATTTTAAGTTCCCAATTAGTTATTTTCAAAATTTAAAATCTGAATTCGAATTATAAATTAGATAACTCAATTCTATTCAAATTCATAAATATTAAATTCAAAATTCCAATTCTTAATCAGTATAACTCATTTTAGATTTTTGTTTGTACTCGATGCAAGTTAATTCATAAATATAATCATTAAACTTTAATTTTAACCATTATTATTCAATTTACTTAATTTAATTCAAGTTTTAAATATATGGAAAAATATGGGTTGTTACATCCTCCCCCACTCAAATCTTTTCGTCCTCAAAAAGAGAACGAAATAGAATATTGAGCACATACAAACTTCCAAATCCATACCCATAAATAACATTTATAAAATAAGTTATTTAGTTGTAAAATCTCATAAATTTTTCTAACCCCCGAAATCACAGAAAATTTCGGTAGCTTCTCCTTTATACGGAGAGGTCCGGAAAAATCACATACATATAAAAACTCAAATATTCATCCCATCACACGATGAGGCATCCCAATAATGGGGAAAACACCATATATATGTAACCACAAAACTATATAACCCAAATACGTACCTTCTTTAGCGCTTATTTGCATTTTTATTTACCTTACCATTTTAGTATTTAGCGCAAGCGAGTTCCAAAGCGTAGCGCAACTTCCTTGCACCTGCTACATACTTACATACGCATAAGAATTAAACATATATATAATATGTAGCAAATGCATACAACTTACACAACATATACTAACCATTTCAACTACAAAACCAACATGTTACCAACAGGCGAGCAAACAAATCGTGGATTATCAACCCCCCCCCCCCAAATGATGGAATTTGATCAAATAACACTAGGCAAAAGTTGTTGCATTCGTTTCAGGATTTCCAAATTGCCCGGATTTGTAGAATTCGGATAATTCGTTCAAAAGTTATGACTGTTTTAGATAGAGCGAGCGCTTCAGCCCACACAATGAAAAATGCAGACCTGAGTTATTTAACCCATTTTTAACCCTTTAAACAGCAAAATTTTACCTAGAAAAATAACAAGAAGTTCTAGTCTATATCTTGGGCTTCCCAAAATGTACAAGTACATCAAAATCCGACGCTCCGTTAGGAAGTTATGGTCAAAACAATATTGATATATGCTTCATTTTTTATTTTCTGTGCATAGTACTATGGCTAAATCTTGGATTTCAGCTTAGTAAACATGAGAATTTCGACGTGGCGCTATAACTAAAGTTTTAGTCCAGTTTCTAAGGTTTCCAAAAAGTCCAGAATCGTCGAATTTCGATCATCCTTCCAAAAGTTATGTCTATTTTACTTCAGCCTATTGAATATTTTCAGATTTTCGCTATACGTCGATTTATTTTATTTGGAGTTTCAACCTTTCGGATTCTAAAACTTAAGCAATGCTTAATCATCTAAAAGGGGTTATCGCTCCATTAAGCACATAATATGATTCGCGCTTTTATTGCTTAAATATATTCATGTTCATTTCACTTATATTAAATGAATTTCATTCCATATACTTATATTTCATTATCATGGATCGATTCTCCAAATTTCATTACTTATTTTTCCTAAGTACTTAATTCTCAATTGATCTTTATACGGTCTTCTAAGTTAACTCTTATCGAGTCAATTCACTTGACTGGACTAAATTTAGCTTCATTTCATACTTTTGTATTAAATTTTAAGTCGACTCCAACTAATTTTTCTTAAGTTTCTTTCCATTTAGCTAAATTTATTAACTTAAATCATGTCATAGTTAATTTAAATTCCTTCGAACATTCCCCTTATCAAAATCAAGCACTATATAAATTCCAATGTACATACCACTTAAGCTTATTTAGAATTCCTATTTATTCAAAATTTCAATGGTTTACCTATATTACTAGGTTTCAAATTTTCCGATTCTAAATTTATTTTTCGAGAACTGATGCTGAATATCAAACTCTTTCTATTTTAATATTAATCCAAATCCATTTATTATTTTTCGGACTAGCTCCATTTGGTTTCATTCATTAAGCTCAACTTACATTAAATCTCATTTCCCTACATAACTTAATATTGTTTTTACCATTTATTAACCCAATTAGATTCTATTTCCGAATTTTCCTCACTTTCACTTAAAATTTATTCTATTAAATTCAATTTATTTCACCGACTCACAAATCAGAAATTGAGTTAAGGATAGTTTATATAGCTCAAATTTTTATATTTAGTTCTCACCCATTTGTCAATTTTCTAAATTAAACTTTATTTAACTCAATTCCTCTACTCAATTAAGTTATATTTCACTTGACAAAATGATTTACATTCGATATATTTTCCTAATGAGTTTACCCCATTTTAGATTTTTTTTCCAGGTTTTCATTTCATATGTACCTTAATTCATCATTTAAAATTTCCCTTTTAAATTTATCGACCGTTCACATTTTATCAACAAACATAAATTCCTTTCGACTCCTTCTCGAACTAACGTAATATACTTATTAACTACTTAATTCACGAGTTTGTTACCTCCTCTATTCAAACAAGAAATATTCCCAATTTAATTTGGTTGATTTTAGTTAAATTTTATTTCGTGGTTAATCTCAACTTTCTCTAACACTTCTATCGACCAAATTTGGAATTTGTTAAACTTTATTGTCGCTCATGCTTAAGCATTCTAACAACCATTTCTCTTTTTCTTTAATACTATGTCCATTTCGTGGTTTCAAAGTCAAAAATTCCAATAAATCGAGTTACCTAAGTACATAAATGTAACAACCCGAAAATTCTGAACCAGTTTAAAACTTTTATTTTGGCAATTTTAGCGAATTTTGAATATTTAAAATAGATTATTTTAAATAATATCGACGGGAAAATTTATTTTGAATAGAATTCGAACGTATACGTTATATACGTCGTCGTTAGAATATAAATATTTATATATAATTATAAATAGAATTGAAAATGGCGCGGTAGTTCGATAATTCGATTTCAAACTTCAATTGAATGTACCGGGTGCAAAACAAACCGTATTTTAGTGAAACCAAAAATAGTTGAATCTAATTGTGAATATCTTTCCAATGAATCCAAAAAATTGAGATTTCATAGCGTGAATCAAAAGATATGTCCAGTTGAAAATTCTGAATAGTCGCTATGGAATTCAGGCCCTTAAAAATAGACATTTTGCAAACGACCTCGGATTTCGACGAAACCACTTTTGTTGGGTCCGTGATGTCAAATTATTGCTAGGTTTCAAATTTCATAATTTTTCGAATCAGCTTGCAATACATATCCCATTGTGTTCGGAATGGGGGTAATTAGCTATGGACGACAGGCGGTGGGCCTCGTTTCGAGGTCGAATAAAAAGTCAACTTTTTGCAAATTAAATAAATTAAAAAAATACCTTTCCTCTTTCTACCTTTATTCCTTTATCAGGCCCCCCGTTCATCTTTTTTTCAAATCAAACGAAGTAAAAAAAGAAAAAGGGCAGAGCCCTGTCGATCCACGCCGCCGCCATCCACCATCCGTCCACCGCGAGGCCGCCCCCCCCCCCCCCCTGCGCGCAACCCCGAAGACCCCCCTTCCACCTCGACCACCGCGAAACTCCCCCCTCGATTTGCCTCACGATAGCACCCCCTCCCCATGTTCGCACCCCCCTTTCCTCGATCGACGCATCGAAGCCCACCTACCCTGCTGCCGACCGAAGCCGACACCCCCCTCCCTGCGACGTGAAGCCCCCTTCTGATCGATGAAGTAAGTTTTTAGTATTTATTTCTTTTATTTATATATGATTTATTTTCATTTTATTTAGCAATCGATTTTCAGTTTTTTTTTAAAAAAAAGATGAACTCTTTGATTTGAAAAGTATGATTTTTATTGAATGAAAGGTCGAAATTTTTAAAAGTGAAAAGACAATATTTTTAAAAGTGAAAAGGTCGAAATTTTTAAAAGTGAAAAGACGATATTTTTAAAAGTGAAAAGATTAGATTTTAAAAATAGAAAAGGTGAAATCTATATTTTTGAAAAGGTGAAATCTATATTTTTGAAAAGGTGAAATCTATATTTTTGAAAAGGTGAAATCTTTTATAATAGAAAAGGCGGAATTTTTATATAGAGAATAGCGATATAAAAATATAATCTTTTATATTGTAGATATATAAAAATATAATTTTTGTATAGGTAAGATAGTAAAAATATCACCTTTATATAGGTAGTGAAATAAAAATTGAATCTTTATATGTGAAAAGGCGAAGTCTTTTTATATAGTATAGATAGAAAAAATTCGATTTTTATATATTAAACAACAAAATAAAAATTTGATTTTTATATATTGAATAGCGAAGTAAAAATTCGATTTTTATGTATATAGTGGCTACGGGCAACGAAAGTGATAAGAGGCGAGAACGACGAAGATTTCTATAAAAGAAGAGTCGTGGTATTGGATAGCTATTGGTGAGAACTGCTCACTCTTCAATTTCTAGTTATATATATATATATACTAGGATGCAGACGGTGTTTAGTAGCACCCGACACCCGTCATCCACAGACCATGGATGGCTTGTTTGTTTAATTGTTTGGTTGTGTAGTTGATTAGATTATTTGGGTTGAATTGAATTGTTTGGTGAAATTAAATTGATTTGATTGATGTGTGAATGGCATGGGCCTTCACTAGACCGGGGATAAGGCTAGGCCTCGTCCCGTTTCTAGTATCGTGCCGTTATGCCGTCGAAATTTTCTAAAATAAGTTAGAAAAATAAAAATATCATTTTATTTAATAAATGAACTAAATAGAATATTTTCATAGGTTGAATAAAATGTTTTATCGTTAAAAATATAATTTTTAACGTGAAGTGAATAAAATAAAATATTCATTTACAAACCGGACGGTTTGTTTATGTACACCTATTTGAAGGACATTGATTGGGACGATAAATTTTACACATTGCCCAACTGCACAAATAAAATCTGTGTTTGTTGATTTGAAACCCCACACGGGTGTTGGGATGAAATTTGAGGTTCACTCATCCTGATTGATTGAATATGTCGATCGATTGATTGACAGGCTGTTATAAGCGTTAGATATCTATATTTGATGCTTATACAGTGTAGTGCACTTTGGTTGATGGTTGATTATTTTTCAATGCTATTATATACGTGTGATGTATGAAAATCCATATAATTAACTTTATATGGTGATTGATTGGGCCTCATTCCAATTTAGAAAATAAAGAATATTATAAAATAAAGGTTCATGTGTTGACTGTACTCATCCGTTGAGATTAGTCATGTGTTGAACGAAATATTTTAATAATAAAATTTACATCTTTATCAATATAATATAAAGGTTCATGTGTTGACTGTACTCATCCGTTGAGATTAGTCATGTGTTGAACGAAATATTTTAATAATAAAATTTACATCTTTATCAATATAATATAAAGATTCATGTGTTGACTGTACTCATCCGTTGAGATTAGTCATGTGTTGAACGAGATATTTGAAATCGAAATATTTGAAAAAGAAATATTTGAAATAGAATATTTGAAAATAGAAATATATTAAGCCGTGTTGATTAGATTGACGCCATTTTGACGTGAATGATATTTATATCGATTTTATTCATTTTAAAATGAATATTGAAAAGTGATTTCGAAATGAATATTGAAAAGTGATTTCGAAATGAATTGAATATAAAACGATTTCGAAATGAATTGAATATAAAGCGATTTCGAAATGAATTGAATATAAAGCGATTTCGAAATGAATTGAATATAAAGCGATTTTGAAATGAATTGAATATAAAGCGATTTCGAAATGAATCGAATATAAAGCGATTTCGAAATGAATTGAATATAAAGTGATTCCGAAATGAATTGAATATAAAGTGACTCCGAAATGAATTGAATATAAAGTGACTCCGAAATGAATTGAATATAAAGTGATTTCGAAATGAATTGAATATAAAGCGATTTCGAAATGAATTGAATATAAAGCGATTTCGAAATGAATTGAATATAAAGCGATTTCGAAATGAATTGAATATAAAGCGATTTCGAAATGAATTGAATATAAAGCGATTTCGAAATGAATTGAATATAAAGCGATTTCGAAATGAATTGAATATAAAACGATTTCGAAATGAATTGAATATAAAACGATTTCGAAATGAACTGAATATAAAGTGACTCCGAAATGAATTGAATATAAAGTGATTTCGAAATGAATTGAATATAAAGTGATTTCGAAATGAATTGAATATAAAGCGATTTCGAAATGAATTGAATATAAAACGATTTAGAATGAATTTGATTCAAATAGAAAACGAAATGAATTTGATTCAAATAGAAAAAGAAATGAATTTGATTCAAATAGAAAACGAAATGAATTTGATTTGAATAGAAAACGAATTTGAATTGAATCGAATAGAAAACCAATTTGAATTGAATCGAATAGAAAACGAATTTGAATTGAATCGAATAGAAAACCAATTTGAATTGAATCGAATAGAAAACGAATTTGAATTGAATAGAAAAGAATTTTAAAACGAATTTATAAGGAAAAATTCAATTTTGATTCGAATTGAATTGGAAGTTGAAATTGTTTTTGAAACGAATTTAAAACTATTTATATAATTCGTTTTAAATAGAAATCGACGATATATATATTATATATATTATATATATAATATAATGGCCTGAATAGAACGCGCCGCGCCGCGGTAGTTCGTGAATTTCGACCATTTATTTCAAACAGACATTACGGGAGATCCAACCGTCGGATTCTCCTAAAACCGGAACCGTTGGGTTCGTATCAAAAAGAGCTTTCTAACGAATATTAGGAATTTGAAATCTAACGGTTGGATTTGGAGATACGTCCAAATCAAATTCGAAAAAGGTCGCTATAGGTGCAGTTCGATGGCCGTTGTTGGAAATCGACTGTACGGGCCTTGATAAAATTATTAAAAATAGTAATAATTTGTGTAAAATCATAAGAAATGATTTGGGAAAATTTGGGATGAAAAACTCCATATTTGAAAAGATAAAAATAGATTTTTATCAAAATGAACTAGTTTTGAACTGAAATTAAAACCCATTTATTTTTAAATAAATAAATTGGATTTGAAATGGGTTTGAAATAGAATTGATTTGTGGGTTTATCGTGAGCAGTGTTTTAAATAACACCAGTTCTTTTACCCGATAATAAATAGAATGTGATTTGGGTTTGTCGTGAACTGTGTTTTAAAAGACATTAGTTCTTTAACCCAATAAAAGGAGTTTTAATGAATCGTCAATTAAATTGAAATGTGGATTGATAATTTAAATTATCAACTTTAGAAAATGAGCGAGGATGGAGTATCACCAGTTTTGCTCTAAAGCGATAGTTAAATCTTTAATTAGATTTGAACGTGAAATGGTAATTAATTTTACCGATAACACCATGGTGTTAGATATGGAGTATTACCAGTTTTGCTTCATGGGATGAATAGGTTGGGATTGGGAAATAAAATAAATAATTACTTCGATGTGGTTCGCTAATCTCGACTAGTTTGAAAAACCATAATTTGGTTTGAAATGACATCCAAAGGAAGATTAAAGGATAAATTTGAAAGGATTTATCTTGGATAAAATTAATGGGAACCTTTCCCTAAAAATGTGATTTTGTGAATAAAAGAATATTCTGAATTGGAATGAGGCGTATGTTGTGTTTGTGTAACATTTGTTTTTAATATACGCGGGTTGTTCGGAAAGTCCGGGTTTATACCCATTCTGAATAACCGATTCGACGATAAGTCGAAGATGAAGACGGTGGTTGAAGACCAGAAGTCTTCACATCGTTTGGATAATTACTGACGATCCTGATTGGGCTGTACATCCAAGAGGATGTAAATAGTTGGTGGTCGTCCAGACGTACCTGGAGATCGATGGATATGCGAGGAAAGTGCCTACGGTTTCGTTCAGACCCAGAACGGACTTGTAAATGGATTGTGTGTCTGACATTGGATTTTATTCTGTGTTGATTGATTTCTGTTAAATATATATCTGTTTGGCGGCGGAGAATATATTCTCTTGCTTAACGCCCTTCTCTGAGACGTACGAGCTTAGAGGTTATATATCGATAAATATCAATCGCATGGCATGAATTGCCCGTGTGGCATGCTGAGTTGCATGGATCAAGGCTTCTGTTGAAAAGCAAAGTCTTGTGGTTGATGATCAAAGCACGGCCTACGTGGCAGCTTTGTGTATAACGTGAATTCGCGAGCCTCACACCTCGGTATGAGTTAAAAACGGGATACAGACTGTAGGGAGAGCTCGACGTTTCTTTCTAGCTATGGTGGTGTCAGTGACTTACCAGCACTGACATTTATATACTTTTCACCTATGTGGTTGTTGGAATGCGAGGCGCCTCGATTTTAGGTCTGTAAGGACCGGGAAACGTGTGTTCAGGCATAATTAATCCTCTAACGTAAGTGAGGACCGGCCCTGAAGCATCCAGGATTGCCCAGAGTGTGTAGTCCTGAGACATTTGCTAGAGTGTCTCGAGCACGGAGAGGAGCTTGCCCCTTGCCTCGACTCATGACGGAAATCCAATTTCCAATACGTGCATTTCGGTTTTAATTGTAGAATTAGTATGGCGACATAGTGGTATGGGACATTCATACCGCCTATGATTTGTATTTATGATTGAAATTGTTTTGACACTATACACTTATTATAGTATCAAATGATTTGTTTTAAACGTACCAAGCATGTTTGGCTGTTATAAGGTAAAACCCTATCCTCCGGCTTGCGTTGCATTGTGTGATGGGACCTGGGTCTTATAATAGCTTCATTTTTTTTTGAAAAAGCATTACGTTGTTTATTGATATGCACTAGTATTCTTGGGAGGAAACCCGTTCCGTGTTATACGGCGTGGTCCCTTGAATTACTCTCTTTTAAAGTAAAGCTTTAAATAACTGTTTTAGTTCTCACACCAGTCACATGACTGACCTGGAGTTTATTGTTTTAACCTAAACTCTGGGTGCCCCTATTTTCCGCACGGGCAGCTGGTAGTTTTGGTTTTGCAGATTTATATTCACAGGATCCTGGTTTACAGCTGGAATGATATCCGGAAAGCTCTGTATCCGTATATCACCTTCAGTTGTGCTTTGTATTATTTTCCGCTGCTATGTAATTTATTGTAATCTCTGATATTTATCGAATGTAATTTATTCATTTATACTCTGTATATTCTGGTATCTGATGGAATTGTTGTAATAGCAATGAAATGTTCTTCCGTCTGCGTTCTGTTTTTTCTTGTCCTCACAGTAATTCGTTCTTTCTCATCTCTTCGGAGACCGGGGAAGTTCGGGTCGCTTCAATAAATCAATATTATTAGTTAAGGTGAACTTAAATACCTTGATTCTGGGTTTAAACCAAGTTTTAAAATAACCTATGTGTTTATACTGTTTATAGAAAAACCGTACCATATCATATTTAAATCCAAATCCTTAATTAATAAAGAACATAGAAAATTTTCAATTCTGATTTAATTTAAATCAACTTTAAATAACATATATTAATACCTTTATAAAATTTATACCATATGGAATGAAATCCAAAATCCTTTGCCATACCGGTTATAATAATCATTGAGTGGTCTCTCCCCCACTCAAACTCTTAAGAATAAACGTCGATAATGTGTGCACCCATTACCAAGGCTATTCCTAAGGTCTGAGAAGAGGTTATGCACTTATTCTATATAAAATCTTTTAAAACCATTTCCTTTCGAAAACACTTACCTAAAATACCATATTTTTCCAAAAATCTTAGAAAATCTATTTTCAAAAGTACTAGAATCGAGTTTTCAAGTTCAACTTTACATTCATCTCAATTACATATTATAATTTATGATCGAACTTTATTAGATTTATTACTCATCAACTATATTGATAATAACTTAATATTATCACCTTCTAACAACCAATACATATACACTCAAAAACAATAATATTTTTGATATATTTAAAATATACTCGAAAACCATATTATGTTGATCCATTCTGCCTGATTATTTAGAAATTCCTATCGATTCTATGGCGTCCCATATATCGACCAGAATCCATAAATATTCAACAGAACAAGTCAACACAATATAAAATCATTTTATATCCAAAATACAAATACGCACTCTCATATATTCACTTGAACTCATTCTAGGATATTACTAATCCTATCTCTAATGAGTTAATTCCCAAAATGAGCCAAGGTTGTCGCCAACTAAAGCTCTGATACCAACTGTAACGACCTGGATTTTTTACCATTCAAATCGACAATAAACCCTACGTGTCGACCCAAACAAATCACCAACACAGGTAGTTATTGGGAAAAAGAAGAAAGAAGAGAAAAACATTCGCAGAATCTCACAGCGGAAGGACAACATATAATAATGAATAAATATTCAAAAGCATTTAAAACATATACATTTGAGTTACACTTATTTCAGTCATCAGAGTTACACTAGTACAAGTATATACAGTAATGCAGCGAAAACAAAATGCAATGGGAAATATGTATATATATAATAGGTAGATACCAAATCTTCGTCTTTGGTCTCCAAGGCAAAGTGATCTTCACTAACTGTAAACTTCTGCTGACCCGAGCGTATTGCATAAAAAGAAAACACAACAAACACTCAAATCAGCACTAAATCATTCTCATATTAGTCAAATTAAAATACGAAATAACATGGGTGTCATGGATGCAGTAACTCAAGAGATGTTACGGGATTTTTCCATCTCTCAAGGATCCATTAAACTAATACATACATAGTATAATACGTTATTATGATAGTGTTTATTCAGTAAAGTAAATATCATAAAAATAGCGTAAACGGGATTTCATTTTTACCCTTACACTAGTACTAGTCCTACCCTGAGCACCTTGGGGGGGGGGGGGGGAAGGAAGAAAAGAGGTGGAAACAAAGGGGTCAGACATAAAGTCTGGCGAGTGCAATAACATTAACAATATAATCATTAAGTAACTAGGACAAGGCATAAGCTGGAAAATAAGGAAATGACTGCGAACCAATGGGTATGACAGAGCAAACAAAGGAAATAAGATGAACAAAGATAACGTTAAAGACGCACCTAATCACTATAGGATAATTACTGCACCACACCAAACACCCTAAAAGTTGATCCCGCCTACATAACTCAATAATGATAATGGTAGTTTCGTGTATCCCTAGCTGCCTTCATAGGTGTCGTCTGCCTCTATCTCCATTAGGTGTACCCATTACCCCCATTCGATCGGCTCCCTATCTCGTAGATACCCGTGATGGCCCCACGGTGGGGTGTATCACTCCACAAAGTGGCAACCCGATACCACCAAGATGCACGGCTTATACCTACACGATGCAACAATGTCTTATCTACCAGCCCGGGCCCACACACGCATATGACCCCGTTGGACTTGCATTGCCACCGCCAACCCGTTTTGACCTCTTACAATCAAATCCAGTACGCGTGTCCCGTCCTCGACTTGGGTCGAGCCCACAAAGATACTTAATGGGTTACTGGTTTGAAAAGGGTCCCCATGCATGACACAAACTTTCCACCTATGCTTGGTCCCCTCTAAGGTTTTCCCCACTTAACCCCATTCTTATCCATGTCTTCTTACATGTTTCAATCTTGGTTAAGTGTATCTAATCTTATTTCACATGCCACCCAAGGCACCCACCTAACCCCTCATGTCCCACCACATGTTTATCTGATCAAGTGTTTCTTAATTCATTAACATAGTAACCTTGTAAAGACCTCCCACATTAGACTGGCATTTGTGGCAACTGGATTTGTCAGGCGGGTCCGGGAAGTCTTACACCACAAACAAGCCTAACCTCGTGTCTTTACAACTGTTACGCATTTAATTCATGCCTTTGACCTCTCACATTAGACTGGCATTTGTGGCTGCTGGATTTGTCGGGCGGGTCCGGGCAGTCTTACACCACAAACGAGTCTAACCTCGTGTCTTAGGCGATTTATTATTACACATCTTTATTTAACCCCAAAGTGGAGTAATATCCCTATTCAAAATTTGTAAATAAATTCCAAATATACTTATGTCCATAATTGTCTCAACTATGTCCATAAATGCCAATTTTTCCAATTATTGTCTTAATTTAATTATATACCTTTTTCAAGGCCATTATGCCAATTCTCAATATGTGTATATTCAATATTACCCCCATCGTCCCCACGTTGTTCGTTCGTTTATCATGACATATATGTATATTAGACTAGAAATTAGTCTAACTCATAAAAGGGAAGAAACATCGCAAATTTTCATAACACACAAAATGGATCTAATCTTGCAAATAAGGATTACAACATAACTTGCATAAACTTGTTATTGTCATGAATCTAAACATAGGCCTAAAGGTGTGAACTTGCATATATGTAATATAGTTTTCATCCAAAACTTGCATAGGCCATAATCACAAACTTGCATAAAACTATGTACATCATAGATCTAAATCCAAAGAAGTAAACTTACATACATATATATATATATATATATATATATAATATGGTTTTAGGCCGTAGTCATAAACTTGCATAAAACTATGTTCATCATAGATCTAAATCTAAAGGTGTAAACTTGCATATATGTGAATCCAATTTCTACCTAAACTTGCATATAGTCACTTTATTTGATTCACGTGTAAAATTGTGTATAATTCATATAGAAACTAGCATATAATCTACACCCAAACTTGCATATAAAATGATATCAAACGTGAATCAAGTTGAACATAGGTGATTTGACATATGAAAAGGGATCCACAACAAAACTATCATTATGAACAACTAGCATATATTCACAAAATATCACATTTTTCCAATGTCTCACAAACATAGCCATATAACCCAATTTATAACTTAACCCAAATAACTTATTAATTATCTTATTAAAGATATTGAACTCGCAAATCAACGAAGGGCTTGAGTTCTGGAATCTGAGTTCTGAAATTGATTTAGCTCGCCTTTGAAGTGGACAAATTTGTTGTTGTTGTTATAAATTTGAGTTGAATTGAGTTGATTAGCTTCACTTTCCCTCTAGTTGGTGGCGGCTACTCTAGGTTGCAAGGTGATAGCATGGCGGCCATGGTTCTAATTTTTATTTGGTTTTAGGGTTTGAGTCTACATGTGTTTATATTGAATTTAGGATTAATTTAGGCCATCCGATCAACCTAGAATCAAATCAAGACCATCGAGCCAAGATAGGGTGACACCTCAGCCCTAATGACTCAACACTCAGTCACAAAATCGTCATCTTTCAGATCTAACCGGGGGAGGGGGGCAGGTCGACCCCCAGGTCGACACTAAGGTCGACCTGTATATGGGGAGGTCGACACTAAGGTCGACCTGGCCTTGGGCTGGAAATTTCCCGCCCTGCCCAGTTTTGAGTCTGAATCCGTTTTTGAATTTAAATTTGAATTACTGGAAACTTCCGACAGCCATAACTTCTTTATACGAAGTCCAATTTAAATTCTGAGACGAACACAATGGTGTAACCCGTTTCCCTTGATTCTTACATTTGAAATTAAGTATTCTTCAATTTGTTAACTTTAATATTTAAATTTACGGGGTGTTACATTCTCCCCTCCTTAATGGATTTCGCCCCCGAAATCTCCAAGTTAAGGTGAATGCATATCCTAACATCCAATCATCCATCTACTCAACCATCAAAAACAGACATCCATTGTCCTTACAAAATTTCTAATGTTGTATGAACATATGCAAGAATTGTGTGTATATGTTCCTTACCTAATGCAAAATCAGGTGGTCTACTGATTCAGTTGACCTCCTTAATGCAAATCATGATAGTGCCATGTGTCCATTATGTATGCGAAAGAATCATATCGATACATATTATTTCTACATGTGTGCACAACCATTCATCAAAATGCAGCATCCATATAATGACACAACCATTATACGTCCATTAATTTAAAAATACACACACATTTATATGCAACATGAAGGTGATTGAGCCGATCTAGTGCCTAAGGTGTGTGTATATGCATCCACGAGCAACCACCAGCAACCACTTCCATCCATTTGCATCCATCAGACATAACATGTCTCAAACACATGTTTCAACCATAGGGTTCTTCCTAACTAAAGATCGAAGAGGTCATCACAAAGATAATACTAAAAGATAGGACAAGTATCAACAAAGCGGTAGAAAAAGGAGAAATTAAAACATACCCTAAAAAAGGAAAGGGTACAACATACGCATCTTATCTTCCGTCTCCCAAGTCGCGTCTCTTTGATCATCTCCCCATTGCACTTTGAGCAACTTGACCTCTTTGTTGCGAAGCTTTTTGACCTCCGATCCGAGAATGCGTGTAGGAGCTCATCTGATCGTGGCATTGCGCTCTACTTCCACTTCTTCAAGCGTGCTCGGCTCTACTACTTCCGCCGTATCGTGCAAACACTTACGCAAATGTGAAACGTGAAACACGTCATGAACTCCGCTGAGCTTCTCTGGTAACTTTACTTTGTACGCCATCTGCCCAATCCTCTATGTAATTGGAAAGGGTCCTACGAACCTTGGTGCCAACTTCCCTACTGATCCAAAGCGGACTACGTTTCTTAAAGGTGACACCTTAATAAAAACCATATGCCTAACATTGAACTCAAGATCGGTTCGTCTCTTATCCGCATATGATTTCTATCGGTCCTGCGCCGTCTTCATTCGCTGTCGAATCAGGTCTATCTTCTCTGAAGTCTCCCTAATCATGTCGGGTCCAAGCAAAACCTTATCCGTGGATTCCCACCAACATGTAGGTGATCGGTACGGTCGTCCATAAAGAGCCTCAAAAGGTGCCATGCCAATGTTAGCCTGAAAACTATTATTATAGGTGAACTCTACTAGTGGAAGGTGTTCTTCCCATGTTCCTCCAAAGTCTAGAATGCATAGCCTCAGAAGGTCTTCTAGAATCCGATTCACCCTCTCGGTCTGGCCGTCCGACTGAGGATGATAAGCGGTACTTAAGCATAATTGCATTCCAACTGCCTCTTGTAAGCTCTTCCAAAATTCGCTTGTGAAAATAGGATCTCTATCGCTCACAATGCTGAAGGGTATGACGTGCAAACGGACTATCTCTCGAAGGTAAGCAGATGCTAACCATGCAGTGGTCCTTTTACTTTTGACGGGAATAAAATGGGCACTTTTAGTAAGTCGGTCTACAATTACCCAAATCCCCGTATCACCCTTCCTCGATCTTGGTAACCCATCTAAAAAATCCATGGAAACGCTTTCTCATTTCCAAAGAGGAATCTCTAAGGGATGGAGCAAACCTCTGGGCTTCTTTTGCTCCGCCTTGACTTGCTGGCACACTAAGCATCTAGCAACAAACTCGGCCACGTCCTTTTTCATTTCGGCCCAAAAGAAAACTCGCTTCATATCCCTATACATCTTATCACCACCGGGATGTATGGTCATCTTAGAGCGATGTGAGTCTTCAAGAATTGTCTTCTTCAAACTTTCGTCTTGTGGTACGCAAAGTCTTCCATCTCTTCGTATCCAACCTCTTTCATCTATAGCATATCTATTCAGATGACTTGAGGACTCCCCTCCTATAAGCTTGCCTACTATCTCAACCAATTGTGGGTCGTTTCGTTGTGCCTCTCCAACTCGACCCAAAAGTGTAGGTTGCACCTCTAATGATGCCAACAATCCGGGTACAAAATTGACAGAGAGTATGAAGTCAAAGGAAGATATATACTCCAAACTCTGCCGCTCTACAAACAAAGGACTTAAAGTTAACTTCTTCCTACTTAGGGCGTCAGCTACAACGTTACCCTTGCCAGGGGTATATGCGATCTCAAAATCATAGGATGCCAAAAACTCCATCCATCTCTGTTGCCTCAAGTTTAGGTCCTTCTGAGAGAATAAGTATTTTAGCGACTTATGGTCTGTATACAACTCAAACCTCTCGCCAAGCAAATAATGACACCACTACTTAAGCGCAAAAACTATGGCTGCCAACTCCAAGTCGTGGGTAGGGTAATTTTTCTCGTGGGTTTTCAACTGTCTTCCACCATAGCATATCACCCATCCTTCTTGCATTAAAACTGCACCAAGCCCTGTCCCACAAGCATCGGTATATACAGTGAATGCCTTACTCCCATCTGGCAAAACTAAAACCGGAGATGTTGTCAAAGCTCTCTTTAGCCGTTGGAAAGCATCGTCATAGTCAACGTCCCAAGTAAAAGTCAAATTCTTCTTCGTTAATCGAGTGAGAGGGGATGATATCTTCGCGAAGTCCTTAATGAACTTCCTATAATAGCCAGCCATCCCTAAAAAGCTTCTTACTTCAGTTGCATTCTTAGGCGTTTTCCAATCTTGGATTGCCACTATCTTAGCGGGATCCACAGCTATCCCTTCCTTAGAGACCACGTGTCCTAAGAACCTCACTTCTTTTCTCCAAAAATGGCACTTGGAGAGCTTAGCTTTTAGCTGATGCACTCGTAGGGTCTCTAAGACTTCCCTAAGATGTAGGGCATGCTCTTCTTCATTTTTAGAGAAAACCAAAATATCGTCTACAAAAACTACCACAAACTTGTTCAGAAACTCCCTAAACACCCTACTCATTAAGTCAACAAAGTATGCGAGTGCATTCGTCAAACCAAAAGGCATGACGAGCCACTCGAAGAAACCGTCGGGAATTCTAAATGCGGTCTTATCGATGTTATCTTCAGCCAACCTTAGCTGATGAAACCCTATAACCAAATCCAGTTGCGAGAAAACCGAAGCTCCCACCAACTGATCGAATAAATCGTCAATCCTCGGTAACGGGTGTCTGTTCTTCTTTGTTAGCTTATTCAGTTCTCTATAGTCCACGCACAATCTAAGTGAACCATCAGCTTTTGTAGCAAAAACAACTGGAGCACCCCACTCTGAAATACTTCTTCTTATGAACCCCTTCTCAAGCAATTCTTTCACTTGCTTACTGAGTTCTCTTCTCTCTCTCGGAGCTATGTGGCGCACTGGTAATGCAACTGGCTTTGCATTATCTACTAGGTATATTCGAAAGTCTATCTCGCGCCTCGGGGGTAAACCTCGAACTACATCGAAGACGTTACTATATTCACGGACCAATATAACAGACTGCAAATCCTCAATAGACACTTCAAGCGATTCTAGATAAATTAGCATAACAGAATTCATGGGATTACAAGAGATTTCGAGAGTGTTGCCCAAGCGAGTCATAAGCCTAACCTCTCTTTTTTCACAATCTAGGATGGCTCCATTACCGGATAGCCAATCCATTCCCAAAAAATAACCCATAGCCCGTGAAGCCAAAAACATAAGCATCACATCTAAACCCAACGCTAAGTATTGAAATTTCGAAATCCAAACAAATTATCGACAAATAGGCTGAGCCCCCAATTGGATTTGAAACAACTAAGGGATCCTCTACTATACAGGTGTTTAGGTGTAGTGTCTCAACTAAAGCAGTGGATATAAAAGAGTGCGATGCGCTAGAATCAAAGAGTGTGCGAACATGATGATCGAAAAGATAAACTAAACTTTCAATAGAAACCGCTCTACCTCGTTCTTGCAGCGGTGGAACCACGAGAGCCTGGACCTGCCCCCTTGACTGCCCTGGTTCCATGAGAGCCTGAATCTTCCCTCCAGAGGTAGGCCCTACCCTTTGCCCTTTCTTTGGGCAGTCCTTAATCAGATGTCCTGCTTCGCCACGGTGGAAGCAACCTGTAACGACCCGTATTCTACGCATCATAGGACCGTAGAATATTTATTTCTTTCACATACGAAGTCGTATGGTAATGTAACTTTGGGAGACGACTATTGGGGTCATTTCCCATGTTCATGATTTTTCCCGATTTTTAATTGACCATTTTACCCCAAGTTGGTACTGTTTTGGCCATAACTTTTGACTAGAAAGGAATTTTGACTTGAAACCACTTCCATTGGCTCTGGATGATGGTTTACAATTCCGTAGAGTGGTCACATTAGCCAAACGGACTCACCGTTTGGGAGATATGGCTGAAACAAGTTTCAGATGGTGAAAAACAGCTTAATTGGGCTTAACCGGGTGATTAGCAGCTAGGCCCAGAGGGGAATTTCGGGTTTAGAGGCATAGGAAGGCTGATTAGGGTTAGGAAATCACTTTCATTTCAGTTTTGAGATGCCACAAACCTTCTTGAGACCCTAGTAATGGCTTCCATCCTCTAGAACCACTCCAAAACACATTTTTAGTGAAGATTAATCCTAAACTGCATCAAATCAGGGCCAAATAGCAACAGAGCAAGGTTGGAGCTGCTGCTATACATAGGAATTCGACCCAAACAGAGAATATTTCAGATTTGGTGTTTTATTTTGTGGCAAAGGTGAGTGATTAGCATCGTTTTGACACTAATTACAGTTAATTAAGGGTAATTAGTGAAGATTAGCGAATTTATACACTAATAAATTCTGGAAAAATGTTTAGAAATTCTTAAATAATATTTTATGCCTCTGTTAGAAATTTGATTCGATTTGATTAAGTTTCGTTAACCCTATGATTAGTTTTATTTAATCATGCTTAAGGGAAAAATGGGATTTTGAGTATATTTGATCCATTTTGACATGTAAATTCATTGTTTTGGTGTTTGTGGCTGCTATTACATATTGCTATGACTCTATGGTGTGTTTTACGATTGATTAGAAGTGTTAGATTTGTCAAAAACGCCGTCGAATGGCGTAAACTGCTCGCTGGAAGAACTGCAGGAAATCAGCCCGAACCGGACCGGATCGGTGGAAGCAAAGGCGATCCGAACCGATGGCGCGACCCGATCTGCCGATGCTTGAAGACCACGATCCGATGATGTGATCTGATCCGAGCCTCTTACCACGAACCAATCCGAAGCAACGTACTGGAGTTTGAAGCCTGAAGGACGATCCGAACCGAAGGGAGTCACACGATCCGACCCGGAGCTTGTAGGGCGACCCGATCTGGTGCACAAGAAGTGATGGCCGATCCGACCCGATGGAGACTGGATTCACGAGGAAATGGAGGAGCACGACTCGGTCGCCTGGGGAACCACGACCCGATCCGATGCAGGAGGTGCGACCCGACCCGAATGATGGAGACCGATCCGGATGAAGATGATGACCAAAACCCGAGATGCAAAGGTAGTCCAAATGGAATTTAGAGCTCAGGATCCAGTTGGGAACCAATGAGTTCACTTCATGAGTTGGGCTTTGCTGCGGGACGTGTGCCAAGGGGCAGTCGATATTTATGACTTTGGATCACTATGTATAGGAAGTATGTAAACGGATTCAGGGCTGAAATGGCCTAGGTACGACTAAAGGGCTATAAACCAATGAAGTGGGGTCATTTGTAAAGATTTGGTCATGACTCCACGTGGTAAGCTTGGTAGTAGCAGTAGTTGTACAAGTTGAACTCCGTCACTACTTCAATGGGTCTAGTGATTGACAGTGGTGGACATCGTATGCTTTACGCATTGAGTGAGAGATGTGAGGATGGTTGCTATGGTTGATTTGTTTGCTATCATTATGACATGCACACCCCAACCCCGTATTCTCACACTATTTATTATGGCACCTTAGAGTACTGTACGGTATGTGGTACTAACTCTTTGGTTGCAGGTCCAGGTTCAGGTATGGTTTAGTATACCTGTTATTGTTCTGTTTAGATGCTTATCGCTCATACCAGGCTTTATGTCTGACCCAGAGTTTTATGTCTCCTCTTATTACTCGGGCTGCTCACATGAGCAGACTAGAGAAAGGTTAGCTGGTGATGCACGAGTAGACGATCCGAAGACGAGCAGGAGGCTTCCACGTAATATATATATAGTATTCTCCCTGTGTTGTTGAAGATCACTGCTTGGGCATTGGTGGTGCATCTTCTACTTTAGCTTTCTTTTATTTAGAGACAGTAAATTTGAAAAGTTGTAATAAGCTGTATTTGGATTTCCACTGCTCTGATGTTGATGTTGATGTTGATTTTAGTTATCAGCTTATGCACTGTCTCACCTGTTTTATGTCAAGTATGTTATTATTATTATATTTTACTCCATGTGTTGTGAGACATTCTACAGGTTCTTGATTAGTCCGTTCCCTTCTTTCCTTTCTTCTGACGACCGTCCCGTACTAGTCGGGCATGTGTACAGCGCACTTTCGAAGGAAATGCAGGTTGGTGCGGGGCGGGCCGTCACACTTGGTATCAGAGCTCTAGGTTGCGTAGTTAACCTAGGGAAATTATCAGGGAGAGATAATATACGTATACGAGAGAGCGTATTTGTGATTATTTTGGTTTTTAAAAGCTATATATATATACTATTAGTAGTATAAGAATGAAGTCGTGCTGCACTAGCACCACTATGGGGTCGTTAATCGTTTCCTTTTTCAGATTGACGATGAGCCGATATGTTAGAGGTACCGGTGGAGGGGCCAATAATGGGAATGCTGCTGACATGAGGACGATGTTTACTAACCTCATGAGAGAGATGCTTAGAGATGTACAGAGGGCAGCTCCCAATGGTGGAAATGGTGGTGGTCCAATAGTGCAGGCGCCGAGGATCAAATTCGCCAAGCTAAATAAGGATTATACTAGCCTTGGTGGGAAGCCGTTCCACGGAACGGAGTCGGCTACGGATGTTCAGGATTGGTTGGATAGTTGCGAACGTATCTTCGAGGAATTTGGTATCGAGGATGCAATGAAGAGAAAGCTAGCGTCCCGTTAGCTGCAAGGGCGGGCAATGAATTGGTGGAATGCTATAAAAGAGGCTACTCCCGAAGATCAGATTACTTGGGAGCAGTTTAAGGCTCGCTTTAGCGAGAAGTTCATTCCAGCTGCTCAGAAGTCAGTGTTGTTTAAGAAATTCTTGGAGCTCAAGCAGAATGGCAGAGCTGTCTCGAAGTATATTGTTGAATTCGACACTTTGTCAAAATATGGGTTATCTCTTATTGATACTTCCGAGAAGAAGAATGAGAAATTCATAACTGGTTTGGATCAGTACTTGGGGGAAAGGCTTATTAACCACATCGATGAGACGTTTGAGTCGATTGTGGGGAAAGCATTGAGGTCAGAAAGTCTCTACCATAAGCCGAAGACTGAGGTTGCATCTGCAGAAGAGCCAAAACCACAAGCAAGTGGTGTGCAAGGGTGGTTCCCAGAATAAGAGAAAGCAGAATCAGGCTAAGGATGGCCAGAAGAAAAAGAATAAGCAAGATGTTGAGTGCTTTAGCTATGGTAAGAAGGGCCATTACGCTAGTAATTGTCGGGCCAAGCCAGTGGATAGGAAGTGCTTCAACTGTGGCCGAATGGGACATCACAAGGACAAGTGTCCGCAACCCGCTAAAGAAAAGCAAATGGTGAAAGCATATGCCCTTAATGCTATTCCTTCTTCGTCGAATGCTCCAACTGTAGCGGAGAAGGGAAAGAATATCGTCATTCAAGGTATGTTTTCTGTTTATGATGTTCCTGTTAGAGTTTTGTTTGATACCGGAGCTTCCAGTTCTTTCATATCTAGTGACCTGGTAGATAGGTTGGGATTGGAGCCCGAGATTGTCGATAGACCTTTAGTAGTGACGAACCCGGTTGGTGGTTCGACTAGCCTTAGCATGATTTGTCGTAATGTGGTCTTATCGAGTCATGGATGCATGTTTGTTTGTGATTGCTTTGTTTTGGGCTTTACTGGGTTTGGCATTATTTTAGGAGTAGATTGGCTCCGAAGATACGGGGTGGTGGTAGACTGTGAGGGCTTTTTGGTGACAGCTAGAGCGGATGATGGGCGGAGGATAGTGTTTGGTGGTCTACCCAGTGAGGGGGTATTGGCTAGTTTTCTAAACTCCCTCGACATTCCGCATAGTGAGGTGTCAGGTTTGCCCGTGGTTGGCCAGTATCCGAATGTTTTCGAAAAAGTGACCGGGCTTCCACCACACCGAGAGATTGAGTTCCGTATTGATCTGGTAAAAGATGCCAGACCTATAGTGATGCCACTTCGTCGTATCGCACCAAGGGAGCAGCGAGAGCTCGAGGTGCAAGTCAGCGATCTTTTGAAGAAGGGATTTATCAGAAGGAGTGTTTCTGAATGGGGAGCACCAGTTGTGTTTGCTACCAAGGCGGATGGTTCCCTTCGTTTGTGTGTAGACTACCGCGAGTTGAATAAAGTGACGAGGAAGAATAAGTATCCTCTACCGCGGATAGATGATTTGTTCGATCAGTTGAGTGGCTCGAGAGTATTTTCTCAGTTGGATCTCGCGACGGGTTTTCATCAGCTTAGAGTGGAAGCTGAGAGTATAGATAAAACGGCATTTCGGACGCCGTCTGGATTTTATGAGTGGTTGGTCATGCCATTCGGGCTGACCAATGCCCCAACATATTTTGTGGATCTTATGAATAGGGTATTCAGAGATCAGTTGAATAAATTTGTCCTTGTGTTCATTGATGATATTTTGGTCTACTCGAGGACAGAGGAAGAACACAAGGAACATTTAAGAATAGTGATGGAGGTGTTGAGAAAACACCAATTGAAAGCAAAGTTTTCTAAGTGTCACTTCTGGAAGAGGGAAGTGAGGTTCTTGGGCCATGTTGTACCAGAGAAATGTATTGCCGTGGACCCAGCGAAGGTGGCTACGGTACAGGATTGGCCTACGCCCAAGAATGAAATGGATGTAAGAAGTTTCTTGGGGTTAGCTGGATATTATCGTAAGTTTATCCAAGGTTTCTCCAAGATAGCAACACCATTGACCCAGTTGACCAAGAAGAATCAAGCTTTTGTCTGGGATGAAAGCTGCGAGAGTGCATTCAAGAGTCAAAAGGACAAGTTAACATGCGCACCAGTGTTAGTCATTCCTAAGGGGAATGAAGAGATGATGGTATACACGGATGCCTGTGGTACCGGACTGGGTGCTGTATTGATGCAGGACGGTAGGGTTGTAGCTTATGCAAGCCGGCAATAGAAACCGCACGAGAGAAGATACCCTACCCATGATTTGGAATTAGCAGCGATCGTGTTCGCGTTGAAGATGTGGAGACACTATCTCTTGGGAGAAAGATTTGAGTTGTTTACAGATCATAAGTCATTGAAGTATTTCTTCTCCCAGAAGGATCTAAATCTCCGGCAACAAAGGTGGTTAGAATTCTTGGCTTCCTATGATTTTGACATCGCATATACACCGGGAAAGGTTAATGCGGTGGCTGATGCATTGAGTAGGATACATGCCAGTTTAGGGGCTATGTTTCTAGAATGGAAGCAACTGGAGTATATCGCGGGGTTTGATTTCAGACCAAAGTGCGAATTGGATCCAGAAATGTTAGCAAGTTTGACGGTCAGACCCACTTTGATTGACCGGATCGGCTCTAGTCAGAGGGACAATCCTAACCTATTGGAAGTCATTTCCAAGTTAGAGATGGGCATCGATGAGGAGATGAACAAGTATGGGCTTGATCGAGATGGATGGCTTAGAAAGAATGGAAAGCTTGTTGTACCCAATGTCAATGGATTAACAGATGAAGTGCTTAGAGAATGTCATCACTCAAAACTGACTACACACCCCGGTGGTAACAAGATGTACCGAGACATGAAGCAGACCTACTACTGGGAAGGGATGAAAAGAGACATTGGGAGGTTTATATCCAAATGCATGAATTGCTAGCTAGTTAAAGCTGAGTAAAAGAAGCCCAGTGGGTTGTTACAGGCATTAGAAATTCCCGAATGGAAATGGGAGCAAGTCTCGATGGATTTCATCGATGGTTTACCAAGGACTAGATCGGGACATGATAGCATTTGGGTAATCGTGGATCGATTGACTAAGAGTGCAAGATTCATACCAGTCAAATCGACCAGAACGGCAGCTAAGTTAGCAGAATTGTATATGAAGTGGGTAGTGAGATTTCATGGAGTACCTAAAAGCATTGTGAGTGACCGAGACCCTTTGTTCACTAGTGGGTTTTGGAAGAGCTTACAAGAGGCTCTAGGGTCAGAGTTACATCTCATTACCGCATATCATCCTCAGACCGACTGTCAGACGGAGAGGGTGAATCGTATATTGGAAGACCTCTTGAGAGCTTGTATATTGGATTTTGGTGGATCATGGGATGACCATTTGCATCTAGTAGAGTTTGCATATAACAATAGCTACCGATCCAGTATCGGTATGGCTCCGTTTGAAGCTTTGCACGGAAGACCGTGCAACTCACCATCATGTTGGATAGAGGCTGGCGAGAAGTTTATGCTTGGACCAGATGTGGTGAGGGAAACTTCAGATAAGATCAAGATCATTCAACAACGAATGAAGGCTGCCCAAGATAGGCAGAAGAGTTATGCTGATAAGAGGAGAAGAGACTTAAAATTCTCCATTGGTGACTTGGTGTTTGTCAAGATTTCTCCGTTGAAGAGCGTAATACGATTTGGCAGGAGAGGCAAGTTAGCACCAAGGTTTGTTGGCCCATTCCATGTTCTTGAACTAATCGGGAATTTGGCATACAGAATTGACTTACCAGAGAAGATGGCGGGAGTTCACAATGTATTTCATGTTTCCCAACTAAGGAAGTTCGTCCACGACTCAGATATGACTATTTCACCTGATCAGTTAGAGGACTTCGAAGTAGAACCCGAGGCAGTTGGGAACCGCAAGTCGGCCCGTATTGTCGAGCACGACATGAAGCAACTTCGAAGGAAGGCGGTGAAGCTAGTCAAGGTTCATTGGGGCGAGGACGAGAATGATTGTACTTGGGAGACAGAGGAGAACATTAGGAAGACATACCCAGAACTCTTTGCCTGGTAAGATTTTGACTTCGATTTAGTTTTCCGCATGCTAGGATAGGCTTGTTTGCTCGTTTTGCATGTTTGATTGTTGTATGTGACTGTTAGGCATGCGGGATCTTTTGTATGTTTTGGGTTAAGGAATTTCGGGGACGAAATTTCTTAAGGGGGGAGAGTGTAACGACCTGTATTCTACGCATCATAAGACCGTAAAATATTTCTTTCTTTCACATATGAAGTCGTATGGTCATGTAACATTGGGAGACGACTATAGGGGTCATTTCCCATGTTCATGATTTTTCCCGATTTTTAATTGACCATTTTACCCTTAGTTGGTACTGTTTTGGCCATAACTTTTGACTGGAAAGGAATTTTGATCAAAAACCACTTCCACTGGCTCTGGATGATGGTTTACAATTCCGTAGAGTGGTCACATTAGCCAAACGGACTCACCGTTTGGGAGATATGGCTGAAACAAGTTTCAGATGGTAAAAACAGCTTAATTGGGCTTAACCGGGTGATTAGCAGCTAGGCCCAGAGGGGAATTTCGGGTTTAGAGGCATAGGAGGGCTGATTAGGGTTAAGAAATCACTTTCACTTCAGTTTTGAGCCGCCACAAACCTTCTTGAGACCCTAGTAATGGCTTCCATCCTCTAGAACCACTCCAAAACACATTTTTAGTGAAGATTAATCCTAAACTGCATCAAATCAGGGCCAAATAGCAACAGAGCAAGGTTGGAGCTACTGCTATACATAGGAATTCGACCCAAACAGAGAATATTTCAGATTTGGTGTTTTATTTTGTGGCAAAGGTGAGTGATTGGCATCGTTTTGACACTAATTACAGTTAATTAAGGGTAATTAGTGAAGATTAGCGAATTTATACACTAATAAATTCTGGAAAAATGTTTAGAAATTCTTAAATAATATTTTATGCCTCTGTTAGAAATTTGATTCGATTTGATTAAGTTTCGTTAACCCTATGATTAGTTTTATTTAATCATGCTTAAGGGGAAAATGGGATTTTGGGTATATTTGATCCATTTTGACATGTAAATTCATTGTTTTGGTGTTTGTGGTTGCTATTACATGTTGCTATGACTCTATGGTGTGTTTTATGATTGATTAGAAGTGTTAGATTTGTCAAAAACGTCGTCGAATGGCGTAAACTGCTCGCTAGAAGAACTGCAGGAAATCAGCCCGAACCGGACCGGATCGGTGGAAGCAAAGGCGATCTGAACCGATGGCGCGACCCGATCCGCCGATGCTTGAAGACCACGATCTGATGATGCGATCCGATCCGAGCCTCTTACCACGAACCAATCCGAAGCAACGTACTGGAGTTTGAAGCCTAAAGGACGATCCGAACCGAAGGGAGTCACACGATCCGACCCGGAGCTTGTAGGGCGACCCGATCCAGTGCACTAGAAGTGAGGGCCGATCCGATGGAGACTGGATTCACGAGGAAATGGAGGAGCACGACCCGGTCGCCTGGGGAACCACGACCCGGTCGCCTGGGGAACCACGACCCGATCTGATGCAGGAGGCGCGACCCGACCCGAATGATGGAGACCAATCCGGATGAAGATGATGACCAAAACCCGAGATGCAAAGGTAGTCCAAATGGAAGTTAGAGCTCAGGATCCAGTTGGGAACCAATGAGTTCACTTCATGAGTTGGGCTTTGCTGCGGGACGTGTGCCAAGGGGCAGTCGATGTTTATGACTTTGGATCACTATGTATGGGAAGTATGTGAACTGATTCAGGGATGAAATGGCCTAGGTACGACTAAAGGGCTATAAACCAATGAAGTAGGGTCATTTGTAAAGATTTGGTCATGACTCCATGTGGTAAGCTTGGTAGTAGCAGTAGTTGTACAAGTTGAACTCCGTCACTACTTCAATGGGTCTAGTGATTGACAGTGGTGGACATCGTATGCTTTACGCACTGAGTGAGAGATGTGAGGATGGTTGCTATGGTTGATTTGTTTGATATCATTATGACATGCACACACCACCCCCGTATTCTCACACTATTTATTATGGCACCTTAGAGTACTGTACGGTATGTGATACTAACTCTTTGGTTGCAGGTCCAGGTTCAGGTATGGTTTAGTATACCTGTTATTGTTCTGTTTAGATGCTTATCGCTCATACCAGGCTTTATGTCTGACCCAGAGTTTTATGTCTCCTCTTATTACTCTGGGTGCTCACACGAGCAGACTAGAGACAGGTTAGCTGGTGATGCACAGGTAGACGATCCGAAGACGAGCAGGAGGCTTCCACGTAATATATATATAGTATTCTCCCTGTGTTGTTGAAGATCACTGCTTGGGCATTGGTGGTGCATCTTCTACTTTAGCTTTCTTTTGTTTAGAGACAGTAAATTTGAAAAGTTGTAATAAGCTGTATTTGGATTTCCGCTACTCTTATGTTGATGTTGATTTTAGTTATCAGCTTATGCACTGTCTCACCTGTTTTATGTCAAGTATGTTATTATCATTATATTTTACTCCATGCGCTGTGAGACATTCTACGTGTTCTTGATTAGTCCGTTCCCTTCTTTCCTTTCTTTTGACGACCGTCCCGTACTAGTCGGGCATGTGTACAATGCACTTTCGAAGGAAATGCAGGTTGGTGCGGGGCGGGCCGTCACACAACCAGTCTTCTTCTTCTTTCTACAATCTTTGCTTAGATGGCCTAGTGTCCCACAGTTAAAGCATCTTTTCTTTCCCTTACCATTGTTGTCTTTACCACCCTTCTTGTTCTGTTGTTGCTGTTGTGGTTTCTTTTGATCCCCTTTCTTCTCAGGTGCCTTACTAGCATTGGCGCCTTTCTCCTCTTCATGCATAAGTGCCATGTCAACTAGTCTTTCAAAGGTGGACCCCATAAGGATGTGGGTCATAGCTAACCTATGTAGCGGCTCGTTAAAACCCTTAACAAATCTCAGGGCCTTCTTTTCGGGTGTATTCACCAAGTCTAAGCCAAATCTTGCCAACTGATTGAACTTGTTGACGTATTCTTTCACTGATAGATTCCCCTACCTCAATGCCAAAAGCCTTTCCATGTATAGATTCTCTTCAGCCCGTGAGAGAAACTTTGCCTCAAACCTACGCCTGAAATCCAGCCATGTATCAACTGGACGCTCTCCATTAGTGACCTCCCACCAAAATGAGGCCTCATCCTTTATTAACCAGGCAGCTAACTGGACCTTTCTTCCATCTTCTACCTCAAAGATTCCAAACAGTTCTTCCACCTCCTTTAGCCAATTTCGAGCTTCAACAAACGTCTCCGACCCGTGAAAAGGTTTCCCGCCCATTTCCCGAAAGTCCTTGCATATCTTTGCGAAAGTGTCAACATGGGAAGGAGGAGGAGGAAGAGGAGGAGGAGGAGCATTTGCTGGGCCTGCGACATGGGCCCTAGCTTCTAAATACCTTCTAAACCATCCTAGTATCGGTATCCCCTCGGGTATTTCTGGGATTCCAGACATACTGAAAAGAATATGAAGAGATTCAAACGAAGAATTCAAAGGAAAGATATATGGCTCTTAGGGTTATGTTTTTAAAATAAACTTTTCTCTTGAAGATATTCTCCTTAAAACATACTTTTGAAAGTATTTCTTTATAAAATGCTTTTGAAAAATAGTTTTTCCAAAATATCTTATCTGTTCTGGTAACCTTCAGCTCTGATACCACGTGTGACACACCATGTCCATTAATGTCACTCACAAAGGGAATGCATTAACTTCTATGGAGCATTTTAAGTGTGTATAGAACTAAAACATAACAACAAGACTAATATAAAACAGTACTTAAAATTTTAAAACTTCATTCATTGCAGCGGTAAACAAATAAGTTTGATTGAATCATCAAAAACCAAAGACTAGAGTCAAGTACATAATATCCATCTTGACTTAATCAGAGTACATAAAATGAAAGACATAACCCCACATAAAATAGCCATAAGTAAGATAGGCTGAACTTTTACTTCAGCGATCCAAGCAACTTCCAAAGAAAGAGATGAAGTTATCCAAATCAAGCTCCACTAGTACTAGTCCCGCCCTGAGCACCTGAGGGGGAGGAAGAAAAGAGGTGGAAACAAAGGGGTTAGACATAAAGTCTGGCGAGTGCAATAACTTTAACGATATAATCATTAAGTAACTAGGACAAGGCATAAGCTGGAAAATAATGAAATGACTGTGAACCAATGGGTATGACAGAGCAAACAAAGGAAATAAGATGAACAAAGATAACGTTAAAGGCTCACCTAATTACTATAGGATAATTACTACACTGCACCACACCAAACACCCTAAAAGTTGATCCCGCCTACAGAACTCAATAATGATAATAGTAGTTTTGTGTACCCCTAGCTGCCTTCATAGGTGTTGTCTGCCTCTATCTCCACTAGGTGTACCCACTACCCCCATTCGATCGACTCCCTAACTCATAGATACCCGTGGTGGCCCCACAATGGGGTGTATCACTCCCCAAAGTGGCAACCCGATACCACCAAGATGCACGGCTTATACCTACACGATGCAACAACGTCTTATCAACCAGCCCGGGCCCACACACGCATATGACCCCGTTGGACTTGCGTTGCCATCGCTAACCTGTTTTGACCTCTTACAATCAAATCCAGTACGCATGTCCCGTCCTCGACTTGGGTCGAGCCCACAAAGATACTTAATGGGTTACTGGTTTGAAAAGGGTCCCCATGCATGACACAAGCTTTCCACCTATGTTTAGTCCCCTCTAAGGTTTTTCCCCACTTAACCCCATTCTTATCCATGTCTTATTACATGTTTCAATCTTGGTTAAGTGTATCAAATCGTATTTCACATGCCACCCAAGGCACCCACCTAACCCCTCATGTACCACACATGTTTATCTGGTTAAGTGTTTCTTAATTCATTAACACCATAACCTTGTAAAGACCTCCCACATTAGACTGGCATTTGTGGCAACTGGATTTGCCGGGCGGGTCCGGGCAGTCTTACACCACAAACAAGCCTACCCTCGTGTCTTTACAATTGTTACGCATTTAATTCATGCCTTCGACCTCTCACATTAGACTGGCATTTGTGACTGCTGGATTTGTCGGGCGGGTCCGGGCAGTCTTACACCACAAACGAGTCTAACCTCGTGTCTTAGGCGGTTTATTATTACACATCTTTATTTAACCCCAAAGTGGATTAATATACCTATTCAAAATTTGTAAATAAATTCCAAATATACTTATGTCCATAATTGTCTCAATTATGTCCATAAATGCCAATTTTTCCAATTAATGTCTTAATTTAATTATATGCCTTTTTCAAGGCCATTATGCCAATTCTCAATATGTGTATATTCAATATTACCCCCATCGTCCCCACGTTGTTCGTTCGTTTATCATGACATATATGTATATTAGACTAGAAATTAGTCTAACTCATAAAAGGGAATAAACATCGCAAATTTTCATAACACACAAAATGGATCTAATCTTGCAAATAAGGATTACAACATAACTTGCATAAACTTGTTATTGTCATGAATCTAAACATAGGCCTAAAGGTGTGAACTTGCATATATGTAATATAGTTTTCATCCAAAACTTGCATAGGCCATAATCAAAAACTTGCATAAAACTATGTACATCATAGATCTAAATCCAAAGGTGTAAACTTACACATATATATATATATATATATATATATATAATATGGTTTTAGGCCATAGTCATAAACTTGCATAAAACTATGTTCATCATAGATCTAAATCTAAAGGTGTAAACTTGCATATATGTGAATCCAATTTCTACCTAAACTTGCATATAGTCACTTTATTTGATTCACATGTAAAATTGTGTATAATTCATATAGAAACTAGCATATAATCTACACCCAAACTTGCATATAAAATGATATCAAACGTGAATCAAGTTGAACATAGGTGATTTGGCATATGAAAAGGGATCCACAACAAAACTATCATTATGAATAACTAGCATATATTCACAAAATATCACATTTTTCCAATGTCTCACAAACATAGCCATATAACCCAATTTATAACTTAACCCAGTTAACTTATTAATTATCTTATTAAAGATATTGAACTCGCAACTCAAAGAAGGTCTTGAGTTCTGGAATCTGAGTTCTGAAATTGATTTAGCTCGCCTTTGAAGTGGACAAATTTGTTGTTGTTGTTATAAATTTGAGTTGAATTGAGTTGATTAGCTTCACTTTCTCTCTGGTTGGTGGCGGCTACTCTAGGTTGCAAGGTGATAGCATGACGACCATGGTTCTAATTTTTATTTGGTTTTAGGGTTTGAGTCTACATGTGTTTATATAGAATTTAGGATTAATTTAGGCCATCCGATCAACCTAGAATCAAATCAAGACCATCCAGCCAAGATAGGGTGACACCTCAGCCCTAATGACTCAGCACTCAGTCACAAAATCGTCATCTTTCAGATATGCCCGGGGGGGGGGGTCGACCCCCAGGTCGACACTAAGGTCGACCTGTTTATGGGGAGGTCGACGCTAAGGTCGACCCCTAGGTCGACCTGGCCTTGGGCGGGAAATTTCCCGCCCTGCCCAGTTTTGAGTCTGAATCCGTTTTTGAATTTAAATTTGAATTTCTGGAAACTTCCGACAGCAATAACTTCTTCATACGAAGTCCAATTTACGCAAACTCGGACTCTATATCAACCAGAATTCCGAGACGAACACAATGGTGTAACCCGTTTCCCTTGATTCTTAGATTTGAAATTAAGTATTCTTTAATTTGTTAACTTTAATATTTAAATTTGCGGGGTGTTACATGACCCGAAGGTCAAGGTCATTTCGTCATCATTCGTCTTCTCAGTCCAGTCATCGCCTCCAAGTCATCCTGCTTCGTACCGGATACTTCATCACGTGCACAGTTGTTAAAGTGTTATCGGCACTGACAGAGAGTATGCCACTCACCGACTCCGGTCTCTTTAACAACCAGCGCTTACATTTTTCACATCGGTCGGTTCTTTTATTTTACACAAAGGTTCGATTCCATATCCAAAATATCATGTTTGTTCTGAACCCCATTTATATTCAAATAGAATATAATTCCATATCAAAATATCATAATCCTTCCAAATCGATTATATTCTAAACTAGAATATATTTCATTTCATTATATTATAATCAAATAATATTTTACAAAATTGATTTATATTCAAGAAGAATATACTTCTATCAAAGATTAAAATTATTTCAATTCGATTTATGTTCGAAATCCATTCATATTCAAATAGAATATATATATTTCATTACAACTCATTTCAATCCCTTAGGAGATCCATTCATATTTGGGTAGAATATAACTTACATTTCCGTATTAAAATCGTTTTAAAAATCGATTCATATTCAAATAAAATATACTTTATCTCAACTCCATTTGAACCAACGGTTTAAATCCAAACACTTTCCATTCGAAAGAAATTTACAATTCATAAAATATAATTTTGAAAAAAAATAGATGCTTAATAAGAAAATCTTTTTATAAAATACATATATAATATAATAGTTAAAATAAGATAAGATAATTTAAAACACTATGTATATACATAAATTTAAAAGTTCTCAATATTTTTAAGTAATAAAATATAAGGAAAAATTTATTTATAATAAAATAATTTATAGGTTAATAGGTTTTTAATAAATAATTTTTAAGGAAGTAAATAGCTTATCTATAAGCAAGTGGTGAATTTTACATATAATTTTTTTTTACAAAATAAATTTTAAACCGTAATTGTTTCTTTCTTCCGAATTTCCAATACTTGAATCTATAACCCAGTTTAAATAGAGTTTACATAGGTCTCATATCTTGTTTCTACATCACCTTAACCAACCGTTCGATTTAAAGGATTCAACCCATATTCATACCAAAAATCGAAGTAATTCCAAATATTCTCAAATAACTTTCATTTCCAAAACTTAGTTCATAGAGAATTATAAATTTTACATCTTACCATAAATTTTGAAAACCCCAAGTCATACTTAAAATTCCCATTTTTAAAATTTTCAAAATTGTTTTGGATAATTCCCTTGCCAAATTCATAATAATTCAAGGTTCAGGTTTTTAAGGAAAATAAAACTTATCGAAAATCGATACCTTTCCTTTAAATAAAATTTCCATCGAATAGAATTCTGAATATTTAAAAATCATTTAACCAACCGATGTCCATATATAATTTGTTATCCTATGGCCAAGTGATTTTAATTTTAATTCTTCGATATTTCAAGGATGGATATATATCATTTCAATCTGAACAGGGTCATAGATATTTATCATTTCAATCTGTGTTATTAGTTCATTTAAATCAATTAATCCCGGTTTATTTGATGCCCGTAACATCTAGGGTGAAAGATGGGATTAATCGTCACAATAAACATACAACATCCATATACCGAATAACATGTGACGGCCCGCCCCGAACCAGCCGGTATTACCTCCAAAAGTGCGCTGTACACATGCCCGACTAGCACGGAACGGTGGCCAGAAGAAAAGAAAGAAGAAAATGAACTAACACAGAACCTGTCGAATGTCTCACAGCGCATGGAACAAAATATAATAATAACATAACTTTGACATAAAACAGGCGAGACAGTACATAAGCTGAAAACTAAACCAACATAGCAGCGGAAATGTAAATACAGCTTATGATCCAACATCATTTTTACAACTTTAAAACTATCTCTAAAGAAAAAGAAAGCTAAAGTAGAAGATGCACTACTAATGCCCAAGCAGTGATCTTCAATAACACAGGGAGAATATACATATATATATATATATATATATATATATATATATATATATATATATATATATATATATATATATCATACGTTGAAGCCTCCTGCTCATCTCTGGATCAGCTACTCATGCATACCCAGCTAACCTGTCTATAGTCTGCTCGTGAGAGCACCCAGAGTAATAAGAAGAGACATAAAACTCTGGGTCAGACAAAAAGTCTGGTATGAGCGATAAGCAGCTAAACAGAACAATAACAGGTAAACTAAACCATACCTGAATCTGGACCTGCAACCAAAGAGTTAGCACTACATACTGTACATTACTCTAAGGTGCCACTAACACATGGTGTAAAGATAACGGGGGTGGGGGTGTGTGTGTCATAGTGAAGGCAACAATCAAGCATAGCAACCATCCTCACATCTCTCACTCAGTGCGTAAAGCATACGATATCCACCGCTTTGATCACTAGACCTATCGAGGTAGTGACAGAGTTCGACTTGTACAACTACTGCTACTACCAAGCTTATCCCATGGAGTCATGACCAAATCTTTACAAATGACCCCACTTCATTGGTCTATAGCTCTTTAGTCGTACCTAGGCCACTGTGGCCCTGAATCCGTTCGCTTACCCCCTATACATAGTGATCCAAAGTTACAGACATCGACAACCCCTTTGCACACGTCCCGCAGCAAAGCCCAACTCATGAAGCTCACTCGTTGGTTCCCAGCTAGATCCTGAGTTCTACTTCCCATTTGGACTACCTTTGCATCTCGAGTTTCGGTCGAATTGGAATCGATCTTCAGAAGAACCTATGGTCGACATTGCTCGTTCAAACTCCATAGAGACCACTCACTCTTCCTTCCCTAGCTCGGTCGCTCATTCTTCCTTCTCTAGCTCGGTCGCTCGCTCCTTCTTCCACGGGCTCGCTTGCATTCACCTGGATCAGATCTCATTATAGTCACTCCCCTAGGAATCGCTCGCTTCCTCTCAGTCTCTCTTCTAGGAACCGCTTGTTTCCCCACGGTCGCTCTCCTAGGAATCGCTCGATTCCCCACAGTCGCACTCCGAGGAACCGCTCGACCCCCATAGTTGCTCCCCTAGGAATCGTTCGATCCCCGTAGTTGCTCTCCTAGGAATCGCTCGACCCCCATAGTTGCTTTCCTAGGAATCGTTCGATCCCCGCAGTTGCTCTCCTAGGAATCGCTCGACCCCCATAGTTGCTTTCCTAGGAATCGTTCGATCCCCACAGCTGCTCGACCCAAAACCTGCACTATTTCCAGCAACCAATTTTCGCCTCTCGTCGGCGTTTTTGACTATTCTAACTTTTCTAATCAATCACAAAGCATACCATACAGTCATAGCAACATGTATAATCATCCACAAACACAAAAACAACTATATAACATGTCAAAATGGATCAAACATACCCAAAAATCCATGTTTTCCCCTTAATCATGTTTATGCATAACTAATGATAGGATTAGCAAAACTTACCCAAATTAACCCAAATTTCTAACAAAGGCTTAAAATAATATTTAAGAATTTCTAAACATTCTTCCAGAATTTAATCATGTCATATTTCGCTAATTAACACTAATCACCATAATTAACTGTAATTAGTGTAACAACAATGCTAATCACTCACCTTAGCCACAAATAAAACTCAGATCTGGGACCTTTGACAATATGGTTCAGATTACAATGCAACACAACAGCTCTACCTCGATCTCTATGCTAATACGCTTTAATTTGATGTTGATTAGGCCAATACTTGATTTGAAAATGGTTAAGGATGAATTTAGAAGGTGGAGGCCATTACTAGGGTTGAAGAGATGTAAATGGTGGCTGTAAAAATGACAAAGAAGGGTTTCTCTAACCCTTGCAGCCCTTATATAACCCTAATCCCGAAATCCCTAGTGGGCCTAGCTGCTAATCACCCGATTAAGCTGCTTTTCACCTTCTAAACCTTAATTCAGCCATATCTCCCAAACGGTAAGTCTGTTTGACTAATGTGACCACTCTACAGAAAGGTAAACCATCATCCAAATCTAATGGAAGTGGTTTCAGGTAAAAACCCTTTACCAATTAAAAGTTATAGGTGAAACAAGATTCACCAGGGGCAAAATTTCATTTAAAAATTGGCAAAAATCGTGAACATGAGGAAATGACCCCAATAGTCGTTCCCCAAAGTTACACGACTATACGACTTCATATGAAAATGAAATTAATATCCTACGATCCCCCGATGCGGAGAATGCGGGTCATTACATTCTTTCCCCCTTAAGAAATTTCATCCCAGAAATTCCTTAACCAAAACATATGAAGGATCCCGCATGCCTATCGACCATTCGTAGACAATCAAACATACATAACAACACATCGAGCTTATCTTAGCATGCGGTTTACTAACAAGGGAGTGCTATATCGATATAAAACCTTACCAGGCAAAGAGTTCCGGATACGTCTTCCTCATGTTCTCCTCTGTTTCTCAAGTACAGTCTTCCTCATTCTCGCCCCACTGAAATTTAACTAGTTTCACCACCTTCCTTCGAAGCTGCTTCGTATTGTGCTCGACAATACGCATCGGTCGGCGGTTTCCAACCACCTCGGGTTCTACCTCGATATCGTCTAACTGATCTGGTGAAATAGACACATTAGGGTCGTGTAAAAACTTCCTTAACTGGGAAACATGAAATATGTTGTGAACTCTCGCCATCTTGTCAGGTAACTCTACTTTATATGCTAAATTCCCGACCTGCTCGAGAACTGGAAACGGACCAACGAACCTTGGTGCAAACTTGCCTCTCCTACCAAATCGAATCACATTCTTCAACGGAGATATCTTGACGAACACTAAGTCACCAACGGAGAATTTCAATTCTCTTCGTCTCTTATCGGTATAACTCTTCTGTCTATCTTGAGCGGCCTTCATTCGTTGTTGAATAACCTTGATCTTGTCTGAAGTTTCTCTTATTACCTCTGGTCCAAGCACAAACTTCTCTCCGGTCTCTAACCAACATGATGGTGAGTTACACGGTCTTCCGTACAAAGCTTCAAATGGAGCCATACCTATACTGGACTGATAACTGTTATTATATGCAAACTCTACTAGATGTAATTGGTCATCCCACGATCCACTAAAATCCAATACACAAGCCCTCAAGAGATCTTCTAACACACGATTCACCCTCTCTATTTGACCGTCTGTTTGAGGATGATATGCGGTACTGAGATGTTGTTCCGACCCTAAAGCCTCTTGTAAGCTTTTCCAAAACCCACTAGTAAATAATGGATCTCGGTCGCTCACAATACCTTTAGGTACTCCATGAAATCTCACTACCCACTTCATATACAGTTCCGCTAACTTAGCTGTCGTTCTATTCGACTTGACGGTTACAAACCTTGCACTCTTGGTCAATCTATCCACAATCACCCAAATACTATCATGTCCCGATCTAGTCCTTGCTAAACCGTCGATGAAATCCATCGAGACTTGTTCCCATTTCCATTCTGGGGTTTCCAATGGTTGTAACAAACCACTAGGCTTCTTTTGCTCAGCTTTAACTAACTGGAAATTCATGCACTTGGATATAAACTTTCCAACGTCTCTCTTCATCCCTTCCCACTAGTAGGTCTGCTTCATATCTTGATACATTTTGTTACCACCGGGATGTATAGTCAGTTTCGAATGGTGGCACTCTCTAAGCACTTCATCTCTCAATCCATTTACGTTAGGTACGACTAATCGACCATTCTTTCGAAGCCATCCTTCTCGATCAAGACCACACTTTCTCATCTCCTCACTATCGATACCCGACTCTAACTTGGAGACGGTTTCCAATAGATTAGGATCGTCTCTCTGACTGGAGCCAATCCTCTCAATCAAGGTCGGTCTAATCGTCAAACTTGCTAACATCACCGGATCCAATTCGCACTTTGGTCTGAAATCAAACCCTACGATATATTCCAGTTGCTTTCATTCCAGAAACATAGCCCACAAACTGGCATGTCTCCTACTTACTGCATCGGCTACCGCATTGCCTTTCCCAGGTGTATATGCGATATCAAAATCATAGGAAGCTAAGAACTCTAACCATCTTTGTTGACGGAAATTTAAATCCTTCTGAGAGAAAATATACTTTAATGATTTATGATCAGTAAACAACTCAAATCTTTCTCCCAAGAGATAATGTCTCCACATCTTCAACGCGAACACGATCGCTGCCAATTCCAAATCATGGGTAGGATATCTTTTCTCCTGCGGTTTCAGTTGTCGACTTGCATAAGCTACAACCCTACCTCCTTGCATCAATACAGCACCTAGTCTGGTACCACAGGCATCCGTGTATACCGTCATGTCTTCATTCCCCTTAGGAATGACTAACACTGGCGCGCACGTCAACTTTTCCTTTAGACTCTTAAATGCATTCTCGCACTTTTCATCCCAAACAAAAGCTTCATTCTTCTTGGTCAACTGAGTCAACGGTGCCGCTATCTTGGAGAAGTCCTGGATAAATTTACGGTAATATCCAGCTAACCCTAAGAAACTTCTTATGTCGGTTGCATTCTTGGGCGTAGACCAATCTTGTACCGTAGCGACCTTCGCAGGATCCACGGCGATACCATTCTCTGAAACAACATGGCCCAAGAACCTCACTTCCCTCCTCTAGAAGTGACACTTAGAAAATTTTGCTTTCAATTGGTGTTTCCTCAACACCTCCATCACTGTCCTCAAATGTTCCTTGTGTTCTTCCTCTGTCTTCGAGTAAACCAAGATATCGTCCACGAACACAAGAACAAACTTATTCGATTAATCTCTGAATACCCTATTCATAAGATCTACAAAATATGCTGGTGCATTGGTAAATCCGAATGGCATGACCAACCACTCATAAAATCCAGACGGCATCCAAAATGTCGTTTTAGCTATACTCTCAGAGGCCACTCTGAGCTGATGAAAACCTGTTGCGAGATCCAATTAGGAGAACACTCTTGCTCCACTCAACTGATCGAACAAATCATCTATCCGCGGCAGAGGATACTTATTATTCCTCGTCACTTTATTCAACTCGCGGTAGTCTACACACAATCGAAGGGAACCATCGGCCTTGGTAGCAAACACAACTGGTGCTCCCCACTCAGAAACACTTCTTCTGATAAATCCCTTCTTCAAAAGATCGCTCACTTGCACCCCGAGCTCTCGCTTCTCCCTTGGTGCCAGGCGACGAAGAGGCATCACTATAGGTCTGGCATCTTTCACTAAATCAATCTGAAACTCGATCTCTCGGTGTGGTGGAAGCCCGATCACTTCCTCGAAGACGTCCGGATACTGGTCAGCCAAGGGAACATCTGACAGCTCATCGTGCGGGATGTCGAGGGAATTTAGAAAACTAGCCATTAACCCATTACTAGGTAGACCACCAAACACTACCCTCTGCCCATCATCCGCTCTAACTGTCACCATAAAGCCCTCACAGTCTACCACCACCCCGTACCTTTGGAGCCAGTCGACTCCCAAAATAATTCCAAACCCAGTGAAGCCCAAAACAAAGCAATCACAAACAAACATACATCCATGACTCGATAAGACCACATTACGGCAAATCATACTAAGGCTAGTCAGACCACCAATCGGGTTAGTTACAACTAAAGGTCGATCGACTATCTCGGGCTCCAATCCCAACCTATCTACCAGGTCACTAGATATGAAGGAATGGGAAGCCCCAGTATCAAACAACACTCGAACTGGAACATCATAAACAGAAAGCATACCTTGAATCACGATATTCTTTCCCTTCTCCACCGCAGTTGGGGCATTCGACGAAGAAGGAACAACACTGATAGCATATGCTTTCACGATCTGCTTCTCTTTAGGAGGTTGCAGACACTTATCCTTGTGATGTCCCACTTGGCCACAGTTGAAGCACTTCCTGTCCGCTAGTTTTGCTCGGAAATCTTTGGCATAGTGGCCCTTCTTGCCACAGCTAAAGCACTCAGTATCTTTCTTATCTTTCTTCCTCTGACCATCCTTAGCTTGGTTCTGTTTCCTCTTATTCTGTGAGTTAGTCTTGCCTCTACCGCTTGCTTGCGGCTTTGGCTCCCCTGTAGATGTAACAGCAACCTCGATCTTCGACTTAGGGTAAAGGCTCTCTGATCTCAATGCTTTTCCCACAATAGATTCGAGCGCCTCATCGATGTGGTTTATAAGCCTTTCCCCCAAATACCCATCTAAGCCAGTTATAAACTTTTCGTTCTTCTTCTCGGCAGTGTCAATGAGGGATAGTCCATACTTCGACAAAGTATCAAACTCAGCAATATACTCCGAGACTGCTCTACCATTCTGCTTAAGTTCCAAAAATTTCCTAAACAATTCTAATGTGACGATCCCAAAATCCGAGGGGCGGTATTAAGGATAATCATTAGGAAATAACACATTAATCATCATAGCAGAGTACAGATAATAGCAGAAACAATAAATAAAATAATTTTACATGGATATGACAGCGGAATCACAACATGTAGGAATATCAGAATAGCATAACGTGGGATATACTTAGTAAAAAGAAAGGGAAGTGATCAGTCATCATCGCCAAAGGCGGAATACATACATGCAGTGACATAATGAGAGTATCAGTCTACATCGCCGAAGGCGGAATACATATACATATAGTGAGAAATACGGAAAGTAAATCAGTCTGCATCGCCAGTGGCGGAATCATAATATAAATACAGTAATGGCGGAAAATATCTAAGTCATCTCATTAAACAAAGTCTTGAACTGCTCCCAAGTCCGGATAGTACCAGCTGCATCCTCAGAGGTAATGGCATCCCACCACAGTTCTGCCTCTTCCTGAAGGAGCCAAATGCCAAGTCGGGCTTTGTTGTTCGTTCCCATTCCCATACCTTCGAAGATTTTCTCACAGGTTTTCAGCCAAGCGATAGCTTTTGTCACTGTGCCAGTGCCAGTAAAAGGTTTCCCTCCAAGATTTCTGTACCTCTTAGCTACTTTGTCGAGCTCAAAGTCTTCTGGTGCTGGTGGCGGAATGATAGGACCTTCCACTACTACGGGGATATTCCCCCGTCCTCCTGCTGCATCTCCTCGGCCTCCACGGCCTCCTCTAGCTGCTGCTCCACGTGTAGCCATCTAAGAGTACTGTATAAGCAAGAAAAAGAGTCAAGCTCACAGATTTGATAATTTTCATAAATGATAAAGCAAGGGAATACAAGGAAAGATAATGATGATGCACTGATCAAATTGTTTTGCTAATCTGCTTAGCTCATTCTAGGACATTGCTAATCCTATCTCTAATGAGCTACTCGCATTAGAACACTACTGATTCTATTCTGACGAGGTGCTTAATGTGTTAGATCCCGGAACTAAGGTTAACCAAAGCTCTGATACCAACTGTGACGATCCCAAAATCCGAGGGGCGGTATTAAGGATAATCATTAGGAAATAACACATTAATCATCATAGCAGAGTACAGATAATAGCAATAAATAAAATAATTTTACATGGATATGACAGCGGAATCACAACATGTAGGAATATCAGAATAGCATAACGTGGGATATACTTAGTAAAAAGAAAGGGAAGTGATCAGTCATCATCGCCAGAGGCGGAATACATACATGCAGTGACATAATGAGAGTATCAGTCTACATCGCCGAAGGCGGAATACATATACATATAGTGAGAAATACGGAAAGTAAATCAGTCTGCATCGCCAGTGGCGGAATCATAATATAAATACAGTAATGGCGGAAAATATCTAAGTCATCTCTACGAAGTCAGCCTCGCCATGAGCCAAAAGTGCATGCTATGCAGCAGTGCAGAACCAAAAACCACCTGTCACCTGTGTACTAGGCTGCCCGTGTGAAAATAAGGGCACCCGCGTTTGCAAAGTGAAACAAACAACGAGTCAGTCATGGGGACTGGTATGAGGAATCTATTTAACAGTTAAACAACAGTAATAGCAAATCGTAGGACCACGCCGCTTTCGCGGAACGGGTTTACTCCAGTGATTGCTAGTGCATTTAAAACAAAGTAAATTCTTTTTAAAACAACGCAATGCTTTTAGAAATGAAGCCATTATAAGACTCAGGTCCCATCATACAATGCAACGCAAACCGGGGGATAGAGTTTTACCTTATAATAGCCAAATATGCTTGATACGTATAAAGCAAAATCATTTGATATTATTACTAGTGCATATATGTTTCAAAAACGAATAGCATCATAAATATCAATCATAGGCGACATGAGCGTCCCATGCCACTATGTCGTCATATATAAGTTACAATCGAATCCGTTATCTCGTATTGGAAATTGGATTTCCGTCATGAGTCGAGGCAAGGGGCAAGCTCCTCTCCGCTTCGAGACACTCTAGCAAATGCCTCGGGACTACACACTCTGGGTAACCCCTGGATGCTTCAGGGCCGGTCCTCACTTACGTTAGAGGATTATTTATTCCTGAACACACGTTTCCTGGTCCTTACAGACCTATAATCGAGGCGCCTCGCATTCCAACAACCACAAAGGTGAAAAATAGATATATATGTCAGGGCTGGTAAGTCACTGACACCACCATAGCTAGAAAGAAACGTCATGCTCTCCCTGCAGTCCGTATCCTGTTTTTAACTCATACCGGGGTGTGAGGTTCGCGAATCTACGAAATACACAAAGCTAGGCCACGTAGACCTTGCTTTGATCATCATCGACAAGACTTTGCTTTGCAACAAAAGCCTTGATCCTAGCATCTTGGCATGCCACATAGGCAGTCTACTCCATACGATTGATTTCTATCGATATATAACCTCTGAGCTCGTATGTCTCAGAGAAGGGCGTTAAGCAAAAGAATAAATTCTCCGCCGCCAAACAGATATATATTTAACAGAGATCGATCAGTATAGAACAAAATCCAATGTCAGACACACAGTCCATTTACAAGTCCGTCCTGGGTCTGAACGAAACCGGAGGCGTCAAATTCCTCGTATATCCGTCCAATCAACATATACGTTCAGACGGCTACTACTTCCGCCCCCTTCCGGTAGCTACTCCGGTTAGGAACCTCAGTAGCGCCCATCCAACCGATATGAAGATCGTCGGTCTTGAATCGTCTTTGCATTTTCCAATTCGAACCGCTCGATAAATTATTTGGAATGAGGGTTAGCTCGGCCTTTTCAAATAATTCACGCCATTAGAATTTAAATCGATTCATTTTATGGTTATATTATTCGACATCCATCTTTCGGTTCTTTAGTGTTATTTTCATGTCATGCACATACAACCATCAAATATCAAACAATTCAAGCCCAATTGGTTTATTCTCAATCCATATTGCTTATAATATTTTATAACGATTTTTCGCCATTTTTATTTATTTAAAAATGGCCATATTTAATTAAACGACGTTTCAGGTCGTGTCGTGGCACTGGCGCTGTTTTTCTCCTAATTTGTTTTACACATATCGGAAAATCTAACCGTTGGATTTCTACAAAGTCTATATCAGTGGGAAGATATTCCCAAAGCGAACCCAACGGTTCCAGTTTCGTGAGAATCCGACGGTTGGATCTTCCACACTAGTCGTTTGAAATTACGGTTTCAAAAGTCGAACTGCAGCGTCGTTATTCGATTAAATTTAATTATATTTATTTTTATATATAAATATAAACGATTCTGGCGCTGTTTTTCTTCAGATTTGAATTGAACATCCCGGACAATCCAACCGTTGGATTTTTACAAGGTTGGTGTCGTTGGAAAGATATTTCCAAGGCGAACCCAGCGGTTGCGGTTTCGGGAAAATCCGATGGTCGGATTTCTCGTACTAATCGTTTCAAATTACGATTCCGAAACGCGAACTGCACGGCCTCTATTCCTTTTAATTTTATTTATATTTATATATATAAATATAGTTTATTCCATAGTTTCAACTATAGTTCATTTTATATTTTCAACTTCGTTTTCACTTCAAATATTTCACTAACGCCTTAATATTTCGAAAAATTTTGCCATAACCTCCTTTGTACGGGGAGGGGTTTGGAAATTTATTGGGCCGTATTAGGTACCCAATAAATCCTAAAAAGCATTCACATATTTTTAGTGATATATTTTGGTGTTTACGGGGGAGCATGTACTGATAATCACTCCAGAGAATAAATTCCCGTCACCCCGTTTCCGTGTGGAAATAAATAGTCCATGTGCCGTATCTAATAACAAGAGCGACGTGATTATTGTCAACTCCAGACCCGTGTGGGGTTTTTATTAATCTGGCAATTTATCGTTATAATTTATATAGTCCATATCAGTCATCAGTTCAACCTGTAGTATATAGTCATCGCCATACAAGCCTCTTGCTCGTATGGTAAATCTTCCACCTCGTCACACAAGCTCCAATTGCTTATGTGGAATATGATGAAGTATGCCTATCGTCAAGAAGTATGCCATGTAGTGTAGTTCAAAATTAATTGTTACTATCCTATGGCGTTGTTTATTATTTTACACAGAAAAACCAGCACTCCGCATCCAATGGCATTCACAGGAGTTGATATATAAATAAAATTGCGCAGCCAACTCATCAAGGTTTACCTATTTGTCGGGCACGCAAATAATTTCTTTACTCAACAGCTAATCCATTTTTCCTATTCAACACATGTATATATATGCAGAACAAGCTAATAATAATATTTCTAGCAAACTATTATTTATTTCAACACGTGTGTATTTTTAACTAAGCGTATACATGATAAAAGGAATATTTTTACCATCAAAAATATTTATTCGACACAAGTGTATTTTTAACTAAGCGTATACATGATAAAAGGAATATTTTTATCATCAAAAATATTTATTCGACACATGTGTATTTTTAACACTTCTTATTCACTATAAAAATATAGTTTTCATTGTCGATTCATTTTATTTTTAGACGACGATAACATTCAACACATGAATTTCAACTCGACGAACAAATTGCAATTCAACACATGAATATTCTATATCGTTTGTATATATAAAAATGTGATTTTTATTGCTAAAGCCATTTGTTTAAATTCAAATAATATTCAACACATGAATTTCAACTCAACGAATGAATTGCAACTCAACACATGAATATTCGATATAGTTTGTATATATATAAAAATGTGATTTTATTTCCAAAGCCATTTGTTTAAATTCAAATAATATTCAACACATGAATTTCAACTCAACGAATGAATTGCAACTCAACACATGAATATTCGATATAGTTTGTATATATATAAAAATGTGATTTTTATCGCTAAAGCCATTTGTTTAAATTCAAATAATATTCAACACATGAAATTCAACTCAACGAATGAATTGCAACTCAACACATGAATATTCGATATAGTTTTTATATATATAAAAATGTGATTTTTATTGCTAAAGCCATTTGTTTAAATTCAAATAATATTCAACACATGAATTTCAACTCAACGAATGAATTGCAACTCAACACATGAATATTCGATATAGTTTGTATATATATAAAAATGTGATTTTTATCGCTAAAGCCATTTGTTTAAATTCAAATAATATTCAACACATGAAATTCAACTCAACGAATGAATTGCAACTCAACACATGAATATTCGATATAGCATACTTAAATAATTTCAATGAAGGAAAATTATTCTAACTCATAAATATTTCAGAAAATTTCGGCAGCATAACGGCAGGGTAGTTAAAACCGGGACCGTCCCTAGTACGGCTCCTCGCTCTACCTTAAAACCTCGCGGTTTTTGACAATGGGGATCATGCATCTAGTTCGCACGCAGGCGGCATGTTTTATTTTCAATTCCACAATCCTATTCTATTTTGTTTCAACCACAAGAGGGTATTTTTCAACCACAAAGGTATTTTTCAACCATAAAGGTATTTTTCAACCATAATATCAACCACAAACAATTATTTCCAACCATTCGTCAAACCATATGATATCACGTCAATCACAAGCAATAAATATCGTCCATGGTCTGTGGACGAGGGGAGTATATATATATATATATATATAATATAATAATTCACTTGCATTTCATCACAATTTAAAGCATATATGTTTCAAACAACGCTTGTATAATTTATACATTGCTAATATAACTTATACAACACATGTACATGAGGTATACAATGCGTATATAATTTACACTTCGCTTATATAATTTATACAACGCGATTACATTCACACAAATAGTTTAGATTCCTCACATTGGTTCTTGCGGTGCTAAAAATCGTAGGAAGGTCAGAAAAATCCGCGGCTTCTTCTAGAATGTAGAGAGCCTCCTTGCGGTCACGGTGTCTCCTATTTCATCGAATTTCGTTAACATAGCAAAAAGATATGATTTTTACAAATTTGCAATGCTTTAAAGTGTAAAAATCAGTTTAGTCGTATACCCCTTTTTGGTTTCGAAACTAGGGTTCGGATTTTCAGACAATCCGTGAATCTATGCTCCGATCAGAGAGTGGGACTTGAAAGAGGGGAGCGAGGCGGTCCTATCGGTGGTCGGAGGAGCAGGTGCGATCGCCTCTGGCGGTCGTGGCGTCGACGTGAAGTCGGCGGCTTTCTGGGCGTCGTTCTCGACGCTGGCGAAGGGAGGAAGAGCGGGGGTTGGTCGGATTTGAAGAGGGAGGTGGGCGGCGTCGATTAAGGGTGGTGGCGTTGGCTGGCGTCGCCTGTGGCGGCGGGATTTTCGTCGGAAAGTTTTGAACGACGTGCGTCGTTCGTTAGTTCTGGCGGCTTAGGGTTTTTAGGTTTTTTTTTTTTTTTTAAAGAAAATTTCTCATTGGCTGGTATTTATAGAAAATTTTTTAAATAGTGTTTTTGCAAACGGACTCCTTTTTAAACCCAACGACTGTCGCCCCTAGCTAAATACCCCCATTCCGGACACAATGGGATATGTTTCGTTGGCCATTTCGACTGTTACAGTCAGTTATTTTTCAATTTAAAATATAAAACATTCGATATTAAATTTAAACGCACATTTCAATTTGCCAGGGCCACAAACTGAATCGAAAAATTCTAGAAAAATAAATCTAGTTTTGTTTTGACGATACGGTCCTAACAAAACCAGTTTCGTCGAATTCTGAGCTCGTTTGAAAAACGGCCATTTTTAGGTCGACCCTTTTTAACAGAATTTGACCAAACACGTTATCTTTTTCCCCGCTCACATACTAGCTTCTAAAATTACGAAATTTGAAACTTAGCAATAATTTGACATTCCGGACCCAACAAAAGTGGTTTCGTCGAATTCCGAGGTCGTATGCAAAATCTCAATTTTCAAGGGCTATATATACTATATAGCGCCCTTTCTGAAAATTCATTTGGCCATAACTTTTGATTTCCGTTATGAAATTTCGATTTTTCAGATTCATTAGAAAGGTATTGATAAACAGATTTAAATATTTTTAGTTTCGTTAAAATCCGTTATATTTTCCACCCGGTACAGTCAGACTAAGTTTGTATTCAAAATTTCAAACTGCCTTATTATACACAATTCTATATTTTATGGAAATAGGCTATTTTTATCATTCAAATTTCTTGTTAATAACCTAATTTAAAAATTTTAAACTGGTTCACATTTTCCGGGTTATTACATCTAATTTGTGAGCAGCTGGGATAAACTTATCGCTAAAGCGGGTCTTGAACTGATCCCAAGTAATCTGATCCTCCGGGGTTGCGGCTTTAATAGCATTCCACCAATTCATTGCCCGTCCTTGCAGCTGACGGGATGCTAGCCTTCTCTTCATCGCGTCCTCGATACCCAAGTCTTCGAAGACACGCTTGCAGCTATCCATCCAATCCTGAACATCCGTAGCCGACTCCGTTCCGTGGAACGGTTTCCCACCAAGACTAGTATAATCCTTGCATAGCTTGGCGAAATCGGCCCTAGGCGCCTGCACCGCTGCACCACCACCGTTAGCAGCATCAGGAACTACTCTCTGAACATCCCTAAGCATCTCTCGCATGAAGTCAGTAAACATCGTCCTCATATAAGGAGCATTCCCATTATTGGCTCCTCTACCAGTACCCCTCGTATATCGACTCATCGTTCAATCTGAAAAGAGAAAACGATTAGCCTACTCCATAGTGGTGCCAGTGCAATGCAACTTCATCCTTAGCTATACTAATATCATGTATATATAGCTTTTGAAAACAAAAATAATCACAAATACGCGCTCTCTGGATCATTTTTACAACTTTAAAACTGCCTCTAAAGCAAAAGAAAGATAAAGTAGAAGATGCACTACTAATGCCCAAGCAGTGATCTTCAACAACACAAGGAGAATATCTATATATATATCATACGTTGAAGCCTCCTGCTCGTCTCCGGATCAGCTACTTGTGCATACCCAGCTAACTTGTCTCTAGTCTGCTCGTGAGAGCACCCAGAGTAATAAGAAGAGACATAAAACTCTGGGTCAGACAAAAAGTCTGGTATGAGCGATAAGCAGCTAAACAGAACAATAACAGGTACACTAAACCATACCTGAATCTGGACCTGCAACCAAAGAGTTAGCACTACATACTGTATAATACACTAAGGTGCCACTAACACATGGTGTAAACATAATGGGGGTGGGGGTGTGTGTGTCATAGTGAAGGCAACAATCAAGCATAGAAACCATCCTCGCATCTCTCACTCAGTGCGTAAAGCATACGATATCCACCGCTTTGATCACTAGACCCATCGAGGTAGTGACAGAGTTCGACTTGTACAACTACTGCTACTACCAAGCTTATCCCATCGAGTCATGACCAAATCTTTACAAATGACCCCACTTCATTGGTCTATAGCTCTTTAGTCGTACCTAGGCCACTGTGGCCCTGAATCCGTTCGCGTACCCCCTACACATAGTGATCCAAAGTTACAGACATCGACAACCCCTTTGCATACGTCCCGCAGCAAAGCCCAACTCATGAAGCTCACTCGTTGGTTCCCAGCTAGATCCTGAGTTCTACTTCCCATTTGAACTACCTTTGCATCTCGGGTTTCGGTCGAATTGGAATCGATCTTCAGAAGAACCTATGGTCGACATTGCTCGTTCAAACTCCATAGAAACCACTCACTCTTCCTTCCCTAGCTCGGTCGCTCATTCTTCCTTCTCTAGCTCGGTCGCTCACTCCTTCCACGGGCTCGCTTGCATTCACCTGGATCAGATCTCATTATAGTCGCTCCCCTAGGAATCGCTCGCTTCCTCTCAGTCTCTCTCCTAGGAACCGCTCATTTCCCCATGGTCCCTCTCCTAGGAATCACTCGATTCCCCACAGTCGCACTCCGAGGAACCGCTCGACCCTCATAGTTGCTCTCCTAGGAATCGTTCGATCCCCGCAGTTGCTCTCCTAGGAATCGCTCGACCCCCATAGTTGCTTTCCTATGAATCGTTCGATCCCCGCAGTTTCTCTCCTAGGAATCGCTCGACCCCCATAGTTGCTTTCCTAGGAATCGTTCGATCCCCACAGCTGCTCGACCCAAAACCTGCACTATTTCCAGCAACCAATTTTCGCCTCTCGTCGGCGTTTTTGACCATTATAACTTTTCTAATCAATCACAAAGCATACCATACAGACATAGCAAAATGTATAATCATCCACAAACACCAAAACAACTATATAACATGTCAAAATGGATCAAACATACGCAAAAATCCATGTTTTCCCCTTAATCATGTTTATGCATAACTAATGATAGGATTAGCAAAACTTACCCAAATTAACCCAAATTTCTAACAGAGGCTTAAAATAATATTTAAGAATTTCTAAACATTCTTCCAGAATTTAATCATGTCAGATTTCGCTAATTAACACTAATCACCATAATTAACTGTAATTAGTGTAACAACAATGCTAATCACTCACCTTAGCCACAAATAAAACTCAGATCTGGGACCTTTGACAATATGGTTCGGATTACAATGCAACACAGCAGCTCTACCTCGATCTCTATGCTAATCCGCTTTAATTTGATGCTGATGAGGCTAATACTTGATTAGAAAATGGTTAACGATGAATTTAGAAGGTGGAGGCCATTACTAGGGTTGAAGAGGTGTAAATGGTGGCTGTAAAATGACAAAGAAGGGTTTCTCTATCCCCTTGCAGCCCTTATATAACCCTAATCCCGAAATCCTTAGTGGGCCTAGCTGCTAATCACCCGGTTAAGCCCGATTAAGCTGTTTTTCACCTTCTAAACCTTAATTCAGCCAAATCTCCCAAACGGTAAGTCCGTTTGACTAATGTGACCACTCTACGGAAAGGTAAACCATCATCCGGATCTAATGGAAGTGGTTTCAGGTCAAAACCCCTTACTAATCAAAAGTTATAGGTGAAACAAGATTAGCCAGGGGCAAAATGGTCATTTAAAAATTGGCAAAAATCAAGTACACGGGGAAATGACCCCAATAGTCGTTCCCCAAAGTTACACGACTATACGACTTCATATGAAAATGAAATTAATATCCTACGATCCCCCGATGCGGAGAATGCGGGTTGTTACATAACAGAACATTTTAGTATCAATATCAACTCAGTACCCAAATCAACCAATGCATCCATCACAACCATTTTTTCAAACGGTGAATATTAAATCATTTCACTGGTTAACAGTTGTCGGGATTTCTAACTAGAAATTAAATTAAATTTAAATAACTAATTATTGACTCTCATTTGCATGTTAACACACTTGCATGTCAATTTTAAGCAACCATTCACAATCAATCATAACCATACAACCAAACTTATTTCATAATTTAATTTAATAAACATGGGAACAATTCAGTTTGGTGTGAGCGAGAAAATCACGAACCTTTGGCTCTTTAGTTGATCAAACGTCCAACCAAAGCCCAAAAATTTACAGTCTCCAAACGCAACCAAATCAGTGCCAAAATGTCTGAAATTCCGCCACGATCCCAACGCACCCAACCGCGTCCAAAATCGAGTTCATATGTAAAAGTTATTAGCATTTTAGCATTTGGATTTTAAATATATAAAAATAAATTAAATAAATATTAACCAATAGGCTTTTGACACGTCACCTTCTCCCTCAGGACTCCCGCTCGTGTCTGCTACAGTAAAACCGCGAAAAACCATCCCCGCACCTTGACTTTGACCAATCGTACCTCATTACTCAGACCATCAGAAGAACTCCGACCACCGGCAATCGAACCTCCTTCGACTTGCGCATCCACTAGCACCGGAGACTGCACCTTCGGTGGCCTCTTTTCCCGCCACCGTCGTGACAATCGGATGGGTTTCCGAACCCTAAAACTCGAATTCCTGTCAGTCTACTTCACTATATAACCTCCAACCACTTGCAATCAACTCGTATCGATATCCTCTACAATACCCAAAAACCCAATTTTGCGATTAACCCTTAAATTGAAAACCCCCAATTTCTAGTTTAGGGTTCCGAAAATCAGCAAATTTGACCGCCAATTCCCGCAAATCTGGGAACTACATGTCGAAACAAATGGTATCCATAGCTTCGTATCGTCGAGAGCTTCGATTTGATATATAATTTGTTGGGTTTTGAGGAGATTCGATTTTCAAGTTTGAATTTTTGTTTTGAGCTAGGGTTTGAAATTGTTTCAGCCATTAAGATAAAATTCTTGGAGAAGGAAAGTATACGTATAATGAAATGGGAAAATGGGCTGATGAGTAATAAAAGGATTTTATTTTTATAGATATTGGAGGCCCAGTAAAGAGAAACAACAATCATCTTATTACATTGACTCCTTTCACATTTTATTCCGTACGACCAACCGACAAGTCCGATTGTAACGAAATTTGGAATTCTACAATAATTTACCGTTCCGGATCCGATGAAACTAATTTCGTCGAATTCCAGGACAGTTGCCAAAATCCTTAAATTTTACAGTTAATTAATTATTAAAATACTCAATTATTCACTTAACTATTTTAATTCGATTTATATATTTATTAAATCCTATTTTAATTCCATTACAGCTTAAATAAATTTTTACGAATCGATTCCACAGATTTTATGTTCCCAATTAGTTATTTTCAAATTTTAAAATATGAATTCCAATTATAAATTAGATGACTCAATTCTATTCAAATTCATAAATATTAAATTCAAAATTCCAATTCTTAATCAGTATAACTAATTTTCGATTTTTGTTTGTACTCAATGCAAGTTTCTTCATAAATAAAATCATTAAACTTAAATTTTTAACCATTATTATTCAATTTATTTAATTTAATTCAAGCTTTAAACATACAGAAAAATAAGGGTTGTTACATAAATATTACAAATTATTTGAATTTAACAAGGATAATATATATTAGTTTCTAGACTTTGGTTAATGATACTTATGAAAGAGATTGAAAGGAAAGGATAGTAAAGATAATAGTTTTATGGTATTCATAATATATAATAAAATATTTAAAATAATTGTATGAGAAATGTGGAGTAAAATAATCTTAGTAGGGTGCTTCTTTAATATAGTAAAAACTGAAGATCTATTTAAAAAATATAGAAATTGTATCATATAGAGAAAAACTATAAACATATATTCATAAAAGTATATATAAAAACTAATTTTTAAAAAGAACTTAAAATTTAATTTATTATGAGATATATTAATCATTTTAATACAAATGAATATTAAATTTAAACTTTAGAAATCAAAATATATTAATTTTCTAAAGAATCATTTATACGTTGAAATATTAAAAAGAAATCTATAGTCATAACAAAATTATGAAATTTGGATATAATTTAAACTATAGAACTATAATTACATTTTTAAGACATAAAATCATATATATATATATATTATTTTTATACCAAAATATTATGTTAAATATTTAAGCTTTTATAAATCTTAATAAGAAATCAAAATAAGTATTAAATTACAAATAGTATTTGTGATAATGTATCCTAAAATTATTATGAAATAATATGAATAATATATAATTAAACTATGCATGTTTAAACTATATAAATTTATATTTTATAATAATATTAAAAAATTATATTATCAGGTCTATATAATATTATTTTATATAATTTTAATATATATATACTTTTAATATATATATTTTGAAACAAGATATAAGAAAATAAGTAGACAGATAAAGTTATTAACTAGAATTTGAAATGGCATTTTCTAACTGAAAAGATGGAGGGAAGTTTGAAAGTTTAAATTTCAACATTTAAATTTCATTTTTTGGTCATTATGTCGACATGACTACTTTTGTATGTCGACATACATGAAGAAAATCAAAAGACATATTGTTTTGACTTCTTGGTTTTATATTATCGATTTATATTTCATGGTTAACTATTTCCTGAAATAATATTAAACCAATCAAACAATCAAAATTTTATTATTATACTAATTATTATATTGAATTTCCAAATTCAATATTAAAATTTGAATTTTAAATTTCAAGTTTGAATTTTAAAGATTATATTTCAAATTCAAAACTAGGCAAATAAAACAAAGCAAACAAAACATCCATTCAACCAAAAAAATTAAAAATTAATTAAGGCGTACCCAGTTTTTAGATCCATTTCTTCGACATTCTTTGAATTCAAAATTGTTGTGAAACACAAATTTGAATCTCCGGCTTCTGGCTCTCCATCGCTTGATAACAAATCTGAATCATATTTACATCTTCTACAATCTGACGATGAGATCGATGATTTAGTAGTTTAACCAATTTAGCTCCCAAATTTTGAAATTGATTTTAAATTTTGAATGAACAGACACTTCAACAAAGATAACCTCAAAAGTCATATCCCTTCATAAACTCTTCTTTTCCTGATTGATGAATAATCATATTGGTGTCTCTTGGCCAACAATCATCAAAGATAACTACTTTTCCTGCAAAACAATATACCTTTCCAAAGAATCAAGTGACTTTTCAAAATAATTACTTGTAATTTTGAGATAATAACATCATGATGGTTCTGTGATATATCTATTTAAACTTTTCAAGAAATCATATCATGATAACTTGATTTTTTTTCCAATAAACTTGAATGCAGACTCATTTAATACTGATGCAATACAAAAATTTAATCTAGTGTTCAAATTTTGCCATTTAAAAATTTTCAAAAATCAGATTATGAACTTTTTGAAAGACCATGCTCTGATACTAATTGTTAGGGATTGCGGAAAGGATCGTTAAGACAAAACAAACCCAAGAGGGGGGTGAATAGTGTTTTTGAGTATTTAACGAAAATCTAAACTTATGTTATAAACTATATGAATCAAACACCATAGAAACAAACACTGACATAGAATCAAACTCAGATGCAAAATAAACAGAAATAAAAATGCAAAAAAGGAAAGAACACAACGGGTTTTACACTGGTTCGGATTGCTCCTACGTCTAGACCCACGCAAAGCTGGATTGCGTAGAGTTTTATTACTATATCAAAATCCAATTACAACCCTCCTTGATTTCACGGCTACAAAGGATACCACTGTTTCAACACACACTTAATCAAGTTTTGCCCATCCTTGATTTCACGGCTACAAGGGATACCACTGATTCCGTCCTTCATTTAACGGCTATAAGGGATACCACTGATTCCTTTACTCGACCAAAAGCCCTATAACTCTTCATTAGTACTTGATTCAAAGAGTAGATAATGTAGAGAAAAGAAGTTTGATCAAAATGGAATTGAATTTGGTAGAGTATAAGTGTAGAAATCATAAAAATGATTGAGAATAATGGTTTAGAGAAAGAGAATGAAGGTAGAGAAGAAGAGGTGATTAAAAATTTGAATTCAAGCCTTTTTTATAGTGCGTGAAAGGTTGCAACATTTCTGGAGCGTTACAAATGGTTAAAAGACACTTCCTTTCAAATTTAAATTTATGACAGGTATATGTTGACATACCCTTTTTTATATGTCGAATACTTATCATTTTTATGTTTTTTAAAGTATTTTTTAAGTATTTAAATTCTGGAAATTCCTGAAACAGAACTAGTTACTAAAACATTATTTTTCAAGTATAAAAACTTAAGAAAATATTAATTAAACATATGATTAAAAACGTAATAAAATATGATATAGAAACCAAATATAATATAATTATAAACATATATATAGGAATTTATAAGAAATATTTATAAACTATATATAAAGAAAAGGTTATATGAAAACTTAGAGTTTAAATAATCAAATATAAACTTAGTAAAACATATTCAATAAAACTATAAAAATAAGAATACTTATGAATTAGGAAATATATTTGAAACCATAAGTTTGAAATTCTTGGAAGATTAAAAATTCTTTTTGAGAGAAGTTTGAAATCAATTTGAAAATAGTTCTGAATTTGAAAACAGATTATTTGGAAAACATAATTGGATCCTGGAGTGTTATTCGGAGTCTTACATAAACTAGACTCTATTACTATATTTATCTTGAACTCTTGAAATCTTGATTACTCATGTGTCTTGAATCTACTCTGAATTTTGAATCTCTAAAAGCTCTTAAACTCTAAAATTGTACATTCTTCAGTACTTAAGTCCTCTATACAAAACCTGCATATATATGTTTATACATTCTAGATAAAGATGTTAGTGTATATTTTATAATCAATGATATAATTGAAATAAGGCTGTTGTGATCAAAACTCCATTCTCTAACACCTTGTTGGGATCCTTTACCCATGTTCTATTTCTTCAATGTTAAACCAATTGGTTGGAATTGCTAGGGATGTGGTAGGTTATCCTAGGGATTAGAGGTCCATGCCCTCCTTCTAGCACCAAAATTTTAGTGTTATTTTTTGTTAACACTGGAATATGGAGAAATGGTTATGGACTTAGGGGAACCTATGGATTATTTTATTCCTACAAGCTTGAGATAATTCACCGTTTTTTAGATATTAAGGTCTTAAGCCCGAAGATTAGTTACTCTTCGTTCGAGAGGTGAGTATCACGCTTACGAGACTCAAGGATCAACGATTACCTTGGGATAAGGGTTTCAGGAACTCGACACAAATGGTAAACTAAATGACATACAAGGGTTATTTCGATAATTATGCTAAGGTAGGAGGCTTTGTCATGGATAAGTAACAAGGAATAATTAAAATTGGAGACAAGTGTTAAATTCCTCTTTTATTGATCATTCGATTGAGTACATATATGATTGTAAGTAAAATCCTGAAATTAATTTACAAATTAAGGTTTGCTCTATAAGAAATGGTTACAAGGTTTGAGAATGAGAAAAGTCTCCCAAAATGTGACCCCTGGGGTCTTATTTATAGAGGATTTGGACCACCCCTCTTATAGCAGTCATGTGGGAAGCTTGCTTCCACTCCGAGTCTTCTGGTATCGACATGCTTCAGGGTTTTCGGGTGGTTCTGCTTTTCTTTGGTGATGGTTTCCTGGTGTCGGTATCTCCCTGCTTTAGGGAAATAACTATTTTTGAGGCGAATCCCTGGAGTTGGCTTAATCTAGGGGCTCTTGGTGCCAACTTCGACACCGCTTCTTTCACTTCTCGGTGTTATGTTCATGTTTCTTCCTTTACGATTTTGATGCTACCTTTTGGTAACAGTTTTGATAACAAGCACGTTAGTATTGATAACACCTTGCTTGCACCCGAAATGGTTTCATGCTTTATCTTCGGTGCTGAATGGCATGCTTCTGGCTTTGAGTGTATAGTTCCATCCTTGTTGTCTTCGAACTCAAGTCCCTCTTGTCCGGTATCGATGCCAAACTAATTGTCTATTGAAATTTTATATCGACATCGTGCATTTGTTGATAGTTCTTCTTTGTATCGGTACCAAGCTTTTGCTCCTAATGTTGGTATCGATAGCATGTGAGCCAAACTTTAACCTTCTTGATTTCGATGTCAACTTAGCTTCTTAGTCTTTTGCATCCAATGTCGGCTCTTCCTAGTGTTCTGGTGCTAGTTTCATCTTGAAACCCCTTCACCTTTGGTTGGTTCCGGTATTGAAATCTAGCAGTAATAGATGGTCCCGGCCGGGTTGTCTCCTTTATTTTCTATGCCCTTACCTCCTTCGTAGGATGAGGGTGGTCTTCGGGCACTCCAGCTTATTTGATGCGGATTTCCTTCAATTCCACTTAATAGCATGCTCGTCATGCTACTTGGTCTCCTAGTACAACTCTGAATCTGCCTTCAATCGGAAACTTTTAGAGAAAGCGCCAAGGAGCTATGCATGCTCTAAATTCAGAAAGGGTTGGCTGGCCCTAAAAGGCACTGTATGTTGAGTTTGTGTCCATCAAAAAGAATGGGAGGATTCACACTCTCCTACAGTCCACCTTGCCCTATTCTACAGGCAATTCAACTAATCCAACTGGTTCAATAGTTGAGCCATTGAATCCGCGTATCCTGCCTTTACATTGATCTAAGTCTCTTTCTTTAAGCTTCATCTGATTACAGGCTCTTTTAAACAAGATGTTTACTGAACTCCCGCAGTCAACAAGGATTTTCCATTTTTTCGCTGGGCCAATGATAGCTGAATTTACTAATGGATCAATACTAGGAGTTTCCACCCTTTTAGACATTCTATTATGTAAGACGATATCGTCCTCCACTGTCCTTCTTTACTTCAACGAAACCACTTCTTTGGGAGTACTAGACTCTCCGACCTCCAAATGTTTCAGAGCAATTACATAATTCTACATAGTTTTCACACAATAACCTGCCGGATGTGGTCCACCGACAATGATATTGATAACAATATCTTTACCTTTATCTCTATTTTTAGGATGGGTGGCGGCTCGGGGAGCTGCCTGACCTTGTTCAGGAGCCAAAGCCCTCTGCCCATTTTCCCTCAGGACGACCTTGTATTTATCGATCTTTCCTTCTCTAAGTAAATTCTCAACAATATCTCTGGGATGACGACAGTCATTTTTCGTGGTTCCATTGATCTCATGAAACAAGAAAAAATTACCAGTCTGCATCTTTTTTCAGTCGACTTACGCGGAGGTGGCTTCTTATACTGTACCGTACTGCAGGTATCAAGATAAGTATTTTCCAACATGTCATGCAGTGGTGTATAGGTGTCAAAAGTATGGAACTGGGTTCTCTTCTTAGCATTCCCCTTTTGATTACGACCTCCTTAGTTGTTGTTTCTCCATTGGTTTCCATTTCGTTTATTGTGATTCCCAACATTTAATTCAACCATCCTAAAATTATCTTCGGACTACTTCACTACCATGTTACTCTGCATCCCTTCATTAACCGTGTCATCTGCTCACCTTTTTAGATTATTCCTCGCCTCTTCAATATGCAAGTTGCCTTCTTATAAAACACGTTAAGGCTTGAGTGAGGCTTCCCAGTCGAATACTTTCCGAACTCAGTCTCGAAATTAACATTGTCCACCAATGCCATTAACACTGACTCTGGATTGGGATTGGTAACCTCGGTAACGACTTTAATGAAATGGTCATGGTAACTTAGACTCGCCTAGAGCTAGAGTTATCCCTGAGAGTGACATCAATTTCTTGGACTTGGCAGCATGTAGACGGAATTGGTTTAGGAATTTTCTACCTAAATCTTCGAGATTTGGTACCGACTTTGGAGATAGCCTAGTAAACCATATAAGCACAACACCGTCGAGGTAGATAGGGTAAGGCTTACAGTTAATGGTGTCCGGGGTTGCCGCCGGATTCATGAACCAGGTGTACCTTACCAGGTGCTAGCTTAGATCGGTCTTGCCCGAGTAATAATTCACTTGAGGAAGGTTCAATCTTCTCGGGGATTCAGCTTTTAAAATATCATCCGTAAAGGGAGTATTACTTCCCTTCAACCCCAGTCTTTATTAGTTTATCTCTTACTATCATTTATAATCGCACCATTGCTGCAACCTCAGTATTGGTCACCACATGTTCTTACTCCGAACTCTCAGCCCATTGAACCCTTTATGTTCCTGTGTCACTCAACGTCACCTGGGCCACTGTCCGGACGGTACTTCTTAAACCCCTATTGTCCCGGTCGTCCGCGAGATGCAAGGGAGGAAGTGTTGGAGTGCAAGTGGCTCTGGAATTGTCCTGATTCCTTAGAGGAGGTGAGTTCCGGTTCGGCCCAGAGTTAGGCTCGATGTTTCTCGGATCGGCCATTGTCGATTCGATATTGCCAGCCCAACCGGCTTCTTTAGCTCAAGCTTGTCTGTACCAAATCAAAGCTCTTATATATTCTCTAGCCTGTTGTATGGGTGTCACTGTCTTGGCCTCTCCTTAGTCCTTCCAGATGGTGATGAGGTCTTGGTTGCTTGTCAATTCGTTTAGGAAGGTGTTCTTTGCCTCCTGAACTCCTCTCACTGCCTAGTTATCATGTCCATATCCAACCGCATTATGGCATTCTCATGCCTCTGGGTTTTGAGTGTTGAAGTCACCTCATTCAATTTGTTTAGCAATAGCATGAAGTCGTCAGGAGTAGCAAAAGCAATAGAAGGAGAATAATCCGATGGTGCAGTAGATGTGCACTACACCATATATGCTAATTAAGTTGTGTTTTTAGCCATATCTAAAGCTCTTAAACACGGCAAAAAGCCGTATCAAAAAACGACATCTTAAATTTTTAGATACGGCTACAAACCATATCTCACTTTGACCGTATCTAATTATATCTGTGTGTGCACACACACACACACATATATATATATATATATACATATATATATACACACATATGTGCATATATATATATATATATATTTATATATATATATAAACAGAAACTATGCACATATTTTTCATAACACAACATATATACCACAATTTATACACAAGAATAACACAATATATATATATATATATTACTCAAAGCATTACAAGATTTTTCATAGCACGAACACAATGTATAACATACAAACATATATATACAAAGGAATCCGTTAAAGATTTTCATAATAGTACGAACTAACAAAAAAAGGTAAAAAACATATGATCGGCCTGATATAACTCCAATCGAGGCCTGGAAGATTGAGCGTACGTGTTGATCATGCCGATGAAAACCATGTGTTTGCTGTAAATCGAAGCAGTGTGAGAATAAGCTAGCTCATGATTCTAATCATAAAGTTTTATATATAACAGCAAAAATATTTATATACGTACACAGTTTAAAACAAAAGCTGAAAAGGCCAACCTGATGATTGGCAGTAAAACTGAATCGTGATAGCCAGCCAGAGCTCCAGCAGCACAAAAGCACCAAAATCTACAGGAAAAAGAAGTAATTTTATGCCTGATTGCACACAAAATATCGTGTCTTTGTGTTCGTACTGATAATGGTGAAAGGCATATCGTGTCTTTGTATTCGTGTGTGCATATTTGTCAATTAAATGTATAACATGTTTATGTAATGCTACTGACATGATTTCATTCCCCAAAACAATTCCTTTGCTTTGAACTAGTTTATTTTTCATTCTCCAAAATCTCCGCAAACATGATTTTCACGTAATGACTCACTAATTTGCTCTAAAAGTATTAAACCACAAACTTATTATAATTCTCCTTGTCACTTGGCTGTAATGTAGATATAACATTGCTATAGCCTTTCCCTTTCTATTCTATCACCCTTATCTAATGTAGTGTATCCGAGATGAAGGGATGGAAAAAACCGAGATATTACCTGAAGTTTATATCAAAAATGCTCTAATTTTTCCTGCTAAGTACCATGACAAAAATCCCAATGCAACAGACCCTGCACAATTATGGTTTTACTGCATAGTATAACCTATATGGTTCAAAACACTAACAACTTCTCATATTACATGAAGGATTGTACCATGACAGAATTACCTGAATAGAAATGTTATTGAAATAGACATTGCCAACAAAATGACCATATTGATCGCTACCATAGATATTAACCTTGAGCCTCTTTCCTTCCATTAATTTTACCAATTCCTCCATCGACTCCTACCCATATGGCATTGCACTCTCAACTCATTACCCCATAGGTTCAACAAAAAGCCATCGAAAGCATAAGTAACAAGTAAAAGTGTTCTAATAAGCATGCATATATCATAGCATCATTACTACATGAATGGCAGTATCTCATTAAGCGTTGAACTAGAAACCTCTGTAAGTATGTTGAGATATGAACAAGTAACAAAATAAAAATCTAGAGTGACATTAAGAATACGAACAAGTTAAAAGAATGACCTGAATGTAACGATACAAATTAAGAATAAGTTGATCTTTTTCATGACTCATACCATTTTTGAAGTGTGTTACACCAAAGTCCACAATATGTACCCAAATTTGGCAAATCTTGCTTTGCGCTAGTAGATCATTGGCATCATTCACAATTACAGTGGCAAATCAAACTCCACTTTATAGCTAAATTAGGTAAAGCACGACTACTTATAATTATATCTGAGACTTTGATGAAGGTTGATTAGCACAATGGAATGATGCCAATGATCTAACCAGTGCGAAGCTCGAGACACAAAAATCGAATCATCATATTCGGAAACCCTAATTTGGGAACCCTAATCATCATCTAACTAGTGCAAAGCTGGAGACTGTAATCAGGGGACCCTAATCATCATCTAACTAGTGAAAAGCTGGAGAGGGTTGTTCATCTCTACCAGAGGAGGAGATTGTAGAGGAAGGTGGAGGCACGATTTGGTGACCGAAAACCCTAATTTGGGTTTGTTTTTTGTCACCATTAACGTCAAATAAAAGGAAAAGGGAGCAGCCAAAATTTGTATTTGGAGTGCCTAAAGGGGTGTACAATATGATATGCATTAGATTTGGCCAAAGGCCGTGTCAAATTAACTGATCCGGAGCGTCCTTGATGGACGGTCAGATTTAGGGTGTTTAGGGTGTTGCGGATCACAAAATGTAGTTTGATACGGACCTAAGCACTATCAAATATGATATGGCTATAACCTGTATTTTATCTCCGCAGCGTTGTGTGCCAAATTGGCTGTTATGGTGCAGTGGTGGTGGCGACGTCCTGGGCTTGGTTCGATACTGACCATGGAACTGGAGCTTAGGCAAGCTGGCTTGCTTCTTGTTGTGCATTGTTGGGTGAAGGCCTGGAGGAAGCTCTGATTTCATCGGCTCTTATTGACACCATTTTTGTTGAGATTGATGAAAATGCTGAAATTGTAAGAAATGTAGGGGAAATAGGATTTTCTCTCCGAACTTGGTGATTCAGAAAGTAGACTTAAAAATCCTTAACTACTAAGAAATATTCAGTTCTCAAGGAAAGCACCAAAGTGTTGATGCCAAAAAGTGGTATAAACACTCAAATAGATAATATGAATAGAAATAAACAAATAAAAATAAATGAAAAGAGGAAAATGCAATCACACACAAGTTTATAGTGGTTCGGCATTAACGAGCCTATGTCCACTTTATAATTTATTATAAAACTTGAAGAAACTGGGTACAATGGTAAATTATCTCTCAAAGCTCGAATACAAGGTAGTAATACAGAGTATATAAGAGAAAAAGGCCAAAAGTCCTTTTTGATGCTTTATAGTTTATTTATAAGTGGTGGCAGGGGATGATTTGGCCTATCCACGTGGCGTTCGATCCGAGAATATAGGAAGATAGTGGAAGTGGTTCGCTAGCCATTACAACACCATTTCAGGAAGACATTGGGGCAGGTCGATATTAGCTGGCTCGATCTTGGACACGTGTCAATAGATCCTATCTTGGCGCATGGTAGAGTGACCACTTTGGAGCTATATAATAGGTCTCCAAAAAATATCTCGACCTATGGAAGAGGTATTCTTGTAGTGGGGGTGTTTACTGAGGAAATATTCTTTCCCGGCTTGACATGTCTTGGGTCAACATGGTCGAGCTGGGGGTTCTTCGATCCATAGTTAACTCCAATTTCAAACCAAATTTGGTAGTACTATCTTCATCGAGCCGAGAGTTAGTCGAATTGGAGTTTCTAGAGACTCGCTTCATTGATCCAAAAGCAAGTCGAATCGAGAATTAATGTCATGAGCTTGCCTATCTTTGCTTTGCTAGTGTGTCGACATGCTTTTCACTCGAGTCTTGTGCTTCTCACTTCTCAGTCATGAATGCCCTAGTCTTTGACGGCCTTAGCAAATGGCAGGTCAGCAATTGAAGATTTAAATATTATATATATATGTGTTATAAAGTATATGTACCTAATAAACATAAGTTTTTGTATACAAATATATTGAATGTATTATATTTCTAAATACATGGAAACAACAGGTTCGATTGACTGAACAGGAAGATAAGAAATTGCAAAATACCCCGCGTTCAGTTGACCGAACATAATATTTCAGTCGACTAAAAACAACCAATTATACAATATTTATTCTCTGTTTGAAAATAGACATACTCAGTCGACTGAACAAACAATTTAATCGATTGTACTTGGAAATCAATAATCTCCAATAACATATTCAATCGACTAAATTATGCATTCAGTCGACTAATTATGAAATTCATTCAACTAGTTGCCCATTCAATTGACTGAATACCTCTTAAATTTGTTTATTTTCTTTCTGACTTGATTTACTACCAACTTAGTCGACTGAACCAAAAATTCAATTAACTGCTTTCGGAATCCTCATTTTATTATAAACATGTTTATTCATGATGAATACATGATCCCCTAAAAGGCACTCTTTCAACCCTTTCTATATGCTTTTTCGCTCTCACTAAAACGTGTGCTTTCTTACTCCCCACAAAAATATAAAACCGAATTGTTGACATGCATTTTAGTCAAAGCAGTCACACACGGAATTTATGGTAAGCAACACACTCAAGCATCGAGAACATTGTCAGAACAGGAAGCGATTTGGTTGAAGTCGCATCACAAAAAAAGAATGGCCCGAAAGTCCTAGCGGATGACCTCTTTTGGGCCCGAAAACATCAATTACAGAGCTCATCGCTGTAATTCTTGTATCCCTCTGAATTTTCTTCAAGTAGAGCTTTCGTTTGGCCAAAACGGACTTACGATTTGGAAGTTATGGACGTTTCCGTGAACGCGCGTAGAATCAAAAGCTTGGATTTTGGGAATTGGCTTGACCTCACGGTTCGGATCGGAAACGTCGGCTTGGTTCGGGACAAGGAGGACCCGACCCCACTCTTTGAAGCATCATGGCATCAGATGATTTTAACAGAGCTACAATTCAGTTCAGATCGGATGGAATGGAAGAATCTGAACCGCTCTGCATCAGTTACTCACAAGAGCACAAGGCCTTTGAGTAGAGGACTCCGTTCGGATCGGAGAACCGATCCGACCCCCTTCGACCTGCTACCACACTTCAAATTTGACCTATTCTCAAGGAGAAACTGCCTCCTACTCTCATGGATCACCTTCCACATGGCAGAGCACAGGCTGGAGAGGGCTTCTCCGCATATTCCACTACTTTTCGAGATGTTCTCTGGGCGTGCCACATGGCACCCGAACCGAACCCAGAAATCAGCTATAAATACCCCCACTACATGACATTTCGAAGGGACTCTTGGCACTTGCTCTTGATGGCATCCACCATTTATGCGAGATAAGAACTTCATGCCACTCAAACAAGATCAACACGAGGATTTCGTGTATAAATTCATTCTCCTTTCTCTACTTCTTCATAAAATACAAGGATGTTGTATGTGAACGAATCTTACGGATTGTAAGACAACATTGTATTTGCAATTTCTTAGGATTTAAGAAGATATAAAGTGGACGTAGGCTTGGTTTGAGCCAAACCACTATAAAAACCTCATGTGTCTCCATTTATTTATTTCTTTTCTGCATTTATTCTCTGTGATCTGTGATTGTGAGGACTTCACGCTGAATTTGGGTGTTAGTACCAGATTTCGATCTAACATTTTGGCGCGCCAGGTAGGGGGCACATGACATAACTTCAATTTTTAGCCAGAAAGGAAGCAGATTATTTGGCAATTGGATCAGTGGTCAAGCGAAAGATATCTCGTGTTGATGACAAAGGCACGAGAAACAAGGCTAGTCTGGAGGCTTCCTCTCATGGAGATCTATCAGCATACATGACTAGAGATGAAATGGACGGCGTTCTCACTGAATTGAGAACCCAGATGGCAACGCAAGACGATCTCCTCCGGAAGCAGCATGAGATGATGGACGAATTCTTCGCTCGGATGAATGGAAACCCGAGCAACAACACTCAATTCAATGGAAATAATGCAACGAACTCAACACCTGCAGGTGCACCGAACAGGATCAGGTCGGACCCGATCCGAACCGCAGGAGTTGGGGGCAATCTGCCTCCCAATGGAAATGTGCGGCAAGCATCGCTCAATGTTCTGGATGAGAATGCTAGAACCGCGAGGGACTCAGGATAGGTTCGGCCAAACTCCGCTCCAGTTCGGATAGACACCCAGCCGTCAACTTCAGCTCAACGGCAACAGGAAGTAGCTCGGAACAGAGAGCCAGGACCGGTTTGGTTCGGAACCTCCGACCCAATGACCACTGATCTGAACCAGATCACATTCCAAGCGCCCCATGTATTTCCAAACTCTTCTGGAATCAACGCTGGGGGCACCGGCTCTGACTTAGGCAACTTGTAATAACTCTTTGAAGGCGACTGACTCGCCAATCTCGTTGAACGCCTCTCAAGACGCACTTATCAGAGTGACATGGATGATGTCAATCACAATCCATTCACACAGGAAATCAGAAATTCTCGTAATCCCCTAGATTTCAAACTTCCACAATTGGAGCCCTACAACGGCAGGACAGACCCTACCGTGCACCAGATGCGCTATAAACGATATACGGAAGTTCAATCGACGTCGGAAAACGTCATGGAAAAATGTTTCCCCCTCTTTTTGACCGATATTACTGTTATGTGGATTCGGCAGCTGGAAACTGAATCGATCAATAGCTAGAACATGTTGGCCTCCCGATTTATCGAGCAATTTCAGATCCACATCGCATGACCCAAAAACGTAATGTCGCTCACTACAATCAAGAAGATGCCTAGAGAAGCTCTGCGCTCATTTCTGGAAAGATTCAACATTGCAGCATCATCAGTTGATCGACCTGAAACATCTATGGTATTGATGGCAGCAGTATCCGGTGTCTTGGTTAACTCAAAATTCAAAAAATCTTTGTATCGAGACCCACCGCGAAACCTCGGCGAATTCTACCTTGAAGCAGACAGATTTCTACGGGAAGAAGATGCAACCTCCGAGAAGAAAATTCTCGATGTCAACGTGTTTAAAGACGGAGAACCGTCTGATTATGGAAAAGGCAAGGGAAAAGCCACTGTCAAGAAGGACCGCAACACTCAGCCCCGGAGAGGGCCCAGATATGAAAAGTACACCGAACTCAATTCAACGCTAACTAACATCTACATGGACACGAACGGTGCTATCCCCTACCCAAAGCCTCCCAGGAGGGAGCCATCACAAAGAGAACGTGATTCTGGAAAACACTGCATATTCCATGATATGGACGGTCATAAAACAAATGACTGCTGACATCTGCGCGATTTGATTGAGGAACGGGTTAGACGTGGAGAGCTACCCGAGTATGTGAAATAACCAACAGTGCCTGCATCCGCGCTACCACCACCTGCTCCCCGGAGAGGGAATGAACCTGGATCGAGCTCTCGTGGGATCATCATCAACTGATCTGGATGAGATCAGCCTGGATTTCCTGCATTTCTTAGGATTTAAGATATGTGTTTTTGCTTTCTTTAGGTTTTCCGATTGGCTAAATCGGAGTACACACGTACGAGGTTAGGATTTAGCCCCAAAGTGTGCTTTGCGCTCGATGACAAACCAATCAGGATTTGCTTTGGTTTTGTACTTTGAATTGAATAAGGAAGGACTTTCCAAGCATGGATTATGTTTTTCAAATTTAAGTATCTTGTCAGGTTGTGGCAGGATTTTCAATCTCAATTAAAGTATGTCTTATACTTATCTCAAAACTCTAGGTATGGATTATGCCTAGGGACAAACTATCTTGTCAGGTTTTGGCAAGTACATTTCTATCTCGGTATGGGTATGGATTGTGCTCAGTTGGATTCTTAAGTATGGATTATACTCTGGAATGACTTATTGTCTTGTCAGGATCTGGCAAAGGAACTCAACAAAACTCGAGTATGGCTTATGCTCAGTTTGAACTTCCTGGTATGGCTTATGCCTGGAAGGTCAGGTCCCTCGCTAGATCTTGGCAGGATGATTCGAACGTTCTTCGAGTATGGTTTATGCTCAACAGGATGCCCAAGCATGGTTTATGCTTGAAAAGGTTAAGCCAAGCTGTTAGGATTTGACCCATCTATTTGCCTTCCTTTCTTTGCAGGTATTGTTTATACTTGCAGCTAGCAGGCCTGGCGTGGCCTTAGATTATCCAGAACACATCTTACTTCAACCAGCAAGATATGTTCTAGGGGGCAAAAATGTTGACATGCTTTTTAGTCAAAGCAGTCACACATGGAATTTCTGGTTAGCAACACACTCAAGCGTTGAGAACATCGTTAGAAGACAGGAAGCGATTTGGTTGAAGTCGCATCACAAATAAAGAATGGCTCCAAAGTCCTAGCAGATGACCACTTTTGGGCTCGAAAACATCAATTATAGATCTTTTCTCTATAACTCTTGTAGCCCTTTGAATTAGCTTCAAGTAGAGCTTTCGTTTGGCCAAAAAAGACTTACGTTTAGAAGTTATGCCTGTTTCCGTGAATGCGCGCAGAATTGGAAGCTTGGATTTTGGGAATTAGCTTGACCTCACGGTTTGGATCGAAAACGTCAGCTCGGTTCGGAACAAGGAGGACCCGACCCCACTCTTTGACGCATCATGACATCATATGATTTTAACAGAGCTCCAATTCAGTTCGGATTAGATGGAATGGAAGAATCCGAACCGCTCTGCATCGTTTGCTCACAAGAGCACAAGGCCTTCGAGTTGAGGACTCCGGTTCGGATCGGAGAACCGATCTGATCCCCTTCAACCTGCTACCACACTTCAAATTTGACCTATTCTCAAAGAGCAACCGCCTCCTACTCTCATGGATCACCTTCCACATGGCAAAGCACGGGCTGGAGAGGGCTTCTCCGCATTTTCCACTACTTTTCGAGATTTTCTCTGGGTGTGCCATGTGGCACCCGAACCGAATCCAGAAATAAGCTATAAATACCCCCACTACATGACATTTTGAAGGGACTTTTGGCACTTGTTCTTGACGGCATCCACCATTGCTGCGAGATAAGAACTTCATGCCACTCAAACAAGATCAACACGAGGATTTCGTGTATAAATTCATTCTCCTTTCCCTACTTCTTCATAAAATGTAAGGATGTTGTATGTGAATGAATCTTACGAATTGTAAGACAACATTGTATTTGTAATTTCTTAGGATTTAAGAAGATATAAAGTGTAACACCCCACCTCCGCGAGGGTCACTCACAAAGGGAATGCACTAGCTTTGGTGGAGTATTATCTAGGTAAACATGCACAGAAATATTACAAGACAGAACATATAAAACAGCGGAAGAAAACATGATTTCATTGCTTTATATAAGTAGTGAGGTCTAAAAAACCTTTTACATCAAAGTTCCATTAAATTACTTACAAAGCAACCTGTCTTGCAATAATAAAGAAGCATAAAACCATAGTCATAAATTATTCCTCAAGTAAAATAGTAAAATAGCCATAGCCAAGAAAAGTCCAAGCCATAGATGATGATCTTGAAGCAGAAAATCTGCACTAAGTAGCAACATTTCCTCCCTGTAAACCTGGGGGGTGGGGGGGAACGGAAGAAAAAGAGGCGAAACAAAACGGGGTCAGTCATAAAGACTGGTAAGTCCTAGCTACTTTCAGCCTAAAAACAGGTAAAGGTAACATGACATGTATAAACTGAAAGTGAACATAAACATGATGACAAGGTAAACAAATCAAACTAAGATAACAAGGTAAACTCAAGTAACAAGATAACCAAGGTAACAGGATAACCAAGGTAACAAGATAACAAGATAAACTCGGAATAGCATCGCATGTCTAACGTCCTCTGCACCAACCGTACTAGCATCCTAACTCGTATCATCCCTTCCATGTATATGTATAGTCCCTTGCCGTATATCGTACGGGTTCCATCACGTTATTCTGTACCACTACAACGTAGTGTCACCATCCCTTGAAATCGCTCGGACTGCCATAATTGTTCTGGCCAGATTCCCTTATCATGAATTATCGCGTGTTCAACTAGGATTTACGCCACCTAGGACCACTAGGGATTATGCTACCTATTGGACGTTTTCTAGATTCGATCAGGGTTTATGCCACCTAGGACCACTAGGGATTATGCTACCTATCGAACAACGCCCTTTTTCCACGTAACGATATAATCGATCGGCTCCCTACAAGTCCTAGCTTGTCGTGTGTCGGTGTCATACGGCTCAATCACGAATGTAGCTACTCTGTGCTAGGTCCACCCTAGGGTGTATAAAGCCCTAGGGTGTCAATCACTGACACCATTCCAAGCACGCACGGTTTACACTACTGGTGCCCACGCCTGCTTTTTCAACTCCGGACTACGTGCACGACCATAGTCCGCCTGAACCTACAATGGCGCACCAAACTCAGCCATCGTTTTGGTCGCTTACAATCAGCCCAGTAATCGTGCCCCACCCTAGCCTAGTCCCTAGGGTATCGTGATACATCCAAGAGGGTTACTGCTGAAAAGGACCACATAACTAGGGTTTCCGTCCAGTAAGTTAAGTGTTGTCATTCAAGACTTAACCCCTATCAGTCTAGCATGTCAAGTTGGTTAAGTGTGGTCATTCAAGTTCGTGACTTAACCCGTCTACATGTCATGTCAAGTTGGCTAAGTGTTGTCATTCAAGTTCATGACTTAGCCCTACGAATCACGTGTCAAGTTGGTTAAGCGTATTCCAGCGGTTCATGGCTTAACCCTATCCAAATCATCGTGTCAAATTGGTTAAGTATATTTAAGCTTAACCCCACCAAATTACCGTGTTAGATTGGTTAAGTATATTCAAGCTTAACCCCATCAAATTACCATGTTAGATTGGTTAAGTATATTCAAGCTTAACCCCATCAAATTACCGTGTTAGATTGGTTAAGTATATTTAAGCTTAACCCCATCAAATTACCGTGTTAGATTGGTTAAGTATATTTAAGCTTAACCCCATCAAATTACCGTGTTAGATTGGTTAAGTATATTCAAGCTTAATCCCATCAAATTACCGTGTTAGATTGGTTAAGTATATTTAAGCTTAACCCCATCAAATTACCGTGTTAGATTGGTTAAGTATATTCAAGCGATTCGTGACTTAACCCCATCAAATTATCATGTTAGATTGGTTTAGTATATTCAAGCGATTAATGACTTAACCCCATCAAATTATCAAGTTAGATTGGTTAAGTATATTCAAGCGATTCATGACTTAACCCCATCAAATTATCATGTTAGATTGGTTAAGTATATTCAAGCGATTCATGACTTAACCCCATCAAATTATCATGTTAGATTGGTTAAGTATATTCAAGCGATTCATGACTTAACCCCATCCACTAGTCAAATTATAACGGTTAAGGGTTACCCTTGTGAGTTTGCTTAACCTTACCATGCATCGCGTTATACTAGTCGGGTGTTATCGATCCATTCAGGTTAAACTAACCCATCCTCTAATCGTGTTATATGGTTAAGTGTCATCAAGAAATCAAGTCCGGTTTTACTTAACCCACCCATCCACGTCATATTGGTTAAGTGCCATTAGTCTAATCAAGTTACTTAACCCACCCGTCCATGTCATATTGGTTAAGTGTCATTAATCTAATCAGGTTACTTAACCCACCCGTCCATGTCATATTGGTTAAGTGTCATTAGTCTAATCAGGTTACTTAACCCACCCGTCCATGTCATATTCATTTATTATTTATTAATGCATCAACCTCTCACATTGGACTTGTTTGCGGTCACTTGATATGCCGGGCGGTTCCGGGCAGAATTACACCACAAACCCATTCCAACCTCGGGTTCAAGCATTACCACAATCTAATCTTTGCCTACGACCTCTCACATTAGACTATTATTGTTGTGGTCACTGGATATGCCGGGCGGTTCCGGGCAGAATTACACCACAACTCAAGTCTAACCTCGTGTCGAAGGCATCCGCTAGATTGTTAATTACATATGTTTCATCTAAGTCAAGATCCCCACTTTACATATTACTAATCATATTCCCAAGTTCCACATTACATGCCCATGAAAATATGAATGTACCCAATTCTAGCCACTTTACATATGTCCAATTCTCGCCTATTTGCATGTATGCCAAGTTTATGACATCCCAACCCTATCAAGTTCTAGCCAAAGTTACATGTTGTCAAGTTCATGCCCAAATAAACCAAAATCATGGTTCATGTTTCCAATTCTACTTATGCCTAGTTAACGTAAGCCCAACCCCTTGAGTTAACTTGCATAGTCTCAAAACCCGTGATTTAATTCATATGTCAACTCATGTATGCCCAAACTTGCAAATAATATTGGCAATACCCCAAATTTTTTCCTTGTTCATGTTATGCAAAAATTCGACCACCCACACCCATACCCAAATAGGTGAAATCCCAATATTTCCCCCGTATACAAATCGCACGTAAATTGTAGTTTAGGCCTAGGTCCGAAATCGACCAAGGTTCATCAAAAGAAAATAAATAGGGGAAGGTAGAAACTTTGCATAAAACAAGATCCGAGAGAAAATCATCATTACATGCATGACAAGGATATGAAAGAGTGATTTGCAACATGCATAGGTCCAAATTAATGTCATAGCAACATCCCCAAAGGTCAAGATCCAAAATGAACAAGAATGAGCATGGATCGATTATCATGCATAGATTCAATTTCAACTTTATCACATGTCATATTCAAGTTATCGTTTCAATCTAAAAGCATCTAGAACTTACAAATCGTGGCTAGTGAATTAGGAGCAAGAATCGTCATAGAATCGTTGTAGCGACGTTGATCTACTCTCTTGATTTGATGTAGAAAGCTTGCTCTTTTGTCATGGATCTAGTTTGAATGCTCAAGCCTTTGAAGTTGGAGATGGAGGCCATGATCAAGAGAGATTTTGGCAGCACTTTGTTGCTAGAATGATTTTTAGTGATTTAGGTTAGGTCTTAGGGTGTTTTTATAGAAGTTAGAACTAGTTTAGGCCATAGGATTAACCCTAGTTTAGATCTGAACCATCAAATCCCGTCACAGGCCAACTGAACAGACCCAAAGGAGCAAACAGGTGCACCAGGTAAATATGGCCGACCAGGGAGGTCGACACCCAGGTCGACTGGGCAGTCGACCTGGTCCCTGGGGGGGTCGACTACCCAGTCGACTCCCCAGTTGACCTGGGGCAGGGCGGGAAATTTTCCCGCCCAGTCTGTTTGGAGCTGAATTTGAATTTCGGGCTGAATTTTTGAATTTTCTGAAATCTTCTATGGGCCATAACTCGGTCATACGGACTCCGATTTACGAAATTTCAGACTCGTTTCCAACCAGAATTCCGAGACGAACGCAACGGCGTAACCCGTTTCGCTTGATTCTTAATTTATAATTTAATTCTACCCTGATTTCTTGTTTTAACATGTTATAAAATTCGGGTTGTTACATTCTCCCCACCTTAAAGGATTTCGTCCCCGAAATCTTTAAGTTAGGAAGAACGTATCCTACCATCCATCATCCATCTACTCAAAACATCATCCACAAGCAACCATTGTCCTTAAAAGATTTCTAATGCCATATGAACATATGCAGAAAGTGTGTGTATATGTTCCTTATCTAATGCAAATGATCAGTCCTGATTGATCTTCTAAATGCAAAATATGTTTAGTGCCATGAATCCATATGTATGCGAATAGTCCTAGTCACATAATCACTATATGTGTGCACAACCATTCATCCATATGCAATATTCAAATGATAATACATTCAATTTCATCCATAAACAAGTATAAACACTCATGCATATGCAACATGAAAATGTGTCTGAGCCGATCTAGTGCCTAATGTGTATTCATGCATCCACGAGCAACCACTTGCGACCACTTGCAACCATTTCGCAAACATCAATCATAACATGTTTCAAATACATGTTTGCATCCATAGGGTTCTACCTAAGGTCCTCAAGATAGGATCGAGAAGATAAGCAAGATAAACTCCTTTTCGGATTACAAGAAATCCCTTTCTAAACCCAACCCATATCCTATAAAGCCCAAAAGGTTTAGTCAACCTAACGGACACCTTCAAACCCTGACAGGTATTATTAACCGATGAATCATACCCCCTATGGAGTTTGCAACAGAAATAAGATCGAGAATAGGACCGAGAGGATATGCATAAAGGATAGCATGCAGGTAAGCTCTATAGGAAAACAGGGATCAAGAATATACTCTTAAAAAAAGAGATATGATGCGCGTATCTTTTCTTCAATCTTCTAAGTCGCATTTCCTTGAGCTTAATTCCATTGTGCTTTGACCATCTTTAACCTCATGATTTCGTGGCCTCTTAACTCCTATTTCCAAATATGAGCTGGGACTCACTTCATTGTCGCCTCTCGTTCCACTTTTACTTATTCTCCCTCTAGTATACTAGGCTCAACCATATCCGTGTACTCTTGGTTTTCATGCAAGCTCTCCAAAATTCACTAGTGAACTCTGGATCTTGTTTACTCACTATACGGCATTCCACGCAGAAGAACTATCTCTTGGAAACAAACAGATGCCAGCCATGTTACCAAGTGTACTTACTAGAGTGATTTCCATATCTCATGCACAAGCGAAATGAACCATCCGCCTTAGTGGCGAACTCTATTCGAACGGATTACCAACAAATGCATCAAGAGATTCTAGGTAACCAATCATGATAGAACCCTAAAGGTTACACGAGACTTCGAGGGTATTACCGAGGCAAGTCAAGAGTCTAACTATCCTCCTTTCAGAACCGAGAATGGCACCCTTACTGGATAACCACTCCATTCCTAGAATCAACCCATAGCTCAAAAACATAAGCATTATTCCCAAAAGTCATAGATGTCCTCAAATCCAAACAAGTCATGAATAAATGGGACGATCCCCCAACAGGATTTGAGACAAAAACGGGACCCTCTATTGTGCTAGTACTAAGGTGCAGGGACCCAACTATCGAAGCAGGATTTAAAAAGGATGCGATGTACAAAAAAAAGTCCTAACGGGATGATAGAAAGGAAAAGCTAAACTTTTACTAGAAACGTTACCACCCCTCTTAGGCACGCTAGTAGTGAGAGCATACAATTGCCCTCTCGATGATCTTGTCCTCATCTCATAATACTTGACTATCTTTCCCTTTTTACCCTACTAGAGATACTCTCTCTTGTCATGGGTTTTATCATTCACTTTTTTTCCTTCTTTGTGAATTAAGCCATACCAACAAGTTGCTTGTCCTTAAGCTTGTATCCTTTATCCTTGTTCTTACTATCCTTTCTTATAACGCGGTAACAAGCCTCTCGAGAACTGCCTCCATCGTACTGAAAACACTAACGTAGTTAGAAAAGGATTAGTCGCAGTTCGAACCACTGTGACTATAGGTGGAGGAAAGAAAGGAAAAGAGATTCAATCAAGGAAACAAAGGATAATGCTAATGGCCTTTGGGGAATAGCCTTTTAAAAATAAAACTTTCCTTGAAAAATGCTTCTTTGTAAACGGTTTTCAAATAGTTTTCAGAAGGTTTTAAAACTTTTGCCCAGTCTGGTAACCTTCTACTCTGATACCAAATGTAACACCCCACCTCCGCTAGGGTCACTCACAAAGGGAATGCACTAGCTTTGGTGGAGTATTATCTAGGTAAACATGCACAGAAATATTACAAGACAGAACATATAAAACAGCGGAAGAAAACATGATTTCATTACTTTATATAAGTAGTGAGGTCTAAAAAAAACCTTTACATCAAAGTGCCATTAAATTACTTACAAAGCAACCTGTCTTGCAATAATAAAGAAGCATAAAACCATAGTCGTAAATTATTCCCCAAGTAAAACAGTAAAATAGCCATAGCCAATAAAAGTCCAAGCCATAGATGATGATCTTGAAGAAGAAAATCCGCACTAAGTAGCAACATTTCCTCCCTGTAAACCTAGGGAGGGGGGAAACGAAAGAAAAAGAGGCGAAACAAAACGGGGTCAGTCATAAAGACTGGTAAATCCTAGCTACTTTCATCCTAAAAACAGGTAAAGGTAACATGACATGTATAAACTAAAAGTGAACATAAACATGCTGACAAGGTAAACAGATCAAACTAAGATAACAAGGTAAACTCAAGTAACAAGATAACCAAGGTAATAGGATAACCAAGGTAACAAGATAACAAGATAAACTCGGAATAGCATCGCATGTCTAACGTCCTCTGCACCAACCGTACTAGCATCCTAACTCGTATCATCCCTTCCATGTATATGTATAGTCCCTTGCCGTATATCGTACGGGTTCCATTACATTATTCTGTACCACTACAACGTAGTGTCACCATCCCTTGAAATCGCTTGGACTGCCATCCTTGTTCTGGTCAGATTCCCTTATCATGAATTATCGTGTGTTCAACTAGGATTTACGCCACCTAGGACCACTAGGGATTATGCTACCTATTGGACGTTTTCTAGATTCGATCAGGGTTTATGCCACCTAGGACCACTAGGGATTATGCTACCTATCGAACAATGCCCTTTTTCCACGTAACGATCTAATCGATCGTCTCCCTACAAGTCCTAGCTCGTCGTGTGTCGGTGTCATACGGCCCAATCACGAATGTAGCTACTCTGTGCTAGGTCCACCCTAGGGTGTATAAAGCCCTAGGGTGTCAACCACTGACACCATTCCAAGCACGCACAGTGTACACTATTGGTGCCCACGCCTGCTTTTTCAACTCCGGACTACGTGCACGACCATAGTCCGCCTGAACCTACAATGGCGCACCAAACTCAGCCATCGTTTTGGTCGCTTACAATCAGCTCAGTAATCGTGCCCCACCCTAGCCTAGTCCCTAGGGTATCGTGATACATCCAAGAGGGTTACTGCTGAAAAGGACCGCGTAACTAGGGTTTCCGTCCAGTAGGTTAAGTGTTGTCATTCAAGACTTAACCCCTATCAGTCTAGCATGTCAAGTTGGTTAAGTGTGGTCATTCAAGTTCGTGACTTAACCCGTCTACATGTCATGTCAAGTTGGCTAAGTGTTGTCATTCAAGTTCATGACTTAGCCCTACGAATCACGTGTCAAGTTGGTGAAGCGTATTCCAGCGGTTCATGGCTTAACCCTATCCAAATCATCGTGCCAAATTGGTTAAGTATATTTAAGCTTAACCCCATCAAATTACCGTATTAGATTGGTTAAGTATATTCAAGCTTAACCACATCAAATTACCGTGTTAGATTGGTTAAGTATATTCAAGCTTAACCCCATCAAATTACCGTATTAGATTGGTTAAGTATATTTAAGCTTAACCCCATCAAATTACCGTGTTAGATTGGTTAAGTATATTCAAGCGATTCATGACTTAACCCTATCAAATTATCATGTTAGGTTGGTTAAGTATATTCAAGCGATTCATGACTTAACCCCATCAAATTATCATGTTAGATTGGTTAAGTATATTCAAGCGATTCATGACTTAACCCCATCAAATTATCATGTTAGATTGGTTAAGTATATTCAAGCGATTCATGACTTAACCCCATCAAATTATCATGTTAGATTGGTTAAGTATATTCAAGCGATTCATGACTTAACCCCATCAAATTGTCATGTTAGATTGGTTAAGTATATTCAAGTGATTCATGACTTAACCCCATCCACTAGTCAAATTATAACGGTTAAGGGTTACCCTTGTGAGTTTGCTTAACCTTACCATGCATCGCGTTATACTAGTCGGGTGTTATCGATCCATTCAGGTTAAACTAACCCATCCTCTAATCGTGTTATATGGTTAAGTGTCATCAAGAAATCAAGTCCGGTTTTACTTAACCCACCCATCCACGTCATATTGGTTAAGTGTCATTAGTCTAATCAAGTTACTTAACCCACCCGTCCATGTCTTATTGGTTAAGTTTCAATAGTCTAATCAAGTTACTTAACCCACCCGTCCATGTCATATTGGTTAAGTGTCATTAGTCTAATCAGGTTACTTAACCCACCCGTTCATGTCATATTGGTTAAGTGTCATTAGTCTAATTAGGTTACTTAACCCACCCGTCCATGTCATATTCATTTATTATTTATTAATGCATCAACCTCTCACATTGGACTTGTTTGCGGTCACTAGATATGCCGGGCGGTTCCGGGCAGAATTACACCGCAAACCCATTCCAACCTCGGGTTCAAGCATTACCACAATCTAATCTTTGCCTACGACCTCTAACATTAGACTATTATTGTTGTGGTCACTGGATATGTCGGGCGGTTCTGGGCAGAATTACACCACAACTCAAGTCTAACCTCGTGTCGATGGCATCCGTTAGATTGTTAATTACATATGTTTCATCTAAGTCAAGATCCCCACTTTACATATTACTAAGCATATTCCCAAGTTCCACATTACATGCCCATGAAAATATGTACCCAATTCTAGCCACTTTACATATGTCAAATTCTCGCCTATTTGCATGTATGCCAAGTTTATGACATCCCAACCCTATCAAGTTCTAGCCAAAGTTACATGTTGTCAAGTTAATGCCCAAATAAACCCAAATCATGGTTCATGTTTCCAATTCTACTTATGCCTAGTTAACGTAAGCCCAACCCCTTGATTTAACTTGCATAGTCTCAAAACCCGTGATTTAATTCATATGTCAACTCATGTATGCCCAAACTTGCAAATAATATTGGCAATACCCCAATTTTTTTCCTTGTTCATGTTATGCACAAATTCGACCACCCACACCCATACCCAAATAGGTGAAATCCCAATATTTCCCCCATATACAAATCGCACGTAAATCGTAGTTTAGGCCTAGGTCCGAAATCGACCAAGGTTCATCAAAAGAAAATAAATAGGGGAAGGTAGAAACTTTGCATAAAACAAGATCCGAGAGAAAATCATCATTACATGCATGACAAGGATATGAAAGAGTGATTTGCAACATGCATAGGTCCAAATTAATGTCATAGCAACATCCCCAAAGGTCAAGATCCAAAATGAACAAGAATGAGCATGGATCGATTATCATGCATAGATTCAATTTCAACTTTATCACATGTCATATTCAAGTTATCGTTTCAATCTAAAAGCATCTAGAACTTACAAATCGTGGCTAGTGAATTAGGAGCAAGAATCGTCATAGAATCGTTGTAGCGACGTTGATCTACTCTCTTGATTTGATGTAGAAAGCTTGCTCCTTTGTCATGGATCTAGTTTGAATGCTCAAGCCTTTGAAGTTGGAGATGGAGGCCATGATCAAAAGAGATTTTGGCAGCACTTTGTTGCTAGAATGATTTTTAGTGATTTAGGTTAGGTCTTAGGGTGGTTTTATAGAAGTTAGGACTAGTTTAGGCCATAGGATTAACCCTAGTTTAGATCTGAACCATCAAATCCCGTCACAGGCCAACTGAATAGACCCAAAGGAGCAAACAGGTGCACCAGGTAAATATGGCCGACCAGGGAGGTCGACACCCAGGTTGACTGGGCAGTCGACCTGGTCCCTGGGGGGGTCGACTACCCAGTCGACTCCCCAGTCGACCTGGGGCAGGGCGGGAAATTTTCCCGCCCAGTCTGTTTGGAGCTGAATTTGAATTTCGAGGTGAATTTTTGAATTTTCTGAAATCTTCTATGGGCCATAACTCGGTCATACGGACTTCGATTTACGAAATTTCAGACTCGTTTCCAACCAGAATTCTGAGACGAACGCAACGGCGCAACCCGTTTCGCATGATTCTTAATTTATAATTTAATTCTTCCCTGATTTCTTGTTTTAACATGTTATAAAATTCGGGTTGTTACATAAAGTGGACGTAGGCTTGGTTTGAGCCAAACCACTATAAAAACCTCGTGTGTCTCCATTTATTTATTTATTTATTTATTTATTTCTTTTCTGCATTTATTCTCTGTGATATGTGATTGTAAGGACTTCACACTGAATTTGGGTGTTAGTACCAGATTTCGATCTAACACCTATATAAATAACAAAATCTTAAATAATGTCTTTCAAATGATCTCGACCTTCCTCTCAAGTTATGGGACATTCTACAACTCTAACTAGGGATTGGCTTCATGATGAAATTGTTATACAAGTACAATAGCATGCAGAGTACTCAGATCTTTGAAGGATCTTTTACCAAATTTGTTGGTTTCGATAGTCATATAGTCAAGAAGATATGTGAAGTCAACCATGTTACCTCTCTTTTAAATTTCGTAGCAAATAATGTCGAAGTCTACCCACTTTTTTAAAACTATTTTGTGCTAATTTAAATGTAAATCATATGGATCATCATAATAAAGATGACTGCATTCGTACATTAGTATTTGGTGCTAAGATTTACCTCCCTTTATAATGACGTAGCCCCATTGGAAGGTACGAATTAAGGAGATGTTGAAGTTAATATATACGAAAGGGATGAAAAAGTCATAGTTTTTGATGACTTAGTTGAACTTAAGGCAAAGTTGTTATGACCAGAAGCACGAATAATGTAGGGGCACTTGCATACTCATTACAGCATAGAACCATTAGCTATGAGAAGAAATATGACCATGACTATAAAGCCTTACATGCTATATGGGGTCAACAAAATATAAATTGTTAAAATCATCTTGAATGAGTTCTTACTATTTAGCCAAGGACAAATAAAAACAATTCATTATGACACCTATATTATGTGTATTCTACAAAACTTAAAAATGCAAAATCCAAACTCCGAGTGCGCTACTGTTGGCTTTCTAAATGCCAAAACTTCTATTCTTATGGGATTCCCATGGTAGAAAGTCATAATATTATCTCTTTCGAAAAATGGAAGATAACTAAAGAATTCGGTTTGGCACAACCTTTCATGCCTATCTTTGCCTCAACCTTGCATGCTCCTCTACCTCCTTAAACTGTTCAATATGAAGATGAAATTGAACAATTGGCATAGTGAAGCTCGGCAATCTTATGCCATTTTATCCAGCAATTAGAGAAAATTGAATCATTGCTTGATGAGAGTAGAGTAACAATTACAAAAATTGACAACAAACTGGACTGTATCAAAGGACCTAAACAAAATTTGGGACAAAATATCTTGCTTCTCTTCCACTTCTGCTTATACACCTTTAAGCAACCCTCCCAGCATCCAACATTGTCCACTTTTGGGAATGATGAAGAAGAGGAGTCCGGTAGTCTTGAAGGATCAAGTAAAATTCATCACGATTGAAGTTAATGATATTTAGCTCTTGCTTTCTTTCTAGATAAAACATTTATGGTCGTATGCGGGATTTATATTACTATTATGGTATTTTCCATCAGTTTGTGTTGAATTTGTAATGTTAGAACATACTGAATTTTACATTTTACGTGGTTTATGACATGTTATTTGTTAGACCAAAAAATTGGTACTAACACCCAAATGCAGATCACATATCATAGAATACAGAAAATAGTAAAATCAGAGGGAACACACGAGGTTTTATAGTGGTTCAGCTGTAGATACAACCTACGTCCACTTTATAATCTTATTGTTATACTGACAGATTACAAGAATCGGTTACATGTAGACACATAATCTGTGTGTTTAATTGAGATTACAAGAGTAGAATTTAGATGTAAGAAGGTGCAAAATCCTTGCACTCAGCAATGGTGGAAGCCGTAGAGATGTAGGAGAGAGGCCTTAGCCAAAAGTCCTTTCAAAATTCCATGTGGTGGTGTATTTATAGCTGTAGGAGAGCTTCTGGGAGGACCGGTTCGTGACAGGGCATATGGCAGCCGATCTGGGAAAGTAGGAGCAGGAGTAGCCTTGAGAACAGGTCAAGATCAGCGCTTGTATCAGCAGGTTCAGTGATCGGTTTGTGGTCATGGGGTCAGGTCGTGATGAAGCCTTTACGAACCGAGGTCTGGTCTCGAGCTGGAGTGATGAAGCTTGTGTCCACTGCCGGGTCATGGATGAGGGTCGTGGTCCACCTGAGCTCCACGAGCCAGAGTTGGCTTCACAAGACGGGGGTGCGTCACGTGTCGAGGAGGGTGCTTCACGAGTTGAAGAGGAACCACGAGCCGAGGAGGGGCGAGCCCAAGGGAGGTCCCACGAGCCAGTCTAGGAGGAGTCATGTTGAGGGCGAATCGAGGCCAAGCTCACGAACCGGAGTTGCTCTTCTACGCGCGTTCACGGAAATGAGTATAACTTTCAAATCGTAAGTCCGATTGAGCCAAATGAAAGCGCTACCTGAAGCTAATTCAGAGGGCTACAAGAATTATGGAACGAAGCTCCGTAATTGCTGTTTTCGGGCCCAAAAGAGGTCGTCCGATAGGAGTTTCGGGCCATTTTACGTTGATGATTTGATTTCGACCAAATCGCTTTATGTCTACTGACGTTGTTTCCACCGCTTGAGTGTGTTATCATTCAGGAATTCCATGTGTGACAGCTTTGACCAAAAAGTGTGTCAACAAGTTTTCCCCCCAGAATATATCTTGTTGGTTGAAGGAAGATGTGTTCTGGATAATCTGTGAAATCGATAACCGTACCTGCAAAAAGATAAGACAAACAATGCAAAAATGGTTCCGAGACGGCCTCACCGGAGTAAGACGACCAAGGAAGTGCTACGGGGTTCCAAGACAGCCTTACCGAAGTAAAACGACCAAGGAAAAGCTATTGAGGTTCTAAGGCGGCCTTACCGGAGTAAGACGACCAAGGAAAAGCTAATGAGATTCCAACACGGCCTTACCGGAGTAAGAAGATCGAGGAAAAGCAATGAAAGTTTGTTTATACTGGACAGGTCCAGTTCGGAGCCGGAACTCATGTCTGTTTATACTGGACGGATCCAGTTGGAAGCCGGGGCTCATGCTTGTTTATACTGGATGGATCCAGTTGGGAACCGGAGCTCATCAACGATCTTTATTGATTCACGAAAGCTAAGTGGCAGTTATTCTAACCCTGAACACGACTAGAGACTACGGGTCGGTTCCGTGCGTGTGGGCCGATGTTGTCGTGCTTATTACATGCAAAGAAAAAAAGAGGGGCGAGAAATCGCCTAAAAATCCTAAAAACATGAACTGCGGACCGAAGTCCGACAAACTAAAGAGATCCGAGAAGTGGGATCAGTTAATGATAAGCCCGCGATTGCTCGATCCAGGGTCGTTCCCTCTCCGGGGAATAGGTGGTGGCAGTGCCGGTGTTGATGTTGTTGGTTGAGTTACATACTCGGGTAGCTTTCCCCATCTGACCCGGTCCTTAATAAGGTCTCACAAATGTCTGCAGTCATCAGTGTTGTGACCGTCTATGTCATGAAATATGCAATGTCTACAGGAATTGTGTTGTGCTAGCGTTGGCTCCCTCTTGGGAGGCCTTGGATATGAGGTGGCGCCTCCTGTATCCATGTAGGTGTTGCTCAGAGCGTCATTCAGTTCAGTGTATCTTTCATATTTGGGCCCTCTCCGAGACTGATTGTTGCGATCATTCTTGACATCGACTTTTCCTTTGCCTTTTCCAGAATCATACGGTTCTCCATCTTTAAGCATGTTGACATCAAGAATGTGCTTCTCAGAAGTTGCATTTTCTTCCCGCAGAAATCTATCTGCTTCAAGGTAGAATTCGTCGAGGTTTCGCTGTGGATCTCGGTACAAAGACTTTTTGAATTCTGAGTTATCCAGGACTCCAGATACTGCTGCCATCGGTACCATTGATGGTTCAGGGCGATCAACTGATGCTGCTGCAACGTTGAATCTTTCCAGGAATGAACGCAGAGTTTCTTTGGGCCTCTGCTTGATTGTAGTGAGTGACATGATGTTCTTGGGTGGTGCAATGTGAACCCGAAATTGTTCAATAAAGTGTGCGACCAACATGTTCCAACTGCTGATCGATTCTGTTTCTAGCTGCCGAATCCATAGCGGCTATGTCAGTCAGAAAGAGGGGAAAACACTTTGCCATGACATTTTCCGATGTCGATTGAACTTCCATATGTCGTTTGTAGCGCATCAGATGCACGGTAGAATCGGTCCTTCCGTTGTAGGGCTCCAGTTGTGGAAGTTTGAAATCTGGGGGATTACGAGAATTCCTGATTTTCTGAGTGAAAGAAGTGTGGTTGACATCATCCACGTCATTCTGATAAGTGCGGCCTCTTGAGAGGCATTCAATCAGATCTGCTAGCCGATTTCCTTCAAAAAGTTGTTGCAAGTTGCCAAGATCAGAGCTGGTGCCTCCAGCGTTGAATGTAAGAGAGTGAGGAAGTTGTTGGTGATCTGTTGGGAGTGGGTCGCGAATCGCGGCTCGTGGTTCGAGGAGGTCGGTTCATGAGGCCGGGTCGTGGAGTCCGGCTTGTGAGCCAGGGGGGTCGCGACTCATGGCTCGTGGTTCGTGGGGGTCGACCCGACCCGGTCGTGGGTCCCCATCACGAGCCGCTCCCTGCTGCTGCTAAGTGGGAATGTGTACTCTTGTATCCATCCGATCTGGAGCCAAAGTTGGTTGAACCTGACCATTTCCAGGAACGAGGGGGTTGCCCCCGAGTCCAGGTGATGCACGAGCAGCTTCTGTGGCCTCATTTCCAATGCGTTGATCGTTGCTCGGCCTTCCATCCATCCGAGCGAAGAATCCATCGATCATCTCCTGTTGCTTCCTGAGGAGATCATCTTGCTTTGCCATTTGATCTCTCAATTCAACTAGAACACCGTCCATTTCTTCTCGAGTCAAGTATGCCGATGGGTTTTCGTGAGAGGAAGCTTCCTGGCTTGCCTCATTTCTCGTGCCTTCGGCCTCAGCACCTTCAGTACGGGAGAAAATTCCATCCCTCTTCCTTTTAACCATTGATCTAATAGCCAAGCAAATCGATTCCTTTAGAGCTAGAAATTGAAGTAGTATCCCTTCCTGGCGCGCCAAAATGTTAGACCAAAAAATTGGCACTAACACCCAAATACAGATCACAGAAAATAGTAAAATCAGAGGGAACACACGAGGTTTTATAGTGGTTCAGCTGTAGATGTAGCCTACGTCCACTTTATAATCTTACTGTTATACTGACATGTTACAAGAATCAGTTACATGCAGTCACACAATCCGTGTGTTTAATTGAGATTACAAGAGTAGAATTTAGATGTAAGAAGGTGCAAAATCCTTGCACTCAGCAATGGTGGAAGCCGTAGAGATGTAGGAGAAAGGCCTTAGCCAAAAGTCCTTTTAAAATTCCATGTGGTGGTGTATTAATAGCTGTAGGAGAGCTTCTGGAAGGACCAGTTCGTGACAGGGCACGTGGCAGCCGATCCAGGAAAGTATGAGCAGGAGTAGCCTTGAGATCAGGTCAAGATCTACGCGTGTATCATCAGGTTCGGTGATTGGTTCATGGTCATGGGGTCGGGTCGTGAGGAAGCCTTTACGAACCGAGGTTTGGTCTCGAGCTGGAGTGATGAAGCTTGTGTCCACAGTCGGATCGTGGATGAGGGTCGTGGTCCACCTGAGCTCCACGAGCCAGAGTTGGCTTCACGAGACAGGGGTGCGTCATGAGTTGAGGAGGGTGCTTCAAGAGTTCCGATGAGGGGCGAGCCCAAGGGGGGTCCCACGAGCCAGTCTAGGAGGAGTCATGTTGAGGGCGAATCGAGACCAAGCTCACGAACCGGAGTTGCTCTTCTACGCGCGTTCACGGAAATGGACATAGCTTTCAAACCGTAAGTCCGATTAAGCTAATTCAGAGGGCTACAAGAATTACGGAGCAAAGCTCCGTAATTGCTGTTTTCGGACCCAAAAGAGGTCGTCTGATAGGAGTTTCGGGTCATTTTACGTTGATGATGTGATTTCGACCAAATCGCTTTATGTCTTCTGACGTTGTTTCCACCGCTTGAGCATGTTATCATTTAGAAATTCCATGTGTGACAGCTTTGACCAAAAAGTGTGTCAACATTATTGTTGTTTCGTACTCTATGTTATGTGTTGTTCATTGACATATTGTTTTCGTTATGTAATGCGCCTTTCTGTTAAAATGTGAATTGTGTTTCTTGTTATAAGTTATATGTTAGATATTTTTCTATGTTGTGAAATTGTGTTCTACATTGTATTATATCATTATTATTATAATATTAGGAAGCATTGATTCATGGGGATGAAAATTTTAAAATATCCATTTGTATACTTATATATTGTCATTATAAAAATGGAGAGAATGTTGGAACATCGTATTTTGATAAATAACAACTATATATGAATATTTGTGTGAACCACTATTGCAGGATTAATATCAATGAGACCAACATGTTACTTAACAAAAAAAAAAGACAAAACGAAGACCAAGGTGATATTGTTGAGTCAATATTTGGCATAGAGTATTAGACTAGAATTGCATGATTGTCAAAATATGTCCTTAAGTGGTATATATGCACACAAGTCATTAAACACTCTTTAAAACCTAAGGAAAACAAAATTACATGTTCCAGTCAATTGAATCAACATGGTAAGTCGACTGAAATCGTGCATATGCGCATACACATGTATACAAACAATTTCAGCCATCAAAAGTTCTAAAACAACCAACTGAGTCCAAACTTAGTCGACTAAATCATGAATTTTAGTCGACTAAAACTGCTCCTTTTGTGCTATTTTTTTTTGGTCTAATCGAATAATTTTTAATTTAATTATGTCAACTAACCATCTTGAGATTTAGTCAACTGAAACTATATAACGACTTTAAATTTTAAATTATAAAGGGACACTTCTTTTCAATGAAGAGTTGTCTCTATCAAGAATGACTGTAGCTTTTCTCATCAATTAACTTTCTTCACCAACAGATGCAACCATAAAATTCCCATCAATAACCGAGAAAATCAAGATCAAGAGTATTCAATTTTTCTAATCTATTATCTATACCTTTATCAAATTGTCTTGTGGTTTGAATTTCCTTCGCATTCAGCTCATTCATACAAGGGACCATCATCTTCCATATCTTCACAAATATGCAAATATATCACTTGAGGAGAAAATTATAGGAAGAGCATACCGAAAGACTAATTTGTGTTATACATAACACATAAAGTCAATTACAACTTTTACCTTGTAGTTGAAGTTATATCAATTGCTCGAACAAGGTTTAAAGTTATGTTCTGTTGCTCAAACAAAGTCTCGTTGTATTGCTGGAGCAAGTGTATCGGAATCATGTTCGGCTATTCAAGTGCCTATCTTTCTGAGATAGTTGAGAGTGTTGTGGGTGAACTTTCAAAAAGGGTTTGGAACTCGACTTACGACTGAAGGTCCGAACCAATATAAAATTGCTGGTTCAATCATTTCTATTTTTGTATCAGACAACTAGAAATACATGTATTACTTGATCCTCCGTTACTTTGGCAAACAAAAAACAAAAAGGGAAAGAATATGCTTAGGAGCATTCAAACAAATAGCACTAGCGTAGACACCAAAAGAAAACTGAACAATACAAAAGTAGGGGGAAAAAGAATTTGAGGCCAACAGAGTAGATAAGTACCAAAACTAAAGTGTTTTTCTTGTAAAAAATGAAGACCCACTTAATACTAGTCTAAACATTGACGATTTGGTGCACAATAGCAGACACGAAGACGTGTTGTTATTTTGATAATGTAGACCACACTTTTAAAAATGTTTCAAAATTAGACCACCTTCAAAGCTAACTACAAATATGTGCTTGTTTTGACCACACCACATCATTGCAGAGCTAGACAATAGCATGCATTTTGTAAAATCGACAACATGTTTTAACCAAATTAATGTGAGTAATTTTTCTAAAGTGGCCGTTGGATGAATTTTCAAAATTCATCTTCCTTAGACGCCACCCCTGCAATAACGTGGACATCTGCAATAAGCCAATACCGTGGACAGAACAATGCTTATTTTCTAAGGTGGTCTAATTTTGGAATATTATAAAAAATAAATGGCCTAAATTACAAAAAAAAAAAAAAAAAAAAAAAAAAAAACACCTCTACCATATTAGGAAGAAAATTTAACCGGCATTTTGCAATATAATATTATCATATTAACATATACTTGCATATATGGTTACCGCTTTTATAACAACAATAAAACCATGGAACCCATGAGAAAGAATTCTGGAATTAATAACAGCTTTACAGATAGGATTAGGATAAGCTTTCTGCGCCGTATCAAAATCCAGCTTCCTGCCATTTTAATTAACACAGTTGCTAGTTGCTACACTCTCAGTTACAAAACTACACCATAACACCATTTGTACATAATCTACACGAGCTGCACTGCATTGATGCTCAACATAAGCAAACTCCCGATAATGTTGTCTGTTGTCTCTATATATTCATTCACACAATAGCTGGAGTTCTATCTACAATACAAGTTCTACGAGTTCTACTAATCGGTAGCATTACATAGACCTCATGAACCTCCTGCTTACACACATCGCCTTTGTCTCGGTCTATGGCGTAGCACACGTATATTGTATCTATAATATTATCTAAGACATGAACAAAGTAACCGAGGACCAAAATGATCACCAGCCATGCAAGTACTACGACGATGTAGATTTCCTGACTAGAAATGCCCATAGCTTTTAAGATTGCAAATACCTGTCATAAATTTGGATCTTTTATAAGACTTATATATGCGATAATGGGTGTAATGGTTAGCAGGCTGATTGTTTTGTGTCGAAGATTCACATCTTTTGAAAACTTATTCCTGTCCGTTGTTCGAAATTTACAAACAAATACATCTTGCTACATTACACAGATAAAAGTTGAGAGTTTTCACCTCGTTTTATCTGCACTTTAACTATAGGGAACTTACGTACTCATTTTAAGAATCCATAGTACACAGTCGTCCCTTCTATAAAAAAAAAGTTATAAGAAAACCATGTTTTTAGTTTTAAAAACCTGCAAATATTTGCACTTTTTCCAAAATATAGTTTTGATGATTAAATTTCCTCCCCAAAAAAATAAAAAATTCCAGAACTTTTCTAGCCAAAAATGAAAATAGAGGTCTAATCGATAACGTGTTATTTAGAAGGGAAACTTGAATATAAGGGTTGGATCACATTTTCCACTTAATAACATTGGACATTAAAACATAATCTAACGCTTAGCCTGGGAGTTTGTATTACTTTGATTTTGATCACTTCCATGCAGAGTCCTGACTAGTAACAAAAACTCGATTATTGGTTTTTCTGAAGTACCGGTTTTAAATGTTTAACCGGTCATAACCGATGTGTGATTTGGTCTGTATCGCTCGACTCGCCAAATCAGCGGTTTTTGACAGCTTCTCGTAAACTTTCCAACTTCACCCTCCTTGTCTCAGGAATAACTTTAATACCCATTGCTACATCCTTTTACTTCTATTTTGAAAAGAATATTTGATCTACTTATTTCACAAATTTCACATAAGATTATAAGAAAAAAGAAAATTATTCCAATTACCATTAATTTATTCATTTCATATTATCATTTTTGTTGAGGATTGACTTTATTTGAGTTTTTTTAATAACTTTTTTTTTTTGAAGGTAGTTTCTTATTATAACACAATATTCTGAAGGCTAACTTTCGATATTGGGATAATGGTTTTTTAATCTATTCTTTGTTTTTTGCACTCTTTAGGTTATTTATAAGCAATTTATACAAAATTTTATGTAATTTTATCATTTAATTAAACAAACCATAATTCTTGGAATAGGACACTCTACTAGAACATGGTTTTACACGTATAAAACCACTCAAAAAAATCTTCCAAAACTGGTACACTCATGGAACGACCTAAACCGTTACTTTACAACTCTCAAGTAAGATTTTCAAAATGGTATTCAAATCGTAATTCATAAAAGTCAAACTTCAAATCGAAAGAGATCTTTTTAAAAGCCAAGTTGACGAGGAAAACAATAGAACAACAACTTTGAATCCCCCCGTAGACCGGACTCGTCAAGAGCAAGCAGCTTACGTCCACCGGGAAAGAGGTGGAGATCCTTTTAAAAGCCGAGTTGGCGAGGAAAACAATAGAGCAACAACTTTGAATCCCCCGTAGACCGGACTCTTCAAGAGCAAGCTGCTTACGTCCACCGGGAAAGAGGTGGAATTCTTCCGTTTTTCCATAGATTGTACATGAATTGGTATCTGTGATTCCTTATTTCAATTTCATTGGACCTGTCGAAGAATAATATACCGGGTGATCTTTGCTTTTTCGTAGTTCTAGAAAATTCATATTCTAGGGTTTGTAGTTTGTACACACTCCAAAATCGATTTTGATGTTTGACCTAGAACTAAGTTAAAACTCAAAGTTATCCTTTATTCCATTTTTATGAATCAAAATAAGTATAATAATCACGTTGACACGAGTCACGAGCTTAACGTTATTTTTTAGTTGTGATGTCAACCAAGTTTGAATTAGAATGTAAATTGAATCGTAAAGGAGGAGATCTGATCTGAATCAAAATTTAGATCGCAAGATTCGGAGAATTTTGAGAACAGTGCCCAAGTAGGGTTAAAGGGTATATCAATATAGAACCACGTCCAAATAATTTACTGTGCTAATGCAGACTAATATTACTCTAATGCAGACTAATATTACTCGATTAATCTGTAACATAAATGCATTGAAGGAAATACGCACCATCATAGCATAAATTGCAGAGAGGACAAAAGCAATCCCAGCTAAAACACGGGTAGAAACTGTCTCAACAAACACAGCAGAGAGAAGATTACGTTTCAATAGCTCATATGTCATCTTAGCTGAAGAGCAATAAGCTTCACCGGTTATTGCAGCAAAAGTTACCGTAAACTTGTTGACGAAGTCAAACGATGACAACAGGAACCGTGAGCAGCAATGAAGTACCAAATTCACAAATCCTACATTTTCTTCACGTTCCGCACTATCAACAATAGCACGCACAACTCTTACGATACCCATTACCATTCCTGAGAAACACACGGTACCAAAGGAAGGACCAAAAGCATTCCTGATACAATATAAAAGGCATAATTGGTAAACACATAGTTCCACTGGTAACGTATAAAACAAATGTACAAATTTCTGAAATAATGATGCTAACCAACAAAGAATCATATTAAACATAGTTTGTTAATTTTAGCAGATAATGATATATATAAAGTTGACATGATAAATCCCTTTTCTGTAGCATTGATATAGTATACTTACAATATATAGTTTTTATATATAGGTAATTCTATTTCATAAGCATCAAATCAACTCAATCGACTAGTGATTTCTGAGTAGTAGTATTCATTATTGAATTGTTTGTCCTGTGCCCAATGTAAAGGAAAAATACCAATAACGCTTCGTTGGCTAAAATGACTAGAAAGTTTTGAATTGTTAAAAATCATCTTTGAATTGTAAAGATAATATTTATTTTGACAATATCTATATTATTCACATATCTAACTTGGTAAATATTTCACAGGACAAGACACAAAGATGTTGGATGTGAGGATCGATCACACCCATCATTATTCAAGATTGACATGTTGAGGAGTTAATCTTTCTACCTTGATGAAATCCTCATAATGTATAATGTAACACCCGTAAAATTTATGTTAGTTAATTATTAATTAATACTGCTCCAAAAAGAGAATTTAATCAAACGATAAAAGCTTGCACCATTGAGTCTGTGACAACTTTCTAAACAACGTCCATGTTTAGAGTTCAGCGATCGAAGTTCAAATGAAGAAATTACGAACATTTAAATAATTCACAATGAAAAATAATTAACTAAAAACATGGAAAATATAAATAATTACCTACACCCCATCAATGACCCCCACCATTGGCCAGTTGACTGCTCATAGGGGTGTGATCTATCGATTAGCACATTACGACTAACATCTGTACGTTGACAATCTAACGGATTTGCTTTGCATGCCTAAGGTCTAACCCCTCGTTTCTTTTCTTTTACTTTCTAAGTGAAGCACTGTTATTCACTTCTCTACGATTCCTCTTAACAGTAAAATAAATTTTATTTATATAAACAAAGATGCTACTGTGACAAAAAATGCTTTTGTCAAATTCTAATCCAGAAACATTAATACAGGAGGGACCAAACACATATTACCCCCTGAATTACTCCAATTCCACTTAACCTATTTTGGCATTTCGACAAAAAAATATTTTTGTCATAGTAGCAACCCTAAATATAAATCAGAGAAGAACGCAAAATAAAGAAAAGAAGGGAATAAGCAATATTATAAATCTGTATTCCCCCTTAACCTCAAATCTTCTCATATCTGTAAGTCAAATGGTAGACAGATAGCATTTTATAAAATTTTCTTTGGATTAAAAAGAAGTTGTAGTTAAATTGAAGGACCAGATTAAAATTTGAAGATTTGGAAAAACTTCCAAAGATGAGTGAGAAATTATGTAAATTTTTATAACATTGTAATCTATTTGATGTTTGTGCCTGAATAAAGATCTAAAAAGTTGTAAGTTTGAATTAAACGCATAAAACACTGCCAACATATTCTGCAATTTAGGAAAACTAAATAGCAATATTATTTGAACTTTGCTACACTACCCGAAAGAATTTCTGGTATAATAGCCGAAATAGAGAGAAATAGGTGGGAGTCGTGGGACTCTACATCCTAATTTTAAGGCTGAATTCAAGCAATTCATGGGTGGTCCACGCATTTTTATCTCATATTCGGGTATTTCAGCCGATTTTCATTCGGGTAAAATAGCATTTTTGATATTATTTACACCTAGATACTGAAATCAGTCCTTAAGTTATTAAAAATTGAATATGGATAAAGATGTAGAATTTTATCCAGATCTACAATTGGGTTGCAAAAATGTTAGTGTAGTTCAGGTTTTCCCTAATTACGTTTGAATTTGAATTTTTGTACTTTAATCTGCTTGAAATATTATCCATGAAAATTTCTAATGGAGCAAACCTCTTATTTTTGGTTAATTTATAAAGGTTACAACCATAAACAATTTTGGAAGGACAATTCTACCATATTAAAATATGGAATGAAATATTAATAACTAGAAACCATGGTTCAAGGTTTCGTCCGGCACCCCAAAATTTCGGGGTTACCGGACCGGTGCCGTCACTGGACGGTCGGAAACCATCCAGTAAAATCGGTTTCGATCTCTAGGGCACAGAAAAATCGAATTTCTTTGTGCAGAAAAGAATCGAAAGAAATCGGAATAAAATACATAGAATTGAACTTGTACTTACAACAACAAATCGGAATAAATCGAGAGAAGAGCAGCAACAATTACGTTTCAGTCTTCAGAACCGATGATCATGAGTTTTTTATCCTCCTTTAACTGTATACGCGATAGAGATTTTTGGAGATTGATCGAGATTTTTTCCGCCTTCTTCTCGAATGGATTAGGGCAACTTTTTATTATTTTTTCCCTCGATTGGTCGAAATATTTGGGCAGCAGCAAAAAAATTAGGGGAAACGTTATTTTGAGGGGTGAGGTTGGGTTGGGCTAACGTTATATTTAAGGGTCGTGGCAGATATTATTCTTTGGGTCCAAATTGAACAAACAATTTTATTTCTACAATTTTTTATACATGTGCAAAACTGTTACGTTAGGTAAACAGAACTTCAATATAGTATTTAACTTTGTTCTTTTATATAATATATTTTCATTTTATTTACCGTTAACAAGTTCATTACCAAAACACCGAAAACCAAAATCTGGACCGAAACTACCAAAATTTACGAAACCAGTCGAAACTATCAAATTTCCAAACGACCGAAACCGGGTTCTTGTACCTTGCTAGAAACATAATAATAAATTTATAAACATGTATAAACATTTGAATTAAAAATATAATAAACACAATGTAATACACGTTAATATTTGTATTAATTATTAAATTTAATTAGAATATTAGAATAAATCGTAACAGAAGGTAGGAGGATTATGAAATATAGATAGAAAAATTGCAACTCCAAAAATAAATAGGCAACAAATTGAGAGTTACCACAAAATGAAATAGGTTATAAATGGATTAAATGAGGTTAGTTAATGTGATTTGTAGAGTAATTGCAAAATTTGAATGAATGAACGAATGTTTCTGAAAATATATGTTTAGGATAATAGTCATTTATTTAGGATGAAGTGACAATGTGACATTTATAAAAATAGTAAATAAACATGTTAGGTCGTAATTAAATATCATAAGGTAGTATAATCATCATTAGAGTAAATTATGTAGCCTTGGATATGCAAACAGAGATTAATGTACCTAGCTCAATAATAAAACTTAGGATGGTCAATTTGATTTAGAGGATTGGGATGCGAGTAGTGTTTTACACATACCTCTGCCTTTCACTCAAAGATTATCAGCAGTTGTGTACACTTACTACTGATGTGGGATATCTCCAACTTTAGAACCTATGGGAAAGGGATATATGTTGCGCATAGATAGAGGAAAAAATATCTTGGGGTTACTCTCAGATTTGAAGTATTAGATGGGCCAATACTTTTTGGAAAATGAGGTCTACCTCACATCCAATAAGAGGCAGTAAGTAACCAAAGAGGGTATTTTCTTAGCTAGGTTAGCCTAAACCAAGATGTCAGTTGTGAAGGGTCGACTGGCTATGTCACTAGTGGTACCAGTATTTAGTAGTAAATCTGGCGTACTGTCTTTGACGCCCAACAGCCCCAAGCAAGCAGCAGCCAAGACTCAGATTGTGCTTTGACGAATTTCACTTTCTACTAGTATAAATTTGTATGGAGTGCGCGTAGACCTCATGGTAAATAGAAAAAATAGTTTAGTGGTGGGCCGTTTAACCGTCACAAGAATTTGTAAATTGCGATAGTAGTATAACAATTAAAATTTATATTATATCATAAAGCCGTATACATAATCATCAACGATTGTAGTCAAAAGAGATAGACCAGTGTTAGCAATGCGAATAACCCGCTTCATAGTTAAGAAGCATTAAATAGTTGAAATCTGGATGATGGTGTATATAAGCACGTAGGCATACATATACATACATACATATATGTATATGTATATGTATATGTATATGTATATAATTTATGGGATAGGATCAAGAGCACCCCGAATAGCACAACCTCCTTTTAGCCCTCTGATTTCGATCACATATTCTGGTCTCTCTCTCCTCCCATTAATTCGTTCTCCCTGCACCAACTTATTTTATTATAAATGAGTGACTCACATTGAGATGCAAAAGAGGTACTATAAAATAGGAGTGCCCTAGAACCGCCCTCATTATATATACATATATATATATATATATATATATATATATATATATATATGTATATGTATGTATGTATGTATACAATATACTTTGTAGAACGTTAGGATAGATACATCGTAAGCGCACAAGAATTAACGGATTAAACGTAAATAATGAACAATAAATGGAAACCAATCGGTATAAGTTTGTGTTAAGAATAAAATCTACAATTTTCAGTCACCTAAACTCTTCCTCATTAAAACATACATGGCATATTTAAAAGGACAAGTCTTTGGAAAAAGACGTGAACGTTTAATGTAGAAGTCTCATTATTCACGCTTGGTCCTGGTAAAGTGATTCGATGTCCAAGGAACGCTCTGGATTCAAAGTTAGTAGCTTCAGTCGGTACTTATATCTTATCATATTTTTCACTTCGCTATGAGTTAAGATTAATCGATTTTTCATATATTTAAGTTTATTATAAGTCATCAATAGCAACGATCTGGTACCCTAACAACCTTGGATTTCAAAATTTTCAAATATTCCACTATGGTATTGGTTGTTACATTTAGTAACAGAGTCTAGGTTAATCCATCATATGAATTAGGATATTATAAGTGAAGGATTTGTATTTTTCTACCTATAAATATATATTATACGTTGAATATGAGTTTCAACCATAGTGTAGCTGTGATCATATTTTAAAAGGATGAGCGATGCGATGATGAGTTCGAAAGTTTTGTACACAGTTAAACGCCCTCCCCCTCCCTTGATACCTATGGAGCGTTGATTGTACATAAGGCGTTAACCTAGAAGATCATGAGAACGACATATGTTGAAATCCCAAAGGATGGATGGCGCTTGACTAGATTGTTACTACCTAGTTACCTTACGATTGTGGACTTCGATGAAAATGATTTGACAATTGAAGAAGCAGATTTTATCTAGATAATTAATCTAGATAACTGGAAAATAAGAGTCCGCGTGTCACAAATATCTGAATGCAAGTTCTTACAAGAGTATTTTCATCAATTACCTCAAGATGACAAACCAGATTTTTATTCAAAGAAGGTCCAATTCCAGGTCCAATCCCATGAAAGAATAAAATATTTTGAAATCGCCTTGAAATGTTTAACTGGGCTTTTCTGAGGATTTTTCCAAGATGTCTATTTGAAATTTCTGTTTTAATAAGAAATACATATCAACGAATTTGATTCGTTGTTATCACGGCGCTCGACTAGTCAACTAATTGAGATCAAACCATCGACATGAAGTCTTAGCTTGCTTTTTGTATGAATTTCGGGCGCCTGGATAGAAATTAGTTGACTAATCGAGTCGACTAGGTTGTTATTGGTGCCGATTGATTTGGTATTGGCCCATTTTAGAAAAGAAAAGAAAAATCTGAACCCCTTACAGTTATCGATACATCAAGCAGGAAAAAAAACTAAAAGTTATCGATACCTGTATCGAATAATAAAAAATAGCAAAAAAGGATCAATACCTAGGTATCGATCAAAAAACAAATCGATCGAAAGTCGATTTAAAATTTTCGAATTGAAAACGATCGAGTATCGATTACTGAAAAGAAAAAACTTCGAACCCAAGCTTCAATCGAAAGTCGATCGATACCCTGAACCTGCAGCGCCGTCTTTCCACTGCCATCTTGCAACTTGCACTTTATTAAATTCTATGCATCCTTTGTTTATTTTCTTTGTTCAGTAGCAATATATTTGTTGGTAGCAATATATTGGAATTGACAACTTTTTGGTGACAACAATATATTTGTCGACTAGTCTATGACTAATTGACTAGTCGACTAACTGGACCTCTGTTGACTCAACTCGACTTATCGCCATAATAACAATGATTTGATTGTGGTGAAAATTCTTGGTTTAAAAAGTATGAGTGCACCTGGTTTACCCTTTTTAGTTTTGAATTTTTGCCTATACGAAAGTATAAACAGTGCATGTATATCATGAAAACTACTATTTTAGAAAATGAAGTTAACACACAAAGTAGAAAATAACTTTTTAATCATTTACGTGTTTTGGAAAATAATGGAAGGACGAAAGATATTTCATATTTTGGTCGTCCCTCTAACCTAGTGTCTTCCATCACCTACGTCGTCTCTTCACCCTTCGTACTTTTTGTAATTAACGCTTAATACTAAAATCACAAAATATAAAATAAACCAAACGCTACATAAATTTAGGAATTCTTAAATATATATAATAAAGTAAAAGTGTAAGTTTTGTTTAAAAAGGTTTTTGGACGAAAAAGAGTTTCATTTTGAAAACAAATTGAAAATGAGCTTACGTATAACTCGACGATTTTTCTAGTTTATAAGAATTGAAAGCTTTTATAATTCTCCTCCTATATGGTGGATAAAATAAAAAAGACATTTAATTTAGGTGAGATATGTAGTATGGAAGTGTCGAAAATCCCACCAACATGGTTTGGAGGAATATTCTTGTATAAAAATAATACAAATAATAACAGCTAGGAATATTCTAAGGTTTCTAATGTTATTGATGGCATAAGCAATATAAGTTGAAAGTATTGTGAATTAATGTTGGAAATGTTCGAATAGCTAGACAGTAAGCAAGTGCATCGTTATATAAAGGACAATAATTTTTCAGAACAGTTCTAATCGTGTCAAATCAAACAAGACGGCGCAAAACTATTATTATCATCATTAATAACTTAACCTCTGTTATCATGGCGCTCGACTAGTCGAGATCAAGTCATCGACTTGAAGCCATGACTGGGCTATTTGTAAGAACCGACCTATCGAAATTTGTCGACTAGTCCCGACTAGTCGACTGGTTTGGAATGGCAGGTTTCAGGGAAAAAACAAGCCCATACAAAAAAACGATTAGGATCGGTTCTTTATATCGTAGGAAAAAAAGTCAAACCCTAGAAGTTCGAATTCGAAAAAAAAGATCAAAAAATCAAAGTCGAAAAAAGGTTTGAACTCGAAGTAGAAATCAAAAGTCACATGCAAGTGTCGAAGTCGAACCCTATAAGTTCGAAAAATCCAAAATTCGCTGCTCTTCCAATGTTGCTCTTCCAGTGCCGCCGTGAAAGTGAGATGGAATAAGATCCTCTCATCTTAAATGATGGTGAAGATGTCGATGATGATTATGGACATGAGTCGACAACTATTCACGAAACTAGTGATTGTGAGGCAAATCAAGAAGTGGAGCTAGATGACTATCTTTGAATTGATAGCACCATTTGTGTTTTCTGTGTTGCACTTTATTAGATTTTAGCACGCTTGTTGAAACATCATTTTGGTTTGTATTTTCTTTACAATTAAATTATATGCATCATTTTGTTTATTTGTTGTTCAGTAGCGGCACTATATTTATCGACTAGCTAGATCTTTGTCGACTCGACTTACCGCCGTAATAACCACGAACTTAACTGTCCAAAATATGATCCAAGCTCAACCTGTGCTAGAAATTCGACTACAAGTTGACACCCAACAGTCGACCAGTTACCCTACGGCGGTTAACCGATACCAGGTTTTAAGCAAAACCTAGACCTTGAATTTGACATATAGTCGTATCCAGGTACAACCGTCCCTCCCCCTCCTCTTCCACAAGATTTGAACCCCTTACCTCCTCTAATAAAAAGTCGTTGCATCTCCCATGTCTCCTATCGTGACACACTGTCTCTCTCCCCACTACAACAAGCCCCCAACAGCACCATGTTGAGGCCATAGTTATGAAATGCGCGCCATGGCACACGACGCAGCACGGCGTTTGCGTTATTTTTATTTGTGGCGCGGCGCATATGAAAAGGCACGCCAAATTGCACAAATGGCGTGCTACGCATAAATGGCGCATGGCGCAAAATGACGTGTCTTTTCTTTATTTTATGGTTTGTTTTTTTCGCATTTCAAACGGTTATAACTACTACTAAAATACTCTTACCATCACTACTACTATTACTATTATTATAATGATATGAATAGTGAATAACGTTATTAATATATGTTTTTAGGTATATGAAAAAATAATTGCATCATCATTATTTCCTATTTGATTATTATCAGTGAGTTAATGACCTTATAATTATGTAATTAGCTGACCTTAGCATGCCTATATTTAAAACTGACATATGTTTTATTATCCAACTTAGTTTAGATTCCTTTTAATATTGTCAGAAGTATATAATATAATGTATAAAAGGTCATAAAATATTGTCTAACATTGATGCAAAACAAAAGAATGAAACTCTGAACGATAAATCAAGAGAAGTGGCTTTGGAGGAAGAGAAAACATTCTCATAAAATAAACATTCAAGCAGCACTGAAACATACCCTTGGATAATTTCTTTTTTACATATACGTGAATATGTCCAATATCTTTGTACGATTTGTCTGTAATATAAATATTTCATGACTTGGTATTTGTTAAATACAATCGAGCATTAAAACAAGGTATAATATTCGTGACACTGCTAACCCAATATCTTTGAATGATTTTGATGATTGTAATTGATGGTTAACTGAAAATATGGATGATTCATCGGATGCTGAAGATGAGCTTGTGTTCGACGATGAGGATGACATGACTTGTAGTGTTGCTGCTAGTGCAGCAAGAGTGGAGAGATTCAGATTTTTAGCTTATCTTTAATGTATATTATTATTATTGATTTGAAAACTGTTGTGCTTGAAATTTTATGCTTTGTTTTTTTTGTAAAATGCATAAAAATCTTTATTGCATATGTTTTAGCAAAAAAATAGATTTTTTAAAAATCTTTTGTTAAAATATTAAATATATTAAAAATAAATAAACATGCGTAGTAAATTAAAAAGGCGTGTCGTGCGCCAAGGCTCCAGAGAGGGTTTGCGCCGTGTGCCATTAATAACACTAGTTGAGGCACCCCAAGCACCAGCTGAGTGCATAAGATCTAGCTCCACAACTTCTCCACATCTGAACCAAACCTACACTCTTTGGCCTTTATTTTGTCCATGATACCACCTCGAATAGTCGACATTCCTCATGCCATCCAAATCCCAACCCAGGATCACTTAGCTAGACTTAAATGACCAACAAATCTCTATTTACTTAGCCTCAACAAGGTTCACTTTTCTCTAAGGACAACTAGTCAATTTTGGAAATTTCTCCGCGATCTATTCACGGCAGTAGTATTAGCATCGCTCTTCCACTACGATACTTTCGAACGGGAATACTGCCCACGTTGCATGTCCACTCAACACCTATTTGTAGTACAACTTTGATGAGGACATCAACAATCTCAAGTCAGAAGTGAAGGGAATCTATATCGATCTGTCTTAATGACGATCTCAATGAGATTTTAGAGATCATCGCGGATGAAGCGGACTTGAAGGATGTTGAGATGATTTACAGTGGACCTTTTTCAAGGATATTAGTGTTTGGAGATCAGACAATCTACGACCTACAATCCACATTATCGTGCAGCTGAACATCATTCCAAAGACAAAGAACTTTGATTGGATTTATCCATTGGTGTAGAATGCCACATCCATCATAGGTGGAATAGCTATCAATTGGGTTCATGTCATTGTGAATCATTGCGGGAGTCCTTACGTTGGTACTCCACGAAATCACATTATGTATTGTCCCTTATTAACTCATGTCCTTAAGCGGTACATAGTGAGCTTTCCATGGGGAGAAAGTCTAAACCCCATTGGACATAGCCTCTCCTTGAAAGATGATGATCCCTGAGCTACCAGCTGAGACAACAGCAAAGGAGCAACCACAGCAGGATGCAGCACAAGGACAAGTTAATTGAGGATACCAAAGTCTCGAGCTAGTCGTTGTCTGATAGATCCAAGTCAAGCTTCGAGAGATTTCGAGCAGAGCAACGATGCAAAAACCACGATATTGGAATGCATAGTTGTCATGCTAAGCCCATTTCCGGGTCCCGACAGTGGCTCAAGCTCCCACAGAGGATCGGGATAGTCTTATAGTTTGTAGGTAATATTTTAGGTTCAGTATCGTTGTGATTTCATTCTTTTTTAGCATCTATTCTTTTTTTTAAGGTTGTTTGGGTTGTAACTGTTTGTTGTCTCTTATATAAAAGACGTGTATGATATATTATAAGAGGTGTTCATAAATATCCATTGTACTGTTGTTTCTAGATATGGAGATGTAAGTCGCTCTTGTGTATTTGAAGCAAACGATATAAACAGGGAAATATCATAAAGAAACTTAACTAATGGTAAATGCAATGTAAGATTGGAAGTTTATTAAAAAAATAGAGAGCAAATGACAGACTAAGGTTGTTGTAAAATCACGAGTCATTATCCATTTTCCCCAAAGGCTAAAACTTATAAATAGGTTAGTCTATCATTATTTAAAAAAAATTATTAAAAAATTAAGGTCTAAGATTAATTGTGAAATGTTAAGACTGAACATATACGCTAGCATATAACCGTTTTCCGACTACGAGTATTGAAAATGAAAAGGCCGAACTTTTTGGAAAAAAAAAATTTATCAATCAAATTATTTTTGGATATTTTTGCCCAAAAGTTTTGAATGAAAATGGTGTTTAACTTTCTTGGAATTTGGACTTTTTCAAACCACATGCAAATTTTGAAAAGTAGGAAAGACTTTTTTTTTTTTTAAGATTTCTTATTTTTAAATGCCACATACTAGGCATAGAAAAGAGAGGTGAGTTAATAAATATGGAATTTATCAGTTTATTAAGATTGAGGCTAGGGTGAATGTAGATGAAACAAGGGGAAAATTGTTTTGTCCTCGGAATTTTCGTTTCCATATATTCTCGGCGATATTCAAGATTGAATTCAATTTCATGTTAAAGCTTGAAAACAAGCCTCCTTATGCGTATTGTGCATAGAAAATTTGGAAGAAAAATTGAGGCAAAAGGATATCTTCCAACGTACAACGGGATTGGAACCAAATAGAGCAGATGTGACCGTTCGATTGGCTTAGTCGGTTTTGAGGCAAAAAAAATCAAAACGAATTAATACCCAAAGAAAAGAAAACCAACCCGAACCAAATTAATTTTATTTAATTCGATCAATAGTCAATTTAACTGAATTAAGCAAATAAGTAAGAGAATTTACCATATGTTATAATTAAATGATTGTAAATGAAAAAAATAAATTTATATTTATATTAATTATTCTAAATATTTCAAATTTATAAGAAAAATTAACTATTTTTAATAGATAAGGTTTGTTTCTTAATAATTAACCGATTGTTAAGAGTATTGCAATGCTACGAATTTGGATAATATAATAGAAGTCAGTTAATTCATTTAAACAGGTAAATTATAATAAAAGTGTAACAAACTGAATTCAAATCGATATGATTTCACAACTGAACCAAACCAACCGAAATGAGCCAGTTTGGTCGGTTTTAACCAAATATTGCTCATAGCTATAATAAAGTGGCAAGCATGTAAAATTTGCCGCATAAATTCTTTTTCCTCACATAAGAATAAACGTTTAGGAAACGAAAATTTGATGTTTTAGATTTTTGGATGGTAAGAACTGGATGCGAAATTGGCAGAACCATGCTTCTATTCATAGGAGTATGAAAAAGATTTTGAAAACATGATAAAGTGGTAAGAATGTGAAATTCGCCACATAAATTCTTTTTCCTCAGGTAAGAATAAACAGTTGAGAATTGAAAATTTGACACATCAGATTTTTGGATGGTAAGAATTGGATGCAAAATTAGTTGAACCATGCATATATCCATAGGAGTATGGAATTTTTTTTTGAAACATGCATACATATAGAACTGCCAGCATATAAAGGCTATTTACATCATATTTTCAAAATGATTCATATAAGGTGACCCAATTTAAAATCATTTATTGTATTTTGTATGGTTTGATATATGCAAGTTTAGATGCAAAACTATACACTAATCAGTTGAATAGTTTATGATGGTTGCGTGTCTATGATTTAATCATTGAAGTAATTTTGGAAACAAAATTCTTTTAAAGGGGAATAATGTAATGCTATGTAAAATCTATTGATTACATAAATAATGATACTCTAAAAACAAATTTTCAACAAACGAGGGAATTTAACCATGAAACTTGCACCATTGTGTTGGTGACGATTTTTTAAACAACACCCAAATTTCAAGTTTCACGATCAGAGTTCATAAAAATAAATTAAGAGCATTTAAAGAATTCAAAAAGAAAATATTTAAATAACAAACATGGGAATAAATATAATTAACTATCGAGAGCCGTCAGTCGACCCCATCATGGGCCGATCCACCGCTCATAGGGATGCAAGCGACCAATCAACACATTACGGTCCAAATTTAATAATTTTAATATAACGGATACTGCTAACTCGAACGCCTATAAATACTAACATTTTCTTCTCTTCTTATATATATATATATATATATATATAAATGATCAAGTGTGCAGGCCAAGGGACGAGGGATAGCATTTATTGTTGTGAATGGATTTTATTGTGTCATGGTTGACTGTGTTATACGGTTGTCATAAATTACTTTAGAAGTAGTTAGTTGTCATTAGTATATTGCTCCATATTTTGTATGGTTAAATATATGGGATGATATAAAGTTTTATTCGTCGGGGGACTACGGGGATATAATTATTTTAAAGAAAATAATGTAACGACCAACAAATTTGACATGTTAACTATCAATTAATTATTTATAAATAGTTGTTTAAATTAAATCTACAATAAAATACAATTTTAAGCAAAGTTGTCTTTTTGAAAATTTTGATATTTCCATCATGTTCGAGAAATGAATTTTGATATACAATATATTATGTTTTGGACATGTTGACTCAAATGTTTTTTAGGTTCAGATGCTTTAGACCTGAAATACGCAAACCTTTGCTACAAAAATAGCTCTTCTTTGACCTTAGCTGCCACTAACCAATCTCTCTTCTAATTATAAATTATTTCAACATTCAAGGCGCTCAAACCTCATCAAATAGTGTATCAAATCGATTGTCTTGATGAGACAAAGACAAGGCAATTATTCATTTTTGAAGATATAGCTCTAGACGGTCGAAAATTGCAACCAAAGACAAAATCAACAAAATATTAAGGTTGAATAGGACATATTTATTTAAGCATCGATTATTGAAACTGAAGGTGTCATATTGCAGATCTTTAGGAGCTATCGGAGATGGGCAAATTGTGGTTTTAATCAATTAGAACGGGCAACAAGCGGCAAATCAAGGTTCACAAAATCTTATTTTGCTAAGACATGGGGGCATCAAAAAGCAAAGATGGTTAATCATGAATAAAATGGGAGGCATACAGAGTCAGTTGGTAGTGGTCGTTCGTCTGATTGTGGCCGAAGGTGATAGATTTCAACGACTAAAGGCAATAGCATAACATCACTGAGTTTTGTAACGTTATTCAATAAATTTAGAATAACATAACGAGGAGAGATAAAAGAACTGAGATTTGACAAAATATAAGGTTGAGCCATAATTTGTTAATTAATTAGTTATTTATAGTAAATTGTAACTTGGAATAAGAGCACATGTGAAGAGTAAAATAAGAAGGCTTATCATTTTGACCAGTTGTATCATCTTTATCTCATTCGTCCTCAGCACAACTTTAACAATCAAAAGAAAGAAAGAAAACAGGGGTCAGTCATTAAAACGAAGAAAATGAAAAGTTTAGGGAATAAGAGATTAAGCTAGCAAATTATTATTAATCTTCAAATTTCAAGTCTACTTATCCAATCAAGGCGAATCAAAAAAATACTCAACTTGTCCTGTTTATGCATGTTGTATTCAGCTGTTTGAATTAATGTTTGATGTCATGCTTGATTACGTCATATATTGAATTATTGGTTGAAGTATATGAATTTATGGAATTAAATTGATAGGTCTTTAACTAAAAACCTTAGTTACTGATCTCCAAACGTCTTTGTTTTTTGATACGTTATGTTATACATAATTCCTGAAATGAATTTTTAATTTTATAATTTTCTAAGTTAGGAGCAATATTTTTCAAGTTCTCCAAGAGATATGAACATTTATTTTAAGTTTTAACTGTTAAAGATAATTAAATATCGACTTTAACCCCAGAATTTTATTTGATGAACAACACATAAAAATGAATTTATTGTGAATTTTTGGAATTTTTTCATGATTTAATGACGTATTAAAGGAAAAAAGCTTAATAAAAATATTTAAATATCAATAAAAATTATGGTTTTGCAAACGCTTTGAAAATATCATGTTTTGATATGCAACAACAATTCTGAAAGTATCTAAAAAAGACATCTATTAACAAATAATATTTTTGACAAATAAGTAGAGTTGATAGAAAAGAAATACTTTAAAAAAGAACGCTTTTCATAAATATTACATCTTTGCTAGATCAATATAAAGAGCATGTCTCACATAATTCGTACCGCCCTCCAACCCGCGCTACCATCTGATTGTGTATCCTCCACCTAACCGCCTTCATCTCGTGTCGCTTTATTTGGAGACGTGGATGATATAAACTTAGGCTAGTATGCAACGTGTCGACCAGGGCGATGCAAAGAGAAAGAAGTGAAAGTTCGACACACCTATAGATGACACAAAGAGAAGTGGCATGTGTGGGGTCATTGCGCATTGACTCATCCGTATCGACTTAAGCAGCGTTGCATGTTTTATAACTATGATACCAACTCCATAATATGTTTTAAGATGCCGACACCTTATAGGGTTAACACACTTGTATGTTCTAACAAAATGTCTACAAAATACAAGAGTCTTTGAAATAAAAGAGGAGCGACACCCTTGTGTCGCCACTAAATGAAACGTAGCAATGGAATTGTTAACATTGTTGAATATATTTAAATGAATGGTGATGTGTATTTTATCCATTATATTTATCAAGTATTATATGTTGTGATTGTCATACTCGCATCGCATATCATTAATTGTATATTGGGAATAAGGGGTATAATGACTAGTTAGGTTCATCCAAAAATAAGTACAATTTCACATAGCTCATGAGTAGAATCGCATACGGACGATTAGGTAGACCCAATGAGTTAAGATGCCCAGACAAATAAGAAGAACAAGGTATGTTGCCCACTGTCATCCTATGAGAATCATGATAGAAAATGTTATTGGAGAAAGCAAATAGGTTTCTAGTGATCCCATGAAAGGATATGGAAAATGTTATTGGGATGACCTAATATGTTCTTCATAACCTAGTTTTCATGACCGGACCGGGCCTTCGGTCCAACCACAAGAACCGTGAACTGTTAGTTGTTCGGGCCCGGAAATCATTTAAGCCGCAATTTCAATTGAACCGCAAAAGCCTTATGAACCGTACTTAAACCGCTTTATTTTTCAAAGCGAAAGTGAAGACTGCCTATATTACGCAGGTCAATCCAACATGAACCCACTAAAAGAGCATATGGGAGCCCTCAAATGCTACAACTGCCACAATCCATGCATGCCAACCTTATTTTATAAACAAAACATGACATAAGTTTTCATGTTCACACAATGTGGGACTAGTAGTAACAAGCAAATAGGCTATATTTTACCATGGTTATGTTGTCATCATTTGTTATTTCTACAACATAATTTATTTTCAATTTACACGGTTTTAACGGTTCAACCAGTTCGACCTTCAAAACTTTCGACCTTAAAAGCATTACGGTTTGATCGAATGTCCGGTCTTCAAAGCTATGCTTCGTAAACCCAATAAAACTGTATTTTTTGAGGAATGATACAGGTGCAAACCAATATACTCATAGTGATCTCATTAAAACTATGTATCGAGGCAAATAGACCTTATAATCGAGATAGGCTATTAGTAAGCCCATGAAAACAAACAGGTTCATAGCGGCCATAGTAAAACTATAACTAAGACAATAGTCAGACTCATCATTATGGAATATATGTGCATATTATATTATTATTTGTGGATGCATGGACACGATATATGATTTCTTTGTGAAGGGATACTAGTCAGGGGAAACATGTTCCACAAAGCGTTGTGCTTTCACTAGTTATCTATTTGGTTCGAGATGGTACATTATTATTCACACCAGATTTCACGTCTAACTCGAAATTTATGTTTTTTCCTTAAATCCTCAAATGCTCACTTGAGTAGATTGAAAGCAGGGATTTAAGGTTTTTTTTATTTGACGAATAAGTTTCCAAAGATGTGTAGGAGACGGACAATCATTTAGAATATACGTGCATATTATATTATTATAACCATTGTGGATGCATGGACACAATATATGATTTCTTTGTGAAGGGATATTAGTCAGGGGAAATATGTTCCACAAAGTGTTGTGCTTTCACTAGTTATCTATTTGATTTGAGATGATAAATTATTCACCAAATTTCACGTCAAACTCCAAATTTATGTCTTTTTCCCTTAAATCCTCAAATGCTTACTTCAGTAGATTGAAAGTAGGGATTTTAGGTTTCTTATTTGACGAATAAACTTTCAGAGACGTGCAGAAGACAGACAGTCATTTAGAAGCTTTTAACCACTGTGCCAGTTTATTTGGATGTTATCGAATGTCATGAAAAGTTGTATTATTGTCTATATTTACTTTGATCAAACAAGAAGGCATCTTCATATGTCGTTTTTGCTAGGGGTGTAAATAGGTTGGATCGGGTCGGACGGAGGTATGTTCAATTTCTATCCTAAAAAAATCGAATCGAACACGGATCGGACGAAATTTCCTCAAACAAATTTTGCTGTCACAATTCGTATCCTAAATAAAATCGATCGAACACGGACACGAACGGCCCGGTCGGACTTGGCTTTTTATATCATATTTCATACTTTTTATTAGATTTTCTCTCAACTATACACCGAATTACATGGAATTCGGATTTCGGACAAATTCGAAAAAACACGGACCGAGCGTGATTTTTTTCTCATACAAATTTTGTTGTCCTAACTTGTGTCCTAAATGAGAATCTGACAGACTTGAACGGACGTATTTCAGTCACAGACACGAACAAACGTCGAACATTAGTACAAAATTTGTAGCCCTGGCTCTTGGGTATTCTGTGATAAATTATATTTCATCTCAACGTGAGATATCGAATGAGAATATGTAATGAATGTTTAATAATGAATTACATTTTTGAAATTTTTCATATACATGTGCCGCTGATATTATGATTTCACTAACTGATCTCATTATGTCACCGTAGAATGATATTATTGATGTCTGCAGCATCAATAGCGTATATTTTCGAACTACGGGATAAAGGACGTTACAAGCGGCTTTGGAATGATTCATGATTTGATTGAGGTGAGGGAGAAGCATGTTTCTCAATGTAATCCTTGATAATTTCGTATTTAGCCCTATAAACCATCACATTTTTTCATAAATTCTGTGTTTCATTTGTGGTTTGTTTAGTTGGGATCACGGAGAGATTTTAGACATTTTGGCATATGCTTTATTGGCTTTTGAAGTTTTTTTGTGAAAATGTCATGATCGAATTCAATGGCATAAGTATTTATATGTTGAAATATTAAATAAGCATTCTCTGATATGTATACACATGCTAAGATATGTTATGCTCTTTTATTTTTAATGATTATTTAATTATCGTGATGTTTTCACGTGATGTGTTCTAATTTGGTTATATTTCTATCCAATGTTGTATTGTTTGTGATGAAAATTTTACTGTAATTAATTGCAGATTTGATAAAAATAATTGAAATAAAAAAATGAATATGTCATTTTGGAATTTCTTTCCAAAAAAATTGGAGTAAGTATGATTATTTAAAAAATTTGGGCAATTATTGTAAGTATTATGATTTAACAATACTGAAAATTTTGATAAAAGTTTAATGAGGTTAGGAAATTCATAAATAATAACAAAAAAATTGTATTTTAATATGAATTGAAAATTTTATTATTATCAGAGGTAAAGTAAAATTTTATAAACAACACTATAATTTTTGGAAACCCTTTATTTAAGTAAAATAATAATACGGTTATTTTTACAGCGGTTTTGAAGAAATGAAATTATTTACGCAATAGAAATAAGATAAATTTTGAGAATAATAATGTTATTAAGATGTATTTTTCGAAATATTATTATTTTGAAATAATAGAATAAACGTATTTTTACAATAAACAATAATAAAATGATGTATTCCCACATGAAAATAATACGCGTGAGTACATCACTTTGAATTTTTATTGACATGTGTGTTATATATGTTGGTTAAAATTATCCCATATGTTTGTTGTGTTGAGAATGAGATAGAATCGCAGTAAAGTTATGCGATGGTTTATCATTATTACAACGCAGACATCGTGTGGTTTATTATGATTTTGTTATGTTGATGATGTTGATGCTTGTGTTACTAATATATAAATAAGAATTTGATGTTATCTTACTAAAGTGGAATAGCTAGTGCACATTTGATATATTTATATTTGCATTTACGTTATCAACGTTGTGTTACTAATGATGGTTGATCAATACACATAACAGTATTTATTATTGATCATTTATTTGGTGTTAGAATTGACATTGAGCATTGTCAAAATTTAAGTGATGTATTGCCATTATTATATTATTATTATTACTTTATATTTTTTATAATTCATTATGACAACATAGTATAGAATGATTTTTTCTGCTTATATTAATTTCATGAATGCTAGTATTATGTGCTGAGTATTCGATGCATGAGAAGAGTATGAAAATAGAATTACACGGACCTGATCCTAAAGAGTACGTAGGCATGTAACCGTTCTCTACGCAATAGCCATAAAATCCCTTAGATTGGGCTGAAATGCGTAGAATTAGACAAAGTCCAAAAATAATTGATTATCTTTTCCTTTTTATTTTATATGTCCATGCATTAGTAAAACTTGAACGTGGAGGCATGGAAGGGAAAAGAGGTCTGGATGTAGGTTGTAGGTTTCATCTACAGGTTGTTTATTCAATATTTATTACATATTACATGTGTATTGATTGTACATTTAGTTATAGTCAATGTATAGGTAGATGTATATGTTTTTCTTGTTTTATTAGGACTTGTTCATTGTTCATTTGTTACATACTGTTTAATTTCGCTATGAATTATCTTTCTTTCTATTTATATTTTACATTTTGATATATAACCAAGTTACCAAGCATCCATTACTTTTGACATTGAGATTAATACGCAAACATATTTTAATGATGTTTATCACTGACTTTTAATGTTAAGAATAGTCGAGTATCACTTGGCCCTAATTCCAAACAAAAGGTTTTCTTTCAAATATTTCTCATTATCTTGATTGATGATCTCTATCTCTTTTTTCCTTCACTTCTAATTTGTTGAAGTTGTAATCGCTCAATGCTAACAAAATCTTCAACGATGTAATATAAAACATGAAAGTAAACAAAAACATAAAAAGGTTACTTTGATACAAACCTCAATGAAGTTCGAATACTCTTTGTCGGCTTCCCCTCCTGAGCAAAATACCACATCCCAACCGTCCCACTGATCACGTAGGCGTGTGCCTCGACCATCACTCCAACAGTCCAAATAATGGTCACAATCACTAACCCAAAGTACCATTTCACCCACTGGTCCTCTCTCCATACACACTCTTGTCCATGCTCATTTTCCCCAATCTCATACTTCCCATTCCTACTTGCAAAAACCAAAAACAACACCAGAACTCCAACATATACAAACAAACAAACAACCAAACCAGGCCCCACCACCATCAAACCAAGATTCTCCGCCAAGGCCGTGGCAGAAATCTTCACAATCTTCACAGTCAACTCAATCCTATGCCAGTTAGCCACAATAACCCATACCAAAATGCCCACGATTACAAAAACAAACACGAGAACCATGACTCTGTATGGCAATGGAAAACTCTTTGAACAAGAGTCCGAAATCAAACACAGCACAAACCAGTACACGTTCAAACAACATGGAATTAGAATAAGCAACGGAATCGTCAGATAAACGATCTGCTTGGTGAATCGCCGAAGGATTGTGAGAAAGAAGAAGGTGATAGGGCCGAGAAGCAAAACGGTAACCACGAGAGTCCAGACGAGGATGGAGTAGTTTTTTAGGATGCTCCTTCCGTTATTTAGGGTTTTGCAAGAGTCGCTGGAATTTCGGCGGGAGATGGAGAGGAAGCCAATGGAGACGGAGGAAAGCGAAAGGAGGAGGAAGAGGAGGGAGAAAGGTAAGTCGCGGATCGGACGAGGAGAGAGAGTGTAAGAAATAGGGGTCGTGAAGCGGTCCGACGAGGAAGCGGAGGCGGATGCGACGAACTGCGGGGATTGAGACAGGAGCGGATTAGAGGGGTCGGATTCGTCGGGGACGGACGCCATGGCCGTATTGAGGGCAAGGTAACTAGGGGTAAATCTTTGTTCAGCTGCACTGGTCAGTGAGCTGAACGTACCCGGAAGGTACTTCTGAGATCGCGAATGTCGGTTGGTTTCTATACTAAGGTCGCGAACATCGAATAGTTATATGATCGGAAATCTGAACATTGATCTTACGCAGCTCGTTCCTATCTTGATCCATCCAAGCCCCTCTTACTTTCTCCCTGTCGGTAAGCACTACGGCAGCTTGCCAATCGATTTGATTGGTACAGTACCTTAAAACACATAAAAATATATGGTACAGTAATGATAATTACCATACCTACCACATATCTTAAACAATACATATATATTTTCTTATATTTTATCATGTATGTTTAAAACATAACATCAAACTTCTAATATGTAACAATTTAATAAAATACCTAGAAAAACACCATTATGATACAAGATTGAATGCAATTTTCATCATATATCTTAGAAACATTATAATCTATATGACATTTTAGTTCATCCATAATGTTTTCTTGCATGTTTGGCTACGTAAAATATGATAGATAAATAATAATATAATAACAAAAAAAAATTAATATTTAATATTTAACGTGAAATATTGTAAACAAAAATATCTTATACTAGTAAACGGTAAAAACTTATCCCGACATCTAACAACCATATACCGAACTATTGGTAATCGATTTTTTTGGTTGGTAATGGTATGATTTTTCCAATTACCATTTAAATCGGTACGGTAATGGTTTCGAATACAAAGTTCCGGTACCGAACCGAATCCACCCCTAATTTTAAGTAGTGTTAATTTAATAATATATGTAGAGATGTGTTTTTGACTTAAAGATGACACAAAAAAATATAACATCAAAGCTACTATAGCTATCATTAAAGATTTCGTCACAAACATCGCAAAACAACATGATAAAGATTCGAAATTTGAGCAAAACTAAATAAAATTTTGCATGAATGCCCTAAAAAACCTAGGTGAACGACGAGCACGTTCAATGCAAGTGCGATGCAAGTAAAAATAGTGGATAATCTAGCACAGTTTGCACAATTAAAATTTGGTCACATTGAGATTCCATTAAAAAAAATGTATTTGATGCTAAAAAAATGATTGCTTGATAGCATTAAAGAGTTTTATACTTTTATTTGAAATATAAAAGACGGTAAGTTGCGAATGCAAAATCTTAAAATTTCAAATGCAACTAGTTTCACTGCATTCTCCGTTATTGTTATGCCAAATGAAGGAATCAACTTCCCACGCGTTCCCATGATATACGACAATGTTTCAGTCACGGAATACGGTACGTGTACATATTATGAAAAAATATCCCTAATGTATTTCCCACATTTGGGTTGGATTTTTAATCATCCACTAGAATAAAAAATCCCACTAGTGGACATCAAAGGCATCAGTATGATACCTAAGTGTGAATAATGTTATTTAACTGTTCTACCAACTACAAATGGAAAAAAAAATCTCAATTGAAAATTGAAAATTGAAAACCCAGACAAAGCTGCAAGTTCAAAATCCTATGATCAACATAAATAGTCAAGATTATGCTAGATTGTTTTTGTTAGCCAAATTTATGGTTAACAACTCCATAACTGTGTATTCCAGTAGAATCTTTTGCTTGCGAAAGCAGTAGATTTGGTCTGAGTATTGTTTCCGTGATTAAATTCTTGTAGTATGCTTTCAGTGGCTTTCGAACATGAATTCTTGTAGAAAGTAATATTTAATGATAAAATTTATGCAATATAGAGAGTATTCGATTCGTAAGTAGCTTGTATTCTCTATTGGACTAGTCTTGGTTGATATCTCTTCTGTGGTTTTGGTATAACACTTTCGGATAGGATAATGACCCTTGGTGCCGTGATCTGAAATTATCTACCATTTCCACTATAAGAATTCATGTTGATCCCTGAAGTATCCTTTCGGTAAGCAAATATTAATTCTCTCGTTAATATCGAAAGGAAGTATTAAACTCTTATTGAGTTGGTTAAGCTCTGAAAACCGTCGTTTGGTTTTAAGTTTAAGTAGTCTTGGTCAAGTTAACGAAGGCATTATCTAGTGGTCGGAGTAGGGTCTAGGGGCTTAGCTAGATTAAATGATATTAGGAAACCATCGATAGTTGATATTCTATAGTGTTTCGGATATCATGATCTCGGCATTAGCCAAAATGATGATTATGACCTTTTGTAACCACTTGATAGACAATTCGGTCAAATTCTTTTATTTCGGAACCATTGGGTAGGAAACATACAAGGTTATGACAATAATTAAATAATATTTAAATAATTATGACTTCAATACCTTAATTGCTTGGTAAAAACCCTTTTTAATGATTTCTATAATTGTAGACTATTTTTCCCCAAATCGATTTAGAAATAGGGTTTACTACTCAAATTTATTATCATAAGATGAGAAATGAGAAGTTGAATCTGGATTTTGGACCACTCGGGTCATACTTATAGATGCGGCTTGACCATTTTCCGAGTATATGGGCTTCATCCTGACTTTTTGGCGAAAGTGCATTCAAAGGCTTCATGGGTGCGCCTTTTGCTGTCCTTTGGGAGAGTTGCTATGTAATGACCCAGATTTCCATAACATCAGAGTTGACTATATACATCATACGTCCAACCCAAATATCACGAAAATACGAGATATTTTTTTTTTTTAGAAGAAAGAGGTAGAAGAAGAATAGAAATAATAACACAGAATCTCACATCGCAGCGGAATAAAATATAATATATCACATCTTTGAAATACAAAATCTTAACTGTATAACATACACTTATCAGAGTACAACACTTACAACATAGCGGAACAAACCATAACTAGATAACGCTGAAGCCTCCTGCTCCAAGCTCCTTTAGATATATTTGAAAAATCCTGAACTACTTGACTGCCCGTACAAATTTAGGCACCCAAGAGTTTAGGTAGAACAAAACAAATAAACTCCGGGTCAGTCATGGGACTGGTATGAGTAAACAGTTTAAAACAGTTTCAGAAACTAAATGATATCTCATAAGACCATGCCGTATAACACGGAACGGGTTTTTCCCTTATGAGAATCCAAACACTTGACTTATCTTTATATCAAAACTCTTTCGATATTATAATAATGTCTAAATCAAGTAGATAACAATCTAGTGGAATGTTTGCATCTCGCGTTCCACATATGTAATATACAATCAAAACCGCAAGCACGTATTGGGTAATGGATTTCCAACTATGACAAGGTATGGAATCACCTTCCGCTGGTATATCTCTAGAGGAGAATACACCGAATTCAACAAGAACATCTTGCAACTCAGCCACACATGACCGACCACTCATTTCGCTTGAGTGTATCGAATGTATATCACCAACGATTGGGATCAGCAACCGTTTCCCGAATGGGTCAGCATCGACAATAGATTTTTAGAAGTAAATGAAACTCTAGATCAGGTGATTATACACCCTAATAGGTGCGACCTACATAGCCATGCTACTTGCCCGATTTCTGTCATTTACCGGATGATGAGGCTAGAAGCTACGCTTTATCATCACACCAGATTCACTTTGAATGCCACATCGTCAAATCCATCAAATCACCGATTGACGTCCTCAACAGTACATTACGTGTTAGCTAAAAGAAGTTTCCTTCTCCGCTTCCACTCTTGGTACGGTTGAAGAAATCAATGTACGTGACCATTCTGGAAATACTCTGTCAGACATTCATCCATACAAGTCACCCAGGAACAGGATGAATCGAAGGTACTATTTCTATAAATAGAAAAAGTCCTTGCACTCTACTCCGTCTTCGATTATCTTTATATAATCTGATTCGTACGCTACTGCCAATACGGAGTGGTTCTTCGAAAAATAATCCAACCGGTCTCTCCATATTGACAACGATGGTCAAAACTTCGATAGTCTGTGATTTAACTATCGAATAAAAACAAGTGTTTCGATAGTCGATGATTTAACTATCGAATAAAACAAGTGTTCATCCAAACATACAACAATCACTGAGCCTTTAATTAATATTCCATTAATTAAATCTCTTCTCTATTTCTTTATCAATATTTGTCAACCAAATATTTTCAATAACCATATTGGCCTTATACGTTATTTGGAAAACATTTCCATATATCGCCTTCCTTTATTTTCTATACTAGGAAATATTCATTATCCTATTTCCAAGCTTTGCGCATATTTGGGTTAAAACAGATGTTGTGTAAAACATCGTTACGACAACCCAAATACAGTATTTAACTAATTCTTATTCCACATTGATCTTCGAGCCTGAATCTTGCTACTTATCGGTATATCATGAAATCAACCAAGTTGGGGTATAATTACCTCTTAGACCTTGACTGAATAACATTTAACGTCAAAACAGACAAGACTACTTACTCGAATAGTCAATACCATACAACTGATTATTCACTTTCTATTCCTACTAGATTTTATTCTTATACTTCCTTTTTGATTTTACTATTATATTTCTAAGTTCGTTTTCTTATCGACTTCTATATATATTGATACGTTGGTTTCTAACTATCAAATTATCTTAAAAATATTCTATCTCCTTAAATTCCCGGAAAAATTCGCCATAACCTCCTTTGTACCGGGAGCATCGGGAAATTTCAAATAGCTTTCCCGGTCCTTCTTATCTCAAAAAGAAAAAGAAAAAAGCCAAGCGGCTTGCCGATACGGCGCATAAAATCTCATATGGAAATTAAATGCGTACCTTTTTGTCGGGCATTCTATTTATTTCACTTCTATACTTTATTCCAAACCTGTCTCCTGTATGTCTATACCTGTCCAATCCATTTTAACTATACCAATCGTTTTAACTCAATTTGTTAATTAAATCTGTTAATTAACTTCTTAGTATAATCCACTTCTATTTATCCAAATCTTTTTATTTAAAATCCCATTTGAATTTCTATATTCAAATTCCAGTTGAAATACTATGTTCAAATTCTATAGTTAAACTCCATTTGAATTCTATTATTCAAATTCTATTTCAATTCCTTATATTCAAAGTCCATTTGAATTCTCTACATTATTTATAAACAACGTTTATAACTTCAATTCAAATCCCACCTTTGCATTTATAGACAACGTTTATAAATTCAATTCAAATCCCATATTTTCATTTATAAACAAAGTTTATAAATTCGATTCCAAACCCACCTTTCATTTATAAACAAAATTTATAAATTCGATCACTTGTTTTATATACCTTCAAAACAAGTTAATATTTTCTATAGTTTTAAAGTCCATTTGAATTTCTATATTCAAATCTATAGTTTAAAGTCCATTTGAATTCTCTGCATTATTTATAAACAACGTTTATAACTTCAATTCAAATCCCACCTTTCCATTTATAAACAACTTTATAAATTCGATTCAAATTCCATCCTTTCATTTATAAACAAAGTTTATAAATTCGATACGTGTTCATATATATTCAAAACAAGTTAATATTTTCTATAGTTCATTTAAAATTCGAATTCTATTTATAAAAATAGAATGTCCTTTTTAAATCTCAAATACCCTTTTCGATATTTTTATAAATCAATATTCGAGCCCCAGGGATATTTTAAACAATCAAATCAACCAATTTTCAATCATTTGATTTTTAACACATCATATATGAATATATATGAAATCAAACAAACAACAACAGATAATATATTTTTGAGGAATCCAGTTGGATTCCTCCAACCTGTTTTCCTGCATCCACAGACGTTAGCACATAAATAATACCTATCCTGCTTCGAGGCAGGATATCGCGGTATGAAGGTCATCCACTAATCATAGCGTGGGGCGTATAGGGTAATCATCCGCTAATGAAACCGCGGGCATCCGCTAATGAGACTGCGGGAATCCAACCAATCAATCAACCCAATATATATATAATAGTCCTAAATAACTAATATATTTAAATCAACCAAACAATATTCAAACAAGCACAGACAATTATTTTTAACTATATAAAAATAAGTTCTAAATAAAAGGTGAGATTTACTCACCAGAATTTTCCTTTGTCGAATACCCATTTAAATCCTGTAACTTCATAGCTACGAATCCTCTCAAATGATTCTACCTAGCACTGAGGATAATTTATTTTATTATCAGTTAAGCTATTATTTATTTAATTTAAATAATTAACCAAATAAATATTTTATCCTATGTATTTTAAATTCTATAAAATTGTATACCTTAATGATCTTAATTTTAAATATCTTACTAATCTAATTTAAAATTTATATAAGGCTATTACTAACTAAATTTTCCCTTTTTATTTTCAAATTCCATGTTTTGCAGAAAACGAAATTCCTTTTTTCAACAATGTAAAAATCTTATTTTTAATCTATACATTAATCAAACTAAAAACAAGAAATTACCTTAATTCATTTCCCTAATCTCCCTCTTCTGTTACTGATGAGTTCCTGCCGCTCAAACCCAACATCATGGTTACTGCTCAAAACACCGACTAGCTCCCTGTTCGAATACTGTAGTCGCGACTCCAACCACCAGCAGAAGAGGAGCGAACTTTTTGTACATCGATGGTTGCCAAACTCACCTCCACACGAGCGCCTCCTCCTTTCGAACACTGCGTTGCTATTAGATGGACTCAGTTCCCCTTTTTGATGGATCCCATACTTGATTACACAGTTTGAACACAACTCGCACCTCTTCAACGCCGTTCACAACGATTTGTTCATAGCTCCCTCAAAGCCTATCGCAATTCCTGAATCGAACAAAAGTTCGATCTTCAAATTACTGAACGCGGTAACCCTAGCTGGTGGTTTCGATCGTGCCTACCACTTGAACGCTGCTTCCATTTCAATTACTGATTTCCGAAGTTTTCGATTTGAGGTTTTAAAGATGGAAATGGGGTTTGATTTCCTTCGAATGGTTTTTAAGAGGAGCGGCTTCAGCTGAAGCTTTCGATTTTCTCAGAGGAATTTTCCATTTTGTTTTGGCTATGAACGATAGAACATGGGAAAGGCACGACTTATTTAAATAGAAAGGGAAAACAAAGTGTGGATTGAGAATTGGATAGCAAGGCCTCCTTGTTTTCTCTTATGTGTTTTGTTTCTATCCACCAACACTAATATTTTATTTAGTTTTGGTCTGGTATCCTTAAAGTTAAAATACCCATGATGCCGAACTCCTTTCTGAACCCAACAACTGTTAATTCTAGGGTAAAACCACTATTCTGAACCCACTGGGATAGGTCACGAAGTCTAATTCGATCCTCTGTAGAAGATATTAATTTAATTCAATAAAAATTAATTTCAAACAATTTATTTCCTCGATAAATGAATAAATATCATTATCGTTATAAATTCAAACTAAATTTCCTATTAATTATTTGAACTGTTTTCAATTCAAATAAAAATTAGAATTTTACTAAATCCATTTTCTTATTCTGATAATTTAATATTTGAATATTAAATTGATATTATTTTTTTAAATCGATAACTCCCTATAAAAATTGATTTATTTACTTAACTAAATATTTAAATCCATATCAAATATTTTAATATTTACCCCTAAGAGTCCGGGTCATTACATGCTATGGGACTATGTAGGTACTTTCGAAAGGATTCCTTAAGTGGCGGAAGCTTTACTTGGATGCTGAGAAAGTAAACTTGTTCGAGCTCCCGGATTCCGGTGCCACTTATGGCTTCACCTTTCTTCGAGTATGGAGCTTTGCTTGCGATGCTTGGTTGGTGAAAACTTAAGTTTTTATGTATTTCCCGTTTAGGCCATCTAAGAGGTATCTGTGCCACTATGCCAAGTAGACCATTTCATCATTTTTGCTAACAAGTTTGGGTGCTTTCCTATGGATCAGGATTAAGTTCGAACCTTGGAAGATGGGTCTGACCCCTGGTATTTTTAATATTTTATCCGCAGTGAGAACAACGGGCGTGTTTGGCGCAAGCGGAAGAGGAGAATTTGAGCAGAGTATTATAGCGGTGAATGGAAGTTAGCAGAGAATGTGTTTGGCGCTTTAAGCGGAGAATTTGAGCGGAGCATTTTTATTTTTGTTTGTTAAATTTTAATTAATTAATGTTTAAAACATAACATCATCATTACAACAAAATAATACATTAAACCAAACAGAACATAAATATGCAGAAGTACAACAAAAACTAAGGTTTTAAGTCTCGGATTTCGGTCACGTTTCGTTCGGAAATTTTCTGTGGCCTTGTCTCGTATCGGGTGAGATCTCGGACAAGATAAACGTACATCGGTGTTCATGTCAGAATTGTGTCTCGGACCTTAAAATACATCTTGGAACTTTCAGTGGTTAGACTTTATGTTGAATGTTAATAAATAGAAAGTCTGAACTTTATATCAGTAGACTACAAGCCTTGGACTTTGTATCAATAAACAACAAGCCATATTTTTATTAATAAATAACAACTCGAACTTTTTACTATCAGAAAGTTCAACATATTAGTTATACAGAAAATGATAACCTGTTATTTATTCTTGATATTGATTTACAGTTAAGCAAGCAAACATACTCTTTATATTAAAAGATGAAATGTCAAATTGATTACTCAGTTTCTTTTAATATAGCATATAGAAATAAGGGAACAATTTTAACCAGAAAAATATCACTGGAATCATTCTTTAAAACACAAATACATATTTCTACAAATTTGGATTCAGTAAGTTTTTGCAGAAAAGAAAAGAAAATTACAAATAAATTAAATTGGTAGTATTCGTGATTTGAGAACTAGATATTACAAAAAAAAATCTATATTTTAGGAAAGAAATCGATGTTCCAAATGAGAACTAAAAATTCTAAACATGTATTCGTGATTTGAGAGTAGAAATAAATAAATGATTGGGAATTAAATTGGCAGTCTAATTGTTTATTGAAATAAAGCATGAATCTTACCAAACAACAAGACATATATTCCAAGCCCAAACCATTTAAAAATGTAAAATTCAAAAAAAAACATTATTTTGGCCGAGATCTCATAAATTGATCTCGGCCGAGATCTCGGCCGAGATTTGAATATCTCGCCCGAGATTTAGTTAACCGAAATATATCTGATTTTTCTTGTTTCGGATCGCTTAACCTGAAAACGAGATCTCGGCCGAGATTTTCGAGATTTAAAACCTTGACAAAAACTGAAATAATAGTAAAAATCATAAACATTGCTTGGTCCATTCTTGATCAGATAGTGCTTGTAGTCAGCAGAAAGTTGATCGCGCTTTGTCTCAAACGTCATCCATGGTATTGCATCGTCGTCATTTAAGAAGTTGAATATATCTGCCTTGTTGGGATTTGTAAGTATGTGTAAAGCTTCACTGAAATTAAAATATGCTCCTTCACTCAAGCGTTTAACACGTGCTATCATATCAGCATGACTTAACGAATTCCATGTTGATCGTACACTATTTGTTGTTGGAGTGTTTGGGGTCGGACTATCCGTACTTGTAGACTTTTGGACTTTTTGGGCATGGATGTAATCGACGAGATCAACAATCTTATTTGTCCATTTCAACACGACATTTTCTGAAACCTCCCTTTTTACCAATGGATGAACCAGCATGTCGAGTTTGCTGCACGAGAGCTTCTGACGCGTTTGGTTGAGTGGGCGGTTCAGGAACCCAAGAATGATTTGTTGGTGAATTCAAATTTGAAATAGTATTTTGTCCTTGTTCTTCTGTTTCATTGAGATGCCTATGGAATCCATCAAATGTCCATGGATTTGCGTAATTTCTTAGCATAGAGAGAGTAAATTGTTGTGTTTCCTCTTGTTGAGTAACAACAGGCGTATAAGCTGGCGTATACGCCGTCTGTCCAGTTGCATGTGTTCCTTGAAATAGTTGTTGTTGTAGCTCCAAATGCTCAAGTGGTGACTTTCTAAATTTCAGAATACATGGCCCAAATTCCTATTATAAAAATAGTAATTAATAATGGGTTTATTAAAAAAACAAAACAGAAGTTTACAAAAAATACATTTAAACGATCATCCGACCATTCATCCGAGCCTGAAACACTTTGACGATTAGGATCAAAACCATCTCCAGTTTTGTTGTTCAAGCTTTCCCATTTAACCCATTCCCTTCGAAGACTATCATGCTTGTATCGAACCTTGTTTCCGTCGATCAAATCTAGAAATCCATCTGATCATGTAACATTGATTTCGACCACTGCTAAATTTTTCCGCTATCGCTTTGGTAACCCCTTTCTTGTTATTACCACATTTACCATACGTAGCAACGACGCATTCCAGCAAGAGTCGGGTCGATTTATTGTTCCAATGGTGTTTTTGTTGTCGGTTAGCCATTTTCTAGTGGAGATTAGAGAGTGTTTAGAGAGATAGAAGATGGATTTGTGGTAGAAGGATGAATGGAGGGTAGAGGTGATTTATATAGGAGGGGTGTGTTTGAGCCCAATTGTAACACCCCACCTCCGCTAGGGTCACTCGCAAAGGAATGCACTAGCTTTAGAGGGGTATTATTGGTAAACATGTACAGAAATATTACAAGACAGAACATATATATATAAAACAGCGGAAGTAAAACAAATTTCATTACCTTGTAAAATAAGGTCTAAAGCCTTTTACATCAAAACCTGTCTTGCAATAATAAAGAAGCATAAAGCCATTTCATAAATTATTCCCCAAGTAAAACAGTAAAGTAGCCATAGCCAAGAGAAGTCCGAGCCATGCGTGATGACCTTCAAACAGAAGAAGTCCAAACTAACAATAGCATTTCCTCCCTGTAACCTGGGGGGGAACGGAAGACAAGGGGCGAAAGAAAACAGGGTCAGTCATAAAGACTGGTAAGCCCTATCTACTATCAGTATATAAACTAGTAAAGTTAACTGGCATGAGGAACTGAGATGAACATAAGTATGATGACAAGATAGATAAGCTAAACCAAAATAACAGGATGAACTACTGTACCAAGATAAACGAGTGTGTCATGATAAACTACGGTGTCAAGATAAATCAAGGTACCACATCGTCAGGTTTCTATCAAGTATACTATCCCAAGGTATCTACCATGTATAACATCCTAAGGTATGTATCATGTATATTTGCTCTGCACCCCTCGTACTAGTATCCCAACCCGTGTCATGTGTCAACTATGAATGTCCCTTGCCCAATGTCATGTAATGGTCCATGCCACCCTAATATATATAGCATATGTAGGTTTTTCCAACTCGTATGTTTCCTTCCATGTATAAGTTCAGTCCTTTGCCGTAGGCCATACGGGCTTTCCCATGTAAACATTTTATCCTTGAAGTTATTTTGGACTGCTACCCTCGATCTAGTTATGTTTCCTTACCATGAACTATCGCGTGTCCACTTAGGATTTATGCCACCTAGGACCACTAGGGATTATGCTACCTAATGAACGTTTCCGTGTCTCGGTTTGGGTTCAGCCACCTAGGGCCACTAGGGATTATGCCACCCGTCAACCGCGCCCTTTATCCCACGTATGTATCGTGAATCGTTTTCCATGTCTAGATGCACATGTTCCTCAATGTGCCATCCGAGTTCCGTGCCAGGGCAAATCAAGAAATACGGAACTCGGTCGGGAGCTTTAAGTCGTCTGCTGATGCAGATATCAAGGTCTGTTTTTGTACCCGTGGCTATGGTCCCACGTGACCCCTCCCTCAACTACTGAAAGGCAATCCAAGAAAAATCATGTATGAGAACTACACTAAGGCCCATCGATGCCCACTTCCAGATAGCCAACCTCACCCATAACTTGATAGCTAGTATATGGTCTTTTGGGAGTTCCCTGCCTTTCCGTACGTACACGATTGACTAAAGATGGTAGGTAGTCGGCGACATGCTATCCCGGGGCAAAATCAAGTATTGTCGACTCCACGCTAATCCATCCTAGTCTTTAGGTCGCTCGCATAGCAACCAAGGCATACTCTTGGCTCTTCTACCGCAGACCTTAACCTCTGTGAGGCCGGGTTTCATGGACCACACGCCACCTCACAGAGGGATACCAAGAGTACCCTCACGTTCCCCGAAGCTTCCGCTTCGTCACCCAGTTCGCTGGAGCTTTTATCCAAGTCAGATAACTTGCTCCTCCTCGTATACTAAGCGATGACCTACCGTACCAGGTTACTCGTCTCTTTATGAACTAGTCCATGTCCTTAGCTAAGAATTATTACTTAGTTACCCTTAAATAAGGTTTACCACTTAGCCCCTCTTCCCACTATCCTTGTTAACTACGATTTCCAACCTAGTCCCCTGAGCTAGGGTTTTGTCAAATGGGTTAAGTGTTGTTATCCAAGTTCATGACTTAACCCGCCTACGAATCATGTCAAGATTGGCTAAGTACTCAAGTTCAAGGCTTAGCCCTACAGGTTGGTTAAGTGTACCAAGAAGCTCATGACTTAACCTTATCAAGTCAAATTGGTTAAGTTTTTATTTGTCTTAACCCTATCAGATTATCATGTTAGATTGATTAAGCATAGATTATCTTAATCCCATCAGATTATCGAGTCGGATTGGTTAAGCATGGGTTAGCTTAACCCCATCCACTAATCGTATTAGAATGGTTAAGCCTACTTTTAAAAGTCTTGTGACTTAACCCTACCAGGTCCACCTATTAGATTGGTTAAGTATAGGTTACTTAACCTCATCAAATCATCACGTATAATTGGTTAAGTATAAGTTACTTAACCCCATTAAATTAACGTGTTAAATTGGTTAAGTATTGGTTACTTAACCTCATTGAATTAACGCATTTAGATTGGTTAAGTTTTTAACTTAACCCCACCGAATTACCGTGTTTAGATTAGTTAAGTGAAGGTTACTTAACCCCATCTAATTACCGTGTTTAGATTAGTTAAGTCTAAGTTACTTAACCCCATCTAATTACCGTGTTTAGATTAGTTAAGTCTAAGTTACTTAACCCCATCTAATTACCGTGTTTAGATTAGTTAAGTGTGGATTACTTAACCCCATCTAATTACCCAGTCGGATTAGTTAAGCGTAAATTACTTAACCCCATCCCCTAATTGTCTTGTATGGTTAAGTGTCATTAAGAAATCAAGCCCGATCCCACTTAACCTACCCATTCGTGTCATATCGGTTAAGTGTCATTAGTCAAATTTACTTAACCTTATCATGTGGCATTAATTTAATTAATGCACTCTTAACCTCTCACATTAGACCTTGTTGTGGTTACTAGTTAAGCCGGGCGGGTCCGGGTAGTTTTACACCACAACCTAGTCTAACCTCGGGTCTTAAGCGCGACATGACCAACTTCTCACATTGGATCCTATTGTTTGTAGCCACTAGTTAAGCCGGGCGGGTCCGGGTAGATTTATGCTACAAACTCAACCCAACCTCGAGTTGGCCATTTTCATGTTTGGTCTAGTGTCTTGTTACACTTACAACCCATACGTGTCAAGTTTCCAAGTCCCATGCTCATAGCCAAAGTTACATGTTGTCACGTTTATACCAATTTACCCAAATCATGTTTCATGTCATTAAAGTTTACCCATAACATAACCCCAACGCTTTTAAACTCGCATATACATTCGCAACAACGTATAATGTTTTAAAAGAAGGAACTTGGAAAGGGCATGAAAAAAAAGGGGTATAAGGCCACAATTTAAACATGGTGGAAATGAGGCATAAATGTGCTCACAAACTTGCATGTTACATTGTCAAGCCTCAAAAACATGCATAACATTCAAACTTGGCAAATAGGTGATACATGGTCATAGATGACATGAAATGATGACAAGTAACTCGCATATAACATCACATAAGGGTTATGACTTCATATGCAAGTTAACCTAAAGGTTATGAGGGTTCTCATGTTGCATAATGCAACATTTCAACATAAAGGTTATAGCTTTTAACCCACAAGATCAAGGTAATGACTTTATAGACTTGCATAACATGATAGCATGTATCATACTTAATGATCAAACCCAAACTTGCAACATTCATTTAACTTTATAGTTAATATCTAAGAGTAGGAGGGGGCTTACAATGCTATGAAGGCACAAATCAACATATAAAACAAAGATTGAGACGAAGCCATTCATGCTATCACCCAAAAACCCCAAAAGAACAAGCTCCAAATGAAACCCTTGAGCAAATATCAATAAAAATCCTTGCTTTGAAGAAGAAAGGTTTCAACTTTGGCTTTGAATGAAGCTTATGAGCTCTCATGCAAGATCCTTGCTTTTTGGTCAAGAAAAGGTTGCAACTTGACTTGAATGCAAACTAAGAACACTCATACAAGTTTGAAAGCACTTGTATGAACTCACAATCTCTCATAGAAATAGGCTTAGGAATTTTAGCATGAGAGTGGAGGCCATGAGAGGAACAAATTTGACATAGTTTAGTTGTAGGATTGAATAATGGTGATTTAGGCTAGGTTTAGGGGTCTTTTTATAGAGGATTAGGATAGTATTAGCCATAGGATTAACCCTAGATTCAATCCAAGCCATCAAAGCATGTCTTGGGGAAGAAGTCAAGTGTAGGAACCATCTAGGGCCTTTAGATTAAAGCTGAACCATGAGAACCATTCAAATGCAAAATCTGCATTTGAGCGAATCGGCCCACGGGTTGACAGCCAAACACCCTGGATTAACCCCTAGTCGACCCAGCGAGCTCGGGTCGACCTCAAAAATCGGCCGATTCGGTTATTCCCCTCTCCCAATTCGATGTTTTGAACATTTTTGCATATTTATTTATTTAATTTTCAATTATATATATATATATCAATATATATATATTTCTCTGCGCAACCCATTTCACTTAATTAAGTATACTTTAATTTGAGAATTTTTATGTTTAAATTACGGGGTGTTACATTCTCCCCTCCTTAAAGGATTTCGTCCCCGAAATCTCCAAGTTAGGAAGAACGTATCCTACTATCCATCATCCATCTACTCAAAACATCATCCACAGGCAACCATTGTCCTTAGACGATTTCTAATGCCATATGAACATATGCAGAACGTGTGTGTATATGCTCCTTAGCTAATGCTAATGATCAGGCCTGAATGATCTTTCTAATGCAAAATATGTTTAGTGTCATGAGTCCAACATGTATGTGAATAGTCCTAGTCATATAAGTACTATATGCGTGCACAAACATTCATTCATATGCAACATCCGCATGATAACACATTCAATTTCATCCATAAACAAGTATAAATACTCGTGCATATGCAACATGAAACGTGATCGCGTCAATCTAGTATCTAATGTGTATTCGCGCATCCACGAGCAACCACTTGCAACCATTTGCAACCATATCAATCATAACATGTTTCAAATACATGTTTACATCCATAGAGTCCTATCTAAGGTTCCCAAGATAAGATCGAGGAGATAAACAAGACAAACTCCTTACGGGGTTTGTAACAGAAACATGACCGAGAGGATATCCACTAAGCGATAGCATGCAAGCAAACTCTACAGGTGAACCAAGGATCAAAGATATACTCTTAAAAAGAGACACGATGCGCGCGTCTAATCCGCATTTCCTTGAGCCTAATTCCAGTGTGCCTTGACTGCCTTTGACTTCATGATTTCATAGTTCCTTGATTCCTATTTCCAAGGTATGAGTCGGAAATCTTTTCACTGTCGCCTCTCGTTCCACTTTCATTTATTCTTTCCCTAGTATACTTGGCTCAACCATATCTACGTACTCATGCAAACTCTCCAAAATTCACTAGTGAATTCTAGATCTCGTTCACCGATGCCAATCCATGTTACCACATGCACTTACTAGGGTGATTCCTATAACCCATGCTTAAGCGGAATGAACCATCCGTCTTATTGGCGGACATTACTCGATTGGATCAGAGATTTCCGATAAATGCATCAAGAGATTCTAGTTAACCAACCATGACAGAACCCAAAAGGTTACACGAGACTTCGAAGGTATTACCAAAGCAAGCCAAGAGTCTGACTACCCTCTTTTCAAAAACCGAGAATGGTATTCCTTACTGGATAACCACTTTACCCCTAGAATCCATCCATGGCTCAACAATAGAAGTATTGCTTCTAATCTCAACACTTGGCATAGACGTTCTCAAATCCAACAAGTCATGAATAAATGGACCGACTCTCCAACCAGATTTTGGGACAAAAACTGGGATCCTCTACCATGCTAGTACTAAGGTGCAGAGACTCAACTATCCAAGCAGACTTAAATGATACGATGATCAAGACAAAGTCTGGACGGGATGATAGAAAAGAATGACTAAACCTTTACCAGAAATGGTACCATTTCTTTTAGGTACCCTAGAAATGGGAGCGTACAATTGCCCTCTCCGATGATCTTGTCCTTGTCCTCCTTGATGGAATAAGCCATAGCAACAGTTGCTTATCCTTAAGCTCTCGTCCTTTATCCCTACTCTTCTTATCCTTCCTTGTACCACGGCGACAGGTCTCTCGAGAACCACCTCCATCGTACGGGAAAACACCTACGTGGCTAGACAAAAATTAGTCACAGTTAGAACAACTGCGACCACAGATGGAGGAAAGAAAGGAAAGGAGATTCAATCAAGGAATCAAAGGATAATGCTAATGGCCTTTGGGGAATAGCCTTTTAAAACAAACTTTTCTTGAAAAATGCTTCTTTGTAAAACGGTTTCTCAAATAGTTTTCAGAAGGTTTTAAAAACTTTTGCCCAGTCTGGTAACCTTCTGCTCTGATACCAAATGTAACACCCCACCTCCGCTAGGGTCACTCGCAAAGGAATGCACTAGCTTTAGAGGGGTATTATTGGTAAACATGTACAGAAATATTACAAGACAGAACATATATATATAAAACAGCGGAAGTAAAACAAATTTCATTACCTTGTAAAATAAGGTCTAAAGCCTTTTACATCAAAACTTGTCTTGCAATAATAAAGAAGCATAAAGCCATTTCATAAATTATTCCCCAAGTAAAACAGTAAAGTAGCCATAGCCAAGAGAAGTCCAAGCCATGCGTGATGACCTTCAAACAGAAGAAGTCCAAACTAACAATAGCATTTCCTCCCTGTAACCTGGGGGGGAACGGAAGACAAGAGGCGAAAGAAAACAGGGTCATTCATAAAGACTGGTAAGCCCTATCTACTATCAGTATATAAACTAGTAAAGTTAACTGGCATGAGGAAATGAGATGAACATAAGTATGATGACAAGATAGATAAGCTAAACCAAAATAACAGGATGAACTACTGTACCAAGATAAACGAGTGTGTCATGATAAACTACGGTGTCAAGATAAATCAAGGTACCACATCGTCAGGTTTCTATCAAGTATACTATCCCAAGGTATCTACCATGTATAACATCCTAAGGTATGTATCATGTATATTTGCTCTGCACCCCTCGTACTAGTATCCCAACCCGTGTCATGTGTCAACTATGAATGTCGCTTGCCCAATGTCATGTAATGGTCCATGTCACCCTAATATATATAGCATATGTAGGTTTTTCCAACTCGTATGTTTCCTTCCATGTATAAGTTCAGTCCTTTGCCGTAGGCCATACGGGCTTTCCCATGTAAACGTTTTATCCTTGAAGTTATTTTGGACTGCTACCCTCGATCTAGTTATGTTTCCTTACCATGAACTATCGCGTGTCCACTTAGGATTTATGCCACCTAGGACCACTAGGGATTATGCTACCTAATGAACGTTTCCGTGTCTCGGTTTGGGTTCAGCCACCTAGGGCCACTAGGGATTATGCCACCCGTCAACCGCGCCCTTTATCCCACGTATGTATCGTGAATCGTTTTCCATGTCTAGATGCACATGTTCCTCAATGTGCCATCCGAGTTCCGTGCCAGGGCAAATCAAGAAATACGGAACTCGGTCGGGAGCTTTAAGTCGTCTGCTGATGCAGATATCAAGGTCTGTTTTTGTACCCGTGGCTATGGTCCCACGTGACCCCTCCCTCAACTACTGAAAGGCAATCCAAGAAAAATCATGTATGAGAACTACACTAAGGCCCATCGATGCCCACTTCCAGATAGCCAACCCCACCCATAACTTGATAGCTAGTATATGGTCTTTTGGGAGTTCCCTGCCTTTCCGTACGTACACGATTGACTAAAGATGGTAGGTAGTCGGCGACATGCTATCTCGGGGCAAAATCAAGTATCGTCGACTCCACGCTAATCCATCCTAGTCTTTAGGTCGCTCGCATAGCAACCAAGGCATACTCTTGGCTCTTCTACCGCAGACCTTAACCTCTGTGAGGCCGGGTTTCATGGACCACACGCCACCTCACAGAGGGATACCAAGAGTACCCTCACGTTCCCCGAAGCTTCCGCTTCGTCACCCAGTTCGCTGGAGCTTTTATCCAAGTCAGATAACTTGCTCCTCCTCGTATACTAAGCGATGACCTACCGTACCAGGTTACTCGTCTCTTTATGAACTAGTCCATGTCCTTAGCTAAGAATTATTACTTAGTTACCCTTAACTAAGGTTTACCACTTAGCCCCTCTTCGCACTATCCTTGTTAACTACGATTTCCAACCTAGTCCCCTGAGCTAGGGTTTTGTCAAATGGGTTAAGTGTTGTTATCCAAGTTCATGACTTAACCCGCCTATGAATCATGTCAAGATTGGCTAAGTACTCAAGTTCAAGGCTTAGCCCTACAGGTTGGTTAAGTGTACCAAGAAGCTCATGACTTAACCTTATCAAGTCAAATTGGTTAAGTATTTATTTGTCTTAACCCTATCAGATTATCATGTTAGATTGATTAAGCATAGATTATCTTAATCCCATCAGATTATCGAGTCGGATTGGTTAAGCATGGGTTAGCATAACCCCATCCACTAATCGTATTAGAATGGTTAAGCCTACTTTTAAAAGTCTTGTGACTTAACCCTACCAGGTCCACCTATTAGATTGGTTAAGTATAGGTTACTTAACCTCATCAAATCATCACGTATAATTGGTTAAGTATAAGTTACTTAACCCCATTAAATTAACGTGTTAAATTGGTTAAGTATTGGTTACTTAACCTCATTGAATTAACGTATTTAGATTGGTTAAGTTTTTAACTTAGCCCCACCGAATTACCGTGTTTAGATTAGTTAAGTGAAGGTTACTTAACCCCATCTAATTACCGTGTTTAGATTAGTTAAGTCTAAGTTACTTAACCCCATCTAATTACCGTGTTTAGATTAGTTAAGTCTAAGTTACTTAACCCCATCTAATTACCGTGTTTAGATTAGTTAAGTGTGGATTACTTAACCCCATCTAATTACCCAGTCGGATTAGTTAAGCGTAAATTACTTAACCCCATCCCCTAATTGTCTTGTATGGTTAAGTGTCATTAAGAAATCAAGCCCGATCCCACTTAACCTACCCATTCGTGTCATATCGGTTAAGTGTCATTAGTCAAATTTATTTAACCTTATCATGTGGCATTAATTTAATTAATGCACTCTTAACCTCTCACATTAGACCTTGTTGTGGTTACTAGTTAAGCCGGGCGGGTCCGGGTAGTTTTACACCACAACCTAGTCTAACCTCGGGTCTTAAGCGCGACATGACCAACTTCTCACATTGGATCCTATTGTTTGTAGCCACTAGTTAAGCCGGGCGGGTCCGGGTAGATTTATGCTACAAACTCAACCCAACCTCGAGTTGGCCATTTTCATGTTTGGTCTAGTGTCTTGTTACACTTACAACCCATACGTGTCAAGTTTCCAAGTCCCATGCTCATAGCCAAAGTTACATGTTGTCACGTTTATACCAATTTACCCAAATCATGTTTCATGTCATTAAAGTTTACCCATAATATAACCCCAACGCTTTTAAACTCGCATATACATTCGCAACAACGTATAATGTTTTAAAAGAAGGAAATTGGCAAGGGCATGAAAAAAAAGGGGTATAAGGCCACAATTTAAACATGGTGGAAATGAGGCATAAATGTGCTCACAAACTTGCATGTTACATTGTCAAGCCTCAAAAACATGCATAACATTCAAACTTGGCAAATAGGTGATACATGGTCATAGATGACATGAAATGATGACAAGTAACTCGCATATAACATCACATAAGGGTTATGACTTCATATGCAAGTTAACCTAAAGGTTATGAGGGTTCTCATGTTGCATAATGCAACATTTCAACATAAAGGTTATAGCTTTTAACCCACAAGATCAAGGTAATGACTTTATAGACTTGCATAACATGATAGCATGTATCATACTTAATGATCAAACCCAAACTTGCAACATTCATTTAACTTTATAGTTAATATCTAAGAGTAGGAGGGGGCTTACAATGCTATGAAGGCACAAATCAACATATAAAACAAAGATTGAGACGAAGCCATTCATGCTATCACCCAAAAACCCCCAAAGAACAAGCTCCAAATGAAACCCTTGAGCAAATATCAATAAAAATCCTTGCTTTGAAGAAGAAAGGTTTCAACTTTGGCTTTGAATGAAGCTTATGAGCTCTCATGCAAGATCCTTGCTTTTTGGTCAAGAAAAGGTTGCAACTTGACTTGAATGCAAACTAAGAACACTCATACAAGTTTGAAAGCACTTGTATGAACTCACAATCTCTCATAGAAATAGGCTTAGGAATTTTAGCATGAGAGTGGAGGCCATGAGAGGAACAAATTTGACATAGTTTAGTTGTAGGATTGAATAATGGTGATTTAGGCTAGGTTTAGGGGTCTTTTTATAGAGGATTAGGATAGTATTAGCCATAGGATTAACCCTAGATTCAATCCAAGCCATCAAAGCATGTCTTGGGGAAGAAGTCAAGTGTAGGAACCATCTAGGGCCTTTAGATTAAAGCTGAACCATGAGAACCATTCAAATGCAAAATCTGCATTTGAGCGAATCGGCCTACGGGTCGACAGCCAAACACCCTGGATTAACCCCTAGTCGACCCAGCAAGCTCGGGTCGACCTCAAAAATCGGCCGGTTCGGTTATTCCCCTCTCCCAATTCGCTGTTTTGAACATTTTTGCATATTTATTTATTTAATTTTCAATTATATATATATATATATATATCATTATATATATATATTTCTCTGCGCAACCCATTTCACTTAATTAAGTATACTTTAATTTGTGAATTTTTATGTTCAAATTACGGGGTGTTACATTCTCCCCTCCTTAAAGGATTTCGTCCCCGAAATCTCCAAGTTAGGAAGAACGTATCCTACTATCCATCATCCATCTACTCAAAACATCATCCACAGGCAACCATTGTCCTTAGACGATTTCTAATGCCATATGAACATATGCAGAACGTGTGTGTATATGCTCCTTAGCTAATGCTAATGATCAGGCCTGAATGATCTTTCTAATGCAAAATATGTTTAGTGCCATGAGTCCAACATGTATGCGAATAGTCCTAGTCATATAAGTACTATATGCGTGCACAAACATTCATTCATATGCAACATCCGCATGATAACACATTCAATTTCATCCATAAACAAGTATAAATACTCGTGCATATGCAACATGAAACGTGACCGCGTCAATCTAGTATCTAATGTGTATTCGCGCATCCACGAGCAACCACTTGCAACCATTTGCAACCATATCAATCATAACATGTTTCAAATACATGTTTACATCCATAGAGTTCTATCTAAGGTTCCCAAGATAAGATCGAGGAGATAAACAAGACAAACTCCTTACGGGGTTTGTAACAGAAACAGGACCGAGAGGATATCCACTAAGCGATAGCATGCAAGCAAACTCTACAGGTGAACCAAGGATCAAAGATATACTCTTAAAAAGAGACACGATGCGCGCGTCTAATCCGCATTTCCTTGAGCCTAATTCCAGTGTGCCTTGACTGCCTTTGACTTCATGATTTCGTAGTTCCTTGATTCCTATTTCCAAAGGTAAGAGTCGGAACTCTTTTCACTGTCGCCTCTCGTTCCACTTTCATTTATTCTTTCCCTAGTATACTTGGCTCAACCATATCTACGTACTCATGCAAGCTCTCCAAAATTCACTAGTGAATTCTAGATCTCGTTCACCGATGCCAATCCATGTTACCACATGCACTTACTAGGGTGATTCCTATAACCCATGCTTAAGCGGAATGAACCATCCGTCTTATTGGCGGACATTACTCGATTGGATCAGAGATTTCCGATAAATGCATCAAGAGATTCTAGTTAACCAACCATGACAGAACCCAAAAGGTTACACGAGACTTCGAAGGTATTACCAAAGCAAGCCAAGAGTCTGACTACCCTCTTTTCAAAAACCGAGAATGGTATTCCTTACTGGATAACCACTTTACCCCTAGAATCCATCCATGGCTCAACAATAGAAGTATTGCTTCTAATCTCAACACTTGGCATAGACGTTCTCAAATCCAACAAGTCATGAATGAATGGACCGACTCTCCAACCAGATTTTGGGACAAAAACTGGGATCCTCTACCATGCTAGTACTAAGGTGCAGATACACAACTATCCAAGCAGACTTAAATGATACGATGATCAAGACAAAGTCTGGACGGGATGATAAAAAAGAACGACTAAACCTTTACCAGAAACGGTACCATTTCTTTTAGGTACCCTAGAAATGGGAGCGTACAATTGCCCTCTCCGATGATCTTGTCCTTGTCATCCTTGATGGACTAAGCCATAGCAACAGTTGCTTATCCTTAAGCTCTCGTCCTTTATCCCTACTCTTCTTATCCTTCCTTGTACCACGACGACAGGTCTCTCGAGAACCACCTCCATCGTACGGGAAAACACCTACGCGGCTAGACAAAGATTAGTCACAGTTAGAACAACTGCGACCACAGATGGAGGAAAGAAAGGAAAGGAGATTCAATCAAGGAATCAAAGGATAATGCTAATGGCCTTTGGGGAATAGCCTTTTAAAACAAACTTTTCTTAAAAAATGCTTCTTTGTAAAACGGTTTCTCAAATAGTTTTCAGAAGGTTTTAAAAACTTTTTCCCAGTCTGGTAACCTTCTGCTCTGATACCAAATGTAACACCCCACCTCCGCTAGGGTCACTCGCAAAGGAATGCACTAGCTTTAGAGGGGTATTATTGGTAAACATGTACAGAAATATTACACAGAACATATATATATAAAACAGCGGAAGTAAAACAAATTTCATTACCTTGTAAAATAAGGTCTAAAGCCTTTTACATCAAAACCTGTCTTGCAATAATAAAGAAGCATAAAGCCATTTCATAAATTATTCCCCAAGTAAAACAGTAAAGTAGCCATAGCCAAGAGAAGTCCAAGCCATGCGTGATGACCTTCAAACAGAAGAAGTCCAAACTAACAATAGCATTTCCTCCCTGTAACCTGGGGAGGGGGGGAACGGAAGACAAGAGGCGAAAGAAAACAGGGTCAGTCATAAAGACTGGTAAGCCCTATCTACTATCAGTATATAAACTAGTAAAGTTAACTGGCATGAGGAACTGAGATGAACATAAGTATGATGACAAGATAGATAAGCTAAACCAAAATAACAGGATGAACTACTGTACCAAGATAAACGAGTGTGTCATGATAAACTACGGTGTCAAGATAAATCAAGGTACCACATCGTCAGGTTTCTATCAAGTATACTATCCCAAGGTATCTACCATGTATAACATCCTAAGGTATGTATCATGTATATTTGCTCTGCACCCCTCGTACTAGTATCCCAACCCGTGTCATGTGTCAACTATGAATGTCCCTTGCCCAATGTCATGTAATGGTCCATGTCACCCTAATATATATAGCATATGTAGGTTTTTCCAACTCGTATGTTTCCTTCCATGTATAAGTTCAGTCCTTTGCCGTAGGCCATACGGGCTTTCCCATGTAAACGTTTTATCCTTGAAGTTATTTTGGACTGCTACCCTCGATCTAGTTATGTTTCCTTACCATGAACTATCGCGTGTCCACTTAGGATTTATGCCGCCTAGGACCACTAGGGATTATGCTACCTAATGAACGTTTTCGTGTCTCAGTTTGGGTTCAACCACCTAGGGCCACTAGGGATTATGCCACCCGTCAACCGCGCCCTTTATCCCACGTATGTATCGTGAATCGTTTTCCGTGTCTAGATGCACATGTTCCTCAATGTGCCATCCGAGTTCCGTGCCAGGGCAAATCAAGAAATACGGAACTCGGTCGGGAGCTTTAAGTCGTCTGCTGATGCAGATATCAAGGTCTGTTTTTGTACCCGTGGCTATGGTCCCACGTGACCCCTCCCTCAACTACTGAAAGACAATCCAAGAAAAATCATGTATGAGAACTACACTAAGGGCCCATCGATGCCCACTTCCACCAACCTCACCCATAACTTGATAGCTAGTATATGGTCTTTTGGGAGTTCTCTGCCTTTCCGTACGTACACGATTGACTAAAGATGGTAGGTAGTCGACGACATGCTATCCCGGGGCAAAATCAAGTATCGTCGACTCCACGCTAATCCATCCTAGTCTTTAGGTCGCTCGCATAGCAACCAAGGCATACTCTTGGCTCTTCTACCGCAGACCTTAACCTCTGTGAGGCCGGGTTTCATGGACCACACGCCACCTCACAGAGGGATACCAAGAGTACCCTCACGTTCCCCGAAGCTTCCGCTTCGTCACCCAGTTCGCTGGAGCTTTTATCCAAGTCAGATAACTTGCTCCTCCTCGTATACTAAGCGATGACCTACCGTACCAGGTTACTCGTCTCTTTATGAACTAGTCCATGTCCTTAGCTAAGAATTATTACTTAGTTACCCTTAACTAAGGTTTACCACTTAGCCCCTCTTCGCACTATCCTTGTTAACTACGATTTCCAACCTAGTCCCCTGAGCTAGGGTTTTGTCAAATGGGTTAAGTGTTGTTATCCAAGTTCATGACTTAACCCGCCTACGAATCATGTCAAGATTGGCTAAGTACTCAAGTTCAAGGCTTAGCCCTACAGGTTGGTTAAGTGTACCAAGAAGCTCATGACTTAACCTTATCAAGTCAAATTGGTTAAGTATTTATTTGTCTTAACCCTATCAGATTATCATGTTAGATTGATTAAGCATAGATTATCTTAATCCCATCAGATTATCGAGTCGGATTGGTTAAGCATGGGTTAGCTTAACCCCATCCACTAATCGTATTACAATGGTTAAGCCTACTTTTAAAAGTCTTGTGACTTAACCCTATCAGGTCCACCTATTAGATTGGTTAAGTATAGGTTACTTAACCTCATCAGATCATCACGTATAATTGGTTAAGTATAAGTTACTTAACCCCATTAAATTACCGTGTTAAATTGGTTAAGTATTGGTTACTTAACCTCATTGAATTAACGCATTTAGATTGGTTAAGTTTTTAACTTAACCCCACCGAATTACCGTGTTTAGATTAGTTAAGTGAAGGTTACTTAACCTCATCTAATTACCGTGTTTAGATTAGTTAAGTCTAAGTTACTTAACCCCATCTAATTACCGTGTTTAGATTAGTTAAGTCTAAGTTACTTAACCCCATCTAATTACCGTGTTTAGATTAGTTAAGTGTGGATTACTTAACCCCATCTAATTACCCAGTCGGATTAGTTAAGCGTAAATTACTTAACCCCATCCCCTAATTGTCTTGTATGGTTAAGTGTCATTAAGAAATCAAGCCCGATCCCACTTAACCTACCCATTCGTGTCATATCGGTTAAGTGTCATTAGTCAAATTTACTTAACCTTATCATGTGGCATTAATTTAATTAATGCACTCTTAACCTCTCACATTAGACCTTGTTGTGGTTACTAGTTAAGCCGGGCGGGTCCGGGTAGTTTTACACCACAACCTAGTCTAACCTCGGGTCTTAAGCGCGACATGACCAACTTCTCACATTGGATCCTATTGTTTGTAGCCACTAGTTAAGCCGGGCGGGTCCGGGTAGATTTATGCTACAAACTCAACCCAACCTCGAGTTGGCCATTTTCATGTTTGGTCTAGTGTCTTGTTACACTTACAACCCATACGTGTCAAGTTTCCAAGTCCCATGCTCATAGCCAAAGTTACATGTTGTCACGTTTATACCAATTTACCCAAATCATGTTTCATGTCATTAAAGTTTACCCATAACATAACCCCAACGCTTTTAAACTCGCATATACATTCGCAACAACGTATAATGTTTTAAAAGAAGGAACTTGGCAAGGGCATGAAAAAAAAAGGGGTATAAGGCCACAATTTAAACATGGTGGAAATGAGGCATAAATGTGCTCACAAACTTGCATGTTACATTGTCAAGCCTCAAAAACATGCATAACATTCAAACTTGGCAAATAGGTGATACATGGTCATAGATGACATGAAATGATGACAAGTAACTCGCATATAACATCACATAAGGGTTATGACTTCATATGCAAGTTAACCTAAAGGTTATGAGGGTTCTCATGTTGCATAATGCAACATTTCAACATAAAGGTTATAGCTTTTAACCCACAAGATCAAGGTAATGACTTTATAGACTTGCATAACATGATAGCATGTATCATACTTAATGATCAAACCCAAACTTGCAACATTCATTTAACTTTATAGTTAATATCTAAGAGTAGGAGGGGGCTTACAATGCTATGAAGGCACAAATCAACATATAAAACAAAGATTGAGACGAAGCCATTCATGCTATCACCCAAAACCCCCAAAAGAACAAGCTCGAAATAAAACCCTTGAGCAAATATCAATAAAAATCCTTGCTTTGAAGAAGAAAGGTTTCAACTTTGGCTTTGAATGAAGCTTATGAGCTCTCATGCAAGATCCTTTCTTTTTGGTTAAGAAAAGGTTGCAACTTGACTTGAATGCAAACTAAGAACACTCATACAAGTTTGAAAGCACTTGTATGAACTCATAATCTCTCATAGAAACAGGCTTCGGAATTTTAGCATGAGAGTGGAGGCCATGAGAGGAACAAATTTGACATAGTTTAGTTGTAGGATTGAATAATGGTGATTTAGGCTAGGTTTAGGGGTCTTTTTATAGAGGATTAGGATAGTATTAGCCATAGGATTAACCCTAGATTCAATCCAAGCCATCAAAGCATGTCTTGGGGAAGAAGTCAAGTGTAGGAACCATCTAGGGCCTTTAGATTAAAGCTGAACCATGAGAACCATTCAAATGCAAAATCTGCATTTGAGCGAATCGGCCCACGGGTTGACAGCCAAACACCCTGGATTAACCCCTAGTCGACCCAGCGAGCTCGGGTCGACCTCAAAAATCGGCCGGTTCGGTTATTCCCCTCTCCCAATTCGCTGTTTTGAACATTTTTGCATATTTATTTATTTATTTAATTTTCAATTATATATATATATCAATATATATATTTCTCCGCACAACCCATTTCACTTAATTAAGTATACTTTAATTTGTGAATTTTTATGTTCAAATTACGGGGTGTTACACCAATTGTTGGAAATGGAGCTGTTGGGCATGGACGCGTCAGAGCCCAACGACTCCATTTCCAACCGTTGGGCAACTGGTCCAAAATGGACCGGTGACAAACAGACGCGTCTGTTTGTCAGTTGGTCCGTTTTGGACCAACGAACACACCCTTAGGGTACCAAATGGAGTATCTAAGAATAACTTTATTTCTTTTTTAAATTTGGTTCCAATTTCATTGATTTTCAAAAATATACTACATTATAGTACAACACTACCTAACTCCTATAGAAATAACTTCCATAGTCAAACATAAATACGCAAAATATTAAAATAATAGATAAGCTTTGTTAACTACTGATCTTTTCTGCAATTATTTAGATACATTTTCCCATTGGAACCAATTCATTTAATCCGCATACCGTGTTCCATGTTCGATCCTAATCAATAATTGATGTCTTCTAAGTCATGTCCAAATAATATTTCCAGCAATAGCATTTTAAAGCCCATAATAGCCTAGTTAGACAGCTTTTATTTCAACCCCTTTTTTTCTTTTCTTTTTTGATTAGATGGTTCCGATATATAACATAAATCACTTGGGATTCATAATACGAAGACTGTGAATTCTCAGTAACCAAGCACAAAATCAAATAATAATTTTGAATTTTATAAAATTCCTGTAACGACCCAGGAAAAGACGACCTTGATTATCCGATATACAACACATATCGAACATCAAGGGTCGACAATTACCGAATAGTTAATGAAAGAATTTAGAAGGTGAGGATAGATAAGATAGAAAATTAGAATAGAAGAAGAAAAAGAAGAACACAACATCAGAGTCACACGAATCTCACAGCGGAACAAATAAAATATAATATATCACATAACTTGAAATCAAAAGCAGTATATGCATACAATACCATTATCAGAGTACAACCCTTGCATCACAGCGGAAATAAACAATAGCTATATAAGTCTTGAAGCCTCCTGCTCCAAGCTCTCCAAGTCTATCTGTAAAATCCTGACTACTTGACCGCCCGTACAAATTTGGGCACCCAAGAGTTTAGGGAAAACAAAACAAAATAAAACTCTAGGTCAGTCATGGGACTGGTGTGAGTAAACTCAAATCATTTGGTTTAACTTTTCAAAATCCTTTTCGAAAGAAAAGATAATCGTAAGACCAATCCATACATAAACACGGACGGTTTTTACCTTACGATAACCCAAAACACTTTGGAAATCATATATTATCTGATATTATAATAATGTCTAATCACAAGTAATTAAAATATAGTAGAACGCTTGCATCTCACGCTCTACATATATAGTATACAAATCAAACTCGTGGGCACTTATTGGAAATTGGATTCCGACTTTGACAAGGTATGGGACCACCTGCCGATAGTGTATCTCTAGAGGCGAATACACTGGGTTCAACAAAAACATCTTGCAACCCGGCCCTCACATGACCGACCACTCATTTCGCTTGAGTGTATCGAATATATATCACCAACAGTTGGGATCAGCAACCGTCTCCCGAATGGGGCAGCATCGATAGATTTAAGAAGCAATTGGAATTTCTCTAAATAGGTGATCATACATCCTAATGGGTGCGACCCACATAGCCATGCTGCCTGCCCGATTTTTGTCATTTCCCGGTTGATGAGGCTAGAGGCCACGCTTATCTCTGACAGATCATTCACTTTGAATGTCACATCGTCATACTCGCCAAATCACAAATTGATTTCCCAAAAAACACCACGGGTATAAAGCTAAGAGAAACGAATTCCTCCGCCACCAAACGTAAGTATGTTTGAAGAGATCAACTTACACGATCTATTGAATATACTCTGTCAGACATTCTTCCATACACGTTTGTCCTGGGACTGGACAAACCGAAGGCACTATTCTGTAAATAGGATAGCCCTTGCATAACTCCCTCTTCAATATATTCAGCATACTTGATTCGCAACGCTTATGCCAATACGGAGTGGTTCTCTGGATAATAATCCAACCGGTCTCTCCATATTAACAACGTAAAATGGTCAAAAACTTTGATAGTCGGTGATTTAACTATCAAATGAAAACATGTCTGTGTGCAAACAACGGTATTATTTCCAGATGGAAATTCTATCGATCAATCATCATTCATCATCAAATTATCATAAATTTACCCTTTTCCTTATTCTTGTTTTCCTATATTTCTTATTTACTATATTTAGAAAATATACGTTATTAACAATGGAAAACAATTCCATTTCTCATTTTCTATATTCAGAAAACATTTCTGATTTTTCATTTGGAAGACATTTCCAAATCTCCTTCATTGGGTTTAAACTGATGTTTGAATAAACATCGCTATGCCAACACCAACCATTTCACTCATTAACTAAATTCACTTAACCACTTTCACTCTCGAACCTTATCCACTTCTTAGTTAAAACGAAGTCAATCAAGTTGGGGTATAATTACCTCTCAGACCTTAACTGAACAACATTTCTAACTTCGAAATAGACAAAGTTCAAAAATCACTCTTTAAGAAACTTCCTTGCGAACTCTCGGATTCTATTTATGAATCCACTTCCTTTACTGAATCATTTGATTATAACTATAAATGTTATAATTCCATGCTTTCAAAATATGTTAACTTAAATATATTTCCATATCTTAATTTGGATAAATAAACAACCAACTACTTTATTAACTGATAATTAAAACTTGATTTGAAATGGAAAGTAAACATTACTTCCCTTGATTCGATATAATCGAATTTCCATGTATGATTCACTCTCGAATAATCACTATCCGATAATTCTCTTTCGAATAAACTATATTCGATTCCCCTGTTCGAATAACTAATATTCGATAATCCTTTTCTTCGAATAACTAATATTCGAAAAATCTCACTTCGAATAAACCATATTCGATAATTCTCTCCTTCGAATAACTATATTCGATTTAACACACTTCGAACGAACTATATTCGATTACTCTTCTCGAATAAACTATATTCGATAACTCTACTTCGAATAGGTGATATTCGATTAATTCCCTTTTTGACTAACCCTACTTAATTTACTAATACTCGACTAACTCGACTTAATTAACTTCTATTGATTAATTACTATTTGATTTAACACCATTTGCTTGACTCTAGATCGCAGCGATCACAATGGTTACGCCTGATTCCCCCAGGAAACATCCGACCACCGTAGGCTATCTGCAGCCCTGCGAATTACGCTAGCAGTCGTGCTAAATGGAAATTCATCCTTAAATAACTTTGTCTATTTTTAACTCTATCTCGAATAATTAGATTCGATCAATTCTAATTGAATAACTAATATTCAATTAACCCTTATTCGATTACTATATTTGAATAACTCTAGTTCGATTTGACTCAAAACGATTAACTCTAACTGATTAACTCTAACTGGTTAATTCTAACTGAATAACTCTAACTGGATAACTCTAACTGAATAACTCTAACTGGTTAACTCTAACTAACTAACTCTAACAGTTTAACTTTACGGTTTAACTCTGACAGTTTAACTTCAACGGTTTAACTCTAACAGTTTAACTCCAACTGTTTAACTCTAACAGTTTAACTCCAACTGTTTAACTCTAACAGTTTAACTCCAACGGTTTAACTCTAGTTGATTAACTCTTTTGAATTAATCCCTTTGACTTTTCTCTTTTGAATAATTCCTTTGGAATAATTCCTTTGAATTACCTCCCTTGAATAGATTCTTTCTCTATTCGTTTACTCAACAAATAACTATTCTCTTTTTGCTTCTATTTATTTAACAAATAAATATTCCCTTTAACTTTTCTATTTATTCAACAAATAAATATTTCTTTTAACTTTTCTATTTATTTAACAAATAAGTACTTCTTTCAACTTTTCTTTATTCCCTACATGAATATTCCCTTTTCAATTCCATTTGTAAATACTTTTACGAATGTTTCCCTTTTTATTTCTATTTGTAATCGTTTCACAAATATTTCCCTTCTATTTGATTTCACCAATATTTTCCCTTCTAATTGATTTCACCAATATTTTCCCTTCTATTTGATTTCACCAATATTTATTTTTTTAACAAAGGCTTTGATTCTATAATCATTTTCTCTCATGAAATTCTCTTCCTTTTATATATAAATTCTATTGATTTTATATAAATAATTTATTTTCAAAATAAACTTTGAAAATCCCTTTTCACTTTCTAGTATCACTTCTGGTATAAAAATACCAAATCAAAAGGTTCAATCATCATCCAAACACACAGGTTCAACAACAGATGATATAACACATCATATATCAGAATATATGAAAAACGGTAAATAAATGTTGAGGAATCCAGTTGGATTCCTCCGACCTGTTTCCCTGCATCCACAGATGTCAGTCAACATAAATAACATGGAGGTAAAATATTCTGATAAACAGAATCAATATTTCGATACGATTTATATATATCGTTATCGATATTTTCAATCAACTGACTAGGAGTTCAACCAAACAGCCAATACACAGCAAATCAGCCAATATTTACCAATTCTAAAAATACTTTAGAGAAATATAAAGTGTTCAGAGTTAGTGAGATTTACTCACATTGGACGGTTTATCGTTGAATAACGATAATCGGTCATTGATTTGGTTCAAGTGTTTAATTTTGCCATAAATCCAAACGAGCTCCAATCCACTTGCGGTCAGTTCCATTGCATAGTGCTTGTCCATACGATCCCAACGGATCCTGTTTCGTTAAATTTCGTTAATGTATGCAAAAGTTATGCTATTTACAATATTTACCTAATTTAAATGAATATATATTTAATTAAATTATTTTTATCTTAATTAATTTCTAATTGCATTATTAGCCAAATTACCTTCCTTGCCCTTCTAAAAAATCCTACTTTCCCATCTCTAGCCATATCCAATTTTTCTTTAAAATTGAAAAACCATTTTAATATTAATTAAATTTAATTTTTAAATAAAATATTTAAAAATATTCATTTAATTATAACTTAATTTTTTTAACCCGGATCAAAAATCTGCTTCCTCTCATTTTAAAGTATTTTTCGATAAGAATCCAACGGTCCTTGTTTCGTGGAAATCCGACTTGTTTTGAAAAAATTATAAGCTTTTAAAGTTTATGATTAAAAATTACAAAAATGCCCCTAGTCTGTTTTAAATTCAAATTAGATTTTAAATTTAAATTAATCATCCCATTCGTCGGATCAGTTAGGGATAGCCAGGGAGAGCAGGAAACTATATTTTCCAAACTCAAGCCTTAGACACTATCCTCTCTGTCACCCTTAAAATGGATATTTATTTTTACAAATTCTATTTTAATTATAATATATATATATATATTACAAAAATAAATAAATAAATATTATTTAAAAACTTACCCCGCGAAGCCCAAGCCTCTGCCTAAGAGTCCCTAGCTCCCCGTCTTGCCCTCCTTTCTCCCTTTCTTCCCTTTTCCCTATTTCCTAATATTTTATTATTATTTCTGCCATTGCCAAAGCTTGAAAGAGGAGGAGGAGGAGTGAGTTTAAAATGAAGGGGGGGCTATTTATAGCCGAAGGAGTCACATGGATTGCTGAGGTGGCGCGAATCCAACGGTCGAAAATGGATGGCTATGATTAATCCTTAAATTAATTAAATTATAAATAAATTTAATAATTTATGAATAGTAAAGTGTGTTTTCTCAACCCTATTCGGATGTTAATTTGACTTACTTATTGATAACTTATCCGAAATCTTTTTCAACCATATTGTTCGATTTTTCTTGCTCTTCAATACTATATAAAAATATATCAATTTTGAATTTGTTTGAACTTTCAAATAATTTAAATTCAAATTCAAAATAGTGTTTTGTGTTAGTTTCAACACCTTCCGGTCTTATGTTGGAGTATCAAACGATAACGGTTTTCAGAAATTCTTCCACCATCTGGTCCGGTTTTTAACGTACTTCAATCCTATGTATTCAAATCAAAAATCGGAGTTCGTTTAGATTTTCAAATAATTTATTTAAATTTTGTTTCCTTAATAACTTTCTATATCCGTTATAGGATTTTCCCAGATTTCATATATAGCTAATATCCTATGTTTAGAATTTTCCTGGATAGGTCTCAGGTTCCAGTTTTGCCGTTAGCATTAGCAAATTCCAATTACTGTCAAAATTTAGTTCAAATTTTGGCCTTTTATTTTTTCTTTTCCACATACGGATGCCATTTTTGATGTAACTTGGTTGGTTACCTAATTTCATCATTTCGGATTTAATGAAACTGATTTCATCGAAATCCGAGTTCGTTAGCTACTACATCCTTTGTAAACGTACTATTTTAAATTAAAAATTTATCCTTTTATACTGCCAGTTCACATTATATTGCAGATCCACTAAATTTCTACCATTTCGGAATAAAATAAAATATTCAAAATTATTGAAATTAAACCATTTAAAATTCCAAAATAATAAAAAAAAACATTTTTAAATATTAAACTAAATGGTCAAAAAATCTGGGCCGTTACATTCTTTCCCCCTTAAAATAATTTCGTCCTCGAAATTGCTAAGGTAGAAAAATGAACTTTATAACTAGGTTAAAATTATTTGGTTACTCTGATTTCACTAAACCAATCTATTCTAATTAATTTATTTCTATAAACGAAAATTTTCAAAAATTCTGAAAATTTTCTAACACTCGAAATTTCTGAAAAATTTTGCCAGCACCTCCTTTGTACTGGTCAATAGCTCAAACTCCAACTCGCCTTCCTAGGCCTTCTTCAACCCAAAAGAAAATCAAACAGCCAAGTGGCTTGCCCAACAGGTTCATAAAACACATCAAACTCATATGAATATATACGTGTACCTTTTTGTTGACATTCAATTCTGCTATCAATTTAGCATATACCACTATCATCCCAATCAAACTCCCAATCACTTTTATCTTCAACACGACCATCTGCTTATAACCAAGCCAAATTTCAATCAAACTGCAATTCCAATCTCAATTCAAATTTCTTGCTCGACCATCCATTTCTATCCCAGATTATCTCTAATTTAGTCCAATTCTACTTGATACCATTCTATTTCAATTCAACTCAATTTCCACTGAACTGCCTTCAATTCAATTTCAAATTTGCTTTCACAAATTTCTATTTAATTTGTGTTTAATTCAATAACCTGTACCTGGGAGTTTCAAATAGCTTTTCCTTTTCCAAAAATCAAATATCCCTTTGGAATATCAAAACAACTCGGTTTCTCAAAACAATTCAAAAACAAAATCTTTGGTAGTAATCCGTCACTTACAAACTCGAAAATGAGCACCGATGATGTCCAGATCAACATCGGAATTTATTTTCCAGCTATCGAAGTGAGTTCAATACTATAGCACTTTCAAAACCCATTTTTAAACATTTTCATTTTGAAATTCATTTCAAAATATCCCTTTTCAATGCTTGTGACAAATTTAAAATCTCCCAGGATTTTAAAATTCACATACATTCAATTTAATTCCATTTACAACGCTTATTCAAATTTTAGCAATTTTAATTCCAATTCTGAACTTAAATTCAGATTTAATTCATCTGATTTCATATATTTCACTTATATGAATTTTGATTTGTTATTTACATAACCATTTCACATTTTATAATCTTATTCGATTATAATCACAACCAACACATCCAATATACTATAATAATTTCAAATATCTATACTTTGCTTATATCAAAATATATTTTGGGTAAAATTATTTCATTTACCCTTTTTTCAAAACATATCATGTCGACCCATCGTATTCAAGTGTTTATAAACTCCTATCGATACAGTGGATCAAACTGATCGACTAGAACTCATAAACGACTCAACCAATAAATCTCCACGGTATAAAATCAATTTATATAAAATAACAAATACGTTCACTCTTATATATACACTCAAACTCAGTCTAGGGCATTACTAACCCCATCTCTACTGAGTCACGCCACAGAGCCAAGGTAAATCACTAAACCTTCAGCTCTGATACCAACTGTAACGACCCAGGAAAAGACGACCTTGATTATTCGATATACAACACATATCGAACATCAAGGGTCGACAATTACCGAATAGTCAATGAAAGAATTTAGAGGGTGAGGATAGATAAGATAGAAAATTAGAATAGAAGAAGAAAAAGAAGAACACAACATCAGAGTCACACGAATCTCACAGCGGAACGAATAAAATATAATATATCACATAACTTGAAATCAAAAGCCGTATATGCATACAATACCATTATCAGAGTACAACCCCTGCATCACAGCGGAAATAAACAATAGCTATATAAGTCCTGAAGCCTCCTGCTCCAAGCTCTCCAAGTCTATCTGTAAAATCCTGACTACTTGACTGCCCATACAAATTTGGGCACCCAAGAGTTTAGGGAAAACAAAATAAAATAAAACTCTGGGTCAGTCATGGGACTGGTGTGAGTAAACTCAAATCATTTGGTTTAACTTTTCAAAATCCTTTTCGAAAGAAAAGATAATCGTAAGACCAATCCACACATAAACACGGACGGTTTTTACCTTACGATAACCCAAAACACTTTGGAAATCATATATTATCTGATATTATAATAATTTCTAATCACAAGTAATTAAAATATAGTAGAACGCTTGCATCTCACGCTCTACATATATAGTATACAAATCAAACTCGTGGGCACTTATTGGAAATTGGATTCCGACTTTGACAAGGTATGGGACCACCTGCCGATAGTGTATCTCTAGAGGCGAATACACTGGGTTCAACAAGAACATCTTGCAACCCGACCCTCACATGACCGACCACTCATTTCGCTTGAGTGTATCGAATATATATCACCAACGGTTGGGATCAGCAACCGTCTCCCGAATGGGGCAGCATCGATAGATTTAAGAAGCAATTGGAATTTCTCTAGATAGGTGATCATACATCCTAATGGGTGCGACCCACATAGCCATGCTGCCTGCCCGATTTTTGTCATTTCCCGGTTGATGAGGCTAGAGGCCACACTTATCTCTGACAGATCATTCACTTTGAATGTCACATCGTCATACTCGCCAAATCACAAATTGATTTCCCAAAAAACACCACGGGTATAAAGCTAAGAGAAACGAATTCCTCCGCCACCAAACGTAAGTATGTTTGAAGAGATCAACTTACGCGATCTATTGAATATACTCTGTCAGACATTCTTCCATACACGTTTGTCCTGGGACTGGACAAACCGAAGGCACTATTCTGTAAATAGGATATCCCTTGCATAACTCCCTCTTCAATATATTCAGCATACTTGATTCGCAACGCTTATGCCAATACGGAGTGGTTCTCTGGATAATAATCCAACCGGTCTCTCCATATTAACAACGTAAAATGGTCAAAAACTTTGATAGTCGGTGATTTAACTATCAAATGAAAACATGTCTGTGTGCAAACAACGATATTATTTCCAGATGGAAATTCTATCGATCAATCATCATTCATCATCAAATTATCATAAATTTATCCTTTTCCTTATTCTTGTTTTCCTATATTTCTTATTTACTATATTTAGAAAATATACGTTATTAACAATGGAAAACAATTCCATTTCTCATTTTCTATATTCAGAAAACATTTCTGATTTTTCATTTGGAAGACATTTCCAAATCTCCTTCATTGGGTTTAAACTAATGTTTGAATAAACATCGCAATGCCAACACCAACCATTTCACTCATTAACTAAATTCACTTAACCACTTTCACTCTTGAACCTTATCCACTTCTTAGTTAAAACGAAGTCAATCAAGTTGGGGTATAATTACCTCTCAGACCTTAACTGAACAACATTTCTAACTTCGAAATAGACAAAGTTCAAAAATCACTCTTTAAGAAACTTCCTTGCGAACTCTCGGATTCTATTTATGAATCCACTTCCTTTACTGAATCATTTGATTATAACTATAAATGTTATAATTCCATGCTTTCAAAATATGTTAACTTAAATATATTTCCATATCTTAATTTGGATAAATAAACAACCAACTACTTTATTAACAGATAATTAAAACTTGATTTGAAATGGAAAGTAAACATTACTTCCCTTGATTCGATATAATCGAATTTCCATGTATGATTCACTCTCGAATAATCACTATTCGATAATTCTCTTTCGAATAAACTATATTCGATTCCCCTGTTCGAATAACTAATATTCGATAATCCTTTTCTTCGAATAACTAATATTCGAAAAATCTCACTTCGAATAAACCATATTCGATAATTCTCTCCTTCGAATAACTATATTTGATTTAACACACTTCGAACGAACTATATTCGATTACTCTTCTCGAATAAACTATATTCGATAACTCTACTTCGAATAGGTGATATTCGATTAATTCCCTTTTTGACTAACCCTACTTAATTTACTAATACTCGACTAACTCGACTTAATTAACTTCTATTGATTAATTACTATTTGATTTAACACCATTTGCTTGACTCTAGATCGCAGCGATCACAATGGTTACGCCTGATTCCCCCAGGAAACATCCGACCGCCGTAGGCTATCTGCAGCCCTGCGAATTACGCTAGCAGTCGTGCTAAATGGAAATTCATCCTTAAATAACTTTGTCTATTTTTAACTCTATCTCGAATAATTAGATTCGATCAATTCTAATTGAATAACTAATATTCAATTAACCCTTATTCGATTACTATATTTGAATAACTCTAGTTCGATTTGACTCAAAACGATTAACTCTAACTGATTAACTCTAACTGGTTAATTCTAACTGAATAACTCTAACTGGATAACTCTAACTGAATAACTCTAACTGGTTAACTCTAACTAACTAACTCTAACAGTTTAACTTTACGGTTTAACTCTGACAGTTTAACTTCAACGGTTTAACTCTAACAGTTTAACTCCAACTGTTTAACTCTAACAGTTTAATTCCAACTGTTTAACTCTAACAGTTTAACTCCAACGGTTTAACTCTAGTTGATTAACTCTTTTGAATTAATCCCTTTGACTTTTCTCTTTTGAATAATTCCTTTGGAATAATTCCTTTGAATTACCTCCCTTGAATAGATTCTTTCTCTATTCGTTTACTCAACAAATAACTATTCTCTTTTCGCTTCTATTTATTTAACAAATAAATATTCCCTTTAACTTTTCTATTTATTCAACAAATAAATATTTCTTTTAACTTTTCTATTTATTTAACAAATAAGTACTTCTTTCAACTTTTCTTTATTCCCTACATGAATATTCCCTTTTCAATTCCATTTGTAAATACTTTTACGAATGTTTCCCTTTTTATTTCTATTTGTAATCGTTTCACAAATATTTCCCTTCTATTTGATTTCACCAATATTTTCCCTTCTAATTGATTTCACCAATATTTTCCCTTCTATTTGATTTCACCAATATTTATTTTTTAACAAAGGCTTTGATTCTATAATCATTTTCTCTCATGAAATTCTCTTCCTTTTATATATAAAATCTATTGATTTTATATAAATAATTTATTTTCAAAATAAACTTTGAAAATCCCTTTTCACTTTCTAGTATCACTTATGGTATAAAAATACCAAATCAAAAGGTTCAATCATCATCCAAACACACAGGTTCAACAGCAGATGATATAACACATCATATATCAGAATATATGAAAAACGGTAAATAAATGTTGAGGAATCCAGTTGGATTCCTCTGACCTGTTTCCCTGCATCCACAGATGTCAGTCAACATAAATAACATGGAGGTAAAATATTCTGATAAACAGAATCAATATTTCGATACGATTTATATATATCGTTATCGATATTTTCAATCAACTGACTAGCAGTTCAACCAAACGGCCAATACACAGCAAATCAGCCAATATTTACCAATTCTAAAAATACTTTAGAGAAATATAAAGTGTTCAGAGATAGTGAGATTTACTCACATCGGACGGTTTATCGTTGAATAACGATAATCGGTCATTGATTTGGTTCAGGCGTTTAATTTTGCCATAAATCCAAACGAGCTCCAATCCACTTGCGGTCAGTTCCATTGCGTAGTGCTTGTCCATACGATCCCAACGGATCCTGTTTCGTTAAATTTCGTTAATGTATGCAAAAGTTATGTTATTTACAATATTTACCTAATTTAAATGAATATATATTTAATTAAATTAATTAAATTATTTTTATCTTAATTAATTTCTAATTGCATTATTATCCAAATTACCTTCCTTGTCCTTCTAAAAAATCCTACTTTCCCATCTCTAACCATATCCAATTTTTCTTTAAAATTGAAAAACCATTTTAATATTAATTAAATTTAATTTTCAAATAAAATATTTAAAAATATTCATTTAATTATAACTTAAATTTTTTAACCCGGATCAAAAATCTGCTTCCACTCATTTTAAAGTATTTTTCGATAAGAATCCAACGGTCCTTGTTTCGTGGAAATCCGACTTGTTTTGAAAAAATTATAAGCTTTTAAAGTTTATGATTAAAAATTACGAAAATGCCCCTGGTCTGTTTTAAATTCAAATTAAATTCAAATTAGATTTTAAATTTAAATTAATCGTCCCATTCGTCGGATCAGTTAGGGATAGCCAGGGAGAGCAGGAAACTATATTTTCCAAACTCAAGCCTTAGACATTATCCTCTCTGTCACCCTTAAAATGGATATTTATTTTTATAAATTCTATTTTAATTATAATATATATATATATATATTACAAAAATAAATAAATAAATATTATTTAAAAACTTACCCCGCGAAGCCCAAGCCTCTGCCTAAGAGTCCCTAGCTCCCCGTCTTGCCCTCCTTTCTCCCTTTCTTCCCTTTTTCCTATTTCCTAATATTTTATTATTATTTCTGCCATTGCCAAAGCTTGAAAGAGGAGGAGGAGGAGTGAGTTTAAAATGAAGGGGGGGGGGCTATTTATAGCCGAAGGAGTCACATGGATTGCCGAGGTGGCGCGAATCCAACGGTCGAAAATGGATGGCTAGGATTAATCCTTAAATTAATTAAATTATAAATAAATTTAATAATTTATGAATAGTAAAGTGTGTTTTCTCAACCCTATTCGGATGTTAATTTGACTTACTTATTGATAACTTATCCGAAATCTTTTTCAACCATATTGTTCGATTTTTCTTGCTCTTCAATACTATATAAAAATATATCGATTTTGAATTTGTTTGAACTTTCAAATAATTTAAATTCAAATTCAAAATAGTGTTTTGTGTTAGTTTCAACACCTTCCGGTCTTATGTTGGAGTATCAAACGATAACGGTTTTCAGAAATTCTTCCACCATCTGGTCCGGTTTTTAACGTACTTCAATCCTATGTATTCAAATCAAAAATCGGAGTTCGTTTAGATTTTCAAATAATTTATTTAAATTTTGTTTCCTTAATAACTTTCTATATCCGTTATAGGATTTTCCCAGATTTCATATATAGCTAATATCCTATGTTTAGAATTTTCTTGGATAGGTCTCAGGTTCCAGTTTTGCCGTTAGCATTAGCAAATTCCAATTACCGTCAAAATTTAGTTCAAATTTTGGCCTTTTATTTTTTTCTTTTCCACATACGGATGCCATTTTTGATGTAACTTGGTTGGTTACCTAATTTCATCATTTCGGATTTAATGAAACTGATTTCATCGAAATCCGAGTTCGTTAGCTACTACATCCTTTGTAAGCGTACTATTTTAAATTAAAAATTTATCCTTTTATACTGCCAGTTCACATTATATTGCAGATCCACTAAATTTCTACCATTTCGGAATAAAATAAAATATTCAAAATTATTGAAATTAAACCATTTAAAATTCCAAAATAATAAAAAAAACATTTTTAAATATTAAACTAAATGGTCAAAAAATCTGGGCCGTTACAATTCCAAATGATATCCACTGAGTAGAACTGAAGCAACACATAATTGGCTAATTCTATTCGTACACTTATAATTCCTTAACACACACACACCATAAAATGAAATAAAATAGCATACACCAAAAATTTCTTTTCATACACCATTTATTTCACAAAATTACCCATTTATATTTTCATCACCTTTCCTTTTTAACCTTAAAACTAAATTACATAAAACTAGGAATTCATTCCAATATATTTATCTAAAATAAAAAAAACTATATTTTTTAACACCAGTACTTTAAATTATTTGATTGTTTTATTTTTGAATCACTTTTAATTTTAGATGATGGAAATTTGAGCATAGTTTTCTAAATATTATAAAGTTAAACTAGTTAAATTTTGGTGTTAAATTTAAACATGATTGGATTTGAATGAAAGATTGAAGAATTTTCAGTACTCTATATAACATTAATTTTTAGCAGTTAGTTTTAAATTTTATTTTTTATATTTAATTAAAGTGAAAACTGTTAAAATTGATTGTATATAAATGTTGCTTGTAATGATATGAATATATTTTAATCCTCAAAAGTAATATAAATTTAATTTAACCAGTGATATAAATAAATTTATAATTTACTAACTTTAGAAGAGAAATTATATGGAGTATACATAATGCAAACAAGGGAGAATTGTATATGTTTTCATTCTTCAATATTGATTCCTTTTTAATAAGGTCATTTTGATTTGAAATTTTATTTAAAATCTCATGTTGTAAATAAAGCAATTTACGGTGTTTGAATATAATTTGCCCACATAAATATTCCAAAACATGCACCCAAAAAAAAATTAGAAATTTTTTTTATAGCGACAAAAGAATAGATCAAACCGACTATGATGCATCCTTAGAATCCAAGGTTCGTGCGACGCCAATGCCTGCGCTTTACATTGTACCTTATTTTGTTCTCCATATGCATACAAATCTAGTGTGGGATCGACATGCTATGTCTCATCATCATATTGAGTTCTTTTTTATGATGAACGTTTTGCCAGACTGCGTTTTTTGCAGTTGTGCTCAAAGGAGGCAGCTAAAACATTTATTTCTATTTCTTTATCCATATCTTGAAAATAAAATGTTACATAATTTCTCATAATGCGAGCACTACATCTTCCTACCGCCAATCAAGTGATTATAGGAAAAGTATCAAAAGTGCAACATGGTATTCGTCTAATCTTGTCTCTGTAGTCCATTACAACCCAATTTTAGACACCATAGGAAACATCTTTATCTCTATATATTCTAAAAATTGAATAGCTTGGATCTGGTTTTGCATTTTGAATCTCATATTTATATGAGAGGGTTTCAAATCATAATATAATGAGAAATGAATAAATGTGAGACAATGAGAGTGTAGTAGTGCTTACCGCAAGTGGAAATGTTCATAGAGACAAATACAAAAGGATCATTTTCTTCTTCCTGCCTTCTATATAAAATGAAAAGCCAGGTATCCGCGAACTTTGGGGAAAAAAATATCAGCACCACACTAACCTGTCATATCTAACCAATAACCACAATACAAAAGTTGTTTTGTTTTCTATCTATTTTAACTTAAAAATTGTTTCAGAGTTTTTCATCAAGCTCAATGAGAGTTGTCTCTAATTTATAATAGGCCGTCTTCAATACATGATTTTTTTTAATCATCAAAATTCATCTAATGGATTATGATATCACAATCGCCAATGGAAACATGATTTTCAGAAGTAGTCTCTGGTTTTTTAGAGATGCAGGGTTATTGTGGCGGATGATTAAACAAATTCCATTAATTTGGCAAATTTCAGCAAGATAAGTCTTGCTTGTGTCAATGAATTTCATCAGATGTGGCTAAACAAAATACTGCATGGTCATTTCCTTAGCCTATATTTTTCAGTATGGAAACTTATATATAAAAATTAAAGTGGAAATTAGGTTAAAGGGTTTCTTTTTGTAGGATAATAAGCTTTAAGGATAGTACTTCTTAATAATAAGTTTTAAGGACAATTCTGCACGAAAAAGATAAAAGCGGTTATCTTTTTAAGTTGTACAGGAAAAAGATAAAAGAGCTTGTCTTTATTTCTGTATAACGTAAAAAGATAACCGCTTTTATCGTTTTCGTGCAGAATTGTTCTTAAAAACAATTTTTCAGAAGTGTTGTCTTTAAAACTTATTACCCTGAACAAATAAGCCCTTTAAGTGAAAATCCCCAAAATTAAAAGTATGCTAGAAGGCTTGAAAACAGATTAAAGAAGTGCAAAAACTAGATAAATTAACTAGCATCCTTTAACTTCATTTTGATCAATAAACTATGGCCATTGAATTTGCTTTCGGTAGGTTTTCATGCTCCTCTTTTGGGCCTAATAGCTTAGATATTAAATGAACATCATTTCATTTTTAAGCTAGAATAGAACTTTTGGTGTCCTATTTCTGTCTGCACTATTTGTGAATTTTCTCCTCACCGTTGCATTTTGGAACTACATATTGACATGGTTCAGTTCATGGCATAACCTGTGGAACATCAAAAGGATTGAAACCAATAACACAATTGCTCAACAAATAGCAGCTAAAAAGGAAGCCATGCATTATTACATGATTATACATTTTGCAGTACATAGAAAATATCTATAATAAAAATTGCAAAATAAAAATTTACTGCAACATAAAAGGTTTGCTAAGAAACAAAACTAATAAACTTGCTCACTTTTTGTAATGGCATTGACAATATAGTCTGGTAATATAAGCTAGCTCTTCCCGGTATTTAGAAAGTTAAATTGCAGTATTCCAAATTATTGACCAAATGGATCTAGTGTTAGAGATAAGGATAAAGATATGTTGCCTTTATTTGGTATTGCATTGATTACCGTTTATATTTGGTACTTTATTGATTTGGGTCTATATTTGATATAGAATTATTTATTATAATTGACCCAAATATATGCTCTAGAATATGCTTATCTAGAATGCTCTTTTGGATAAGGATAAGCCATGTATAAATAGAGGCATGGTCTAGCATTGTAAATCAATCAAGCAACTCTTTTGTAATAGCAATCAAATAATCAATAAAAATGTAGTCTTTTAGTTGTTTACCGTTTCATCTCTCTCTTCTCTTTGGATCTGACTTCTAACATGGTATCAGAGCCAGGTTAGAGAAGGGGAGAGATATATGTTTAATAATAATAATAAATAAATAAATAAATGTTGTTTTTCGATAAACCATCAGAGTGCTACCTCAGTCTAAGATTTTTGAAAGTCGTATGGCTCGCATCAATCCTGTTTTCAGAAGCCATCTATATTCAGACCCTAATCAACCCGCTTCCAATATTTTCTCCCCGCCATCATAATCAGCAGCGGAAAAAGGAAAATGGTATCGTACAAATGGGCTTACATGAGAATAATGACGGGAACTATTCTGGGCGGTGCGCTTGGCTTCTACGTCATGCACCGATTGGATAAGAGCTACAAAAAGAAGATGAATGAGAATCTGAAGAATTACGAGCAAGAAATGAAGAGGAGAGCTGTTCTACAAGAGCAGCAGCAAGCGAATCTGAAGCTCTTGTCTGATTAGCAATTTCTAATTCTCGATCTTTAATTTCAAGACCTCTTTGTTTGGTTTTCTTTGATTCGTGGTTGTCTATATTGGAATCATTTTAGGCATTTTTTATCGAACTTGATATGGGTGTATACAGTTTGAACTTGTATATTTGTTACCTTTGATTAAATCGGAGGATGAGATTATGACAAAAAAAAGAATGGATGAATTGGTGGTCTAACTTATTATTGAGTATGAGAAGGTTGTTGCGAGATGTTTGTAGGATGTGATGGTTGAATTAACTGGGTGGATGTTGATGAGTTTTTTTTAGTATGCGGTTTGCAAGGAACGTGAGATTTGGTGATAGTTTGGAACGTGATGAAAGTGGATTAAATATGGTTTTCATGATTATCCAACAAATAGAGAAGCTGCAGTTCTTTGATTGGTATACGACAGTAGGTGATGACAGTGTTTTTGATGAGTAGAACGTGGTGTTAACTGTTGCGATGAAGTGTGAGGCCGGTGATACTGTGGGATAATCGTTGGACAAGGAGTTAGTCAAGTCACAGGTAGAGAAGAGATTTGGATTTTCTTGGCGAGGCGGGGAAGTTGCTCAGGTAGATTTGGCAGTGGTCTTTGTGTGAGGCAGGTCTGTTTTTGGTGCAGCTAACAGTGGACAGATGGTGCATGAAGTGGTGATTGAGTTTGTTTGATGTAGTGGAACTGTTGTGGAGTAGCTTAAGTATTGTATGAGTTATGGATGGTGGTTTGACAGTTTTATGAAGGAGGTTCGAAGGTAGGACTGTTGTTGGAGATTGACGTTTCGATGGCAGAGGTGTGGTATAGGTTTCAGGCAGTTGTGTGTATGGTGATGTAACTCCCCGCCTCTATACCCGCCATAGTCAAGTTCATTTCGTGTGAAATGTCGTCGGACACAACGGAGAATAAGGTTGGAGAGGAGCGACCGTTAATATATTTACTCTTGCTTGGAAAGTAACGTCGAATGGCACGGCCGTACCAAAAATTTCGACATGACCATTTCAGGCGAAGAGCATCTACACAATGACATAATAGCCTCAGAACACATACAAAATAAGATAACACAGATAGTCACATATATTCACATCATAAGCAAATAAACTGATATGAATATAACACCATAAGTGTTTACATCAATTAGAGGTCATACACGACACTCTAATTCCAATTTAATAAGTACATGTACCAAACCTCGTACTAATAATGATACATGTCATAAAGGTAGTTAACTACATATATCCAAAAAGACTGCAACTATAAAGCAGTTAAGCTAAGAGTCATCATAAGGTCCAGCAGGAATGTCACCTAAGCACCTGTAACACTTGGGTCTGACCCGAGTATCATTTAAGAAAATAAATAATGAACGGATCAGTCAAACCATTCTTATCCATAACATGAGACAATATTAAGAGATACAGCAAAATGACATGATAAGAATAAATAAGGTTATTCATAAATAATATGAAATACATGATGTCAACGTATATAAAATTGATGCTCATCGCGTCAAAGTAATCATAAATCATCAAATAATCATAAATCATCAGGTAATCATAAATCATCAAGACATCATAAAGGGGTAGGGGCAGGCCTGTTCATAGATGAGATGCGATCTCAAGGTAGCAATCCCATTTGTTGGAGCCGAAGCTCACCATGGTGCTGGGTGTCGAAGTTCCCCACCGTCCTGGGTCGTCACCTTGGAGAGGAAAACATCATAAATCATAGAAAATCATAGAAAGTTGGACCGAAGTCAACTAGATGAAGGTCACAAATCGTAAATTCCCACTCGGGCGATCGCGAACCAAACAATTATATCATAGAGCGGATACCATCGATCCGGGCGAATAGAAATTACTCCGAGCTAGTTAATATAAGAAAATAACAACATGTCCCATAACCACATGTTATCCTCGAATATTTACGAACCCGTAATTTGTTTCTATTCAAAACAGAGGAAATCACCACAAATGTTCCAACGAACGAGTCCGGTAGTTATTCGCCGAAATAAACATATAAGGGGCCATATTCCTCAGTTTTATTAAGGTGAATAAATTAATTTCTCGTCTGATCGATAGGATAGGGAATCGTATATAAATCAATAGTATCAGAACCGAATTTAGAAATCGAATTTATATTAAAAAGACTTTTGAGTTTTAAAACTGATTTAATGATGATTCGATACCCGTTGACAATATAAAACCCCATAATCCATTGTGGTTCAATATTATATAAAGAAAAACCCGTCGATGTAGCGAATGGGACACAAATGAAATCATAGAACATAAATCCGCATTTCATGGTTTTAAAATGAATTGAAAACCAAATGAGACGGCTCAACTACGACGATCCAAACGAGCTCGAGATCGCCACGATACACTAGGGGGAAAGTCAAGGAAGGAGGTCGAGGGAACATGTGGTCGCGCACCCCGACGCGCGACACAAAAGAAAGGGGGGAATGGCGATAGGGCCTGGGCTTACGCCCAGGCTCGGCCACCGGTCGACCGGCCCAGGGGGGCCGATCGATTGTTTTGGGACAGAGACCCAAATGCTCGACTGGCCCCCCAGGGCCAGTCGACTGGCTTGTGCCTGGGCATAAGCCCAGGCACAGCCCGGACCTGTCGACGGGCCCACTTTGGCCGGTCGACCGGTTTTGCCTGGGCGTGAGCCCAGGCACTGGGGATGGGGGTTTCGACCCTCCGTCGCGACCATTCCTTTTTCTGCACTCCTCTCCGGCCCTATGATGGCACTTTCCAGTACGTGTACAACTCTCATTCAAGCCGGAGACGAGTGTGATTGAATTCATATTCACATGAAGGTTTTCAAACCAAAATTTCAACAAAACTTGAAATCAACATACATTCAAGAATAAACCATGAATCAAACTAATTCAAGAAAACATGAACATCATGAATATCCTATAATTACACTTGTACAAGCTTAAAGCTTTTGGCATTGATCTGAGTTCACAAAGAACTCACCTTGTTGTTAATGGAGCAATCAACAAGAAGGAATCCAAGCTAAAAATGGTATCTTCTCACAAGAATCAACAAAGCACAACCTACACACATCAAACCCAATAATAATATGCATTAGGAACATAGAAATTCTAAAGTAGCATAGAGATGGTAAAGGAGAAGATAGAGATCGACTTACCTAAGCTAGGAGATGAAGAACACAATAAAGATTAGACTTTTCTAAGATTCTAGGGCTTAGGATTTTAATTTCCCATTCTCTAAGCTTAGGAATTCAAAAAGGAGAGTATATGAAGAAGAATTGAGAGAGGCAGGTGGTTGGGTGCCTATTTGTGCTGTCCAAATAGATTTGGGTGCGCACAAATTTACACTTTAGCCCCTCCAGATAACTCCAATCATCCCGAATTCGAAACGTATCGATGCTTATGCTCATAAAGGTTGTAAACGACATTCCGGAACCAATGGAAGTGGTCCCAAGTCATAATTCAATCATTTACAAAAATTCACCTTTTCGGGGATAAAACTAACATATCGATTCGATGTTTGAACACTTATTTAAATAATCTATTGAAAATTTTACGGGTTGTTGCAGACTCCCCCTTAAAGAAATTGCATCCTCGCAATTATTCAAGATAAACTACAAGAGTAACAACCACTAAAATTTCAAATCCCAAACAATGGCATAAAGAAAATCTCACCTTATGAGAATAGGTCCGGATGAGAATGCTCTATGGACTCCTTAGTTTCCCAAGAGCAATCATTCGGATTAGCGGACCATTGGACTTTAACAAGGGGAATTTCTTTATTGCGGAGGCGTTTTACTTCCGTGGAAACAATTCGAAGAGGTTGTTGCTCGTAGGTAAGATTTGGTGAAATTTCTATTTCTTCAAGAACATGAGGCTCGATAGCAATACGAGTGTAACACCCCACCTCCGCCAATGCCACTCTTGCAAGCACACTAGCTTTGGAGGGGCGTTAAACAAGGTAAACATGCATGCAGATATCACAAGACAGAACATACAAGTAAAACAGAGTAAAGCAGCGGATAAAACTACTATTTCAAAACCATAGTCAAGTTACATCAAAGTACTGAGTCATTATTTTCCAACTACTACAAGTCTAGAAACATAAACTGAAAACCGGAAATAACATAAAGTAAACTATTCCCCATAGTAGAAGTGATAAAGCCATAGTGAGCTCAAGTCCAAACCGTACATGAGCTATCCAGTAAGCAAGCTAAAGATCCCTGCTAGGTGCTAGTATTCCCACCCTGAGAACCGAGGGGGGGGGGGAACGGAAGAAAAGAGGCGAAAGAAAACGGGTCAGTCAAAAAGACTGGTAAGTCCTACCTACTATTAGTATAAAAACTAATAAAGTTAACTGGACATGTAAAACAGAGATGAATCATAGGGTGATAACTGACATGGTGAAAAGTTAACAAGATAGATCAAGTGTGGCATCGCATATACAAGGTTAAGTTTTTGCACCAAGTGTACTAGTATTCCAACCCATGTCAAGTATAAACAAGAAATGATCCCTTGGCCCAAATTTGGCTCAATACCACGAGATGGCCTAAATCAAGGTCCAACAACACGGTCTAATCGATCGGCTCCCTATAACCTAACTCGTCAAGTGTCGGTGTCACACGGCCCAACCACGAAGTGTAGTCAAACTGTGCTAGGTCCACCCTAGGGTGTATCAAGCCCTAGGGTGCCAACCACGGACACACATCAAGCACGCACAGTCTAAACCTACTGGTGCCCGTGTCTGCTTTTTCAACTCCGGACTATGTGCACGACCATAGTCCGCCTGAACCTACACCGGCGCACCTACTCAGCCATCGTTTTGGTCGCTTACATGTCAGCCCAGTAATCGTGCCCCACCCTAGCCTAGTCCCTAGGGTATCATGATACAACCAAGAGGGTTACTGGTGAAAAAGACCACGTAACTAGGGTTTCTAACGGATTAAACGTGGTTAACCCTATCCAATCACGTATCAAGTTGGTTAAGTGTACCCAAGGTTCATGACTTAACCCTATCAACCCATCGTGTTTAATTGGTTAAGTATTCAAGTGGTCCATGACTTAACCCTATCATGTGGCATTAATTAATTTAATGCACCCAACCTCTCACATTAGATCTTGTTGTGGTTACTAGTTAAGCCGGGCGGGTCCGGGTAGCTTTACACCACAACTTAGTCTAACCTCGGGTTTCACGTGCGACATGACCAACTACTCACATTGGGTCCTATTGCTTGTAGCCACTAGTTAAGCCGGTCGGTTCCGGGTAGATTTATGCTACAAACTCAACCCAACCTCGAGTTGGCCATTCTCATGTTTTCTAGAAGTCATGTCCAAGTTCACGTTCATGTTTCAAGCATAATCACATGTCATATTACATGTCATCTTTTCAAGTCATGTTTTTATGTCATCTTAGTTTACCCATAACGTAACCCCATCGCATGTAAGTTCGCATAAACGCAAATAGATCTCAAAGAGGGAACTTAGAAGCATGACATAATTAATAAGGTTTGGCCACAAGTTAAACTTGGTGGCATATGAGGCAAATGTGTTCATAAACTTGCATATTACATTATAAGCCTCAAAACATGCATGATATCAACTTTAGCAAAATAGATGAAGCATGGTCATAAATGACATAGGATGATAGCTAGTGATTCGCATATAACATCATACATAAGGTTTATGAGAGATCATAAACTTGCATATTACATGATATCAAACTTTAGCAAATAGGTGAAACATGATCATAAATGACATAGGATGATAGCTAGTGATTCGCATATAACATCATATGCAAGATAACATAAGATTTATGAGAGTTTCTATGTTGCTTTATGCAACACTTCAAATCAAAGCTCGTAGCTTTTTATGCACAAGGTCAAGGTGATAGCTTTACAAACATGCATAGAATAAATCTATGCATAACATGATAGAATCAAAGCACAAATCATACTTAGGCCCAAACTCAAACTTGCAACATGTCACATTTAACTTCATAGTTAGAATCTAAGAGTAGTATAGGGCTTACAATGCTATGAAGACTTATAAAATAAAATAAGATTGAGACGAAGCCACTAGCAACTCTAAAAACCCCAAATGAATACAAGCTCCAAGAAGCTCCTTTGATTATATGAAGAAAGATCCTCGTTTTAATGAAGAAAGATTGAACTTTGGCCTTGAATCAAGCTTTGAAACTCTCAAACAAGCTTAGGAACTCTCATATGAATGAAGATGGAGGCTATGACAAGAGGGTGGAGGCCATGATTAAACATTTTGGCATAATCTAGTTGTAGGATTGATTTATGATGATTTAGGCTAGGTATTAGGGTCTTTTTATAGATGATTAGGTTAGTTTAGACCATAGGATTAGCCCTAATTTACATCTGGGCCATCAATTCACGTCACTAGCCTCCAAACATGTCTTGAGAAACAAGTCAGGTGCACCCAGGCCAGACTGGCCGACCACCCAAGTCGACAGGGGTGTCGACTGGGCAGTCGACACAGCCTGGGGTGCGTCGACTCCCAAGTCGACTTGGGGAGTGGCGGGATCTTTTCCCGCCTACCTGCCCAGCTGAATTTGAATTCGAATCTGCTTTTAAACTTGAATTTTCTGAAAACTTCTATGGGCCATAACTGGGTCATACGGACTCCGATTTTCGAAAACTCGGACTTTATTTCGTGTATTTTTCCGAGACGAACGCAATGGCACAGCCCGTTTCCCTTGATTCAGATTTTATCATTTAATTATGCCTTGATTTATGTTATAACTTGTTATTCAAAAATAAGGGTTGTTACAACGAGATTTCCCCAATTTCCTCCGCAGTTGAGAAACATGGAACACATTATGAATGGAAGAAAATCGATCCGGTAGCTTCACGTGATTTGAAACAACCCAACGCACTCGATGATGGGAAATGGGCCAATAAACCTTGGCGCTAATTTTCCTGATTTGCTAAATCACATAACACCCTTCATGGGTGATATATGAATAAAAACCAAGTCCCCCACAGAAAATTCTAACTTTCTTTTCTTGCTATCGACATAAGACTTTTGCCGACTTTGAGCTTCTTATATGTGGCGACGTATAAGCTCAACCTTCTCCCTGGCATCTTGGACAATATCGGGGCCGAAAACCAACTTTTCTCCAGTTTCGAGCCAATAAGAAGGAGATTGGCATGGCCTTCCGTAAAGGGCTTCAAAAGGTGCCATGCCAATACTCGATTGATAACTATTATTATATGAGAATTCCACAAGGGGAATGTAGTCCTCCTAACTTCCTCCAAATTCAAGTATGCAAGCGCGGAGGAGATCCTCAAGAATTTGATTTACCCGTTCCGTTTGCCCATCAGTTTGCGGATGGTAGGCGGTACTAAGATCAAGCCTTGTTTCCAAAGATCCTTGGAGACTCTTCCAAAATCCGCTAGTAAACAACGGATCACGATTACTTACAATGGAAAGAGGGATTCCATGTAGTCGAACGATCTCTTTAACATAAAGCTTAGCTAAAAGCTGAGCAGTGCGATTAGATCGAACGGGCAAAAAGTGTGCGAATTTGGTGAGGCGATACACAATTACCCATATTCTATCATGGCCTTGACGAGAACGGAGCAATCCATTGATAAAACCCATGGAAACGTTCTCCCACTTCCATACGGGAATTTCTAGTGGTCGCAACAACCTGTCAGGCCTTTGATGTTCGGCTTTCACAAGTTGGCAAGTTGTGCAACAACTAACAAAGTTAGCAACATCTCGTTTCATACCCTCCCAATAATAGAGTCACTTCATGTCCGCATACATTTTACTACTCCCGGGATGGATAGAAAATTTGGAATGATGAGAATCCTCCAAAACGGTTTTGCGCAAATCATCTTGATTTTGAATGATAAGCCTTTCGAATTTTCGAACGACTCCTCTTGAATCGAGACTATAGTCACCATTCTCTTCAACACAAGATTCATTTCTAAGATCATGACCGAGATGGGCCAATTCGAGATTTTGCTTTTGTGCTTCATATATACGGTCAAAAAGGGATGGATGAGCCACAAGGCTACATATTATGGGAGTGGAACCTGGGTTGGAGCGACAACTTCGAATCTCGCACAAAGATAGTAATTCAAGATCCTTCCACTCCGATAACATCATAGAAAAGACCGCATATTGCTTCTGACTAAGGGTGTCGGCGACGAAATTTCCCTTACCGGGCGTGTAAAGAATATCTAGATCATATGAAGCAAGAAACTTCATCCACCGTTGCTGTCGTAAATTGAGTTCCTTATGAGAAAATAAATATTTGAGCGACTTATGATCCGTGTAAAGAACAAATTTCTCCCCTAAAAGATAGTGGTGCCAAATCCGGAAAGCAAAAACAACCGCGGCGAGCTCTAAATCATGAGTTGCATAATGAGTCTCGGCCGGTTTTAATTGCCTAGAAGCATAGACAATTACACGTTCTCGTTGCAAGAGAACGGCTCCTAATCCAACGTGGCTAGCATCGGTATAAACAACAAGATCTTGATTCCCTTCGGGGATAACTAGAATTGGAGCATTAGAAAGAAGTTCTTTGAGCTTTTGAAATGCGGCTGCACACTTGTCCGACCAAGTGTATTTTACTTCCTTCTTTTTCAAATGAGTGAGTGGGACGATGATTTTAGAAAAATCTTTAATGAACCGACGGTAATAACCCGCCAATCCAAGGAAGCTACCAATTTCCGTCACACTCTCCGGTCTCTTCCAACCTTGAATGGCTTCTATTTTGGACGGATCAACTGAAATTCCAGATTCGGAAATGATATGTCCCAAAAACTTCACACTTGCTCGCCAAAAATGGCATTTGGAAAACATAGCTTTTAATTCGTGGGTTCTAAGTGTTTCCAAAACGGCACGTAGGTGATTCTCATGTTCCTCCTCGGTTTTAGAATAAATAGGATGTCATCAATAAACACAAGCACGAACCGATCGAGAAAATCCCTTAAAACACGGTTCATGAGATCAAAAAAATAAGTCGGGGCATTTGTTAATCCAAACGGCATTACTAGCCATTCATAAGAACCAAATCGGGTCCGAAAGGAAGTTAATGGAATGCTATCCTCTGCGATGCGCAATTGGTGAAATATGGTAGCTCAGTCCAATTGGGAAAAGACCCTAGCACCATTAAGTTGATCAAAAAGATCATCTATGCGCGGAAGAGGATATCTATTTTTGATGGTAAGGCCATTCAGCTTGCAGTAGTCCACACAAAGCCTAAGAGTTCCATCCGACTTTTTCACAAAGATTGCTGAGGCTCCCCAAGGTGAGGAACTTGAGCATATAAATTGTTTCTTCTCTAACTCGGATAGTTACTTGCGCATTTCTTCATTTTCCTTGTTAGATAATCGATAAGCGGGACGCGTAACAGGAAGGGATCCAGGGATTATATTAATCCGGAACTCAATAGCTTGATTAGGAGGGAGACCAAACACGGGCTCAAATACATCAGGAAATTCTCAAACAACTGTGATTCGAGATATTACATCCTCCTCATCATCGTTATCCACATCCCAGGAATTGGGAGAAAATAACAAAGCCATAACCCCCATGTCTGGATTCGGGAGCACTCGTTCTACCAGGTCTTTGGATTGAAGGTGTCGAAGGTAAATTGTCCGCTTAGGGCATAATATGTGGGCTTCACAACGGAGAAGCCAATCCATTCCCAGAATAACCCCAAAACCCAAATAGCGCATAACATGCAAGTCCGCTAAGAAAGAATAACCACTAAAAATAATTTCAACGTTGCGACATAATAAACTAAAAGTAGTAGATCCCCCTATGGGATTAGTAACCGTTATAGAAGTCATCAGGCAAATGGTATTCAAAGAATTAGCATGCACAAGTTCTTGTGAAATAAAAGAATGAGATGCGCCTGTATCAAAAAGAACTCATGTAGGGTGTCCATGAAAATCAATTATGCCATCTAGAAAAGAATTTAATGTACCTTGGTCTGAAGAAGTGTTGGGAGGAGCTTGCATGACATTGAGCTTTCCACTCTTATTAGGAGGACGAGTGGGACATGCGTTTATCGTATGGCCTTGCTTCTTGCAATAGTATCAAATGCGAGGCTTAGTGCACTGAGAGGCGATATGACGCTTTTCTCCGCAATTGAAACATTCGACATTACGGAGTCTAGCATTCCTTGTCTCGGAAGGCGTTAGCTTAGCCTTTTTGTTGGGTTGAACCCAAGGCTTCTTCCCGGTTCCTCCCTTGTTGCTAGTGTTTCCCTTGTTTTGAGAACTCCCGGCTTCGTCATCATTGGGTCGTTTTTGGACCACTTCAAGTTGTAGCGTAATATTAACCAATTCATCAAATGTTTCAGATAGCTTAAGTGTCAATGGCTCCTCAAGACATTTCTTGAGTCCATGAATGAAGCGCAAATTCTTCTTCTTCGAGGTATTAATATACTTGAGTCCATACTTGGATAACGAGCCAATAGAGGCGGCATACTCTGCCACAGTAGATGTGCCTTGAACAAGGTCTTGAAAACAACGTGATAGTGCTATTTTCTCCCCGTCCGGTATGAATTTAGCCTCGAACCTTTCCTTAAATAGGTTACAAGTAAGGTTCGCTTCGGGGGTATCAATGGTGAGCAATTCATACCAGATCAACGCTCGCTCTTGGATTATATAAAAATTACTTGTACCTTATGCAAATCAGTAAGATCTATGCGAGTAAAGATGCGCTCACATGTTCTGAGCCAATTCTGGACTTCGATTACACCTTCAGAGCCCTTAAACGGTTTTCCACCAAATTTTGAGAAATCGCTACATAAAGTTGCAAACCCAGATTTGGGATGCGTAGGAGGTGAGGGAGCGGCTGCCGCATGGGCATTTGCAATAAGATCAAGAAGTTGTTGAGTGCTCAATGTGACCGCTCCAACCACCGGGGGTGGAACTACAGGCGGTGGAGCTACAAGGGGTGAAGCTTCGGGCCTGACATTTTCCCTAACAGGATAACGACGAGGACGTCCATCCATTTATCTCCTTTAAGAAAGGAAGAAAGGAAAACATCATTTAAAAAAATCAAGGATCATAACCATATTCTCGGGTAGATAAGCACCCATGAATCAATCTAACCCTAAGCCTTAAACTGCTAAAAGATGTCTGAGACATGATCCTTGCTACAAAATTCTATATTGTTCCGAAGATTGGCTCTGATACCAACTGTAACGCCCCGCCTCTATACCCGCCATAGTCAAGTTCATTTCGTGTGAAATGTCGTCGGCCACAGTGGAGAATAAGGTTGGAGAGGAGCGACTGTTAATATATTTACTCTTGCTTGGAAAGTAACATCGAATGGCACGGCCGTACCAAAAATTTCGACATGACCATTCCAGGCGAAGAGCATCTACACAACGACATAATAGCTTTATAACACATACAGAATAAGATAACACAGATAGTCACGGATATTCACATCATAAGCAAATAAACTGATACGAATATAACACCATAAGTGTTTACATCAATTAGAGGTCAAACATGACACTCTAACTCCAATTTAATAAGTACATGTACCAAATCCCATACTAATAATGATACATGTCATAAAGGTAGTTACCTACATATATCCAAAAAGACTGCAACTATAAAGCAGTTAAGCTAAGAGTTATCATAAGGTCCAGCAGGAATGTCACCTAAGCACCTGTAACACTTGGGTCTGACCCGAGTATCATTTAAGAAAATTAATAATGAACGGATCAGTCAAACCATTCTTATCCATAACAAGAGGCAATATTAAGAGATATAGCAAAATGACATGATAAGAATAAATAAGGTTATTCATAAATAATATGAAATACATGATGTCAACATGTATAAAATTGATGCGCATTGAGTCAAAGTAATCATAAATCATCAAATAATCATAATTCATCAGGTAATCATAAATCATCAAGACATCATAAAGGGGGAGGGGCAGGCCTGTTCATAGACGAGATGCGATCCCAAGGTAGCGAACCCATTTGTTGGAGCCGAGGCTCACCATGGTGCCGGGTGCTGAAGCTCCCCACCATCCCGGGTCGTGACTCCAGAGAGGATAACATTATAAATCATAGAAAGTTGGACCGAAGTCCTCTAGATGAAGGTCACAAATCATAAATTCCCACTCGGGCGATCGCGAACCAAACAACTATATCATAGAGCGAATACCATCGATCCAGGAGAATAGAAATTACTTCAAGCTAGTTAATATAAGAAAATAGCAACATGTCCCATAACCACATGCTATCCTCGAATATTTATGAACCCGTAATTTGTTTCTAGTCAAAACAGAGGAAATCACCAAAAATGTTACAACGAACAAGTCCGGTAGGTATTCGCCGAAATAAACATATAAGGGGTCATAGTCCTCAGTTTTATTAAGGTGAATAAACTAAATTTCTCATCCGATCGATAGGATAAGGAATCTTATATAAATCAATAGTATCAGAACCGGATTTAGAAATCGAATTTATATTAAAAAGACTTGAGTTTTAAAAATGATTTAATGATGGTTCGATACCCGTTGACAATATAAAACCCCATAATCCATTGTGGTTCAATATTATTTAAAGAAAAACCCGTCGCTGTAGCAAATGGGACACAAAAGAAATCATAGAACATAAATAAGCATTTCATGGTTTTAAAACGAATTGAAAACCAAATGAGACGACTCAACTATGATGATCCAAACGAGCTCGAGATCGCAGCGATACATGAGGGGGAAAGTCAAGGAATGAGGTCAGGGGAACACGTGGTCGCATCAACTGTTTTGGGACAGAGACCCAAACGGTCGATCGACCCCCCTGGGCCAGTCGTCCGGCTTGTGCCTGGGCATAAGCCCAGGCACAGCCCGGACCTGTCGACCGACCCACTTTGGCCGGTCGACCGGTCGACCGGTTTTGCCTGGGCGTGAGCCCAGGCACTGGGGACGGGGGTTTCGACCCTCCGTCGCGACCATTCCTTTTTCCGCACTCCTCACCGGCCCTATGACGCACTTTCCAGTACATGTACTACTCCCATTCAAGCCGGAGACGAGTGTGATTGAATTCATATTCACATGAAGGTTATCAAACCAAAATTTTAACAAAACTTGAAATCAACATACATTCAAGAATAAACAATGAATCAAACTAATTCAAGCAAACATGAACATCATGAATAGCCTACAATTACACTTGTACAACCTTAAAGCTTGTGGCATTGAAGTGAGTTCACAAAGAACTCACCTTGTTGTTAATGGAGCAATCAACAAGAAGGAATCCAAGCTAAAAATGGTATCTTCTCACAAGAATCAACAAAGCACAACCTACACACATCTAACCCAATAATCCTATGCATTAGGAACATAGAAATTCTAAAGTAGAACAAAGAGGGTGATGGAGAAGATAAAGATCGACTTACCTAAGCTAGGAGATGAAGAACACAACAAAGATTAGACTTTTCTAAGATTCTAGGGCTTAGGATTTTATCCCATTCTCTAAGCTTAGGAATTTAGGAAGGAGAGTAAAGGAAGAAGAATTGAGAGAGGGAGGTGGTTGGGTGCCTGTTTGTGTTGTCCAAATAGATTTGGGTGCACAAATTTACACTTTACCCCTCCAAACGACTCCAATTATCCCGAATTCGAAACGTATCGATGCTTATACTCAAAAAGGTTGTAAATGACATTCCGGAACCAATGGAAGTGGTCCCAAGTCATAATTCAATCGTTTGCAAAAATTCACCTTTTCGGGGATAAAACTAACATATCGATTCGATGTTCGAACACTCATTTAAATAATCTATTCAAAATTTTACGGGTTGTTATAAGTGAGATGGTAGTATGAAGAGGCCTGTTTGATATGCAGTTTTGTGAAGAAACTTGTGGAGTGGCTGTTGAAGTGGAGTTGTAGACGAGTTTGGTTGTTTTGGTCGGAAAGTTGCAGGCTGTGGTTTGTGGTTGCTGATGATGAGGTAGAGATGGAGGCGATTTCGTAAAGGAGATGCAGATTGTCAGCTTTGTGGGTTCGATTTGGGAGTCTCGCAATTTTGAACGAGTGGTGCGCAGTTTGTGTGAAAGAGTTGATGGGTTGATTCAGTTGTTAGAGAATAACATTAGTTCGGATTTTTATTGTTCGTTTGATGTTTGTATCGGTAACCCTGTTTATTAGGAGGGCAATTGATGTTGATTGAAGGTGGTAGGTGGTTACTATAAGGTATGTTTGGAGGATGCAAACATATGCTGATTCATCCCTATTGATTTGGTTTTGTTTACTTTGTATGTTTAGGGATGCAAACTGTAACGACCCGGGGAATTTGCGATCCTGGATATCGGCATACAACACTATGTCGACTATTCAAGCATCGAAAACACCGGATAGTCCATGAAAGAAATTAGATGGTGAGGATAGATAAGTTAGGAACTTAGAATAGAAGAACAAGAAAATACAACATCAGAATAAACACGAATCTCACAGTGGAATGAACAATATATAATTGATACATAACTTTGAAATAAAATCAGTATATGTATACAGTAACATTATCAAATTATAACACTTACAACACAGCGAAAATAAACAATAGCTATAAAAACGTTGGTGATGCCTCCTGCTCCAGCTCTTTCTAGTATATCTGTAAAAAACCTGACTACTTGACTGCCCGTACAAAATTAGGCACCCAAGAGTTTAGAGAAAACAAAACAAAACAAACTCTGGGTCAGTCATGGGACTGGTGTGAGTAAAACAATTTAAAAACAGTTTGAGCAATTTAACGATATCTCATAAGACCACGCTGTATAACGGAACAGGTTTTTCCCTTATGAGAATCCAAAAAATTTTGATTTAACTTTCAAATCATTTTGAAAGAAACGATAATCTTTGTATCAAAACTCATTGATATTATAATAGTGTCTATCAACCACAATATAATAATCATCTTGAAGAATGCTTCCATCTCTCGTTCCACATATATAGTATACAATCAAAACCGTGAGCACTTATTGGGTAATGGGTTTCCAACTATGACAAGGTATGGAACCACCTTTCGGTAGTGTACCTCTAGAGAGGAATACACTGGGTTCAACAAAAACATCTTGCAACCCGGCCACGCATGACCGACCACTCATTTCGCTTGAGCGTATCGAATGTATATCACCGACGGTTGGGATCAGCAAACGTTTCCCGAATGGGACAACATCTAATAGATTAAAGAATGAAATTAATATCTCTAGATAGGTGATAATACACCCTACTTGGCAGCCAACCACTTAGCCATGTTGCCTGCCCGATTTTTGTCATTTCCCGGTTGTGAGGCTAGAGGTCATGCTTATCTCTGACAGATCACACAATTATTCATTTTGAATGTCACATCGTCATACCCGCCAAATCACAAATTGATTTCCCCAAAAATACAACGGGTATATAGCTAAGAGAAATGAATTCCTCCACCACCAAACGTATATACGTTAAAGAGATCAACTTACGCGATCCATTAAATATACTCTGTCAGTCATTCTTCCATACAGGTTGTCCTGGGACAGGACAAACTGAAGGCATTATCTTGTAAACAGGACAACCCTTGCATAACTCCATCTTCTATTATCTTCATCATATTTTGATCGCAACGGTAATGCCCATACAGAGTGGTTTTCAGATAATGAATCTGATCCTGGTCTCTCCATATTGACAACGGAAAATGGTCAAAAACTTCGATAATCGGTGAGTTAACTATCAAAGAAAAACACGTGTGCAAACAATGATATTATTTCCAGATGGAAATTCTATCAGTCAATCAACATTTAACATTTATCTCTTTAGTTCATTAATTTGTTTATTTCCTGTTTCCATATATTCGAATTCCTTATTTTCTAAATTAGAAAATATACATTATTAATCATTGGAAAACATTTCCATCTCTTTTCACGTATCACTGTCATTCCAGTATTCTTTATCATCAAACATTTCATTTTCTATGATTGGAAAATATCTCTGATTTTATTTGGAAGATGTTTCCAAATTCATTCATTGGATTTAAATAGATGTTTAAATAAAACATTGTTATGCCAACTCAAACATTACATTGATTAACTAATTTCACTTAACCAACCTTCACTATTGAACCTTAACCATTCCTTAGTTAAAAATGACATCAATCAAGTTGGGGTATAACTACCTCTCAGACCTTAACTGAACAACATCTTTAACCTCGAAATAAAAAAAGTTCACCTTTTAAATCTTTAACAAACATCCTTACGTAACTCTCGGATTCTATTTACGAATCCACTTCTTTATTTTAAAACATTGATTATAACTATAGCGTTATAATCCCTTCTTCTTAAATATCTAACTTCAAAATATAACTTTTATTCCTTAATTTAACTAAATAACTAAATAAACAATTTATAAAGAAATCATTAAATCTTAATTAAAAACGGAAAGTGTACTTTCCCGAATTCGATATAATCGAATTTCAACGTATAACTCTCTTTCGAATAATCTCTATTCGATAACTCCTTTTAACCTTATTCGAATAACTAATATTCGATAACTCCTTCAAATAACTATATTCGATAATCTCTCTTCGAATAACTATATTTGATAATCTCTCTTCGAATAACTATATTCGATTAACTCTCTTCGAATGATTTACATTCGATTAACTCTCTTCGAATGATTCACATTTGATTAATATCCTTTCGAATAAACTATATTCGATAACTCCTTTAACTCTATTCGAACAAACTAATATTCGATAATTCCTTTTAACTCTATTCAAATAACTAATATTCGATAACTCCTTTTAACTCTATTTGAATAACTAATATTCGATAACTCCTTTTAACTCTATTCGAATAACTAATATTCGATAACTCCTTTTAACTCTATTCGAATAACTAATATTCGATAACTCCTTTTAACTCTATTTGAATAACTAATATTCGATAACCTCTTGTTCAATTAACTCTATTTGAATAATTCTAGTTCGATTTAACTCTAATCGATGAACTCTAACTGATTATCTCTAGCTGTTTAACTCTAACTGATTAACCCTATCCAATTTACTCTTCATCCATATTCAGTTTCAAATATCGATGTTGAAATCAATTCATACTTCTCTATATAAGTCCTGACTTATATATTATATTTATCCAATGATAAATGTTTTACTTAATTTATAAAACATTATTTATAAATTAATCTTCTTACTTTATCTGTTAAAACAGATTTCTCTTAGATGTTCACTTTGAATTCATATTCTGTTATACCCGTGTGCGAAGCACGGGTCTAAACCTTCCTAGTGTAAAATTCTCTTTTTATACAATTTTATTCATTTTTCAAGTATTCCCTTTTATAATCTATTTATTTTCTAAATAAACATTTCCTTTTCAATTCTATTTATTTTCTAAATAAATATTTCTTTTTATAACTCTATCTATTTCATAGATAAATATTTCCATTTATAATCTATTTGTAAATGTTTTACAAATATTTTCTTTTCAATTCTATTTGTAAAAGTTTTACAGGTACTTTCTTTTCAATTCTATTTGTAAATGTTTTACAAATATTTCCTTTTTAATTTGTTTTCAAAAATATTTCCTTTACTATTTGTTTTCATAAATATTTCCTTTTCTATTTGTATATAAAATCCATTGATTTTATATAAATACTTTATTTTCAAAATACCCTTTGAAAATTCCCATATCTACATTCCAGTATTTCTTACGGTATTTAAAATACCCAAATAACAATGATCGATATATTCAACACACATAATCAACACAGATTATATATAACATCGTATATTACAATATATGAAAACAACAGTAAAATAAATATTGAGGAATCCAGTTGGATTCCTCCGACCTGTTTCCCTGCATCCACAGATGTTAAACAATACAACTAACATCAATTTCATTTCACTATGAAATATTCTGCTAAACAGAATCAATTTATTTATATATATATATTTATATATATAACCAGATCTATAATTTCAACCAATTACTTAACAGTTCAGCCAAACAGTCAATACACAACAATCAATCATCATTTATCAGTTCTAAAAATACGTTATAAAAATATGAACTGATAGAGTTGGTGAGTTTTACTTACATTGGACAGTTATCGTTAAATAACGAATAACTATCTTTGATTTGATTACGACAATTTATTTCGCTATAAATTGTAACGAGCTCCAATTCACTCCCATTCAGTTCCTTGCGTAGCCCTTGTTCTTACGATCCCAACGGATCTTGTTTTGCTGAATTTGGATCATGTGTGAGAAAAATGTGATAATTTAAAGTTAATACAACATTTTATTTAAATTTAATTAAATTATAAATGGGCTTTACCCATAGAAGCCGGCCCAAATGTAACGAATTGGGATTTTCGACTCCGAAAATCAACATCAAACTATCATGTTGACCATTCAGACATCGAACATTCCAGATCATTAATAGAAAGAAGTTAGAGGGTGAGAATAGATAAGATAGAAATATTGAATAGAAGAAGAAGAAGAAAGCAACACCACACAGAGTCTCACATCGCAGCGGAACAAATATAATACAGAAATAAATCTTTAATGAAAGCTTTGAAAATACTTACAGTATCAGAGTACATCATACCATGGGACAGTTATAATAGCCTGTTCCCATATACAACACACAGCGGGATAGTAGTAATATCATACGTCTGGACTCTTCCGGCTCGTCTCTTCATAGCAGTCGCTAACCTGAACCTGTACACTCCGGCTAACCCGAGCATTTACAAAACACCGGGTCAGTCTGGTGAACCAGAGTGAGATAAACTCGCACAGTAATAAGGTAAATCATCCAATCATGATTTTAAAGTTCAAAATCTTTTCAGAAGAAAGGATAATCGTAAGACCAAATCCACACATAAACACGGAAGGTTTTTACCTTACGATAACCCAAAACATTTTTGAAACCAATATCTTGTCTGATATTATAATAATGTCTAAATACAAGTAAATAGAATCTAGTGGAACGCTTGCATCTCACGCTCCACATATATAGTATACAATCAAAACCCGCAGGCGCTTATTGGATATTGGATTCCGACCTTGACAAGGTATGGGACCACCTGCCGATAGTGTATCTCTAGAGACGAATACACTGGGTTCAACAAGAACGTCTTGCAACCCGGCCCTCACATGACCGCCCCTCATTTCGCTTGAGAGTATCGAATGTATATCACTGACGGTTGGGATCAGCAACCGTCTCCCGAAAAGGGACAAGATCGAAACATAGATTTAAGAAGCAAATAGGATTTTCTCTAGATAGGTGATTATACACCCTAATGGGAGCGACCCACATAGCCATGCTGCCTGCCCGATTTTTGTCATTTCCCGGTTGATGAGGCTTGAGGTCAGAGTTTATTCTTGAAACATCTGATCACCATTCACTTTGAATGCCACATCGTCAGATCCGTCAGATATCACTAATTGACGTCCACAAAAATCCTCTAGTTGGAAGCTAAGAGAACGACAATTTCTCCGCCAACAACTATAGCACGTTTGAAGAAATCAACGTACATGATCCTTTGGAAATACTCTGTCAGACATTCGTCCATATACGTCATCCAGGAACAGGATGAACCGAAGGCACTCTCCTACTGCATCCATATAGGAATCACCCCATGGATCGGTAGCGAGAAGTCCTTGCAACCCGTTGATTCCAACCACGACAGAATCACAGCTTTCCTCTGCTTGCCAGGCAGAGAATATTAGTGGTTCTTCCGTTTATGAAAACCCACGGTCTTCAATGCTCCACCTCGATCATCTTCTGATATCTTCACGTATTTGTTGGTCAGAATGGTTTTCGAATATAAATTCGATCCCGGTCTTTCCATACCAACAATCGCATTGGACAGATTTGATAGTCGGTGTTTTAACTATCAAAATAAATAGTGTTTCAATCATGACACTCCAATGAGTTCATTGGTTCAGTATTCAGCATCACTTGGCCTTTTAACACTTGATTTACTTTGTTAAATCAAAACTTCTAACTCTGTTAATATTTAAAAATACGATATTTGAATACCTATAATTCGATTTAACTCTAATCGATTTACTCTAATTGATTAGCTCTAACTGGTTAACTCTAACTGATTTATTCCGACTGACTAACTCGGCTTATTTAACTCCTATCGATTAACTATCATTAGACTTAACTCCATTCGCTTGACTCTAGATCGCAGCGATCACAATGGTTACGCCTGATTCCCTCAGGAAACATCCGACCACCGTAGGCTACCTGCAGCCCTGCGAATTACGCTAGCAGTCGTACGAAATGGCACTCATCTTGAAAACTATGTTTGACCAACTCTAGCTCGAATAACTATATTCAATTTCCCACTTAAATCTTCCTTCCAATCATCTTTTAAATTCGGAAATCCATTAGTTTTAACAAAGAAATTTATAGCACATATATTATAACAATAGCGTTATAATTACTATTTAGATTTACAAAACAACAGCGCTATAATCGCTGTTTAGGTTTACAACCCATTTACTATAGCAAAAGTGCTACAATCTCTATATTAGATTTACAAAACATATATTATAAAAACAACGCTAAAATCGCTGTTTAGATTTTCAAAACATATCCACTAACGTCTCTTACGATTACCAACTAATACTATCTTCAGATAATCCTTATGTTGTTCAAGTTGGGGTATTTTAATTACCTCTCAGACCTTGATCAACACCGTTCTCATCCTAAGATAAATATAAATTACAATTAAACCCAATATTCCATTTCAAATCTCAAACAATTTCCATCGTATCTTGGATTTGGTTGTACAACACTATAACCCATTACTTAATCCCAATTCATCTTTTCCAATCTCCTTTCAAATATATTCAATTATTCCTACTTTGGAAAGATTATTTTAATTCCCTCTTTTTTCTCAATCCAAATATCTGGTAACGTTAATTCAAAATTAACGATATAACACTTCAAACTTCTTTTATATAAATGCTGGTTTACCTTAAGCCCATTTACCCAAATCCCCTTTTTAAACACTTATTAAAATTAGAACAATATTGTTTAAAACTATTTTATTTGATTACATCGACCCAACTAATTTAGAAATCAATTCCAATCTAAAAATGTTAACTTAGTCAACCCAAAACTCGAATATTTCGATAATCAATTTCAATTAGTTCTCACTTTAATTTAATTACAAATACAATTAATTTAAATAATTTCCATTTATTTGTTTGTTGACAAAATAATTGTCCAAAATTACCATTCGATTTGTTTCTTATCCTCGTACTTATAAATCGGATCAAAATTTTTGTTATAACCAATTAATCATAAATCAAGGTCTTAAATAAATCAAATATTTATTTCTCTCTAACAAACTTTTATTCAAATATTGTATTTCAAAATCTGGCTTCAGTTATAAAATAAATTTTATAACTTCAGCTCTATCGATTCACCTGACGGTGAATCACTATTTATAACCCGATTGATTTTAATGGCCATACTCTGCCAAACACTTAACCAATATCGCCCATTGGTTTAAACCAAATAGATGTTGAATATTTAGTCAATAATCAACCATCAAATCAATCCCATAAACAGATCAGTTCATATATGATAATATGAAAATAAATAATACATCTGAGGGATCCGGTTGGGTCCCTCCAACCTGTTCTTCCCTGTATTCAAAACGGTTATCACAAACCAGATCATTCAGTTTTGTTTAACTGATAACACTAAATAGCAACCATTCAACATCAACTGCAAGCAATTCAAACAGTTCAACAATTTAAAACACGTTTATAAATAAACGTGACCAACCAAGGTAAATTACCTTTATTGGAACCAATCGTTAAAAGTAACGATCCGGTATTTCACTGAAATTAAACACAGTTTAATTTCATCAGTTAAACCAACAAACAAATGTATAACTAGCAAAGGCAACCATCAGCAAGCAGAGCACACAAAATAAAAACCCAATTTATATAAAATATAAATGGGAAAAACTGAGTGAGTTTAACTCACCTTGATTTACTTGTCGCTGAGCGATTTGGTTTCAACTAAATTAAACAAATGTTTAATTTATCGAAAGATCTCCGCTATCTCTATCTCTTGTTCAGACTTGTTCCAAAATGTAAGGTCTGCTCCCATAATTCCAACTTAGCCTGTTTGGTCCAGTTCAGGAAATATAACTAATACAATTTTACCATTTAATTAAATAACAAAATTTTATTATTTATTTAATTACTTTCGGTTATTACGGCATGCCACTCTCTCCTTCAAGCACTCGAATGCTGCTGCTTCGTTCCACTTTCGTCCAGTACCACGACTGTTATTCCCGGATTCTTGCCTAAATTTGCCCAATCCTGTTGATGAAACAGAAGTTATTTTAATTTTTAGTATACATTTTCATTTACTTAAACTATTAACTTTCTAAATTAAAAACATTTTAGGCTCAACCGCTGTTATTTTCGTTTGGATCAGAGGCTAACCGGTTTGATCAAATCCTTTACTGTTCGTTTTCGCGCTTCCCGTTACCTGCACACGTTATACCATCTTATATTTGTTTTAAATAAATTATAACCAATTGCTTAATTACTTTCTTTATATAACTAATTACTTGTTTAAATAATTTGGCCAAACCAAAACAATTTCAGATGTTGAAACCACGGTCTGAACTGTTTTCCCTTCTCCTTGTTTCGCTGTTCTTCACTTCAATTTGATGATGACCCTGCACCATTTAGATTCTTATAACACTATAATTATATTAACCATTTACGTTCTAATTATAAAGGTTAATTACTTATGGATTTAACGGTATTCAAGCCAACAGCTTCTGGTTGTCTTCGCCCTATTCCAGAAAGGTACTGGTACCCTTGTAACTTTCCAATCCTGGCAACAATTTAGAATATTATTAACGTTAACTTTATATAAATCTAATCATTAATTAATATAAGCTAATTACATTGATTATTAAACTGTAATTACGCTTATTACTTTTAACAAAAGATCAGGCAGATCGAAACCCACAGCTTCATCGTTTCGTTTCTAGGCTCCTCGTTCAAAACTGCCCTGGTTCGCACCAAGTCCACAGCTGCTACACCGGTATTCGAGCCGCCGGAGTTCATCACCCCTACACCATTTGAAAGCCTGACCGATCCTCCTTCTATGTCCAGAAGATCTCGCAGCTCGAGGTCCTCATCGCTTCAGAAACCAGGGTCGACATCAGCGCCTTCTCGTGGAGATTCCGATCACCAGAGAGGACATCTGCCGATCATCGCCGGTTAAAGCGAAGTGCTCGTCGAGCTGAAGGTCTTTGCGGTTGGAAGCTTGTTTGATTAACCCAAGAATTTGAAGAAAATAGGATCGAAGAACCAAAGGCTTCGTTCGTTTTGAGAAGAAGAGGATGTCTGCCTATATAAATAGAAGAACAACGTGGTGGCCACGTAAAAATATGTATTTTTAAAAATTCATTTAGGTCTGCGGCTATGTTTATCGTAGCACGTGAGAAGGTAGAGATGTCACAATTACTTTGTCGGCACGGTTCCGAGATGGAAAGGAAAATACATAGGGGAGGAGGGTAGGTTCAGTGTGTTTTCATTTCAGTCATAGGCTAGCTGAGGAGCCTGTTTGAATTTCATTTCATACGAAAAAGGCATAGGGTAATGAATTGATTTAGATAGGACATATCAGAAAATAGGTAGCATAGTTAGAATAGGATGTTGCTTTTAATAAAATATTATAATGTGAAACTTCATCGTAAAGAAGTTGATTAAACCTACTACAAATGATTTCCGTTTACTGATAAAAAAGCTTTAGTGTAAAACGATATTCCGGACCCAATGGGACAGGTTTCGTCGCAATCCGAGGTTGTTTGAAAAAAAATTCTTTATAAAACCAGAAATGAACACACGTTTAATTTTTCCATGATTACCAGATAAATCAAATCAACTCGAAACTGCGAACATCGATAATAACTTTTCGATACGAACCCAACGGCACTAGTTTCGTCGCATTCTGAGACTGTTGCCTCGGTAGGCTGTTTTTACCGTGCACCGCACTACCCTTTTTAACGCCAAATTACCCGGTCTCTAAAAATAACAAACTATATACCTATTATGACTATAATCGACGCTACGAACTCAATGGAACTGGTTTCGTGGCCTAATTCGATCGTCTGTTCAAGTTACGTCCAAATATCCCTTTATTTATTTAAATACGCGCTATATAAATTTGAACGGGCATTTTCAGCTACCGTGGTCACATACGACATCGGTTCTCCACGCAGTTTGATTTTCTGACAATAATTTAACGATACAGTTCGAATGAAACTGGTTTTGTCGAAAATAGAGTCCGTTTGCAAAGCGGCTATTTTAAGGGCCTATAATTTAATAACGATTTCCATAACGACTATTTGAAATTTTGATTTGGCCATAACTATCAAACTATAACACGAAATCTGGATTTTTCTCTTTCATATGAAAATTATCGTCAATACGGTTCAAACGTGTCTTGTTTCACAAAAATCCGACTTATATCGAACCCTGTATTCTCAGTTGAAGTTCAAAACTCCAATTTACGAACTGCACGCCATTTTCGAGCTCGATTTTATATTATATATAAATTATAACGTTCAACTTCGTTGTTAATAACGAATTAAATATTAAATTCCATTAATATTCCCAATATAATATTTAAAATAAATAAATTAAATTAAATATTTGACGGCCAAAAACACGGGTCGTTACATTCTTCCCCTCTTAAAATAATTTCGTCCTCGAAATTGCTAAGTTAAGAAAGAACGTTATAAACCCATTAATTTTCATAACCAATTTATTTTAAATCAAAAATCAATTCAATACTTTAAATATATATTTTCAAAAATATTGAAAATTTTCTAACACCTTAATTTCCGAAAAATTTCGCCAGCACCTCCTCTGTACGGCTCAATTGGTACAACTCCAACTCGCCTTTCTAGGCCTTCCCCAATCCAAAAGAAAATAAAACAGCCAAGCGGCTTGCCAAATAGGCTCATAAATCTCCAAACCCATATAAAAATAAACGTGTACCTTTTTGTCGGGCATATCCTTATATCCTTTCCATCTGCTACCCTGTCAGCATATACAAATGCATTCCAAACAAAATTCCAATTTTATCCTCAAAACCAAATCCTTCACGCGTCCAAGCCAGATCCCATTCTTAACTCAATTTCCATCCATGATTAATTCCAACTCTTAACTTATCGGTCCAATACCATTTCAGATTCCTGTCTCACAATTCAAAATCTGATTCTACTCGATATATTATATCCCGATTCAAAATTCCAGCCAATTGGTTTTAATTCAATTCATATTTGCTTTCACACATTTCTATTACATTTTGTTTTTGTTCAAACAATTTCCATGGGAGTTTTTAAACAGTTCAGCTCCTTCGAAAATCAAATTTTCCTTTTCAGGATTTAAAACAACTCGTTTTTATCAAAGCAATTCAAAACAAGATTTTTGGTAGTAATCTGTCACTTAGAACTCGAAAATATACACTGATGATGTGGCCAGCATCATCAGAGTTACTTCCCAGCTATCGAAGTGAGTTCAATACTATATCACTTATCAAAATCGTATTTAAACATTTTCATTTTGAAATCTTTTCAAAATACCCAACTAAATGTTTGTAAAACAAATTTGAAATCCCCCAGGATCTTAAATTTCTCATATAGTTAACCCAATTTCATTTGTAATCACTTTTTCCATTTTTGGGAATTTTAATTCTAATTCTGATTTTAATTTCAGATTTAATAAATCTGCTTTTACATTTTTCGAATTCTAATTGGTTATTTATATAACCATTTCAATTATAATCAACCAACACAACCAATATATTATAATATTTCCCATATATATATTTTCTTTATATCAAAATATAATTTGGGTAAAATTATTTCATTTACCCTCTTTCAAAACATATCGTGACGATCCATCGTATTCGAGTGTTTATAAACCCCTATCGATACAGTGGATCAAACTGATCGATCAGAACTTATAAACAACTCAACCAATAAATCTCCACAATATAAAACAAATTTTTATAAAATCTAAAAATACGTTCACTCATATATATACACTCATACTCAATCTAGGGTATTGCTAACCCCATCTCTACCGAGTCACGCCACAGAACCAAGGTAATCACTTAACCTTCAGCTCTGATGCCACTGTAACGAACTGGGATTTTCGACTCCGAAAATCAACATCAAACTATCATGTTGACCATTCAGACATCGAACATTCCAGATCATTAATAGAAAGAAGTTAGAGGGTGAGAATAGATAAGATAGAAATATTGAATAGAAGAAGAAGAAGAAAGCGACACCACACAGAGTCTCACATCGCAACGGAACAAATATAATACAGAAATAAATCTTTATTGAAAGCTTTGAAAATACTTATAGTATCAGAGTACATCATACCATGGGACAGTTATAATAGCCTGTTCCCATATACAACACACAGCGGGATAGTAGTAATATCATACGTCTGGACTCTTCCAGCTCGTCTCTTCATAGCAGTCGCTAACCTGAACCTGTACACTCCGGCTAACCCGAGCATTTACAAAACACCGGGTCAGTCTGGTGAACCAGAGTGAGATAAACTCGCACAGTAATAAGGTAAATCATCCAATCATGATTTTAAAGTTCAAAATCTTTTCAGAAGAAAGGATAATCGTAAGACCAAATCCACACATAAACACGGACGGTTTTTACCTTACGATAACCCAAAACATTTTTGAAACCAATATCTTGTCTGATATTATAATAATGTCTAAATACAAGTAAATAGAATCTAGTGGAACGCTTGCATCTCACGCTCCACATATATAGTATACAATCAAAACCCGCAGGCGCTTATTGGATATTGGATTCCGACCTTGACAAGGTATGGGACCACCTGCCGATAGTGTATCTCTAGAGACGAATACACTGGGTTCAACAAGAACGTCTAGCAACCCGGCCCTCACATGACCGACCCGTTATTTCGTTTGAGAGTATCGAATGTATATCACCGACGGTTGGGATCAGCAACCGTCTCCCGAAAAGGGACAACATCGAAACATAGATTTAAGAAGCAGATAGGATTTTCTCTAGATAGGTGATTATACACCCTAATGGGAGCGACCCACATAGCCATGTTGCCTGCCCGATTTTTGTCATTTCCCGGTTGACGAGGCTTGAGGTCAGAGTTTATTCTTGAAACATCTGATCACCATTCACTTTGAATGCCACATCGTCAGATCCGTCAGATATCACTAATTGACGTCCACAAAAATCCTCTAGTTGGAAGCTAAGAGAACGGCAATTTCTCCGCCAATAACTATAGCACGTTTGAAGAAATCAACGTACATGATCCTTTGGAAATACTCTGTCAGACATTCGTCCGTATACGTCATCCAGGAACAGGATGAACCGAAGGCACTCTCCTACTGCATCCATATAGGAATCACCCCATGGATCGGTAGCGAGAAGTCCTTGCAACCCGTTGATTCCAACCACGACAGAATCACAGCTTTCCTCTGCTTGCCAGGCAGAGAATATTAGTGGTTCTTCCGTTTATGAAAATCCACGGTCTTCAATGCTCCACCTCGATCATCTTCTGATATCTTCACGTATTTTCTGGTCAGAATGGTTTTCGAATATAAATTCGATCCCGGTCTTTCCATACCAACAATCGTTTTGGACAGATTTGATAGTCGGTGTTTTAACTATCAAAATAAACAGTGTTTCAATCATGACACTCCAATGAGTTCACTGGTTCAGTATTCAGCATCACTTGGCCTTTTAACACTTGATTTACTTTGTTAAATCAAAACTTCTAACTCTGTTAATATTTAAAAATACGATATTTGAATACCTCTAATTCAATTTAACTCTAATCGATTTACTCTAATTGATTAGCTCTAACTGGTTAACTCTAACTGATTTATTCCGACTGACTAACTCGGCTTATTTAACTCCTATCGATTAACTATCATTAGACTTAACTCCATTTGCTTGACTCTAGATCGCAGCGATCACAATGGTTACGCCTGATACCCTCAGGAAACATCCGACCACCGTAGGTTATCTGCAACCCTGCGAATTACGCTAGCAGTCGTACGAAATGGCACACATCTTGAAAACTATGTTTGACCAACTCTAGCTCGAATAACTATATTCAATTTCCCACTTAAATCTTCCATCCAATCATCTTTTAAATTCGGAAATCCATTAGTTTTAACAAAGAAATTTATAGCACATATATTATAACAATAGCGTTATAATTACTATTTAGATTTACAAAACAACAGCGCTATAATCGCTGTTTAGGTTTACAACCCATTTACTATAGCAAAAGTGCTACAATCGCTATATTAGATTTACAAAACATATATTATAAAAACAACGCTAAAATCGCTGTTTAGATTTTCAAAACATATCCACTAACGTCTCTTACGATTACCAACTAATACTATCTTCAGATAACCCCGATGTTGTTCAAGTTGGGGTATTTTAATTACCTCTCAGACCTTGATCAACACCGTTCTCATCCTAAGATAAATATAAATTGCAATTAAACCCAATATTCCATTTCAAATCTCAAAAAATTTCCATCATATCTTGGATTTGGTTGTACAACACTATAACCCATTACTTAATCCCAATTCATCTTTTCCAATCTCCTTTCAAATATATTCAATTATTCCTACATTGGAAAGATTATTTTAATTCCTCTTTTTTCTCAATCCAAATATCTGGTAACGTTAATTCAAAATTAACGATATAACACTTCAAACTTCTTTTATATAAATGCTGGTTTACCTTAAGCCCTTTTACCCAAATCCCCTTTTTAAACACTTATTAAAATTAGAACAATATTGTTTAAAACTATTTTATTTGATTACATCGACCCAACTAATTTAGAAATCAATTCCAATCTAAAAATGTCAACTTAGTCAACCCAAAACTCGAATATTTCGATAATCAATTTCAATTAGTTCTCACTTTAATTTAATTACAAATACAATTAATTTAAATAATTTCCATTTATTTGTTTGTTGACAAAATAATTGTCCAAAATTACCATTCGATTTGTTTCTTATCCTCGTACTTATAAATCGGATCAAAATTTTTGTTATAACCAATTAATCATAAATCAAGGTCTTAAATAAATCAAATATTTATTTCTCTCTAAAAAACTTTTATTCAAATATTGTATTTCAAAATCTGGCTTCAGTTATAAAATAAATTTTATAACTTCAGCTCTATCGATTCACCTGACGGTGAATCACTATTTATAACCCGATTGATTTTAATGGCCATACTCTGCCAAATACTTAACCAATATCGCCCATTGGTTTAAACCAAACAGATGTTGAATATTTAGTCAATAATCAACCATCAAATCAATCCCATAAACAGATCAGTTCATATATGATAATATGAAAATAAATAATACATTTGAGGGATCCGGTTGGGTCCCTCCAACCTGTTCTTCCCTGTATTCAAAACGGTTATCACAAACCAGATCATTCAGTTTTGTTTAACTGATAACACTAAATAGCAACCATTCAACATCAACTGCAAGCAATTCAAACAGTTCAACAATTTAAAACACGTTTATAAATAAACATGACCAACCAAGGTAAATTACCTTTATTGGAACCAATCGTTAAAAGTAAAGATTCGGTATTTCACTGAAATTAAACACAGTTTAATTTCATCAGTTAAACCAACAAACAAATGTATAACTAGCAAAGGCAACCATCAACAAGCAGAGCACACAAAATAAAAACCCAATTTATATAAAATATAAATGGGAAAAAGTGAGTGAGTTTAACTCACCTTGATTTACTTGTCGCTGAGCGATTTGGTTTCAACTAAATTAAACAAATGTTTAATTTATCGAAAGATCTCCGCTATCTCTAGCTCTTGTTCAGACTTGTTCCAAAATGTAAGGTCTGCTCCCATAATTCCAACTTAGCCTGTTTGGTCCAGTTCAGGAAATATAACCAATATAATTTTACCATTTAATTAAATAACAAAATTTTATTATTTATTTAATTACTTTCGGTTATTACGGCATGCCACTCTCTCCTTCAAGCACTCGAATACTGCTGCTTCGTTCCACTTTCGTCCAGTACCACGACTGTTATTCCCGGATTCTTGCCTAAATTTTCCCAATCCTGTTGATGAAGTAGAAGTTATTTTAATTTTTAGTATACATTTTCATTTACTTAAACTATTAACTTTCTAAATTAAAAACATTTCAGGCTCAACCGCTGTTATTTTCCTTTGGATCAGAGGCTAACCGGTTTGATCAAATCCTTTACTGTTCGTTTTCGCGCTTCCCGTTACCTGCACACGTTATACCATCTTATATTTGTTTTAAATAAATTATAACCAATTGCTTAATTACTTTCTTTATATAACTAATTACTTGTTTAAATAATTTGGCCGAACAAAAACAATTTCAGATGTTGAAACCACGGTCTGAACTGTTTTCCCTTCTCCTTGTTTCGCTGTTCTTCACTTCAATTTGATGATGACCCTGCACCATTTAGATTCTTATAACACTATAATTATATTAACCATTTACGTTCTAATTATAAAGGTTAATTACTTATGGATTTAACGGCATTCAAGCCAACAGCTTCTGGTTGTCTTCGCCCTATTCCAGAAAGGTGCTGGTACCCTTGTAACTTTCCAATTCTGGCAACAATTTAGAATATTATTAACGTTAACGTTATATAAATCTAATCATTAATTAATATAAGCTAATTACATTGATTATTAAACTGTAATTACGCTTATTACTTTTAACAAAAGATCAGGTAGATCGAAACCCACAGCTTCATCGTTTCGTTTCCAGGCTCCTCGTTCAAAACTGCCCTGGTTCACACCAAGTCCACAGCTGCTACACCGGTATTCGAGCCGCCGGAGTTCATCACCCCTACACCATTTGAAAGCCTGACCGATCCTCCTTCTATGTCCAGAAGATCTCGCAGCTCGAGGTCCTCATCGCTTCAGAAACCAGGGTCGACATCAGCGCCTTCTCGTGGAGATTCCGATCACCAGAGAGGACATCTGCCGATCATCGCCGGTTAAAGCGAATCGCTCATCGAGCTGAAGGTCTTTGCGGTTGGAAGCTTGTTTGATTAACCCAAGAATTTGAAGAAAATAGGATCGAAGAACCAAAGGCTTCGTTCGTTTTGAGAAGAAGAGGATGTCTGCCTATATAAATAGAAGAACAACGTGGTGGCCACGTAAAAATATGTATTTTTAAAAATTCATTTAGGTCTGCGGCTATGTTTATCGTAGCACGTGAGAAGGTAGAGATGTCACAATTACTTTGTCGGCACGGTTCCGAGATGGAAAGGAAAATACATAGGGGAGGAGGGTAGGTTCAGTGTGTTTTCATTTCAGTCATAGGCTAGCTGAGGAGCCTGTTTGAATTTCATTTCATACGAAAAAGGCATAGGGTAATGAATTGATTTAGATAGGACATATCAGAAAATAGGTAGCATAGTTAGAATAGGATGTTGCTTTTAATAAAATATTATAATGTGAAACTTCATCGTAAAGTAGTTGATTAAATCTACTACAAATGATTTCTGTTTACTGATAAAAAAGCTATTCTTAGTGTAAAACGATATTCCGGACCCAATGGGACAGGTTTCGTCGCAATCCGAGGTTGTTTGAAAAAAAAATTCTTTATAAAACCAGAAATGAACACACGTTTAATTTTTCCATGATTACCAGATAAATCAAATCAACTCGAAACTGCGAACATCGATAATAACTTTTCGATACGAACCCAACGACACTAGTTTCGTCGCATTCTGAGACTGTTGCCTCGGTAGGCTGTTTTTACCGCGCACCGCACTACCCTTTTTAACGCCAAATTACCCGGTCTCTAAAAATAACAAAATATATACCTATTCTGACTATAATCGACGCTACGAACTCAATGGAACTGGTTTCGTGGCCTAATTCGATCGTCTGTTCAAGTTACGTCCAAATATCCCTTTATTTATTTAAATACGCGCTATATAAATTTGAACGAGCATTTTCAGCTACCGTGGTCACATACGACATCGGTTCTCCACGCAGTTTGATTTTCTGACAATAATTTAACGATACGGTTCTAATGAAACTGGTTTCGTCGAAAATAGAGTCCGTTTGCAAAACGGCTATTTTAAGGGCCTATAATTTAATAACGATTTCCATAACGACTATTTGAAATTTTGATTTGGCCATAACTATCAAACTATAACACGAAATCTGGATTTTTCTCTTTCATATGAAAATTATCGTCAATACGGTTCCAACGTGTCTTGTTTCACAAAAATTCGACTTATATCGAACCCTGTATTCTCAGTTGAAGTTCAAAACTCCAATTTACGAACTGCACGCCATTTTCGAGCTCGATTTTATATTATATATAAATTATAACGTTCGACTTCGTTGTTAATAACGAATTAAATATTAAATTCCATTAATATTCCCTATATAATATTTAAAATAAATAAATTAAATTAAATATTTGACGGCCAAAAACACGGGTCGTTACACCAAACTAATTTAAACCCGCTCCTATAACTCCTTCTTCCTCATTAACGCACTCCTCCAGCAAAACAACCCATAACTGCATTTCTTCAAGCCCCTCTCCCGCTTTGAATTCTTCACGAAAATCCCTGCATCCACTTCCATTATTCCTCCCTCCTATATCCTTTTGTCATAACTCGAACACACATTCTAAATCGCGACTCCAGAATTCCGTTTGAGCTACCCATACAGGTCCGACCCCTTTCAAGTTCGAATGCCCAGAAAAATTACACACAACCTTCTTTTCAATCACTCAATCCATATACGAACTCGAAATCATGAATCGCCGCTTCAATCTCGCCATAAATCAAACCCTAGAACCCTCGACTATCGCTGGAAACTGTCGAGCTCATCCAACATGCATCGCACGCATCAAAGGTGGTACCGAATCGAAGAGATTCACTCAGCGAACAAAATATATGAGTATTATGATTTTAGCAATTTTGTATGAGTTTATATAGATTTAATAAGGATCGAATTGATTTCCTGGAAGGAAAATAATGACGGCGGATTATTTCTTTGACCAGAGAAATGTATTAGGTTAGAGGGTTAGGATGGTGTATATATATAGGTAATTTAAATATTTTTTATTCGAATTTTATATCCATTTTTAACCAACCGCTATTTATATTTGTTGTTATAAATCCCTGTGATCACATATGATATTCAAAAATCATGAAAATGGACATGCACCTTCAGTTCGACATTACGGACCCAACGAAACTGGTTTCGTCGAATTCCGACTTCGTTTGCTCACACAATGTATTTTTAACTGTCAAAATACTAACTGTTTTTCGCATTAAAAATCCATACAGCCACACAATGACTTAAAAAATCACGGAAATTGAAATCTAACAATAATTTAATATTGCAGATCCAACAAAATTAGTTTCGTCGAAAACGGAGGTCGTTTGCAAAACTGGCTACTTTTAAAGCTCTAAATAACCCATTTAAATATATAAATATATTTAAAAACAATTAAATTAAATATCATATTTTTAAAATCATATTTTTAAAATCATATTTTTAAAATCATATCTTTTTATTTCCAAAAATCTTAACTTTCTCCAAATAAAAATCTCATTTTTATTATATCCCTTCTTGTATAAAAATTGCATTTTTATGATATCACCTCATGTATAAAAAATCAAATTTTTATTCTCTACTACATATATAAAAGTTTCAAATCTTTAAAACATCAACATATATATATATATATTTCAGATTTTTTTACAATGCTACTCAACATAAAACTGATTTTTATCTATTTATAAAACTGATTACATTAAATAAAAATAAATAAAAAGTCACCTTTTAGCCAAAAATCGAATCTTTGTCGAGGAGGGGATGCATGGCTTCGTCGGGGGTAAGGGTGATGCCAGCGGCACTGTGGCGGTCTCAGGGCGTGGCGGCGGCCTACTGGTGGTGCTATGGGGGCGGTTTTTGTTGTAGAAGAGGGAGAGAGGGCATGGAGGGCGGAGGATCATCGGAGAGGGGGATTTACGGCGCTAGAGGGAACGACGGTGGCCTGGGAGGGGGGCAACATCGATTCCGGCGATGGCTAGGGTTCCATCACGGTTTTTTTTAAACTGTCGGCTGAAGAATGAGGAAGAGAGGGTCAAAGAAAGGCGGTTATATTTATATTATTTAATTAATTTTCTTCTATAAAAAGTACCCTTTTTATTTTGAACTCAAAATCAAGCCCACCGACTGTCGTCCATAGCTAATTACACCCATTCCGATCACAAGGGGATATGTATCGTAAGCCAGTTCGGCTGTTTTGATCAGTTTCCATCAAAATCGAAATATAAATCTTTATATTAAATTTGAACGAACATTTCAACCTACCGAGGCCACATACTAACTCTAAAAATTCCAGAAAAATTATTTCTAGCTTCGTATTATCGATACGATCCTAACAAAACTATTTTCGTCAAATTCTGAGAGCGTTTGAAAAATGGCCATTTTCTGGTCGAACGAAATTGACTGAAACAGTTAAAACACGTTTAACTTCGCCACGCTCACATATTGATTCAGAAAATTATGATTTTTGGAATCTAACAATAATTTGACATCCCGGATCCAACAAAAGTGGTTTCGTCAAAAACAGAGGTCGTTTGCAAAATGGCTGTTTTCAAGGCCTTTATATATATATTAAAATATATATAAATTCCACAACGACTTTTCTGAATTTTAAACTAGACATATCTTACACTCTATAAAGTGAAATCTCAGTTTCTTACATCCGTTAGAAAGATATGATTAAACAGATTCAAATATTTCTGGTTTCGTTCAATTCTGACTTAAAACGAATTCTGTATATTCATTTGAAATTTGAAATCGAATTTTCAAACTACCGCGCCATTTCAGGCTCGTTATATAATTAAAATAAATTCATTCATTTTAACTTCGTTGAAAATAAATTTTCTGTCATTATTATTTAAAATAATTCATTTTAAATAATCAAATTTCATTAAAATAACCAAAATAAAAATTTTAAATTGGCTCGGATTTCCGGGTTATTACAATCTCCCCTGCTTAAAACTTTTCATCCACAAAAAGGAACGAAGCTGAAAGTTGTTTTACAAACCAACTCAACTTTCATTATTTTCTTTACGGCTTAAGTTCTTCAACTTTTCAGTTTCTACGAACTTTTCAAATTTTTCAAAAATTTGGCTAACACCCTAAATTTTCGAAAAATTTCGCCATAACCTCCCCTACACCGGGAGCTTCAGAATATTTCAAATAGCCTCCTATGGCCCTCCCCAATCCAAAAAGAAAAAGAAACAGCCAAGTGGCTAGCCAATCAGCTCATAAAATCATCAAAAACCCAGGAAATACAATAAACATGTACCTATTTATCAGGCAAACAATTTTATTCCTCTTCTCTAGCCTCCTTGCTATGACCTGTTCAATGTAAGTACATGTACATGCATGCAAATGCGATAAATTTTCAATACAATTCACTATTTGGTTCAATTTGGCTAAAGGTTCAACATTTAATTAATCAAACAACACAACCATCAATCAATTAGTTGATTAATGTTTCAAATTCATAATTTTGATACATAGTCAAAAAGTCACATTTTTGATGCAAAGTCACAACAATATATTCTAACTATATTTCGGTTCTCACACCAATCAATTGGAAATATATAAAAATCCCACTTTCGAAACTCGAATATAAATTCTGATGATGTACGCACTATAGCGATCATCAGAACCATCTCCGGGCGACTAGAACGTGATTCTATATCTATCCAGTATATTAAACATCAAATACACGTGGATCAGACGTATACGCAAAATCATTATATACTAAATTGTCCAAATTCAATACAAATAAATATTCAAATACGTTGAATAAGGTTTAAATTTTCAAAACAAAAATCGTTTTCATTTTAAAAATATACTCTTCACACTCGTTCTAGGATACTACTGATCCCATTTCTAACGAGTTATTCCCATTGGATATTACTAATCCAATCTCTGATGAATTCTTTTGTTTGGTTCTAATGTGTCTTGTTCTCCGAGCTCTGTAAACCAAAGCTCTGATATCAACTGAGACAACCTGAACTTCCCCGTGAAAGAAAGCCCGGATTGAATAGAGGATAAGACGAATCAGAACACAAACAGAAGAACATTTCATTGCTTATTACAACAATTCCATCAGAATACAAGAAAATACAAAGTATGAATCAATATTACACATAATAAAATATCAGAAATTACAATACATTACATAGCAGCGGAAAAATAATACAATACACAACTGAAAGTAGTACACCAATGCAGAGCTTTCTGAGTATCGTTCCAGCTGTAAATCAGGAATATAAATCTGCAAAACCAAAACTACTAGCTGCCCGTGCGGAAAATAGGGGCACCCAGAGTTTAGGTTAAAACAATAAACTCCAAGTCAGTCATGTGACTGGTGTGAGAACTAAAACAGTTATTAATCTTTATTTTAAAGTTAGGTAAATCAAGGGACCACGCCATATAACACGGAACGGGTTTCCTCCCAAGAATACCAGTGCATAAAACAAACAGTGCAATGCTAAATAAAGAAAAATGAAGCTATTATAAGACCCAGGTCCCATCACACAATGCAACGCAAGCCGGAGGATAGGGTTTTACCTTATAGCAGCCAAATAATGCTTGATACGCGGAATTTAATCTTTTATTATTACTATAAGTGAAGAAAACAACTTCAAATATAAATGTATCAATCATAGACGACATGGGTACCATATATCATGTCGCCATACTAGGCTCTACAAATAAAACCGCAATGTCGCGTATTAGAAATTGGATTTCCATCATGAACCAAGGCAAGGTGCAATCCTAACCGTTTCGAGATGCTCTAGCCCGTGTCTCAGGACTCAGCCGCAACTGTACCTAGGCGACATGCAGGGCCAGTCCACCGATGTGGATTAAACATAAACCCTGAACATGCGTTTCCCCACCCTTTGGGGCGTAAGTGAGCCAAATGACTCCATATCCGAGGCGCCTCGCAACAGCAACAACCACACAGGTGAAGATAATATAAATGTCATGGCTGGTAGGTCACTGACACCACCCTAGCTAGAAGGAAATGCATGCCCTCCCTGGTGTCCTCTCTCGTTTTTGGTTCATACCAGGGTGTGAAGCTCACGAATTAACGTTATCCACAAAGCTATGCCACACAAGCGGTGCTTTAATCATCTACCATAAGACTTTGCTTTTCAACAAAAGCCTTGATCATTTTCCACTTAGGATGCCAGACAGGCAATTCACTCTATGCGATTGATATCCATAAATATATAACCTCTGAGCTCGTACGTCTCAGAGAAGGGCGTTAAGCAAGAGAATAAATTCTCCGCTGCCAAACAGATATATATTTAATAGAAACCAATCACACAGAATAAAATCCAATGTCAGACACATAGTCCATTTACAAGTTCGTTACGGGTCTGAACGAAACCGGAGGCACCTTGTACCTCGCTTATCCATCGATCTCCAAGTATGTCTGGACGGTCACTAACTGATTCCCTCCTCTTGGGTGTACAACCCAATTAAGATCATCAGTAATCACCCAAACGACATGAAGACCTCCGGTCTTCAACCACCGTCTTCATCCTCGACACCTCGTCGAATCAGTTATTCAGAATGGGATAAACCCGGTCTTTCCGAATAACTCGCGTGTTTTATAAACAAGTGTTACACAAACACAACATACACCTCATTCCAGTTCAGAATATTCTTTATTCAAATATTCTTATACTTAGGGAAAGGTTCCCATTAATTTTATCAAAGATAAATTCTTTAAATTTATTCTTTAATCTTCTTTTGAATATCAATTAAAACCAAATTATGGTTTATCTAAACTAGTCGGGATTAACGAAACTTACCGAAGTAATCATTTGTTTTTAATTTCCCTATCCCAACCTATTTATCTGTAACAACCCGTAAAATCTGGGCCAGTTTAAAATTTTTATTTTGGCCATTTTAACGAATTTTGATTATTTAAAATGAATTATTTTAAATAATTATCGAGGAGAAATTTATTTTGAATATATTCGAACGTATATATTATACGCGTCGTCGTTAGAATATAAATAATTATATATAATTATAAATAGAATTGAAAATGGCGCGGTAGTTCGATAATTCGATTTCAAACTTCAATTGAATGTACCGGGTGCAAAACAATCCGGATTTTAGTGAAACCAAAAATAATGGAATCTAATAGTGAATATCTTTCCAACGAACCCGAATGATCAAAATTTCTTAGCGGGAATCAAAAGATATGTCCAGTTGAAAATTCTGAATAGTCGCTATGGAATTCAGGCCCTTAAAAATGGACATTTTGCAAACGACCTCGGATTTCGACGAAACCAGTTTTGTTGGGTCCGTGATGTTAAGTTATTGCTAGATTCCAAATTTCATAATTTTTCGAATCAATATGTGAGCGTGGCCAAGGAAAACGCGTTTGACCATTTCAGTTGAATTTAATCGACTGGAAATTGGCCATTTTTCCAACGGTCTCGGAATTCGACGAAACTAGTTTTGTTAGGACCGTATCGTCAATACGAAGCTAGAAAATATTTTTCTGGAATTTTTCTAGTTAGTATGTGACCCCGGTAATTTGAAATGTACGTTTAAAATTCAATACAGTGATTTAAAATGTAAAATTCAACGGAAACTGATTCAAACGATCGAATCAACTTGTGACACATATCCCATTGTGTTCGGAATAGGGGTAATTAGCTAGGGATGATAGTCGGTGAGTTTCGTTTGGAGTTTAAAATAAAAAGTTGCTTTTTTTGAAAATAAATGAAATTAAATATTATAATTTATATATAGCCCCCCCTTATTTCTTTCCCTCTTCTCTCTCTTACTTTTCCCATCTGAAAAAAAAAAAAAGGGATCGATCTCTCAAATCGATGGCAGATCGCCATCGCTCCTCCACCGAAGACCACCGCGCCTCCACCGGAGAAGCCCCACCCCGTCGCCGCCTCCTCCCCATCGAACCCCCCTTCCTCTGCTTCTCTCTCCTCCAACTGTTCGAAACCCCACCGCACCCCTCGCTCGCGAAGTTGAAGTCGCCCCTCTCGAAACCCGAAGCAGCGACGCCACCGCCAGTGCCTGAGCACCCGCGACCCTCCCCCCTGCATCGATCCGTGAACCCGAAGCGCACTCTTCCCCCCCCCTCTTCAGGCGACAGCAAAGGTCCGCGTTTTTATTTTTTTTATTTTTACTTTTAATTCTGTAAAATACTGTTTTTTTTCTCTGGGATTAAATACTAATTTGATTAAAAGTAAAAACAGATTTTTTTTATATATATAAAAATAAAAAGAAAACTGAATTTTGTAAAAGAAAAAAAACTGATTTGAACATGATTTTAAAACTGATTTATAAATAAAATTAAAACTGATTTAAACCTGTTTTTTTTTAAGAATTTAAAACTGGTTTTATTTTTAAAAGTATAAACTGAATATTTTTAAAAGTATAAAACTGATATTTTTAAAAGTATAAACTGATTTTGTTTTTAAAAGTATAAACTGATTTATTTTTAAAAAGAGAAAAACTGATTTTATTTTGAACTTTAAAATAGGAAAAAGATTAATCTTTTAGTAGAAAAAGATTTGAAAGCAAAAGTAAAAATCATATTTTTATATGTTGAAGGCAAAAGTAGAAATCATATTTTTATATATGGAATAGCGAAGTAAAAATTCGATTTGTACATAGGTAGTGAAAGCGGACAACGAAGATGACGAAGATGCGATGGCAATGAAGTTTTCTATCAATGAAGTGCCGTGGAGCTAGGATAGCTATATGTGAGAATTTCTCACCTTTCTATTTCTTTTCTAGATATATATTTATACTAGGATGCAGACGGTGCTTAGTAGCACCCGACACAACCGTCCACAGACCATGGACTTGTTTGTTTGACTGTTTGGTGATTGATTGCGATATTGGTTTGAATGTGGTTTGTGGTGTGAAAAATCGAATCGATAAATTGGTTAGGATTAGACGTGCGCCGTTATAAGGCGTAGGAGTAAGGCTAGGTTAGACCCTTACTCCAAATTTTGTGGTTTGCAAAATGAAATTGATTTGATTGATGAGTGAATGGCGTGGGCCTTCACTAGACCAGGGATAAGGCTAGGCCTTGTCCCGTTTCTAGTATCGTGCCGTTATGCCGCCGAAATTTTCTAAAATAAGTTAGAAAAATAAAAATAGCATTTTATTTAACGAATGAACTGAATAGAAATTGATATGTTAAAATAAAATGTGTTATCGTTAAGAATATAATTTTTAACGTGAATGTGAATAAATAAATATTCATTTACAAACCAGACGGTTTGTTTATGTACACCTATTTGAATGACGTTGATTGGGTCGATAAATTTTACACATCGCCTAACTGCACAAATAAAATATGTGTTTGATTGTTTGAAACCCCACACGGGTGTTAGGATGAAATTTGAAGTTCACTCATCCTGATTGATTAAATATGTCGATCGATTGATTGACAAGCTGCTATAAGCGTTAAATGTCTATATTTGATGCTTATACAGTGTAGTGCACTTTGGTTGATGGTTGATTATTCATCGTTGTTGATATATACATGTGTTGTAGAAAATCCATATAATTAACATTATATGGTAATTGATTGGGCCTCATTCCAGTTTCGAAAAAAAAAGAAATATTTGAAATAGAAATATTTGAAATAGAAATATTTGAAATAGAATATTTGAAAATAGAAATATGTGAAGCCGTGAGGATTAGATTGACGCCATTTTGACGTGAACGATATTTATATCGATTTTATTCATTTTAAAATGAATATTGAAAAACGATTTCGAAATGAATTGAATTGAAAACGATTTCGAAATGAATTGAATTGAAAACGATTTCGAAATGAATTGAATTGAAAACGATTTCGAAATGAATATTGAAAAACGATTTCGAAATGAATTGAATTGAAAACGATTTCGAAATGAATTGAATTGAAAACGATTTCGAAATGAATTGAATTGAAAACGATTTCGAAATGAATTGAATTGAAAACGATTTTGAAATGAATTGAATTGAAAACGATTTCGAAATGAATTGAATTGAAAACGATTTCGAAATGAATTGAATTGAAAACGATTTCGAAATGAATTGAATTGAAAACGATTTCGAAATGAATTGAATTGAAAACGATTTCGAAATGAATTGAATTGAAAACGATTTCGAAATGAATTGAATTGAAAACGATTTCGAAATGAATTGAATTGAAAACGATTTCGAAATGAATTGAATTGAAAACGAATTCGAATTGAATTGAAAGCGAAGTGAAATAAATTCAAATTGAATAGAAATGGATTTTAAAACGAATTTATAAAGAAGAATTCAATTTTGATTTGAATTGAAATGGAAGTTGAAAATGTTTTTGAAACGAATTCAAAACTATTTATATAATTCGTTTTAAATAGAAATCGACGAAGTATATATTATATATATTATATATATAATATAATGGCCTGAATAGAGCGCGCCGCGCCGCGGCAGTTCGCGAATTTCGACCATTTATTTCAAACGGACATTACGGGAGATCCGACCGTCGGATTCTCCTAAAACCGGAACCGTTGGGTTCGTATCGAAAAGAGCTTTCTAACGAATATTAGAAATTTGAAATCTAACGGTTGGATTTGGAATTATGTCCAAATCAAATTTGAAAAGGGTCGCTGTAAGTGCAGTTCGATGGCCATTGATGGAAATCGACTGTACGGGCCTTGATAAAATTATTAAAAATAGTAATAATTTGTGTAAAATCATAAGAAATGATTTAGAAAGAATTGGGATGAAAAACTCCATATTTGAAAGGATAAAAATAGATTTTTATCAAAATGAACTAGTTTTGAACTAGAATTATAATTCTATTTATTTTTAAATAAATAAATTGAATTTGAAATGGTTTTGAAAATAACCAAAATTTCCAATGATTGCATTGGAGTGGATTTGAATCGAAATTGTCTTCGGAATATTTCGATGTTGGGATTCGTGATTATACAGATGTTGATATGGAAATTTGAAAGATATATATTTATATCGTTATTTCCAATACGACATTTGTTAGTCGTAGAATTCGATATTGAATATAAGCCGATATATTTTCTATTCAGAGCCTTGTATTGAATATCGAATGTGATTTGGGTTTGTCGTGAATGGTGTCTTCACTAACACTGTTCTTGAACCCAGTTGAGAAAAGATTAAATCTTTTTATTTAGATTTAATGAAGTGTACCAATTAAATAATATTTAATTGGAACTGAATTGATATTGATTTTTGGGTTTATCGTGAACAGTGTTTTAGATAACACTTGTTCTTTAACCCGATAATTAATGAATGTGATTTGGGTTTGTCGTGAATGGTGTCTTCACTAACACTGTTCTTGAACCCAGTTGAGAAAAGATTAAATCTTTTTATTTAGATTTAATGAAGTGTACCAATTAAATGATATTTAATTGGAATTGAATTGATATTGATTTTTGGGTTTATCGTGAACAGTGTTTTAAATAACACTCGTTCTTTAACCCGATAATTAATGGAATGATTTTTGGGTTTATCGTGAACAGTGTTTTTAAATAACACTCGTTCTTTAACCCGATAATTAATGGAATGTGACTTTGGGTTTATCGCGAACCGTGTTTTTAGATGACACTGATTCTTTAACCCAGTCACAGATTAAAACTAAGTGGAGTTTTAATGAATCTTTAATTAGATTGAAAAGATCGAGAATGGAGTATCACCAGTTTTGCTCCAGGCGATAGTTAAATCTTTAATTAGATTTGAATGTAAAATTTAGAAACTAACTGTCGGTTGGCCAAGCAGAATGGTTTTCTGGGTATTGATCTGATGTTGGTTTCGGCCTTCGGGGTTAATATTTGGGGAATTATTCTCTTGATTAATTTACGGTTAGTGACTAATGAATTGGAATGAGGCGTATGTTGTGTTTGTGTAACACTTATTTAAAATATACGCGAGTTATTCGGAAAGACCGGGTTCATCCCATTCTGAATAACTGATACGACGATAAGTCGAAGATGAAGACGATGGTAGAAGACCGGAGGTCTTCACGTCGTTTGGGTGATAACTGATGATCTTGATTGGGCTGTACACCCAAGAAGATGGAAACAGTTAGTGATCGTCCAGACGTACTTGGAGATCGATGGATATGCGGGGTACTAGGTGCCTCCGGTTTCGTTCAGACCCAGAACGGACTTGTAAATGGACTGTGTGTCTGACATCGGATTTCATTCTGTGTGACTGATATCGGTTGCATAGGATGGTTTGCCTGTGTGGCATGCTAAGATGCAAATGATCAAGGCTTCTGTTGAAAAGCAAAGTCTTGTGGTGATGATCAAAGCACGGCCTTTGTGGCGTAGCTTTGTGTAACGTTTACCTCGCGTGTTTCACACCAGGTATGAACCAAAAACGGGAGACGGACGTCAGGGAGGGCATGCGTTTCTTTCTAGCTAGAAGTGGCGTCAGTGGTTTTACACGCCCTGACGAGTTTGACTTATGTGGTTGTTGCTGTTGCGAGGCGCCTCGGTTATATCGGTTTCGGTCGAATGCATTCTGGTCGGCTGACGGACCAGACTTACACCCCATAGGGTGGGGAGACGTAGTGTTCAGGCATAATAATCCACTCCGTGTGGACCAGCCCTGAGGATCCAAGGGGCAGTTGCGGCTGTTCCTGAGGGGCGGGCTAGAGCGTCTCGAATCGGTTGAGGACTATCTTTTGCCTCGGTTCATAGATGGAAATCCAATTTCCAAATACGTGACATTTGCGGTTTTATTTGTAAACCTATATATGGCGACATAGTGGCATGGGACGCTCATGCCGCCTATGATTGATACTTATGATTTGAAGTTGTTTTATACACTTATAATAGTATCAAATGATTTGTTTTAAAACGTATCAAGCATCCTTTGGCTGTTATAAGGGAAAACCCTATCCTCGACTGCGTTGCATTGTGTGATGGGACCTGGGTCTTATAACAGCTTCATTTTTCTTTATTTAGCATTGCGCTGTTTGTTTCATGCACTGGTATTCTTGGGAGGAAACCCGTTCCGTATTATACGGCGTGGTCCCTTGATTTACCTAATGATTTAAAATAAAGATTAATAACTGTTTTAGTTCTCACACCAGTCACATGACTGACCTGGAGTTTATTGTTTTAACCTAAACTCTGGGTGCCCTTATTTTGACACGGGCAGCTAGTAGTTTTGGTTTTGCAGATTTATATTCACAGGATCCTGGTTTACAGCTGGAATGATATCCGGAAAGCTTTGTATCCGTATATCTCTTCTAGTTGTGTATTGTATTATTTTCCGCTGCTATGTATTTAAATGTAATTTAAATCTCTGATATTTCTATGTAATATTCATTTATACTCTGTATATTCTTGTAATCTGATGCATTGTTGTGATATACAATGAAATGTTCTTCTGTATGCGTTCTGTTGTGGCTTGTTCTCGAACTATCCGACGCTTTCCTTTACGGGGAAGTTACGGGTCTTCACATTATCCCATGAAGTAAAACTGGTAATACTTCATATCTAACACCATGGTGTTATCGGTAAATTCAATTACCATTTCATGTTCAAATCTAATTAAAGATTTAACTATCGCTTGGAGCAAAACTGGTGATACTTCATTCTCGATCATTTTAATCTAATTAAAGATTCATCATAATCTTCCCAAAAATCAATGTTAATGATTGTTAACTTGGGAAGTCATATCCTGTCTGTAACTGGGTTAAAGAACCAATGTCATTTAAAACACGGTTCACGATAAACCCAAAATCACATTCCATTAATTATCCGGTTAAAGAACAAGTGTCATTTAAAACACCGTTCACGATAAACCCAAAAATCAATTCAAATTAAATATCATTTAATTGGTATACTTCATTAAATATAAATAAAGAGATTTAATCTTTTTCTCAACTGGGTTTAAGAACAGTGTTAATGAAGACACCATTCACGACAAACCCAAATCCCATTTGATATTAAATATAAGGCTCTAAATAGAAAATATATCGGCTTATATTCAATATCAAATTCTACGACCAACAAATATCGCATTGGAAATAACGATATAAATATATCTTTCAAATTTCCATAACAATATCTGTATAATCACGAAATCCAACATCGAAATATTCCGAAGACAATTTCGATTCAAATCCATTCCAATTCAATTATTTGAAATTCTGGTTATTTTCAAAACCATTTCAAATCCAATTTATTTATTATTAAAAATAAATGGAATTATAATTCTAGTTCAAATCTAGTTCATTTTGATAAAAATCTATTTTTACCTTTTAAAATATGGAGTTTTTCATCCCAATTCTTTCCAAATCATCTCTTATGATTTTACACGAATTATTACTATTTTTAATAATTTTATCAAGGCCCGTACAGTCGATTTCCATCAACGGCCATCGAACTGCACTTACAACGACCTTTTCCAAATTTGATTTGGACATAATTCCAAATCCAACCGTTAGATTTCAAATCTCTAATATTCATTAGAAAGCACTTTTCGATACGAACCCAACGGTTCCAGTTTTAGGAGAATCCGATGGTCGGATCTCCCGTAATATCCATTCGAAGTCAATGGTCGAAATTCGCGAACTGCCGCGGCGCGGCGCGTTCTATTCAGGCCATTTAATATATATATATATATTATATATTTCGTCGATTTCCTTTTAAAATGTTTTTTATAAATCGTTTTAAATTCGTTTTCTAAACGATTTCAACTTCATATTCAATTTCGAATCAAAATTGAATATTCCACATCATCGATATACAAATGATAATATTTTCAAAACGTTATATTTTGAAATCACTTCCTTTTCTATAATCATTGTAAAAACGAATATAATCGATATAAATTTAACGACCCGGGGAAAAACTCGACGCTCGGTCTGACCCGAGCACATTTGAAGCAAAGCAAAATACATCGGGTCAGTCTGGAATACTTTCAGTGATAAATTCACAAAACAAACAACTTGTTTGACTTTGGAAAATCCTTTATGAAATCAAAGGATAATAGTAAGGCCAACCCACACATAAACACGGGCGGTTTTTACCTTACTATAAGCCAAACCATTTTTTTTAAATCATAACTTATTCTGATATTATCATAGTGTATAGATACAAATAAATAACAATCTAGTGGAATACTTGCATCTCACGCTTCACATATATAGTATACAATCAAAATTGCGGGCGCTTATTGGAAATTGGATTCCGACTATGACAAGGTATGGGACCACCTGCCGATAGTATATCTCTAGAGGCGAATACACTGGGTTCAACAAGAACGTCTTGCAACCCGGCCCACACATGACCGACCACTCATTTCGCTTGAGTGTATCGAATGTATATCACCGACTGTTGGGATCAGCAGCCGTCTCCCGAAAAGGGACAGCATCGATAGGTTAAAGAAGCAAAAGGAATTTATCTAGATAGGTGATTATACACCCTAATGGGAGCGACCCACATAGCCATGCTACCTGCCCGATTTTTGTCATTTCCCGGTCGATAAGGCTTGAGGATAGAATTTATCTTGAGAACATCTGATCATCATTCACTTTGAATGCCACATTGTCAGATCCGTCAAATCGCTAATTGACGTCCACAAAGATACTCTGCAGTTGACAGAAGTATGTTTGTAAAAATCAATGTACGTGATTTTTAAGAAATACTCTGTCAGACATTCGTCTATACAAGTCATCCAGGAACTGGATGAGCCGAAGGCACCCTCCTACCGCATCCAATATAGGAATCACCCCATGGATCAGTAGCGAGAAGTCCTTGCAAATTCGTAGATTTCAACTACGACAGAATCACAAATCAAATAACTCTGGTTGCAAGCCAGAGAAATTCGAGAAGTAGTCCTTCCGTTTATGAAGATCCACGGTCTTCAATTTCTCCATCCTGATCAGCATCTTTGCGTATTTGCTGGTCGGAATGGTTTTCGAATCTAAATTCGATCCCGATCTTTCCGTACCAACAATCGTATTGGTCAGGTTTGATCGTCGGTGATTTAACTATCAAATAACAAATGTGTGAATAAATTGAGTTTGCTGATTTAGTACTTGGCATTACTTGGCCTGTTTACAAATAAATAAATAAATGGTAAATCAACCATTAATTCTTTCAATATAAGTAAACTTTATATTTATTCTCAATTATAACTAAAAACTATTTTAAATACTTTCACTCATCCCAAACTAATACCATTCCTCGATAATAGTGAAGTCATTCAAGTTGGGGTATTTTATTTACCTCTCAGACCTTGATCGACAACGTTCTTACCTTAGAATAAATACTAGTTTGTAACTTAACCACTGATATTAAAATTCTCATTTACCGCTTTGAATTCAAATCTGGTTTTGTAACCCGTTCCTTATATTTGAAATCCTTGTTCAATAAATCTCTTTACTTAATTCCTTTAATTAAGTAAATATTCAATAAACACAACTTTTAACTTAGAACTTTATTTCGCTTATACATTTTGAGTTCTATTGAAAATCCCTCATCAAATAATTTGATTTCATCTATCTGGGCCTTTCTATAATAAAGTTTATCTCGGATGAAAATCCATTTTCCATCTTCCTACAACAAGAACTCTTTTACTTGGATTTTATTTCCAAATCCCTTTACCAACTTTTAACCAAAATCACTATATGTATTCCCCTTGCTTTTGAAACCCTTATTTCAATTATAGTGTTTCATTTAAAATATTCTTTAACCTTTCAAAGATATCGTTTTGGTTTAAAAACCTTTTCCTAAGCCTCGCTTTGATTTCTCCTTATATACTTATATTACTCCCCTAAGGCAAATGAAAAAAAATTCTTATATTTAAATTTAAAACCATTACCCATACCAAATTCTAATCTATTAACCATCTTCCCTAATAATTTCATTTGATTAAATTTACTTTACTTAATTTAGAAATTAAGTAAAACCTTATTTAAACCCTTAAATATACTTAACCATTCAATTTACCTATCTCGTTTGAAACTTGAATTATAACTCTTTTTATATCTCTTATCGCCCCTTTGATCAAACCATAACGCCACTTAATCATTTCTTAATTGAATTTCCAATTAAAAGTCAATGCTTTAATTACTATTAATTAAAATAATAATTTACTTATATATTAACCATATTAAAAATGGTTAACTTAGATATTAATTAAAAATAGAATTATTATCATTTTTAAAACCTTATTAAAAATCATCTCCATTAACACTAAACAATTCAATAATAACCCTAGTTTTTAGTTAATCGAAGATTAACTAATAATTTAACACTAACCAATCTCGATAACTACTATGGATTCTAGTTAATCGAAGATTTACTACCACTTAAAACCCTTCGTTAAACTTAACGAATATTCAAAATTTTTTAAAACAAATTAATTCCATTATCAATTTCAATTAACAACGGTCGATTTTATCAACCGTACATATCAGTTAACTATTAACTGAATATCATTTGTCATTTCCCCCTTCTAAATTAATTAAATAACTTAATTAATTTAAAAACACCATTTAATTGTTTTAAAAAAAACAATTAATCTATTTTACCAACCCATAGGTAAATTCCTGGGTTTCTGCTTTTAAAACTGGTCTAAACCATTTAAATAATTTCTTTTATAAACCTGATTAAAATATTCATTTATAAATTTCTAGTTTAATTACTTTATAAAATGACTGAAAAACTTCAGTTCAGTGATAAAATAATTTATAACTTTAAAACTGCGTCAATTCACTGAATGGTAAAACGACATCTGAAACAACACATTTTAGGCCATTCACTGCCAATTACCCAATCAACACTGTCGGTTGATTCTAAACACAACACAGGTGAATAATTATTCAACCATCACACTCAAAACAGGTTTACTACCATATGGGGTTCAATCAGTTCAAATATCAACAATATAAAACAAACAAACAACATATATAATACTTCTGGAATCCGGTTGGATCCCTCCGACTTGTTCTTCCCTGCATCACAGCTCGTTATACATTTCATAATGATATATGAAATAAATTTCAAACGATCTACTAATTTAAAATGATGAAATATAAATAACAGCAACCAATCAAACAATAATCAGCTAATAGCAACTAATCAACCAATTTTAACTTTTAAAGGTAAATTATATTTTTATATGAATTTACCACATCACAGGATTTCAGAAGGTGTGAGAATTAACTCACCAGATTATTTCGTCGACGGTTGACGCGTTTATTCCTTTTTATTTCAGTCGAGCATTCAAAAATAGCTGAAATTTCAGCTGCGTCAAATCAGTGCCTAGTCAGTGCCATCATCTAGGCCTCGCCCCTGCAATCCCAACGGATCCAGTTTTGTTAGTTTTCGATACCGTACGAATTAGTTATGACCGATTAAAGTTGGAACTAAATTAATTTAAATTAAATTAATAATTATTGGACCATTACCTTAATTGAACTTGCCACGTCATCATCGTTCTAAACAAAAACGCGTTTTCCTTATTCCATCTTCCTGAAACCCAATTTCCTGTTACTCCTTCTTCTTTAAAAAAAAAACGAACGCCATATCATCTTCAAACCCACGCCCCACCTCCTATCATCGACCGGAACTCCGGCGATCACCACTACAGTGACCCCCGACGTCTTGCCACCATCTTCGATCGGCCTCCCTCACTCCAGTGCCTTGAGGCCATCAGAATCCGTCAAAACACGAAACCCCTCCTGTAAGGACCCGTATTCTACACATCATAGGATTGTAGAATATTTATTTCTTTCCCGTATGAAGTCCTATGGTCATATAACTTTGGGAAATATCTATTAGAGTCATTTCCCATGTTCATGATTTTTGCCGATTTTTAAATGACCATTTTGCCCCTAGTTGGTACTGTTTTGGCCATAAATTTTGATTGGAAAGGAATTCTGACTTGAAACCACTTCCATTTGATTCGTTTGATGGTTTAACTTTCCGTAGAGTGGTCACAATAGCCAAACGGACTTACCGTTTGGGAGATATGGCTGAAACAAGGTTTGGAGGGTGAAAAACTGCTTAACCGGGCCAAATCGGGTGATTAGTGAGTAGGCCCATAACCCATTTCGGGATTAGGGTTGCGTGAGGGCTGAAATGAGATGGAGAATCATTCCATTTCAGTTTTCTAGCCTCCACTTATCACCAAGGATCCCTAAAAATGGCCTCTAACCTCTAAATCACCTCCAAATCATCTTTTGGTCAAGGATTAAGCTTAGCAACCCCTAATCAAGGAAGATCTTCACCAAAGCAACAAAGGAGCTGCTGTTTGGCATTGAGATTCACATCAAATCAGAGAATTATTTCAGATCTTAGTTTATTTTGTGGCTAAGGTGAGTGATTTGCATAGTTTTACACTAATTATGGCTAATTAGGGGGTGATTAGTGTTAATTAGCGAATTTAAGCATGGTAAAATTCGGGAAAAATGTTCATAAATTCCTAAATGATGTTTTAGACCTCTGATGTGAATTTGGGTTAATTTGGTTAAGTTTTGCTAATCCTATCATTAGTTTCACCTAAACATGTTTAAGGGGAAATATGGGATTTTGGGTATGTTTGATCCATTTTAACCTATGATATTGCTGTGAATGATGTTTGTGGTTGATTATGCATGTTGCTATGACTGTATGAAATGCTTTGTGATTGATTTCAATAGTTAGAATGGTCGAAAACGTCGTCGAATGGCGTAAACACTTGCTGGAATAGTTTCAGAAAACAGTGCAGAGTTCGGATCGGATCGGATAAGGGGGCTCGGATCGGATATGTTGAACTGAGCAAAGAATCTGATCGGATCGGAACCCAACACTTGGGAAAAGTGGAAAAAAGAAAGGCCACGCTAGCTGAACTGGGATCGGATCGGATAGAGGAAGACGGATCGGATCGAAGAGGACGGATCGGATCGGAAACACAAAGGAGAATCAGAGCAGGAGCACGAAAGCGGATCGGATAGGAGCATATGAAGGGAGCATGAAGACGGATCGAAAGCACGAACCAAGAAGGACCCGACCCGACCCGAAAAGAAGCACTGACCCGACCCGAAGAAGAAGCATCTGACTCGAACCCAGAGGAATGCCGACCCGAACCGCACCAGAAGGGGGACCCGACCCGAACGGATGAAGAACACCGACCCGAACCGATAACTTGAGGAAGAACCCGACCCGACCCAGTATTGACCAATAACCCGAGATGCAAAGGTAGTCCAATAGGGGAAGTTAGAGCTTAGGATCCCGGAACCAGTTGGGAACCAATGAGTTCACTTTATGGTTGGACTTTGCTGCGGGACGTGTGCTAAGGAGTTGTCGACGTTCATAACTTTGATTCACCACTAAAAGGAATGATGGGCTACTTATCAGTGCAGTAGGGTCATTACGACCTGAGGGGCAAGGTGATGGTAGCAAGACTACGTTATCAGTGCAGTAGGGTCATTATGACCCGAGGGGTAAGGTGATGCGTAGTAACACTATGAGCCAGTGCAGTGGGGTCCTTGTGACTCCATGGGGCAAAGTGGACATAGTAAGGATTGATAAGGCTATGAGCCAGCGCAGTGGGGTTCTTGTGACTCCATGGGGCAAAGTGGACATAGCAAAGGATTTGTGGCTACGTTATCAGTGCAGTGAAGCCATTTATGACTTCATGGGGCAAAGTGATCGTAGCAAGGAATGTTGGGTGATCAAAGTGGTGAATATCGTATGCTTTATGCACTGAGTGAGAGATGTGAGGATGGATGCTATGCTTTATTGTTTGCCATCATTATGACATGCACACCTCCCCCACCTCCGTATCTTTACACTGTTTGATATGATACCTTAGAGTGTTGTACAGTATGTAGTGCTAACTCTTTGGTTGCAGGTCCAGGTTCAGGTATGTTTTAGTATACCTGTTATTGTTCACTTTAGATGCTTATCGCTCATACCAGGCTTTATGTCTGACCCAGAGTTTTATGTCTCCTCTTATTACTCTGGGTGCTCACACGAGCAGACTAGAGACAGGTTAGCTGGTGATGCGCGAGTAGTCGATTCGGAGGCGGGCAGGAGGCTTCCACGTATTATATATGTATACAAATTCTTCCTGTGTCGTTGGTGGTCGCTACTTGGTCATTAGTAGTGTACCTCATCTATCTTACTTTGCTTCGAGACAGTTTGAAAAGTTGTAATAAGCTGTATTTTGGATTTCCGCTGCTATGATGTTTAGTTCTGATTTTCAGCTTATGCACTGTCTCTCCTGTTTTATGTCAAGTATGTTGTTATTATATTTTATTCTATGCACTGTGAGACACTCTACAGGTTCTTTGTATGTTCATTTCCTTCTTCCTTTTCCTTCTGGCGACCCGTTCCGAGCTAACTGGACATGTGTACAGTGCACTTTTGGAGTAAATGTCGGTTGGTGCGGGGCGGGCCGTCACACTTGGTATCAGAGCTCTAGGTTGCGTAGTTAACCTAGGGAAAGACACCAGGGAGAGATAGTACGTATATGAGAGCGCGTATTTGTGATTACTTTGGTTTTCAAAAGCTATGTATGTATATACTATTAGTAGTATAAAGATGAAGTCGCACTGCACTAGCACCACTATGGGGTCGTTAATCGTTTCCCTTTTTACAGATTAACGATGAGCCGAGACACGAGGGGTGCTGGTAGAGGGACCAACCAAGGGAATGCCGCTGACATGAAGGCTATGTTTACTAACCTCATGAGAGACATGCTTAGAGAAGTGCAAGGGGCAATTCCCAATACCGGAGTTGGTGTTGGCCCAGTAGTGCAGGCGCCTAGGGTCGATTTCGCCAAGTTGTGCAAAGATTACACTAATCTTGGTGGGAAGCCGTTCCACGGGACGGAATCTGCCACGGATGTTCAAGATTGGATGGATAGCTGTGACCGTATCTTCGATGACTTGGGTCTTGAGGATGCGATGAAGAGAAGACTAGCGTCTCGTCAGCTGCAAGGGCGAGCGATGAATTGGTGGAATGCCATTAGAACAACTACTCCAGAGGACCAAGTTACTTGGGATCAGTTCAAGGCTCGCTTTAGCGAGAAGTTTATTCCAGCTGCCCAGAAGTCAGTGTTGTTTAAGAGGTTCTTGGAACTCAAGCAGAACGGAAGGGCATTTTCTGATTATATTGCTGAGTTCGACACTTTGTCGAAGTATGGACTGTCTCTCATAGATACTCCTGAAAAGAAGAATGAGAAGTTCATTACTGGTTTGGATGGGTACTTGGGGGAAAGGCTTATCAACCACATCGATGAGACTTTTGAATCGATTGTGGGAAAAGCTTTGAGATCAGAGAGTCTTTACCCTAAGTCAAAGACTGAGGCTGCATCTGCAGAAGGGCCAAAGCCGCAAGCAGGCGGTGGAGGCAAGAATAAGCAGGACCAATCAAAGGGTGGCCAGAAAAAGAGCAAGAAGGATGTTGAGTGCTTCAGCTGTGGAAAGAAAGGCCATTATGCTAAGGAATGTCGGGCCAAGCCAGCGGAAAGGAAGTGCTACAACTGTGGCCAAGTGGGACATCAGAAAGATAAGTGTCCGCAACCTCTTAAGGAGAAGCAGATTGTGAAAGCATATGCTATTGATGCTGTTCCTTCTTCGTCGAATGCCCCAACTGCGGCGGAGAAAGGAATGAATGTTGTTATTCAAGGTATGCTTTCTATTTATGATATACCAGTTCGAGTTTTGTTTGATACTGGGGCTTCCCGTTCCTTCATATCTAGTGACCTGGTAGATAGGTTGGGACTGGAACCCGAGATAGTCGATAGACCATTGGTTGTGACGAACCCGATTGGTGGTTCGACTAGCCTTAGTATGATTTGCAGGAATTTGGTCTTATCGAGTCATGGATGCATGTTTGTATGTGATTGCTTTGTTTTGGGCTTTACTGGGTATGGCATTATATTGGGAGTCGATTGGCTCCAAAGATATGGGGTGGTGGTAGACTGTGAGGGCTTTTTGGTGACAGTAAGGGCGGATGATGGGCGGAGGGTAGTGTTTGGTAGCCTACCTAGTGATGGGGTTATGGCTAGTTTTGTAAATTCCCTCGACATCCCGCAGGATGAGTTGTCAGATGTGCCCGTGGTTGGCCAGTATCCGGACGTCTTCGAGGAGGTGACCGGGCTTCCACCACACCGAGAGATTGAATTCCGTATTGATTTAGTGAAAGATGCCAGACCTATAGTGATGCCACTTCGTCGCATGGCACCAAGGGAGCAGCGAGAGCTCGGGGTGCAAGTCAGCAATCTTTTGAAGAAGGGATTTATTAGAAGGAGTGTCTCCGAGTGGGGAGCACCAGTTGTGTTTGCCACTAAGGCAGATGGTTCCCTTCGTTTGTGTGTGGACTATCGCGAGTTGAATATGGTGACGAGGAAGAATAAGTATCCTCTACCGCGGATAGATGATTTGTTTGACCAGCTCGAAGGAGCTAGAGTGTTCTCCCAGTTGGACCTCGCGACAGGATTTCATCAGCTTCGAGTAGCATATGAGAGTGTTCCGAAAACGGCATTTAGGACGCCGTCTGGATTTTATGAGTGGTTGGTCATGCCATTTGGGTTGACCAATGCACCACCCTATTTTGTGGATCTTATGAATCGAGTATTCAGAGATCAGTTGAATAAGTTTGTTCTTGTGTTCGTGGATGATATCCTTGTTTACTCAAGGATAGAGGAGGAACACAAGGGACACTTGAGGATAGTGATGGAGGTGTTGAGGAAACACCAATTGAAAGCGAAATTCTCTAAGTGTCATTTTTGGAGAAGGGAAGTGAGATTCTTGGGTCATGTTGTTTCAGAGAATGGTATTGCTGTGGACCATGCGAAGGTGGCTACGGTACAGGATTGGCCTACGCCCAAGAATGCTAAAGATGTAAGAAGTTTCTTGGGATTAGCTGGATATTATCGTAAGTTTATCCAGGACTTCTCCAAGATAGCAGCACCGTTGACTCAGTTGACTAAGAAGAATCAGTCCTTCGTCTGGGACGGAGTGTGTGAGGATGCCTTCAAAGGTCTAAAGGAGAGGTTGACGCGTGCGCCAGTGTTAGTCATTCCTAAAGGGAATGAAGAGATGACGGTATACATGGATGCTTGTGGTACCGGACTGGGTGCTGTATTGATGCAAGGAGGTAGGGTTGTAGCTTATGCTAGTCGACAGTTAAAGTCGCATGAGAAGAAGTACCCTACCCATGATTTGGAATTGGCAGCGATTGTATTTGCGCTGAAGATGTGGAGACACTATCTCTTGGGAGAAAGATTTGAGTTGTTTACCGACCATAAATCGTTAAAGTATCTCTTCTCCCAGAAAGATTTAAATCTCCGTCAGCAGAGATGGTTAGAGTTCTTGGCTTCGTATGATTTTGATATCGCATATACCCCTGGGAAAGGTAATGCGGTAGCCGATGCCTTGAGTAGGAGACATGCCAGCTTAGGGGCAATGTTTCTTGAATGGAAATAACTGGAGTATATCGCGGGGTTTGATTTCAGACCAAGGTGCGAATTGGATCCAGTCGTGCTAGCTAGTTTGACGATCAGATCCACTTTGATAGAGCGGATTGGTTCTAGCCAGAGGGACGATCCTAATCTATTAGAAATCATCTCCAAGTTAGAGATGGGTATTGACGAGGAGATGAATGTGTATGGGCTTGATCGAGATGGATGGCTTCGAAAGAATGGAAGACTAGTTGTGCCCAACGTGAATGGTTTGAGAGATGAAGTGCTTAGAGAATGTCATCACTCAAAACTGACTATATATCCCGGTGGTAATAAGATGTATCGAGACATGAGACAGACTTACTACTGGGAAGGGATGAAAAAAGACGTTGGGAAGTTTATATCCAAATGCATGAATTGCCAGTTAGTAAAAGCCGAGCAAAAGAAGCCTAGTGGGTTGCTGCAACCATTAGAAATTCCCGAATGGAAATGGGAGCAAGTGTCAATGGATTTCATCGATGGCCTACCAAGGACTAGATCGGGATATGACAGCGTTTGGGTAATTGTGGATCGATTGACTAAGAGCGCAAGATTTATACCAGTCAAATCGACCAGAACAGCGGCCAAGTTGGCCGAATTGTATATGAAGTGGGTAGTGAGATTTCATGGAGTACCCAAAAGCATCATGAGTGACCAAGACCCGTTGTTCACTAGTGGGTTTTGGAAGAGCTTACAAGAGGCTCTAGGGTCAAGATTACATCTCAGTACCGCATATCATCCTCAGACCGACGGTCAGACGGAGAGGGTGAATCGTATATTGGAAGATCTCTTGAGAGCTTGTATATTGGATTTTGGTGGATCATGGGATGACCATTTGCATCTAGTAGAGTTTGCATATAATAATAGCTACCCATCCAGTGTCGGTATGGCTCCATATGAAGCTTTATATGGAAGACCGTGCAACTCACCATCATGTTGGATAGAAACTGGCGAGAAGTTTGTGCTTGGACCGGATGTGGTGAGGTAAACTTCAGATAAGATTAAGGTCATTCAACAACGAATGAAAGCTGCTCAAGATAGGCAGAAGAGTTATGCCGATAAGAGGAGAAGAGACTTGAAATTCTCCGTTGGTGACTTGGTGTTTGTCAAGATCTCTCCGTTAAAGAGCGTAATTCGATTTGGCAGGAGAGGCAAGTTAGCACCAAGATTTGTTGGCCCATTCCACATTCTTGAACTTGTCGGGAATTTGGCATATAGAGTTGGCTTACCAGAGAAAATGGCGGGAGTTCACAATGTATTTCATGTTTCCCAACTAAGGAAGTTCGTTCACGACTCAAATGTGACTATTTCACCTGATCAGTTAGAGGACTTCGAAGTAGAACCCGAGGCGGTTGGGAACCGCAAGTCGATTCGTATTGTGGGGCACGATACGAAGCAACTTCGAAGGAAGGCGGTGAAGCTAGTCAAGGTTCAGTGGGGCGAGAACGAGAATTATTGTACTTGGGAGACAGAGGAGAGCATTAGGAGGATGCATCCAGAACTCTTTACCTGGTAAGATATACTTTGCAATTTAGTTTTCCGCATGCTAGGATAGACTTGTTTAGCTTGTTTTGCATGTTTGATTGTTGCTTTATGATTGATAGGCATGCGGGAACCTTTGTGTATGTTTGGATTAGGGAATTTCGGGGGCGAAATTTCTTAAGGGGGGGAGAGTGTAAGGACCCGTATTCTACACATCATAGGATTGTAGAATATTTATTTCTTTCCCGTATGAAGTCCTATGGTCATATAACTTTGGGAAATATCTATTAGAGTCATTTCCCATGTTCACGATTTTTGCCGATTTTTAAATGACCATTTTGCCCCTAGTTGGTACTGTTTTGGCCATAACTTTTGATTGGAAAGGAATTCTGACTTGAAACCACTTCCATTTGATTCGTTTGATGGTTTACCTTTCCGTAGAGTGGTCACAAAAGCCAAACGGACTTACCGTTTGGGAGATATGGCTGAAACAAGGTTTGGAGGGTGAAAAACTGCTTAACTGGGCCAAATCGGGTAATTAGTGAGTAGGCCCATAACCCATTTCGGGATTAGGGTTATGGGAGGGATGAAATGAGATGGAGAATCATTCCATTTCAGTTTTCTAGCCTCCACTTATCACCAAGGATCCCTAAAAATGACCTCTAACCTCTAAATCACCTCCAAATCATCTTTTGGTCAAGGATTAAGCTTAGCAACCCCTAATCAAGGAAGATCTTCACCAAAGCAACAAAGGAGCTGCTGTTTGGCATTGAGATTCACATCAAATTAGAGAATTATTTCAGATCTTAGTTTATTTTGTGGCTAAGGTGAGTGATTTGCATAGTTTTACACTAATTATGGCTAATTAGGGGTGATTAGTGTTAATTAGCGAATTTAAGCATGGTAAAATTCGGGGAAAATGTTCATAAATTCCTAAATGATGTTTTAGACCTCTGATATGAATTTGGGTTAATTTGGTTAAGTTTTGCTAATCCTATCATTAGTTTCACCTAAACATGCTTAAGGGGAAATATGGGATTTTGGGTATGTTTGATCCATTTTAACCTATGATATTGCTGTGAATGATGTTTGTGGTCGATTATGCATGTTGCTATGACTGTATGAAATGCTTTGTGATTGATTTCAATAGTTAGAATGGTCGGAAATGGCGTCGAATGGCGTAAACACTTGCTGGAACAGTTTCAGAAAACAGTGCAGAGTTCGGATCGGATCGGATAAGGGGGCTCAGATCGGATATGTTGAACTGAGCAAAGAATCTGATCGGATCGGAACCCAACACTTGGGAAAAGTGGCAAAAAGGAAGGCCACGCTAGCTGAACTGGGATCGGATCGGATAGAGGAAGACGGATCGGATCGAAGAGGACGGATCGGATCGGAAACACAAAGGCAAATCAGAGCAGGAGCACGAAAGCGGATCGGATAGGAGCATATGAAGGGAGCATGAAGACGGATCGAAAGCACGAACCAAGAAGGACCCGACCCGACCCGAAAAGAAGCACCGACCCGACCCGAAGAAGAAGCATCTGACTCGAACCCAGAGGAATGCCGACCCGAACCGGACCAGAAGGGGGACCCGACCCGAACGGATGAAGAACACCGACCCGAACCGATAACTTGAGGAAGAACCTGACCCGACCCAGTATTGACCAATAACCCGAGATGCAAAGGTAGTCCAATAGGGGAAGTTAGAGCTCAGGATCCCGGAACCAGTTGGGAACCAATGAGTTCACTTCATGGTTGGACTTTGCTGCGAGACGTGTGCTAAGGAGTTGTCGACGTTCATAACTTCGATTCACCACTAAAAGGAATGATGGGCTACTTATCAGTGCAGTAGGGTCATGACGACCTGAGGGGCAAGGTGATGGTAGCAAGACTACGTTATCAGTGCAGTAGGGTCATTATGACCCGAGGGGCAAGGTGATACGTAGTAAGACTATGAGCCAGTGCAGTGGGGTCCTTGTGACTCCATGGGACAAAGTGGACATAGTAAGGATTGATAAGGCTATGAGCCAGTGCAGTGGGGTTCTTGTGACTCCATGGGACAAAGTGGACAAAGCAAAGAATTTGTGGCTACGTTATCAGTGTAGTGAAGCCATTTATGACTTCATGGGAGCAAAGTGATCGTAGCAAGGAATGTTGGGTGATCGAAGTGGTGAATATCCTATGCTTTATGCATTGAGTGAGAGATGTGAGGATGGATGCTATGCTTGATTGTTTGCCATCATTATGACTTGCACACCTCCCCCACCTCCGTATCTTTACACTGTTTGATATGATACCTTAGAGTGTTGTACAGTATGTAGTGCTAACTCTTTGGTTGCAGGTTCAGGTATGTTTTAGTATACCTGTTATTGTTCACTTTAGATGCTTATCGCTCATACCAGGCTTTATGTCTGACCCAGAGTTTTATGTCTCCTCTTATTACTCTGGGTGCTCACACGAGCAGACTAGAGACAGGTTAGCTGGTGATGCACGAGTAGTCGATTCGGAGGCGGGCAGGAGGCTTCCACGTATTATATATTTATACACATTCTCCCTGTGTCGTTGGTGGTCGCTACTTGGGCATTAGTAGTGTACCTCATTTATCTTACTTTGCTTCGAGACAGTTTGAAAAGTTGTAATAAGCTGTATTTTGGATTTCCGCTGCTATGATGTTTAGTTCTGATTTTCAGCTTATGCACTGTCTCTCCTGTTTTATGTCAAGTATGTTGTTATTATATTTTATTCTATGCGCTGTGAGACACTCTACAGGTTCTTTGTATGTTCATTTCCTTCTTCCTTTTCCTTCTGGCGACCCGTTCCGTGCTAACTGGACATGTGTACAGCGCACTTTTGGAGTAAATGTCGGTTGGTGCGGGGCGGGCCGTCACACCTCCACACCCAGTAAATCGCGAACTGCAACCACCTCACGCCACCGCCTTCGACTAGACCGCCACCATCCAGACCCCCTCGACCTTGCCAACGTTTCATCTTCAAATCCCCCGACCACCGATGCCTCGATCAACGTGAAAGTGCCCAAAACCGATCAGTATCCCTTCGAAACTACACCCCAGATCAACTCCGACCACCATAGCACCCAAGACCGGTGCCAAAACAAAGCCTTGCTTCTCCTCTTTATCATCCTTCAAATCCCATGACCTGAAACTGCTTCCACCTCCCAAAATATCACCAAAAACGAAAGTCAAATCCGGTTGTTTTTGGCCGATCCCGACCCCCACTGACCTCTATAGGTTCCCAATTTTTGTCAGTAGCTTCCCATCGACCAGATCTACAACTTAGCTGTTGGTCATCCCCACCGATTTTCGACAGAATTGGAAAAATAAATTATTTAATGAAACTGGACTTTTTTGCAAATTATGGAAATAATGGACAGAATGAACGTTTTGGAATGGTTAGGCTGATGATTTAGGTGGTATATATAGATATAAATGATATTAATTTATGTTGATGTGACGCGTGATGACGACTAACGATATTTATTCGTGTCTATCGCAATTTCGAACACCGTTTATTGGCTCATGTACTTACATACAAACCCCGTTCGTGACGCGAATGGACGTCATAATGAAACTTGTTTCGTCAAATTCCGAGTCCGTGTGCTCAAACGACCCTCGTTCACGTCCAAATGGTCGTTTTTATTTGTATTTTATTTTCCCACGCTCTCAAATTAACCCCGATTGACGTGCCACTTGAAATCTAGCAATAATTTACTATTGCGGTCCCAATAAAATTTGCTTCGTCAAAAACGAAGGTCGTTTGAATAAAATCCCTTTTATAACTGCCCAATTCAAATAAAATAAACCAATTTTAAAATACCTCAATATAATATTAATAAAATATTGAAATTGGCCATACACGACTAGAATTTCATACACTACCACAATAAAATAACTTAGTTTGATTTTGAAGCCAAATCGATATTATAAAAATTTAAAAACCATTTATTTTATATAAATAATCGCTATAATATATAAAGGAATTCCATAGCGACTTTTTCAAAATTTGATTTGGACATAAAATAAAATCTACGCTATGAAAACTGGAATTTTCTCTTTCATTAGAAAATATCGTCAAATAGATTCTAGCGTTTCTTGTTTCGAGAAAATCCGACTCATTTTGGGCCCTGTACAGCCGTTTAAAGTTCAAAACGCCAAATTACGAACTGGCACGCCACTGCAACACGTTATATATTTAAATTATATACTATATATATTTCATCGTCGTTTTAGAATTGAAACCGCCAATATAATTTCACTATAAACAATATAAACCACTTTGAACTGCCCGATCCCATTATACTGCAAATTCAACATTTTCCACATATTTTGGAATAAAAATATTATTTTATTATTTATTTAAATAATATATTAAAAAGAAAATAACTAAATCCAATTATTTTAATTTAAACCAATATTTCAATTAAATAAAATAATTAAAATAATTCAAATAAATTGGCAAGAAAATACAGGTTGTTACATTCCTTCCCCCTTAAAATAATTTCGTCCTCGAAATTGCTAGGGTAGAAAGGACGTTACAACCCATTATCTTTATAATAATATTCAATTTAAAACTCGATTTTTATTTCCAAAATAAATCTAATTGGTCGTAAAACCCATTTAATTCAAATAAAAGAATTTACTAAAAAATTTCAAAAATTTTCTAATACCTTAAATTTTGGAAATTTTTTGGCAGAGTCTCCCATGCACGGAGAACATCTGCAATATCGCAGGTTCAAGAAATATATATACATCGACTCTCATGGTCGGAAAATTTCAAAATCCAAACTCAAAACCCAAATAAACCCAAATTTTCATATTTGCTTAGGCGTAACTTTTTGCGAGCGTTATTTTGCGATAAGCGATAATTTATATCCGAGCTTGCTTAATCATTATGCAGCTCTATTCAAACTGAATTCGATTAACTCCAGAATTTTCTCTCTTGAATGGATTTTAAAGCTGAATTGGCGCTTCAGCACCTGTTCTCAAATCAAATGAATTCATTAGTCATCACAACAATGCCAGTTAGGTTCAAAACATCCATACCATTCATAGCAACTCATTTTACACCCAATTCAATCCATACGAGGTTATAATTATTTATAATCACTTCATTTATTTCTTTAATTATCCATTCAAATTTATTTATCTGGATTGATTATCCAACTTATTTATTTCATATTGGTTTTAAACAAAATCGATTCATATTAAGGTTCATATTCAAGCAACCAACAACACAATCCAAACATATTATTCAAATCAACATTAACCAATCCAATCGATTTCCCGTATGAAAATTATTTGTGGAAATCATCACTTTTATTATTTTACAAAATATATTGGTCAAAAATATTTTCAAAAATAAATTTTATATCAAATTACAAATACGTGTTCTCATATAACTACTCAATATAGGGTATTACTAACCCCATCTCTATTGAGTCACGCCACAAAGCCAAGGTTATCACTAAACCAATAGCTCTGATACCACTGTAACGACCGGGGGAAAAACTCGACGCTCGAATTTTTGACAGCAATACATAAACCCGTATTACTTGCCAAAAACCCAAGTATCGAACCCTAGATTATCAATAGAAAGAATTTAGAGTTGTGAGAAAAGAAAGAAAGAAATACTAGAATAGAAGAAAGAAGAAGAACAACACATCAGAATCTCACAGCGGAACTAATAAAATATAATATCAAATCTCTTTATACAAAAGAAACTGTATATACATACCAACCATTAGAGTACAACATATATCAGACACAGTGGAATAATAACTTTATATAACTAGCGGTGAAGCCGCCTGCTTCCAGCTCCTGAACTCCAATCGAAAACCTAACCTGGAAATACACTCGGTCTGACCCGAGCACATTTGAAGCAAAGCAAAATACACCGGGTCAGTCTGGAATACTTTCAGTGATAAATTCACAGAACAAACAACTTGTTTAACTTTGGAAAATCCTTTATGAAATCAAAGGATAATCTTAAGACCAACCCATACATAAACACGGACGGTTTTTACCTTACTATAACCCAAACCATTTTTTTGAAATCATAACTTATTCTGATATTATCATAGTGTCTAGATAAAAATAAATAATAATCTAGTGGAACGCTTGCATCTCACGCTCCACATATGTAACACCCCTCTCGAAAAGCTAACACAAAGATCTTTTAGCACAGTGGTTAGTGCGTGGTTTTGCTTTCCGAGAGGTCAGGGGTTCAAATCTGGGTTGTCACATTTGGTATCAGAGCCTATACCCAGCCGGAATTGTGTGTGTAATGCTGCGGATGTCAGTCGGTGTGGTACTGATGCGGGTTACATGCACAACGCCTGGTTGGTGAGTGAAATGAGCCAACGAGGACGTCGGGCTCTTTAAGTGGGGTAGTCTGTAACACCCCTCTCGAAAAGCTAACACGTAGATCTTTTAGCACAGTGGTTAGTGCGCGGTGTTGCTTTCCGAGAGGTCGGGGGTTCGAATCTGGATTGTCACAACATATATAGTATACAATCAAAACCGCGAGCGCTTATTGGAAATTAGATTCCGACTATGACAAGGTATGGGACCACCTGCCAATAGTGTATCTCTAGAGGAGAATACACTGGGTTCAACAAGAACGTGTAATGACCCGCATTCTACGCATCGGGGGATCGTAGAATATTTATTTCTTTCCCGTATGAAGTCGTATGGTCATGTAACTTTGGGAAACATCCATTAGAGTCATTTCCCATGCTTATGATTTTTTTCAATTTTTAAATGACCATTTTGCCCCTAGTTGGTACTGTTTTGGCCATAACTTTTGATTGGAAAGGAATTTTGACCTGGAACCACTTCCATTAGATTCGTTTGATGGTTTACCTTTCCGTAGAGTGGTCATAATAGCCAAACGGACTTACCGTTTGGGAGATATGGCTGAAATAAGGTTTGGAAGGTGAAAAACTGCTTAACCGGGCCAAATAGGGTGATTAGTGGATAGGCCCATAACCCATTTCGGGATTAGGGTTATGGGGAGGCTGAAATGAAGTAGAGAATCATTCCATTTCAGTTTTCTAGCCTCCACTTATCACCAAGTAACCCTAAAAATGGCCTCAAACCTCTAAATCACCTCCAAATTATCTTTTGGTCAAGGATTAAGCTTAGCAACCTCTAATCAAGGAAGATCTACACCAAAGCAACATTGGAGCTGCTGTTTAGCATTGGGATTCACATCAAATCAGAGATTTATTTCAGATCTTAGTTTATTTGTGGCTAAGGTGAGTGATTTGCATAGTTTTACATTAATTATGGCTAGTTAAGGGTAATTAGTGTTAATTAGCGAATTTAAGCATGATAAAATTCTGGAAAAATTTTCATAAATTCCTAAATGATGTTTTAGACCTCTGATATGAATTTGGGTTAATATGGTTAAGTTTTCCTAACCCTATCATTAGTTTCACCTAAACATGCTTAAGGGGAAATATGGGATTTTGGATATGTTTGATCCATTTTTACCTATCATATTGATGTTTTGATGTTTGTGGTTGATTATGCATGTTGTTATGACTGTATGAAATTCTTTGTGATTGGTTTCAATAGTTAGAATGGTCGAAAACGTCGTCGAATGGCGTAAACACTTGCTGGAATACTTTCAGAAAACAGTGCAGGTTTCGGATCGGATCGGATATGGGGCTGGATCGGATATGTTGAACTGGGCAAGGGATTCGATCGGATCGGAGCCTGACACTTGAGAAAATTGGCAAAAAGGTAGGCCACGCTAACTGAACTGGGATCAGATCGGATTAAGGAGGACGGATCGGAGCGGAAGCACGAAGATGGATCGGATTGGAGCACGTGAAGGATGAGGAGGCGGATCGGAGCGGAAGCACAAACTGGAGGGGGATAGTACCCGACCCGACCCAAGGAGAAACACCCGACCCGTACCAGAAGAAGACCCGACCAGACCCAATGGAGGACACCCGACCCGAACCGATAACTTGAAGAGAATCCGACCCGACCCAGTATTGACCAATAACCCGAGATGCAAAGGTAGTCCAATATGGGAAGTTAGAGCTCAGGATCCAGTTGGGAACCGATGAGTTCACTTCATGGTTGGACTTTGCTGCGGGACGTGTGCTAAGGAGTTGTCGACGTTCATAACTTCGATTCACCAGTAAAAATGAATGATGGCTACTTATCAGTGCAGTAGGGTCATTATGACCTGAGGGGCAAGGTGATGGTAGCAAGACTACGTTATCAGTGCAGTAGGGTCATTATGACCTGAGGGGAAAGGTGATGTGTAGTAAGACTATGAGCCAGCGCATATGGGGTGAACAACTCCATGGGGCAAGTGGACATAGTAAGGATTGGTAAGGCTATGAGCCAGCGCAGATGGGGTGAATAACTCCATGGGGCAAGTGGACATAGCGAGGAATTAGTGGCTACGTTATTAGTGCAGCGAAGCCATTTATGACTTCATGGGGCAGAGTGATCGTAGCAAGGTATGTTGGGTGATCGAAGTGGTGAATATCGTATGCTTTACGCACTGAGTGAGAGATGTGAAGATGGATGCTATGTTTGATTGTTTGCCATCACTATGACATGCACACCTCCCCCACCTCTGTATCTATACATTGTTTTATATGGCACCTTAGAGTGTTGTACAGTATGTAGTGCTAACTCTTTGGTTGCAGGTCCAGGTTCAGGTATGTTTTAGTCTACCTGTTATTGTTCACTTTAGATGCTTATCGCTCATACCAGGCTTTATGTCTGACCCAGAGTTTTATGTCTCCTCTTATTACTCTGGGTGCTCACACGAGCAAACTAGAGACAGGTTAGCTGGTGATGCGCGAGTAGCTGATTCGGAGGCGGGCATGAGGCTTCCACGTATGATATATATATATTCTCCCTGTGTCGTTGGTGGTCGCTACTTGGGCATTAGTAGTGTACCTCTTTTATCTTGCTTTTGCTTCGAGACAGTTTGAAAAGTTGTAATAAGCTATATTTTGGATTTCCGATGCTATGATGTTTAGTTCTGGTTTTCAGCTTATGCACTGTCTCACCTGTTTTATGTCAAGTATGTTATTATTATATTTTATTCTATGCGCTGTGAGACATTCTACAGGTTCTTTGTATGTTCACTTCCTTCTTCCCTTTTTCTTCTGACGACCCGTTCCGTGCCAACTGGACATGTGTACAGCGCACTTTTGAGTAAATGTCGGTTGGTGCGGGGTGGGCCGTCACAGAACGTCTTGCAACCCGACCCACACATGACCGACCACTCATTTTGCTTGAGTGTATCGAATGTATATCACTGACGGTTGGGATCAACAACCGTCTCTCGAAAAGGGACAGCATCGATAGATTAAAGAAGCAAAAGGAATTTCTCTAGATAGGTGATTATACACCCTAATGGGAGCGACCCACATAGACACGCTGCCTGCCCAATTTTTGTCACTTCCCGATTGATGAGGCTTGAGGCTAGAATTTATCTTGAGAACATCTGATCATCATTCACTTTGAATGCCACATTGTCAGATCCGTCAAATCACTAATTGACATCCACAAAGATACTCTGCAGCTGACAGATGTACGTTTGTAAAAATCATTGTACGTGATTTTTAAAAAATACTCTGTCAGACATTCGTCCATATAAGTCATCCAGGAACAGGATGAACCGAAGGCACCCTCCTACCGCATCCAATATAGGAATCATCCCATGGATCAGTAGCGAGAAGTCCTTGCAAATTCGTAGATTTCAACTACAATAGAATCACAAATCAAATAACTCTGGTTGCAAGCCAGAGAAATTCGATAAGTATTCCTTCCGTTTATGAAGATCCACGGTGTTCAATTTCTCCATCCTGATCAGCATCTTCGCGTATTTGCTGGTCGGAATGTTGAATCTAAATTCGATCCCGGTCTTTCCGTACCAACAATCTTATTGGTCAGGTTTGATCGTCGGTGATTTAACTATCAAATAACAAATGTGTGAATAAATTGAGTTTGCTGATTCAGTACTTGGCATTACTTGGTCTGTTTACAAATAAATAAATAAATGGTAAATCAACCTTTAATTCTTTCAATATAATTAAGCTTTATATTTATTCTCAATTATAACCAAAAACTATTTTAAATACTTTCACTCATCCCAAACTAATATCATTCCTCGATAATAGTGAGGTCGTTCAAGTTTGGGTATTTTATTTACCTCTCAGATCTTGATCGACAATGTTCTTACCTTAGAATAAATAACAGTTTGTAACTTAACCACTGATATTAAAATTCTCATTTACCGCTTTGAATTCAAATCTAGTTTAGTAACCCGTTCCTTATATTTTAAATCCTCGTTCAATAAATCTCTTTACTTAATTCCTTTAATTACGTAAATATTCAATAAACACAACTTTTAACTTAAAACATTATTTTGCTTATACATTTTGAGTTCTATTGAAAATCCCTCATCAAATAATTTGATTTCATCTATCTGGGCCTTTCTATAATAAAGTTTATCTTGGATGAAAATCCGTTTTCCATCTTCCAACAACAAGAACTCTTTTACTTGGATTTTATTTCCAAATCCCTTTACCAACTTTTAACCAAAATCACTATATGTATTTCCCTTGCTTTTGAAGCCCTTATTTCAATTATAGTGTTTCATTTGCACAATTCTTTAACCTTTCAAAGATATCGTTTTGGTTTAAAAACCTTTTCCTAAGCCTCACTTTGATTTCTCCTTAAATACTTATAATACTCCCCTAAGCCAAATGAAAACAACTTCTTATATTTAAATTTAAAACCATTACCCTTACCAAATTCTAATCTATTAACCATCTTCCCTAATAATTTCATTCGATTGAATTTACTTTACTTAATTTAGAAATTAAGTAAAACCTTATTTAAACCCCTAAATATACTTAACCATTCAATTTACCAATCTCGTTTGAAACTTGAATTATAACTCTTTTTATATCTCTTATCGCCCCTTTGATCAAACCATAACGCCACTTAATCATTTCTTAATTGAATTTCCAATTAAAAGTCAATGCTTTAATCACTATTAATTAAAATAATAATTAACTTATATATTAACCATATTAAAAATGGTTAACTTAGATATTAATTAAAAATAGAATTATTATCATTTTTAAAACCTTATTAAAAATCATCTCCATTAACACTAAACAATTCGATAATTACCTTAGATTTTGGTTAATCGAAGATTAACTAATAATTTAACACTAACCAATCTCGATAACTACTATGGATTCTAGATAATCGAAGATTTACTACCAGTTAACACCCCTCGTTAAGCTTAACGAATATTCAAAGAATTTTAAATCAAATTATTTCCATTATCAATTCCAATTAACAACGGTCGATTTTATCAATCGTACATATTAGTTAACTATTAACTGAATATCATTTGTCATTTCCCCTTTTTAAATTAATTAAATGACTTAATTAATTTAAAAACACCATTTAATTGTTTTAAAAAAACAATTAATCTATTTTACCAACCCATAGGTAAATTTCTGGGTTTCTGCTTTTAAAACTGGTCTAAACCATTTAAATATTTTCTTTTATAAACCTGATTAAAATATTCATTTATAAATTTCTAATTTAATTACTTTATAAAATGACTGAAAAACTTCAGTTCAGTGATAAAATTATTTATAACTTTAAAACTACGTCAATTCACTGAATGGTAAAATGATGTCTGAAACAACACATTTTAGGCCATTCAGTGCCAATTACCCAATCAACACTGTCGGTTGATTCTAAACACAACACAGGTGAATATTTATTCAACCATCACATTCAAAACAGGTTTACTACCATTTGGGGTTCAGTCCGTTCAAATATCAACAATATAAAACAAACAAACAACATATATAATATTTGAGGAATCCGGTCGGATCCCTCCAACCTGTTCTTCCCTGCATCACAGCTCGTTATACATTTCATAATTATATATGAAATAATTTCAAACGATCTACTAATTTAAAACGATGAAATATAAATAACAGCAAACAATCAAACAATAATCAGCCAATAGTAACCAATCAACCAATTTATACTTTTAAAGGTAAATTATATTTTTATATGAATTTACCACATCACAGGATTTCAAAAGGTGTGAGAATTAACTCACCAGATTATTCCGTCGACGGTTGACGCGTTTACTCCTTTTTATTTCAGTCGAGCGTTCAAAAATAACTGAAATTTCAACTGCGTCAGATCAGTGCCTAGTCAGTCCCATTGTCTAGGCCTCGTCCCTGCGATCCCAACGAATCCAGTTTCGTTACTATATGAATTAGTTATGACCGATTAAAGTTTGAACTAAATTAATTTAAATTAAATTAATAATTAATGGACCATTACCTTAATTGAACTTGCCACGTCATCATCGTTCTAAACAAAAACACGTTTTCCTTATTCCATCTTCCTGAAACCCGATTTCCTGTTACTCCTTCTTCTTTAAAAAAAACGAACGCCATATCATCTTTAAACCCACGCCCCACCTCATATCATCGACCGGAACTTCGACGATCACCACTGTAGTGACCCCCGACGTCTTGGCCACCATCTCCAATCGGCCTCCTCACTCCAGTGCCTCGTGGCCATCAGAATCCATCAAAACACGAAACCCCTCCACACCCAGTAAATCGCGAGCTGCAACCACCTCACTCCACCGCCTTCGACCAGACCACCACCATATAGACCCCCTCGACCTCGCCAACGTTTCATCTTCAGATCCCTCAACCGCCGATGCCTCGATCAATGTGAAAGTGCCAAAACCTGATCAGTATCCCTTTGAAACTACACCTCTGATCAAATCACAAAATCCGGCAACTCCGACCACCGTAGCACCCAAGACTGATGCCAAAACAAAGCCTTGCTCCTCCTCTTTATCTTCCTTCAAGTCCCATGACCTGAAACTGCCTCCACCTCCCGAAATCTCACCAAAAACGAAAGTCAGATCCGGTTGTTTTTGGTCGATCCCGGCCCAACCGACCTCCATAGGTTCCCAATTTTTGTCAGTAGCCACCCCTCGATCAAATCTACAACTTAGCTGTTGGTCATCCCCACCGATTATCGACAGAATTGGAAAAATAAACTATTTAATGAAACTGGACTTTTTTGCAAATTCTGGAAATAACGGACGGAATGAACGTTTTGGAATGGTTAGGCTGATGATTTAGGTGGTATATATAGATATAAACAATATTAATTTATGTTGATGTGACACGTGATGATGACTAACGATATTTATTCGTGTCTATCATAATTTCGTACACCGTTTATTGGCTCCTGTACTTACATACAAACCCCATTCATGACGCGAATGGACGTCATAGTATAATTTGACGATACGGTCCTAATGAAACTGTTTCATCAAATTCCGAGTCCGTGTGCTCAAATGGCCCTCGTTCACGTCCAAATGGTCGTTTTAATTTGTATTTTATTTTGCCACACTCACAAATTAACCTCGATTGACGCGCCACTTGAAATCTAGCAATAGTTTACTATTGCGGTCCCAATAAAATTTGTTTCGTCGAAAACGAAGGTCGTTTGAATAAAGTCCCTTTTATAACTACCCAATTCAAATAAAATAAATCAATTTTAAAATACCTCAATATAATATTAATAAAATATTGAAATTGGCCATATACGACTAGAATTTCATACACTACCACAATAAAATAACTCGGTTTGATTTTGAAGCCAAATCGATATCATAAAAATTTAAAAACCAATTATTTTATATAAATAATCGCTACAATATATAAAGGAATTCCATAGCGACCTTTTCAAAATTTGATTTGGACATAAAATAAAATCTACGCTATGAAAACTGGATTTTTCTCTTTTATTAGAAAAATATTGTCAAACAGATTCTAGCGTTTCTTGTTTCGAGAAAATCCGACTCATTTTGGGCCCTGTACAGCCGTTTAAATTTCAAAATGCCAAATTACGAACTGCCGCGCCGCTGCAGCTCATTATATATTTAAATTATAAACTATATATATTTCATCGTCGTTTTAGAATTGAAACCGCCAATATAATTTCACTATAAACAATATAAACCACTTTAAACTGCCCGATCCCATTATACTGCAAATTCAACATTTTCCACATATTTTGGAATAAAAATATTATTTTATTATTTATTTAAATAATATATTCAAAAGAAAATAACTAAATCCAATTATTTTAATTTAAACCAATATTTCAAATAAATAAAATAATTCAAATAAATAGGCAATAAAATACGGGTTGTTACAATAAATATCGTTCGCGTCAAAATGGCGCATATCTAACCAACACGGCTTTATATATTTCAATAATTTCGTTATTCTATTCAACAAATGAATATTTTCTTCAACACATGAATATATATTTTTATTCAACACATGAATATATCTTTTTATTCAACACATGAATTTTTATTCTATTCAACACATGAATTTTTATTGTATTCAACACATGAATTTTTATTCTATTCAACACGTGAATTTTTATTCTATTCAACACATGAATTTTTATTCTATTCAACACACGAATTTTTATTTTATAATACATGAATTTTCTTTTATAATATTCCTTATTTTCCAAATTGGAATGAGGCCTAATCAATTACCATATAAGGTTAATTATATGGATTCCCTACAACACATGTATATAATAGCAATGATAAATCATCAACCATCATCTAGAGTGCACCACACAACCGCATAAGCATTAAATATAAATAATTAACGCTTACACAGTCTGTCAACCCATCGATTGACATACAACTAAACAATCGGATTAGTGTACGTCAAATATCATCCTAATACCCGTGTGGGTTACAAATCAACAAACACAGATTTTTATTTGTGCAGTTGGGCGATGTGTAAAATTTATCGTCCTAATCAATATCAATCAAATGGGTGTACATAAAAAAATCATCCGATTTGTTTATAGATATTTATTTTACATACACGTTAAAAATTATATTTTTAACTATAAAATATTTATAACGATAAAATATTTTATTTCATTCCACACCACACAATCAAATTTCACAACACAACAATCAAACAAACAAATCATCCATGGTCTGTGGACGACGGGTGTCGGGTGCTGCTAAGCACCTTCTACATCCTAGTATATATTCAACTAGAAATTAAAATAAAAGTTAGGCGTTCTCACCGATAACTAAACCAATTCACTGCGATTCTTCATATGTAGAAAATCTTCGCCGTCTTTCTAATGAGATCTGTTTCACGCGGTATATGTTAAAAATCATATTTTTACCATTGCTATATTAAAAATCACATTTTTAATTTGGTACACATATAAAAATCATATTTTTATCATGCTACTTCATAATAAAAATTATATTTTTATATCGCTCTTCTTCTAATAAAGATTATATTTTTATATCGCCACACATATAAAAATCACATTTTTATACTGCTACTATATAGATAAAAATTCTTTCTTTGTGTGATAAAAAAAATTGCCCCGTAACACCGCTACTTCCATGATAAAAATTATATTTTTATCTTGCTAGTAATATAATTAAAACCATATTTTTATTCTTCACATATAATAAAAATCATATTTTTGCTTCGCCACTACATATATAAAAATCAAAATTTTATCTTGCTATTCAAATAAAAATTATATTTTTACCTAGCTATAAATCACATCTTTCTATCATGAAAAATCATATTTTTCTTACACGAAAAATCTTATCTTTCCAATCTAAGAAATCGTATTTTTAAACCATTAAAAATCATATTTTTAAAATCATAAAAAATCATATCTTTTTATTTTCAAAAATCTTAACTTTCTCCAAATAAAAATCTCATTTTTATTATATACCTTCCTGTATAAAAATCGCATTTTTACGATATCACCTCATGTATAAAAAATCAAATTTTTATTCTCTACTGCATATATAAAAGTTTCAAATCTTTAAAACATCAACATATATATATATATATATATATATATATCAGATTTTTGTACAATGCTACTCAACATAAAACTGATTTTTATCTATTTATAAAACAGATTACATTAAATAAAAATAAACAAAAACTCACCTTTTAGCCAAAAATCGAATCTTTGTCGGGGCGGATGCGTGGATTTGTCGGGGGTAGGGGGAGCGGCTAGCGGCGGTCTCATGGGGTGGCGACGGCCTATAGGTGGTGCTATGGGGGCGGTTTTTGTTGTAAAAGAGGGAGAGAGGGCGGAGGATCATCGAAGAGGGGGGTTTACGGTGCTAGAGGGAACGACGGTGGCCTGCGAAGGGGGCGACATCGATTCCGGCAGCGGCTAGGGTTCCATCGCGGTTTTTCTCTTTTTTTAAAAAAACTGACGGCTGAAGGATAAGGGAGAGAGGGTCAAAGAAAGGGGGTTATATTTATATTATTTAATTAATTTTCTTCTATAAAAAGTACCCTTTTTATTTTGAACTCGAAATCAAACCCACCGACTGTCGTCCGTCGCTAATTACCCCCATTTCGAACACAATGGGATATGTATCATAAGCCAGTTGTGCTGTTTCGATCAGTTTCCGTCAAAATCGAAATATAAATCTATATATTGAATTTGAACGCACATTTCAATTTACCGGGGCCACATACTAACTCTAAAAGTTCCAGAAAAATTATTTCTAGCTTCGTATTGCCGATATGGTCCTAACAAAACTAATTTTGTCAAATTTTGAGAGCGTTTGAAAAATGGCCATTTTCTAGTCGAACGAAATTGACTAAAACTGTTAAAAACACGTTTAACTTCGCCACGCTCAGATATTGATTCAGAAAATTATGAATTTTGGAATCTAGCAATAATTTGATATCCAGGATCCAACAAAAGTGATTTCGTCAAAAACAGAGGTCGTTTGCAAAATGGCTACTTTCAAGGCCTTTATATATTAAAATATATAAAAATTCCACAGCAACTTTTCTGAAATTTAAACTGGACATATCTTACACTCTATAAAGTGAAATCTTAGTTTCTTACACCCGTTAGAAAGATATGATTAAACAGATTCAAATATTTCTGGTTTCGTTCAATTCCGACTTAAAACAGATTCTGTATATTCATTTGAAATTTGAAATCGAATTTTCAAACTACCGCGCCATTTCAGGTTCGTTATAGAATTAAAATAAATTTATTCGTTTTAACTTCATCGAAAATAATTTTTTCGTCATTATTATTTAAAATAATTCATTTAAAATAATCAAATTTCATTAAAATAACCAAATTAAATTTTTTTAAATTGGCTCGGATTTCTGGGTTATTACAGACATCCATTTTCGGATGCTGGAAAACCAACAGCGGCAACTAGGGTTGGTATGTGATGGAAATCCAAGCGTCAATTCGCGATGTGGTCTTCGTATTTGTGTTAAGGGTGTTAAGGAGCTTCGATTGTGTCAATTTTGGGAGATTGCGAGATAACTATGTTCGGTGATGGTACAGTACCCTACGCGAGGGGAGCTGATGCTCTCGAGTTACTCAAGGCAAGAACGGAAAGAATGGGATTGGGGAGAGAACGGAAATGGTGGTTACGAATTGTATTTTTTGGATATTGGTGTGATTTCTCTTATTCGACTGTCTGTTGTAAAGGCTATTGAAGCCTGAAGTTGCAAAGAAGTAGAATAGGGCGAGTTAAAGAGCGTTGGTATGATGAGGAAGAGGAGTTCGAGAGAAGTGATTTGGTGAGCACGGTTTTGATTTTTGCTGAAGGGAGAAGGTGGTAAGGGAAGTATGAAGAAGGCGGTAATGGTTTGGAGCAGGCTTCGATAGTGTATATGAGGAAGAAGGGTGTTTTACGGGTCATGGGTCTTCAAATGGGTGATGGGTCGAGTGAAAAATTGTAAATCCTGATGGGTTAATAAATTAACTTTTTAAGTTTAAATTAATGTACCTTAAGTTGAAAAATTCATACCTTGTTCATATGTTATCAGAATTACGCAAAACAGGATCCGTTGGGATTGTATGGACGAGAGAAACACAATGGAACTAACTAGGAGTGAGTTGGAGCTAATTACAATTTATAGAAAAATAAATTTTCTGTCTAAATCAAGCGATGGTTATCGTTATTAACGATGATCGTCCAATGTGAGTAAAACTCACCAACTCTATCAGTTCATATTTTTATAACGTATTTTTAAAACTGATAAATGTTGATTGATTGTTGTGTATTGACTATTTGGTTGAACTGCTAAGTAATTGGTTGAAATTATAGATCTAGTTATATATATATATATACACATAAATTGATTCTGTTTAGCAGAATACTTCATAGTGAAATGAAATTGATGTTAATTATATTGTTTAACATCCGTGGATGTAGGGAAATAGGTCTGAGGAATCCAACTGGATTCCTCAATATTTATAAAATTGTTTTTCATATATTGTAATATATGATGTGATATATAATCTGTGTTGATTATGTGTGTTGAATGATATCGATCATTGTTATTTGGTATTTTAAATACCGCAAGAAATACTAGGATGTAGAAAAGGGGATTTTCAAAATTTATTTTGAAAATTAATTATTTATATAAAATCAATGGATTTTATATATAAAAGGAGAAGGATTTCATAAAAGAAAATAGTTATAAAATCAAAAAGGGCTTTAGAAAAGGAAATATTTGTAAACCATTTACAAATAGAATTGGAAAGGAAATATTTGTAAAATATTTACAAATAGATTATAAATGGAAATATTTATTTATGAAATAAATAGAGTAATAAAAGTAATTATTTATAGAATAAATAAGATTTTATAAAAGGAATTATTTGGAAAATAAAATAGAAATATTTATAAAACAAATAAGGTTTTATAAAAGGGATATTTGGAAATTAGATAGAGTAAATCGAATAGAGTTAATTGAATAGAATTAATCGAACAAGAGTTAGTCGAATATTAGTTATTCGAATAGAGTTAATTGAATTAGAGTTAGTCGGATTAGAGTTATTCGAATATAGTTTATTCAAAGAAAGAGTTATCGAATAAGGTTATTCGAAGAAGAGAATTAATAGAATATAGTTTATTCGAAAAGGGATTATCGAATATTAGTTATTCGAAAGGATTATCGAATATTAGTTATTCGAAAGGATTATCGAATAATTAGTTATTCAAAAGGAGATTATCAAATATAGTTTATTCGAATTGAGTTAAAGGAGATTATCGAATGTAGTTTATTCGAATTGAGTTAAAGGAGATTATCGAATATAGTTTATTCGAATAGATTTAAAGGAGATTATCGAATATAGTTTATTCAAATAGAGTTAAAGGAGTTATCGAATATAGTTTATTCGAAAAAAGTTAATCGAATATATTTTATTCGAATAAAGTTAAAGGAGATTATCGAATATAATTTATTCGAATATAGTTAAAGGAGATTATCGAATATAGTTTATTCGAATAGAGCTAAAGGAGTTAATCGAATATAGTTTATTCGAATAGAGCTAAAGGAGTAAATTGAATATAGTTTATTCGAAAGGATTTAATCGAATATAGTTTATTAGAAAGGAGTTAATCGAATATAGTTTATTCGAAAGGAGTTAATTCATAGAGTTAATCGATTAGATTAAATCGAATAGAGTCAATTAAAAAGGTGTAATCGAATATAGTTTATTCGAAAGGGGTTATCGAATATAGTTGATTCGAAAAGAATTAATTGAATATTGGTTATTCGAAAGAGAGTTAATCAAATATTAGTTATTCAAAGAGAGTTAATCGAATATACTTTATTCGAATAGAGTTAAAGGAGTTATCGAATATAGTTTATTCGAAGGTGTTAATCGAATATAGTTTATTCGAATAGAGTTAAAGGAGTTATCGAATATAGTTTATTCGAAAGGAGTTAATCGAATATAGTTTAATCGAAAGGTGTTAAGTGATAAGAGTTAATTAATTAAAGTTAATCGAGTTAAAGTTAATAGAGTTAGGGTAACTTGATTTGAGTTAGTCGAGTTATATTTTGTCGTTAGATATTTCAGAAGTAGGAATTATAACGCTATAGTTATAATCAAATGTTTTTCAATAAAGAAGTGGATTCGTAATGTAACAACCCGGAAATGCGAGCCAGTTTGAAAAATTTATTTTGGCAAAATTTAGTGAAGTTTGAACATTTAAAATGAATTATTTTAAATAATATCGACGAGAAATTTATTTTGAATATAATAAGAACGTATATATTTATATACGTCGTCGTTAGAATATAAATAATTATTTTAATTATAAAAGGAATTGAAAATGGCGTGGTAGTCGATAATTTGATTTCAAACTTCAATTGAACATACCGGGTGCAAAATAAACCGGATTTTAGTGAAACCAAAAATAATGGAATCTAATTGTGACTATCTTTCCAACGAATCCGAAAAATCGAAATTTCATAGCGGGGATAAAAAGTTATGTCCAGTTGAAAATTCAGAATAGTCGCTATGGAATTCAGGCCCTTGAAAATAGCGTTTTTGCAAACAACCTCGGATTTCGACAAAACCACTTTGGTTGGATCCGTGATGTCAAATTATTGCTAGGTTTCAAATTTCATAATTTTTCGAATCAATATGTGAGCGCGGCAAAGGAAAACGTGTTTGACCAGTTTCAATTGATTTTAATCGACTGGAAAATGGCCATTTTTTAAACGGTCGCAAAATTTGACGAAACTAGTTTTGTTAGGACCGTATCGTCAATACGAAGCTAGAAAATATTTTTCTCGAATTTTTTGAGTTAGTACGTGACCCCAGTAAATTGAAATGCGTGTTCAAATTCAATATATAGAGTTATATGTTGATTTTGATGAAAACTGATTGAAACAGTCGAATCAGCTTACGATACATATCCCATTGTGTTCGGAATGGGGGTAATTAGTTATGGACGACAGGTGGTGGGTCTTGTTTCGAGGTCGAAATAAAAAATACATTTTTGAAAATAATTAATAAAATAAAATAAAATAAAAACCCTCTTGCTCTATACCCTCAGGCCCCCCTCCTTTTCATTTGCAGATCGAACTGAATAATAATAAAAAAAAGCGATCCCTAATCGAGATCGGAGGAGCGCTGCCAGGCGTCAGTCGCGCCCCCATCCACCGCCATCGCAACTCCTCACCCCCATCCCCTCTTCTCCTTCCATCGCGCTCCCCTTCCCCCTCCTATCTGAAGCCGACGCGACCCTCCCCCCTTCTTTCCAAACCCTAGGGCGCTGCCCCTCCTAACCGCTCCACCACCTGACACCACAACTCCCACTGCTCCGGCGAAGTCTCCCTCCGCCGCCTTAGTCAGCAATGAACGCCCCCTCCATTTAAAAAAAATAGAAAAAACTGTAAGTCTTTCTATTTTGTTTTTATTTATTAATTTATTTATGTTTATTTTCTGTGTAATAAGTTTAGGAAAAAAAAACAGTTTTATTTTTATTTTTATTTTTATTTATAACATGAAGTTAGGATTTCTATGATATGAAGTTCAATATAAAAATATAATCTTTTATATGTAGAGATATTAAAAATATGATCTTTATATAATAGAAGGTATAAAAAACTATTTTTATATAAGTAGTGTATTGAAAATAGAATTTCTATACAATAGAGAATATAAAAATATTATCTTTATATATGTAGCAAAATAAAAATCTGATTTTTATTATATATATAGTGAAGTAAAAATGTTATTTTTATAGCGATGATATATAAATAAAAATTCAATCTTTATATAAGAAGTAGAAATATAAAAATATAATTTTTATATTGAAATAAGCATTGTAAAATATATGAAGTAGAAATAAAAATATGAATTTTTATTTATTGAATGAAGCAATAAAAATATAATTTTTATTTGAACAACGTGAAAAGAACTGCAGTGGAATTTCAAACAGACTCAGACGGTTCAGCAGTTCAACAGCAAAGCACGGCGGAGTGGAACCCTCTGTGAGAACTTCTCACTTTAACTATTCTTTTCTAGTTATATAAATATATACTAGGATGCAGACGGTGTTTAATAGCACCCGACACCATCGTCCACAGACCATGGACTTGTTTATTTGGTTGTGTAGTTGGTTAGATTATTTGATTTGAATTTGATTGTTTGGTGAAATGGAATTGATTTGATTGATATGTGTATGGCGTGGGCCATTATTAGACCGGGGATAAGGCTAAGCCTTGTCCCGTTTCTAGTATTGTATCATTATGCCGTCGAAATTTTCAAACATAAGTTAGAAAAATAAAGATATCATTTTATTTAATAAATGAACCGAATAGAATATTCATAGGTTGAATAAAATAATTTGGTCGTTAAAAATATAATTTTTAACGTGAATGTGAATAAATAAATATTCATTTACAAACCGGACGGTTTGTTTATGTACACCTATTTGAAGGACAATGATTGGGACGATAAATTTTACACATCGCCCAACTACACAAATAAAAATCTGTGTTTGTTGATTTGAAACCCCACACGGGTATTGGGATAATATATGACATACACTAATCCTAATAATTAGTTGTATGTCGATCGATTGATTGACAGACTGTTATAAGCGTTAGATATCTATATTTGATGCTTATACAGTGTAGTGCACTTTGGATGATGGTTGATTATTTATCGTTGCTATTATATACATGTGTTGTATGTAATCCATATAATTAACTTTATATAGTGATTGATTGGGCCTCATTCCAATTTGAAAAATAAATAATATTATAAAATAAAGGTACATGTGTTGACAGTACTCATTCGTTGAGATTAGCCATGTGTTGAACGAAATATTTTAACAATAAAAATTTACATCTTTATCATATATAAAATTAGAAACTAACTTTTTATAAAATAAAGGTTCATGTGTTAACAGTACTCATCCGTTGAGATTAGTCATGTGTTGAACGAAATATTTTAACAATAAAAATTTACATCTTTATCATATATAAAATTAGAAACTAACTGGAAAATAGATAAGATGAGTGGTTCTCCTGGATATTGATCTGATGTTGGTTTCGGCCTTCGGGGTTAATATTCAGGGAACCGTTCTCTTACTAATTTATGGTTGGAGTCTGATTTGAAATCAAATGATAGATACCATAATTTTTATAAAATATATTAAATAACAAAAATAGTCACACGTGGACATTACTCATTCGTTGAGATTAGTCATATGTTGACAAAAGTATAGAGTCATGTATTGAAAGAAATATAGATTCATTTGTTGAATAGAATAACGAAGTTATTGAAAAATATAAAGCCGTGTTGATTAGAGATGCGCTATTTTGACACGAACGATATTTATATCGATTATATTCGTTTTATAATGATATTGAAAAGAAAACGAATTCGAATTGAATTGAATCGAAATTTGAATTGAATTGAAATGAATTTAAAACGAATTTATAAGGAAAAATTCAATTTTGATTTGAATTTGAAATGGAAGTGGAATTTTTTTTGAAACAAATTTAAAACTATTTATAAAATTCGTTTTAAATAGAAATCGACAATATATATATATATATATATATATATATATATATATATATATATATATATATATAATGGCCTGAATAGAACGCGCCCGCTGCGGCAGTTCGTGAATTTCGACCATCGACTTCGAACGTACATTACGAGAGATCCGACCGTCGGATTCTCCTGAAACCGAAACTATTGGGTTCGTATCGAAAAGAGCTTTCCAACGAATATTAGAAATTTGAAATCTAACGGTTGGATTTGGAGATATGTCCAAATCAGTTTCAGAAAAGGTCGCTGTAAGTGCAGTTCGATGGCCGTAGATGGAAATCGACTGTACGGGCCTTGATAAAATTATTAAAAATATCTATAATTTGCGTAAAATTATAATAAATGAATTGAAAAGAACCAGGATGAAAAATTCCCTGTTTGAGAAGATAAAAGTGTATTTTTATCAAAACGGACTAGTTTTTAACTAGAAGTAGAAATTCAATATTTTTAAAATAAATAAACTGGATTTGGAATGGTTTTAAAAATAACCAGAAATTTCCAATGTATGAATTGGAAGGGATTTGAATTGAAATTATCTTCGGAATATTTCGATGATTGGACTCGGGATCATACAGATATTGTTATGGAAATTTGGAAGAAATATATATATCGTTATTTCCAATACGATATTTATTGATTTCCGAATTTGATATTGAATATAAGCCGATATATTTTCTATTCAGAGCCTTGTATTTAATATCAAATGGGATTTGGGTTTGTCGTGAATGGTGTCTTCATCAACACTGTTCTTAAACCCAATTGAGAAAAGATTAAATCTTTTTTATTTAGATTTAATGAAATATACCAATTAATTAATATATTTAATTGGAATTGAATTAGAATTGATTTGTGGGTTTATCGTGAACTATGTTTTAAACGACATTAGTTCTTTAACCCAGTAAAAGGAGTTTTAATGAATCTTTTGATTAGATTGAAATGTGGATTGATAATATAAATTATCAAATCTAGAAAAGGATCGAGAATGGAGTATCGCCAGTTTTGCTCCGAGCGATAGTAAAATCTTTAATTAGATTTGAACGTGAAATGGTAATTAAATTTACCGATAACACCGTGGTGTTAGTTATGGGGTCATAACAGTTTTGCTTCATAGGATGAATAGGTTGGGATTGGGAAATAAAATAAATAATTACTTCGGTGTGGTTCGCTAATCTCGACTAGTTTGGAAAACCATAATTTGGTTTGATATGACATCCAATGGAAGATTAAAGAATAAATTTTAAAGAATGTATCTTTGATAAAATTAATGGGAACCTTTCCCTAAGAATGTGAAATTTAGAAACTAGCTGTAGGTTGGTTAAGAAGAATGGTTTCCTGGGTATTGATCTGATGTTGGTTTCGTCCTTCGGGGTTAATATTTGGGGAATTGCTCTCTTACTGATTTACGGTTAGTGACTAATGAATTGGAATGAGGCGTATGTTGTGTTTGTGTAACATTTTTTTATAATATACGCGGGTTGTTCGGAAAGGCCAGGTTTATACCCATTCTGAATAACCGATTTGACGATAAGTGGAAGATGAAGACGGTGGTTGAAGACCAGAAGTCTTCACATCGTTTGGATAATTACTGATGATCCTGATTGGGCTGTACACCCAAGAGGATGGAAATAGTTGGTGGTCGTCCAGACGTACTTGGAGATCGATGGATATGCGAGGAAAGTGCCTCCGGTTTCGTTCAGACCCAGAACGAACTTGTAAATGGATTGTGTGCCTGACATTGGATTTTAATCTGTGTTGATTGATCTCTATTAAATATACATTTGTTTGGCGACGGAGAATTTATTCTCTTGCTTAACGCCCTTCTCTGAGACGTACGAGCTCAGAGGTTGTATATCGATGGACATCAGTCGCATAGCATGAATTGCCTGTGTGGCACGCCTAAGTGGCAATTGATCAAGGCTTCTGTTGAAAAGCAAAGTCTTGTGGTTGATGATCAAAGCACGGCTTTTGTGGCGTAGCTTTGTGTATAAAGTGAATTCGTGAGCCTCACAACTCGGTATGAGTTAAAAACGGGATAAGGACTGCAGGGAGAGCACGACGTTTCTTTCTAGCTTTGGTGGTGTCAGTGACTTACCAGCCCTGACATTTATATACTTTTCACCTATGTGGTTGTTGGATGAGGCGCCTCGATTTTAGGTCTGTAAGGACCGGGAAACGTGTGTTCAGGAATTAACAATCCTCAAACATAAGAGAGGACCAGCCCTGAAGCATCCAGGGGTTACCCAGAGTGTGTAGTCCCGAGGCATTTGCTAGAGTGTCTCGAAGCGGAGAGGAGCTTGCCCCTTACCTCGACTCATGGCGGAAATCAAATTTCCAATACGTGTATTTCGGTATTATTTGTAGAGCCTAGTATGGTGACATAGTGGGATGGGGCACTTATGCCGTCTATGATTGATATTTATGATTGAAATTGTTTTGACACTATAAACTTATAATAGTATCAAATGATTTGTTTTAAACGTACCAAGCATGTTTGGCTGTTATAAGGTAAAAACCCTATCCTCCGGCTTGTGTTGCATTGTGTGATGGGACCTGGGTCTTATAACAACTTCATTTTTCTTTACTTAGCATTGCGCTGTTTGTTTTATGCACTGGTATTCTTGGGAGGAAACTCGTTCCGTATTATACGGCGTGTTCCCTTGAATTACTCTCTTTTAAAGTAAAATTTAAATAACTGTTTTAGTTCTCACACCAGTCACATGACTGACCTGGAGTTTATTGTTTTAACCTAAACTCTGGTGCTCTTATTTTCGACACGGGCAGCTAGTAGTTTTGGTTTTGCAGATTTATATTCACAGGATCCTGATTTACAGCTGGAACGATGCTCGGAAAGCTCTGCATCCGTGTATTACTTTCAGTTGTGTTTTCTATTGTTTTTCCGCTGCTATGTAATTTATTGTAATCTCTGATATTTATCGAATGTATTATATTCATTCATACTCTGTATATTCTTGTATCTGATGGAATTGTTGTAATAAACAATGAAATGTTCTTCCGTCTGCGTTTTATTTTGTCGTGTTCTCAAAACAATCAGGCATTTCGAACGGTCTTGGTCGGATTAGCAACTGATCAGGATCGAGCGAAATTCTCGGTCGTTACATTTGGTATCAGAGCTTTGTTTTACAAAGCTCAGAGAACAAGACACATTGGAAGCATACGAAAGAATTCATCAGATATTGGATTAGTAATATCCAATGGGAATGACTCGTTAGAGATGGGATCAGTAGTATCCTAAAACGAGTGTGAAGATTATATTTTTGAAAATGAAAACAAATTTTGTTTTGAAAATTTAAATCAATTATTCGTATTTGATTATTTATTTTATATTGATGTGGACAATCCAGTATATATAGATTTTGCATATACGTCTGATCCGCGTGTATTCGAAGTTTTAATATACTGGATAGATATAGAATCACTCTAGTCGCCCGAAGATGATTCTGATGATGCCGCGGCATCATCAGCATTTATATTTGAGTGTCGAAGGTGAGATATCTATATATTTCCATTGACTGGTGTGATAACCAAAATTTGATAGGGCCTATTGTTGTGATTTGGCATAAAAAATGTGATTTTTGACTATGTATCAAAATTTATGAATTTGAAAAGTTAATTCACTAATTGATTGATGGTTGTGTTGTTTGTTAATTTGTTTAATAATTTTGAACCATTACGCCTAATTGAATCAAATATTGAATTGTATTGAAATTTGGTCGCATTTGCTTGCATATACATGTACTTACATTGAACAGGTCATAGCAAAGAAGCTAGAGCAGAAGAATAAAATTGTTTGCTCGACAAATAGGTACATATTTACCATAATTTACTGTTTTGTTTGGGTGATGATGATTTTATGAGCCGATTGGCTAGCCACTTGGCTTTTTCTTTTTCCTTTTGAGATCAGAGGGCCTGTATGGCAATTTCGGGATTTTCCCAGTGCTCCCGGTGCAGGGGAGGTTATGGCGAAATTTTTCGAAAATCTAGGGTGTTAGCCAAATTTTTGAAAATTTTGAAAAGTTCTTAGAAACTGAAAAGTTGAAGAACTTAAGCCGTAATCAAAATAAAGGAAGTTGAGTTGATTAGTTAAACAACTTTCGGCTTCGTTCCTTTTCGGGGACGAAAAGTTTTAAGTGGGGGAGAATGTAACAACCCGGAAATGCGAGCCAGTTTAAAATTTTTATTTTGGCAAAATTTAGCGAAGTTTGAACATTTAAAAAATGAATTATTTTAAATAATATCGACGAGAAATTTATTTTGAATATAATTAGAACGTATATATTTATATACGTCGTCGTTAGAATATAATAATTATTTTAATTATAAAAGGAATTGAAAATGGCGCGGTAGTTCGATAATTCGATTTCAAATTTCAATTGAACATACCGGGTGCTAAATAAACCGGATTTTAGTGAAACCAAAAATGATGGAATCTAATTGTGACTATCTTTCCAACGAATCCGATAAATCGAAATTTCACAGCGGAGATAAAAAGTTATGTCCAGTTGAAAATTCAGAATAGTCGCTATGGAATTCAGACCCTTGAAAATAGCGATTTTGCAAACGACCTCGGATTTCGATGAAACCACTTTGGTTGGATCCGTGATGTCAAATTATTGCTGGGTTTCAAATTTCATAATTTTTCGAATCAATATGTGAGCGCGGCAAAGGAAAACGTGTTTGACCAGTTTAAGTTGATTTTAATCGACTGGAAAATGATCATTTTTCAAACGGTCTCAGAATTTGACGAAACTAGTTTTGTTAGGACCGTATCGTCAAACGAAGCTAGAAAACATTTTTCTGGAATTTTTCGAGTCAATACGTGACCCTAGTAAATTGAAATGCGCGTTCAAATTCAATATATCGAGTTATATGTTGATTTTGACGAAAACTTATCGAAACAGTCGAATCAGCTTACGATACATATCCCATTGTGTTCGGAATGGGGGTAATTAGTTATGGACAACGGGCGGTGGGTCTTGTTTCGAGGTCGAAATAAAAAATACCTTTTTGAAATTAATTAATAAAATAAAATAAAAACCCTCTTGCTCTATACCCTCAGGCCCCCCTCCTTTTCATTTCCTAATCGAACTGAATAAAAAAAAAGAAGCGATCCATAATCGAGATCGGAGGAGCGCCGCCAGGCGTCAGTCGCGCCCCCATCCACCGCCATCGCAACTCCTCACCCCCATCCCCTCTTCTCCTTCCATCGCGCTCCCCTTCCCCCTCCTACCTGAAGCCGACGCGACCCTCCCCCCTTCTTTCCAAACCCTAGGGCGTTGCCCCTCCTAACCGCTCCACCACCTGACACCGCAACTCCCACTGCTCCGGCGAAGTCTCCCTCTGCCGCCTTGGTCAGCCATGAACGCCCCCCTCCATTTAAAAAAAATAGAAAAAACTGTAAGTCTTTCTATTTTTTTATTTATTAATTTATTTCTATTTATTTTCTGTGTAATAAGTTTAGGAAAAAATCAGTTTTATTTTTATTTTTATTTATAACATGAAGTTAGGATTTCTATGATATGAAGTTCAATATAAAAATATAATCTTTTATATGTAGAGATATTAAAAATATGATCTTTATATAATAGAAGGTATAAAAATACTATTTTTATATAAGTAGTGTATTGAAAATAGAATTTCTATACAATAGAGAATATAAAAATATTATCTTTATATATGTAGCGAAATCAAAATCTGATTTTTATTATATATATATTGAAGTAAAAATGTGATTTTTATAGCGATGATATATAAATAAAAATTCAATCTTTATATAAGAAGTAGAAATATAAAAATATAATTTTATATTGAAATAAGCGTTGTAAAATATATGAAGTAGAAATAAAAATATGAATTTTTATTTATTGAATGAAGTAATAAAAATATAATTTTTATTTGAACAGCGTGAAAAGAACTGCAGTGGAATTTCAAACAGATTCAGACGGTTCAGCAGTTCAACAACAAAGCACGGCGGAGTGGAACCCTCTGTGAGAACTTCTCACTTTAACTTTTCTTTTCTAGTTATATAAATATATACTAGGATGCAGACGGTGTTTAGTAGCACCCGACACCATCGTCCACAGACCATGGACTTGTTTGTTTGGTTGTGTAGTTGGTTAGATTATTTGATTTGAATTTGATTGTTTGGTGAAATGGAATTGATTTGATTGATATGTGTATGGCGTGGGCCATTATTAGACCGGGGATAAGGCTAGGCCTTGTTCCATTTCTAGTATCGTGCCGTTATGCCGCCGAAATTTTCTAAAATAAGTTAGAAAAATAATGATATCATTTTATTTAATAAATGAACCGAATAGAATATTCATAGGTTGAATAAAATAATTTGGTCGTTAAAAATATAATTTTTAACGTGAATGTGAATGAATAAATATTCATTTACAAACCGGACGGTTTGTTTATGTACACCTATTTGAAGGACATTGATTGGGACGATAAATTTTACACATCGTCCAACTGCACAAATAAAAATCTGTGTTTGTCGATTTGAAACCCCACACGGGTATTAGGATAATATATGACATACACTAATCCCAATAATTAGTTATATGTCGATCGTTTGATTGACAGGCTGTTATAAGCGTTGGGTATCTATATTTGATGCTTATACAGTGTAGTGCACTTTGGATGATGGTTGATTATTTATCGTTGCTATTATATACATGTGTTGTATGGAATCCGTATAATTAACTTTATATGGTGATTGATTGGGCCTCATTCCAATTTGAAAAATAAAGAATATTATAAAATAAAGGTTCATGTGTTGACAGTACTCATTCGTTGAGATCAGTTATGTGTTGAACGAAATATTTTAACAATAAAAATTTACATCTTTATCATATATAAAATTAGAAACTAACTTCTTTATAAAATAAAGGTTCATGTGTTGACAGTACTCATCCATTGAGATTAGTCATGTGTTGAACGATATATTTTAACAATAAAAATTTACACCTTTATCATATATAAAATTAGAAACTAACTAGAAAATAGATAAGATGAGTGGTCTCCTGGATATTGATCTGATGTTGGTTTCGGCCTTCGGGGTTAATATTTAGGGAATCGTTCTCTTACTAATTTACGGTTGGAGTCTGATTTGAAATCAAATGATAGATACCATAATTTTTATAAAATATATTAAATAACAAAAATAGTCACACGTGGACAGTACTCATTCGTTGAGATTAGTCATGTGTTGACAAAAGTATAGAGTCATATATTGAAAGAAATATAGATTCATTTGTTGAATAGAATAACGAAGTTATTGAAAAATATAAAGCCGTGTTGATTAGAGATGCGCTATTTTGACGCGAACAATATTTATATCGAATATATTCGTTTTATAATGAATATTGAAAAGAAAACGAATTCGAATTGAATTGAAGTGAATTGAAAAGAAAACGACTTCGAATTGAATTGAATTGAATGGAAATTTGAATTGAAATGAATTTAAAACGAATTTATAAGGAAAAATTCAATTTTGATTTGAATTTGAAATGGAAGTGGAAATTGTTTTGAAACGAATTTAAAACTATTTATAAAATTTGTTTTAAATAGAAATCGACGAAATATATATATATATATATATATATATATTATATAATATAATGGCCTGAATAGAATGCGCCCGCTGCGGCAGTTCGTGAATTTCGACCATTGACTTCGAACGGACATAACGGGAGATCCGACCATCGGATTCTCCTGAAACCGAAACCGTTGGGTTCGTATCGAAAAGAGCTTTCCAACGAATATTAGAAATTTGAAATCTAACGGTTGGATTTGGAGATATGTTCAAATCAATTTTAGAAAAGGTCGCTGTAAGTGCAGTTCGATGGCCGTATATGGAAATCGACTGTACGGGCCTTGATAAAATTATTAGAAATATCTATAATTTGTGTAAAATTATTATATATGAATTGAAAAGAACCAGGATGAAAAATTCCCTATTTGAGAAGATAAAAGTGTATTTTTATCAAAACGAACTAGTTTTTAACTAGAATTAGAAATTCAATATTTTTAAAATAAATAAACTGGATTTGGAATGGTTTTAAAAATAACCAGAAATTTCCAGTATATGAATTGGAAGGGATTTGAATCGAAATTATCTTCGGAATATTTCGATGATTGGATTCGGGATCATACGGATATTGTTACGGAAATTTGGAAGATATATATATCGTTATTTCCAATACGATATTTATTGATTTCAGAATTTGATACGGAATATAAGCCGATATATTTTCTATTCAGAGCCTTGTATTTAATATCAAATGGGATTTGGGTTTGTCGTGAATGGTGTCTTCATCAACACTGTTCTTAAACCCAGTTGAGAAAAGATTAAATCTATTTTATTTAGATTTAATGAAATATACCAATTAATTAATATATTTAATTGGAATTGAATTAGAATTGATTTGTGGGTTTATCGTGAACTGTGTTTTAAACGACATTAGTTCTTTAACCCAGTAAAAGGAGTTTTAATGAATCTTTTGATTAGATTGAAACGTGGATTGAAAATATAAATTATCAAATCTAGAAAAGGATCGAGAATGGAGTATCGCCAGTTTTGCTTCGAGCGATAGTTAAATCTTTAATTAGATTTGAACGTGAAATGGTAATTAAATTTACCGATAACACCGTGGTGTTAGTTGTGGAGTCATAACAGTTTTACTCCATGGGATGAATAGGTTGGGATTGGGAAATAAAATAAATAATTACTTCGGTGTGGTTCGCTAATCTCGACTAGCTTGGAAAACCATAGTTTGGTTTGATATGACATCCAACGGAAGATTTAAGAATAAATTATAAAGGATGTATCTTTGATAAAATTAATGGGAACCTTTCCCTAAGAATGTGAAATTTAGAAACTAGCTGTAGGTTGGTTAAGAGGAATGGTTTCCTGGGTATTGATCTGATGTTGGTTTCGGCCTTCGGGGTTAATATTTGGGGAATTGCTCTCTTACTGATTTACGGTTAGTGACTAATGAATTGGAATGAGGCGTATGTTGTGTTTGAGTAACATTTTTTTATAATATACGCGGGTTGTTCGGAAAGGCCGGGTTTATACCCATTCTGAATAACCGATTCGACGATAAGTCGATGATGAAGACGGTGGTTGAAGACCGGAAGTCTTCACATCGTTTGGATAATTACTGATGATCCTGATTGGGTTGTACACCCAAGAGGATGGAAATAGTTGGTGGTCGTCCAGATGTACTTGGAGATCGATGGATATGCGAGGAAAGTGCCTCCGGTTTCGTTCAGACCCAGAACGAACTTGTAAATGGATTGTGTGTCTGACATTGGATTTTATTGTGTTGATTAATCTCTATTAAATACACATCTGTTTGGCGGCGGAGAATTTATTCTCTTGCTTAACGCCCTTCTCTGAGACGTACGAGCTCAGAGGTTGTATATCGATGGACATCAGTCACATGGCATGAATTGCCTGTGTGGCACGCCTAAGTGGCAATAGATCAAGGCTTCTGTTGGAAAGCAAAGTCTTGTGGTTGATGATCAAAGCACGGCCTTTGTGGCGTAGCTTTGTGTATAACGTGAATTCGCGAGCCTCACACCTCGGTATGAGTTAAAAACGGGATAAGGACTGCAGGGAGAGCACGACGTTTCTTTCTAGCTTTGGTGGTGTCGGTGACTTACCAGCCCGGACATTTATATACTTTTCACCTATGTGGTTGTTGGATGAGGCACCTCGATTTTAGGTCTGTAAGGACCGGGAAACGTGTGTTCAGGAATTGCCAATCCTCAAACATAAGAGAGGACCGGCCCTGAAGCATCCAGGGGTTACCCAGAGTGTGTAGTCCCGAGGCATTTGCTAGAGTGTCTCGAAGCGGAGAGGAGCTTGCCCCTTGCCTCGACTCATGATGGAAATCCAATTTCCAATACGTGTATTTCGGTTTTATTTGTAGAGCCTAGCATGGCGACATAGTGGGATGGGGCACTTATGCCGTCTATGATTGATATTTATGATTGAAATTGTTTTGACACTATACACTTATAATAGTATCAAATGATTTGTTTTAAACATACCAAGCATGTTTGGCTGTTATAAGGTAAAAACCCTATCCTCCGGCTTGCGTTGCATTGTGTGATGGGACCTGGGTCTTACAACAACTTCATTTTTCTTTACTTAGCATTGCGCTGTTTGTTTTATGCACTGGTATTCTTGGGAGGAAACCCGTTCCGTGTTATACGGCGTGGTCCCTTGAATTACTCTCTTTTAAAGTAAAATTTAAATAACTGTTTTAGTTCTCACACCAGTCACATGACTGACCTGGAGTTTATTGTTTTAACCTAAACTCTGGGTGCCCTTATTTTCAACACGGGCAGCTAGTAGTTTTGGTTTTGCAGATTTATATTCACAGGATCCTGATTTACAGCTGGAACGATGTTCGGAAAGCTCTGCATCCGTGTATTACTTTCAGTTGTGTTTTCTATTGTTTTTCCGCTGCTATCTAATTTATTGTAATCTCTGATATTTATCGAATGTACTATATTCATTCATACTCTGTATATTCTTGTATTTGATGGAATTGTTGTAATAAACAATGAAATGTTCTTCCGTCTGCGTTCTATTTTGTCGTATTCTCAAAACAATCAGGCGTTTCGAATGGTCTTGGTCGGTTTAGCGACTGATCAGGATCGAGCTAAATTCTCGGTCGTTACACGTAAATAGAATCTGAGAGTTACGTAAGGAAGTTTGTTAAAGATTTATAAGGTGAACCTTGTCTATTTTGAAGTTAGAAATCTTGTTCAGTCAAGGTCTGAGCGGTAGTTATACCCCAACTTGATTGGCTTCGTTTTTAACTAAGGAATGATTAAGGTTTGATAGTGAAGGTTGGTTAAGTGAAGTTAGTTAATGAGTGTAATGTTTTGAGATGGCATAGCAATGTTTTATTTAAACATCTATTTGAATCCAAATGTAGGAGTTTGGAAATGTTTTTTTAATAAGAATCAGAAATATTTTCTAATATAGAAAAAAGAGATGGAAATGTTTTCCAATGATTAATAACGTATTTTTTCTAAATTTAGAAAATAAGGAATGTTAAATATATGGAGACAGGAAATGAATAAATTTATGAACTAAAGGGATAATGTTAAATAATGATTGATCGATATAATTTCCATCTGGAAATAATATCGTTGTTTGCACACGTGTTTTTCTTTGATAGTTAACTCATCGACTATCGAAGTTTTTGATTATTTTTCCGCCATCAATACGGAGAGACCGGGACCAGATTCATTATCTGAAAACCACTCTGTATGGGCATTAGCGTTGCGATCAAATATGATGAAGATAATTGAAGACGGAGTTATGCAAGGGCTGTCCTGTTTACAGAATAGTACCTTCGGTTTGTCCAGTCCCAGGACAACCTGTATGGAAGAATGTCTGACAGAGTATATGTAATGGATCACGTAAGTTGATCTCTTCAAACGTATGTACGTTTGGTGGTGGAGGAATTCATTTCTCTTAGCTATATACCCGTTGTATTTTTTGGGAAATTAATTTGTCATTTGGCGGGTATGACGATGTGACATTTAAAGTGAATAAATGTGTGATCTATCAGAGATAAGTGTGGCCTCTAGCCTCACAACCGGGAAATGACAAAAATCTAGCAGGCAGGATGGCTAAGTGGTTGGCTGCCAATTAGGGTGTATTATCACCTATCTAGAGATATTCATTTCGTTCTATAATTTATTGTCAATGCTATCCCATTCGGGAAACGGTTGCTGATCCCAACCGTTGGTGATATACATTCGATACACTCAAGCGAAATGAGTGGTCGGTCATGTGTGGCCGGGTTGCAAGATGTTCTTGTTGAACCCAGTGTATTCCTTTCTAGAGGTACACTATCGGAAGGTGGTTCCATACCTTGTCATACTTGGTAATCCATTTTCCAATAAGTGCTCGCGGTTTTGATTGTATACTATATATGTAGAACGTGAGATGAAAGCGTTTCAGCTTGATGATTATTATATTGTAATTGATAAACACTAATATAATATCAAAAGAGTTTTGATATAAAGTTTATTGTTTCTTCCAAAAGGATTTTGAAAGTTAAAACAAATGTTTTGGATTATCATAAGGGAAAAACCCATTCCGTTATACGGCGTGGTCTTATGAGATATCGTTTAATTGTTAAAACTGTTTTGAATTGTTTTACTCACACCAGTCCCATGACTGACACAAAGATTATTTTGTTTCGTTTTCCCTAAACTCTTGGGTGCCCAATTTCGGATGGGCAGTCAAGTAGTCAGGATTTTACAGATATACTTGGAGAGCTTGGAGCATGAGGCTTCAAGAATATATAGCTATAGTTATTTCCGCTGTGTTGTAAGTATTGTACTCTGGTAATGTTTCTGTATACATATTCTGATTTTGATATTTTATCTATTATATGTTGTTCGTTCCGCTGTGATATTCGTGTTTACTCTAATGTGTAGGTTCTTCTTCTTCTTCTTCTTCTATTCTAAGTTTCTATCTTATCTATTCTCACCCTCTAATTTCTTTCATGGTCTATCCGGTATTTTTGATGCTTGAATAGTCGATATAGTGTTGTATGCCGATATCCAGGATCGCAAATTCCCCGGGTCGTTACAGATTCGATTATATCAAATATAGGAAGGTACTATTTACTTTCCATTTTTAAATCAAGATTCATTTGTTTATTTAATAAATTATTATTATTCAATTTAAGAAAGAACAGTATAATTTTGAGTTGATTATATCGAAAGTAGAGATTATAACGTTATCATTATAACCAACGTTTTATAAAAGAACACAATTTATAAACTGAATCCGAGAGTTGTGTAAGCAATGATTTGATAAAAAGATAAGAAATAGAGTTAAAGAAATTAGAAACTGACTATAGATAAGTAAAGTTGAATGATTTCCGGGGTATCGATCTGATGTTGGTTTCGGCCTTCAGGATTAAACTTAGGGAATCGTTCTCTTACTAATTTAGGGTTAGAGACTGATGGACATGAAATGATAGTTGAACGTGAATAAGAAATGGAAACATTTTCCAATGCTAATAAGGTATATTTTCTAAATTTAGAAAATATGAATTTACGGAGATATGGAAATGGGTAACTGAATAAATTAATGATGAATTAATTTAAAAAAAGAGAAAAAGCTGATGGATGATTGATCGGTAAGATTTCCATTTGGAAATATGACCGTTGTTGTACACATGTTTTTCTTTGATAGTTAAATCACTGACTATCAAAGTTTTTGACCAGTTTTACGTCGTCAATACGGAGAGACTAGGAGCAGAATCATTATCTGAAAACCACTCTATATGGGCGTGAGCGTTGCGAATCAAATATGATGAAGATAATTGAAGACGGATTTATGCAAGGGCTGTTCTGGCGATTCAAGGTAGAAATTGCCTAAGATGGATTTACAGAATAGTGCCTTCGGTTTGTCCAGTCCCAGGACAACCTGTATGGAAGAATGTATGACAGAGGGTATTTAATAGATCGCATAAGTTGATTTATTCAAACGTATTTACGTTTGGTGGCGGAGGAATTCATTTCTCTTAGATGTTTACCTGTGGTATATTTTTAGAAATCAATTTGTGATTTGGAGGGTAAGACGATGTGACATTCAAAGTGAAGAAAGGCGTGGTTTGTAAAAGGATACGTTATGGCCTCTAGCCTCACAACCGAGAAATGGTATAAAATCGGGTAGGTCGCATGGCTAAGTGGTCAGCTGCCAATTAGGGTGTATTGTCACCTGATCTAGAGAAATTTCATTTACTTCTTTAACCTATTTCGATGTTGTCCCTTTCAGGAAACGTTGATGATCCCAACCGTTGGTGATAATACATTCAGTACACTCAATCAAAATGAGTGACTGGTCATGTTTAGCCTGGGTTGCAAGATGTCCTTGTTGAACCCGGTGTATTCCTCTCTAGAGATACACTTTCGGAAGGTGGTCCCATACCTTTACAGTTGGAATTCATTACCCAATAAGCGTTCGTGGTTTTTGATTATATATTATGTATGTGGAACGTGAGATGTGTAACAAGCTGGAAAATCAGAACCAATTTAAAAATTTTAATTTGGCTATTTTAATGAATTTTTAATATTTAAAAAAATTTATTTAAAATACTGATGACTAAAAATTTATTTGGATCGAATTTATAGTGAATATATTTATTTTAATTATAAAGCAAGGCCTGAAATCTCGCGGTAGTTTGAAAATTTGAATTCGAACTTTGACTGACTGTACAGGATGCAAAATAAACCGAATTTTAGTGAAACCAAAAATATTTAAATCTGTTTAAGAATATCTTTCTAACGAATCTGGTAAATCGAAATTTCATAGCGGGAATCAAAAGTTATGGCCAAATGAATTTTCAGAAAGGTCACTATGGAATAATATAACCCGTAAAAATAGACATTTTGCAAACGACCCCCGTTTTCGACGAAACCACTTTATTGGATCCGGAATGTCAAATTATTGCTAGATTCCAATTTTCATAATTTTGGAACTAATATGTGAGCGTGGTAAAAGAAAACGTGTTCAGTTAATTTCTGTCAATTTGGATCGACCAAAAAATGACCATTTTTCAAACAGTCTCCAAATTCGATGAAATTAGTTTTGTTGGGACCGTATCGTCCCAACATAGCCAGATTTATTTTTCTGGAATTTTTGGGATCAGTATGTGGCCCCGGCAAATTAAAATGTACGTTCAAATCCATATTTGAATGTTTTATATTTTAATTTGAAGAAAAACTGACTGAAACAGTCGAATGGGCTTACGAAACATATTCCATTATGTCCGAAATGAGGGTATTTAGCTAGGGACTACAGTCGTTGGGTTTGAATTGGAGTTCGTTGGAAAAAACAGATATTTATGGAAATATAAATATCGGCCAATCACGGATTTTCTTTTATTATTTTATTTTTCCAAAAATAACGCGAAACCCCCAACCCTGTCAGTATCGCGACGGCGCTGAAGCTCCCCACCTTCTCTCTTCAAATCCGGCCAATCCACTTAGTAAAATCAAATGCCACAATTGAGAAATTTGTAGACCTGAGCCCGCTCTTCAAATCCATATAAGGATTGGGGTTTATCGTTTCGAATTGGTGGAGAATCGCGCCTTGGGAGTCTCGACCTTCGAACCGACGCCACCGACGACTGCGGCTACCGAATGCCACCGCTCCACCACACGCCTGTGCGCCTCTCCTTCCTCTTCCACGTGGCAGTGGCCGATCGTCAACTCGTGCAACGATTCACGCGCAAATCACAAACCTAGTTTTGAACACTTCAGCTGAGGTAACGACCAGTTTTATTTAAACTTTTTATAGCACTTTAAAGCGCTACAAATCGTGATTTCACTATAAAAATCATATCGTTTTGCTATGTTGTCGAAATCCGGTGAAATAAGAGACATTGGACTCGTGGTGACGTCTTCTGCATTCTAGAAGAGACCAAAGAATTTTTGGAGCTTCCTACAATTTTTGGAGGAGTGGAACCCAAAGCGAGATTTCTAAATTCAAATTTGAATGGAATGGGGATGTATAAATTATATAATCGATGTATAAGTTATATAAGCATTGTACACCTCATGTATAAGCGTTGTATAAATTATATGTGTGATGTATAAGTTATATATACGTTGTAAAAATTGTATGTGTGTTGAATGAAGTTGAAACGAAATTGAAATATATTTATATACGTATGTATGTATATATACTCCCCTTGTCCAAAGACCATGGACGATATATATTGGTTGTGATTGTTTGGATTTTTGTTGACGTGAAATTTGGTTGATAAATGCGAATGGTTGATGTGGTTGTTGGATTGAAACAAAATTGGAATTATTTGTGGAAAAAAGTTCAATGTGACATGAAAATGATTGAAATGATTAGGTCATTAGGATAAGGCCCTTAGAGAACGCCGCAAGGTCTAAGGTAGTGCGAGGAGCCATACTCGGGACGGTGCCGGTTTTAAACCCCCTGCCATTATGCTGCTGAAATTTTCAGAAATATTCATGTGTTTGATTTATATTCATGTGTTGAAATATATTCATGTGTTGGAAAAATATTCATATGAGGAATGAATTGTCTGAATGAAAAAATATCACATTTTTATCATGTATATGAAGTATATAAAATATTCATGTTTGAGATAAATTGTTTTAACAATAAAAATCACATTTTTATTATATAAATGAGTTACTAAAAATATTCATGTTTGAAATAAATTGTTTTAACAATAAAAATCACATTTTTATTATATATACGAAGTGTTAAAAATAGTCATGTGTTGAAATAAATATTTGTTGGCTAAAGATATTATTTTTACCATGTATATGAAATGAAAATGGTTTGGAAATCAAAGAACGGATTATATTTTTATATATATATAATCAAAAAAAGAATAACGACGCTATAGTTTGTATTTTGGAATCGTGATTTTAAACGATTATACCAAGAAATCCGACCATCGGATTTCCTCGAAACCGAAATCGTTGTGTTCTCTTTGAAAATATCTTTCCAACGATATCAAATTGTAAAGATCCAACGGTTAGATTGTGTGAAATGTTTAGTTCAAATCTGAATAAAAATAGCACCAGAATGAATTATGTTTATATATATATAAATATAATTAAAATAAAACGAATAACGACGCTGCACTTCTTATTTTGAAATCGTAACTTTAAACAATTGTATCGGAAGATCCGACCGTCGGATTTTCCCAAAACTAGAACCGTTGGGTCCGCTTTGAAAAGATATTTCCGACGATATAAAATTTGTAAAGATCCGATAGTTAAATTTTCAGATATGTGTAAATCAAATCTACAAAAAAACAGAGCCATGGCCGCGTTATGGCCTGAAGTGTCATTTTAAATAAATGGGCGATTTTTAAATAAATAAAAATAGCGATAAATCATTATAAAATATTATAAATGATATGGAATGGAAATAAACCGAATTTACTCAGTTTATTGGATATTTGATGGTTGAATGTGTTTGACATGAAAATTATATTAATGAACTGAATTATAAATGTCAAATAATATAACCATGGTAATAAATTGATTTGAATTCTACGTATACATAAATTATTTGATAAGGCCAAGTTAAATATCATTTCAAATAATTGGTCGACGATTAGAAGTCGAAGATATGAAGACGGTGCAAGACCGATGATCTTCACATCGAATGGATGGCTACTGATGCCTTTGATGGGAGTCATTGCCCTGAAGGGGTTATAGTGGTGGTTGTCCGGACGTACTTGTTGATCGTTCGGATGAGCGAGGGCCTCTCTCTTGTATTGGACATATGGGACGAGGAATAAGGTGCCTCCGGTTTCGTTCAGACCCAGAACAAACTTGTAAATCGATCTGTGTCTGACGTTGTAGATTTACAATGTGGCATCCAGAGATGCAATGATCAAGGCTTTTGTTGAAAAGAAGAGCCTTGTGGTTGATGATACAAGAAGGGCTTTAATATGGCTAGCTTTGTGTATAGCGTTGATTCCCGGGCCTCACACCCCAGTATGAACCAGAAACCGGAAAGAACATCAGGGAGGACATGCGTTTCCTTCTAGCTAGGAGTGGCGTCTGGGTTTTACCCACCCGGACGTTTTACTTATGTGGATGATGGACAGCGAGGCGCCTCAGTTATATCGGTCACCACGGTGCTGATGGTTTGGTCAGGATATGACCAGTTTACACCCCATAGGGCAGGGAAATGCAGTGTTCAGGCATTTTAATCCACTCCGTGTGGACTAGTCATGACGATCCAAAGGCTTGACAGAGTACTTGCCTGATACATGGGCTAGATTGTCTTGAAGCAGTAGGGACGATCCCTTGGCTTGGTTCATGACGGAAATCCAATTTCCAAATACGACATCGTGCGGTTTTGATTGTAAACCTATATACGGCGACATGATATATGGTACCCATGTCGTCTATGATTGATACTTATGATTGAAATTGTTTTTGAAACATATAAACACTAGTAATAATATCAAATGCATTTGTCTTATAAGTATCAAGCATATTTTGGCCATTATAATGTAAAACTCTATCCTCCGGCTTGCGTTGCATTGTGTGATGGGACCTGAGTCTTATAATGGCTTCATTTTTGTAAAAAGCATTGCGATGTTTAAATGATTTACTTGTTTTAAGCACTGGCAATCCAATGGAGTAAACCCGTTCCGTGTTAGCGGCGTGGTCCTGCGATTGGCCTTATTATAAAATAAGTTAAGTAGATTTCTCATACCAGTTCCATGACTGACTCGTAGTTTGGTTTACTTGCAAACTCAGGTGCCCTATTTTCTACACGGGCAGCCTTGTATTCAGGTTTTTGCAGGCTCTTTCTAGATAGCTATGGAGCTGAAGATGGATTATATCACTTCTATTATGTTGTTCAGCTCTTGTTATGTATATTATGTTTGATTCCGCTATATACATTTTATATAAAGCTAAAACTGTATTTTGTAATCAGTATGAGCCTGTTATACAGTGTAACTCTGATGATTATTATTTCCAGTGTAATTTGATTTAAATTATCTAGTGTAATTATATATTTATGTTCTGCTATTACTTGTTTATGTGTTATATTGCAAAGATAACCCTTGCCACCGTGGAATGTGGGTTTGGGGTCATCACAAGATGAAAGCGTTCTGCTAGATGATTATTATATTGTGATTGATAGACATTATTATAATATCAAATGAGTTTGATATAAAGATTATCGTTCCTTTCAAAAGGTTTTGGAATGTTGGACCCAATGTTTGTATTCTCATAAGGGAAAAACCCGTTCCGTTATATGGCGTGGTCTTATGAGATATCATTTAATTGCTCAAACTGTTTTAAATGGTTTTACTCATACTAGTCCAATGACTGACCCGAAGTGTATTTTGTTTTGTTTTCCCTAAACTCTTGGGTGCCCAATTTTGTACGGGCAGTCAAGTAGTCAGGTTTCTATAGGTATAATTGGAGAGCTGGACCCGGAGACTTCAAGATTATATAACTATTATTTATTTCTGCTGTGATGTAAGTTTTATACTCAAATGACAGGTTTGTATTTCCAAGTTATGTTGTGTACTATATTTTATTCGTTCCGCTGCGAGATTCGTGTTTACTATAATATTGTATACTCTTCTTCTATTCTAATTTTCTATCTTATCTAACCTCACCCTCTAACTTCTTTCATTAACTATCCGATATTCCCGATGCGTGGATAGTCGACATTGAGTTTTTGTCGATATCCAAGGTCGCAAATCCCCTGGGTCGTTACAGTGGTATTAAAGTTGAAGATTAAGTAATTCCCTTGGCTTTTTGGTGTGACTCAGTAGATATAAGGTTAGTAATTCCCTAGATTGAGTTTGAGTGTATATATACGAGTGAACATATTTGTAGATTTTATAAAAAAAAAAAAATTTGTACTGTGGTGATTTATTGGTTGAGTTGTTTATGGGTTCTGGTTGATCAGTTTGATCCACTGTATCGGTAGGGGTTTATAAACACTTGAATACGATGGACCGACACAGTATGTTTTGAAAAGAGGGTAAATGAAATTATTTTACTCAAAATATATTTTGATATAAACAAAGTATAGATATTTGAAATATTATAGTATACTGGATGTGTTGGTTGTGATTATAATCAGATAAGATTATAATTGAGACAGCTATATATATATATATATATATTTAACCAAATAAGATTCGTATAAGCGTTACGAAATGAACTAAATCTGAATTTGGATCAGAATTGAAATTAAAACCCTGGAATTTGGAAAGGTGTTTGTAAATGGACTTGGATTTAATATATGAGAATTTTAAAATCCTGGGAGATTTTAAATTGTTTACAAGCATTGTGAATAATATTTTGAAATGTATTTCATAATGGAAATGTTTAGAAATGGTTTTGAAAGTGATATAGTATTGAACTCACTTTGGTCGCTGGGAAATAATTCCGATGATGATTCGGACATCATCGGTATTCATTTTCGAGCTTCTAACTGACAGATTACTACCAAAGGTATTCAATTTAAATTGTTTTCAGAAAAGCAAGTTGTTTTGAATTCTGAAAAGGAATATTTGATTTTTGAAAAGCTAAGCTGTTTAAAAACTCCCAGAAGCAGAATGTTTGATTTAAAACCAAATTGAATTGAAATTTGGGAAAGCAAATTGGAATTAAAATAAAGTCAATTAAGTGGAAATTGAATTGAATTAGAATAATGATATCGAGTAATTAAGTTGGATTAAATTTGGAATGGATAATGGACTTTGAATCCAGAATGGAAATTGGCTTAGTTATAAGACAATGATTGGGTTTGAAGATAAATTGATTGGAGTTTGATTGGGATGGCATCGGTATATGCTGAATCGGTAGCAGATGGAAATGATATAATGATATGCCCGACAAAAGGTACAAGTTTATTTTATATGAGTTTGATGATTTATGAGCCTATTTGGCAAGCCGCTTGGCTATTTGATTTTCTTTTGGATGAGAGAAGGCCTAGAGAGGCGAGTTTTAGTTGTACCGATTGACCAGTACAAAGGACGTGCTGGCGAAATTTTTCAAAATTTTAAGGTGTTAGAAGATTTTCAGAATTTTCGAAAATTTTCGTTGGTAAGAATGATTTAATATTTTAATTGAAATTAATTGGTTCAGTTGAAACTGAGGTTAAGAAGTAAATAAATAATTTTTAACCCAGTTAATAGGGTTTGTTTTCTACCTTAGCAATTTCGAGGACGAAATTATTTTAAGGAGGAAAGAATGTAATTTCCCAGATTTTTACGGTATTGTAATTAATTTATTTAATTATTTAAATAGTGATTTAAAGATTTAAATGGTTGTTTAATTATATAATATTGAATAATTAATATAAATAGTAGGATAGTATGTTTAATTTCCGAAATAGGCGAAAATAGTAGAATTCACAATATTGTGTGAATTGGATTATTTATAATATTTAATTCAGTTTATAATTTAATTAAAATAATGAATTTATTTATATATGTCCTTTGAACGTATAAATTATATCATAAATAAAATCAAGCTTGAAATGGCGCAGTAGTTCGTAATTTGTCGATTCGACCTTTAAATGAATATACATAATCCGTTTTAAGTCGGATTTCTATGAAAAAAGAAACGTTCGGAGAAGGTGAAGTATATATTTCTAATGGAAGAGAAAAATCGAGATTTCGTCATGTAGATTGTGAGTTGTGTCCAAATCAAATTTTGGAAAAGTCGCTATGGAATTCCTTTATAATTTATAATGATTTATTTATATTATAAATGGATCTTTTAATATAAATTGAATACTGATTTAATCTGGATTTGAAATATCGAGTTATAAATTCAGATAGGAATATGTTCGAGTTATATGATATTGTATGTAAAAATATATACGATAATATTAATTTATTAATATAAAATTTAATTATTTTTAAATATATATGTGACGACCCCAAACCCCGATGAGACGGTGCAATGGTAATCTTTGGAATATAACACATAGACAGATAACAACAGAACAGAAGTAATTAAATACACTAGATAATGTACAATAGAATACACTGAATAAATATAATCATCAGAGTTACACAGTATACAGGATCATACTTAGTACAAAATACAGTTCAGCTATACATAAAATGTCTATAGCGGAAAAGAAAACATAATATGTAAAACAGGAGATGAACAACATAAAAAGAGATAGATGATAGAATCCATCTTCAGCTTCAGCTATCCAGAAAAAGCCTGCTAAAACCTGAATACAAGGCTGCCCGTGTAGAAAAGGGGGCACCCGAGTTTCCAAGTGAAACAAACTACGAGTCAGTCATGGGACTGGTATGAGAAATCTATTTAACACATTGTCAAATATGGCTAATCACAGTACCATGCCACTTTCACGGAACGGGTTTACTCCATTGGATTGCCAGTGCTTTAAAACAAATAAATCTTTTAAACATCACAATGCTTTTTATAAAAATGAAGCCGTTATAAGACTCAGTTCCCATCACACAATCCAATACAAACCGGAGGATAGAGTTTTACCTTATAATGGCCAAATATGCTTGATACGAGGAAAACAAAACATGTGAAATGTAAATTTTATCATTTAATTCTTAATCAGACTCCAACCGTAAATTAGTAAGAGAACGATTCCCTAAGTATTAACCCCGAAGGCCGAAACCAACATCAGACCAATACCCAGGAAACCATCCGTCCTAGCTCATTTCCAGTTAGTTTCTAATTTTGGATACAATCATAAATATCAATCATAGACGGCATAAGTGCCCCATACCACTATGTCGCCATATATAGGTATACAATTAAAACTGCACGATGTCGTATTTGGAAATTGGATTTCCGTCATGAACCAAGGCAAAAGATAGTCCTTACCGAATTCGAGATGCTCTAGCCCGCCCCTCAGGATCAGAACGCATCGACCCTTGGATCGTTAGGGCCGGTCCACCGATGTGGATTAAAATGCCTGAACACTGCGTTTCCCCGCCCTATAGGGCATCACTGGTCATATCCGACCAAATCATCGGCTCCAAAGAGACCGAACTAACCGAGGCCTCGCTTTCCATCATCCACATAAGTAAAATACTTGGGCGTGTAAAACCCAAAGTACCACTCCTAGCTAGTAGGAAAAGCATGTCCTCCCTGATGTCCTTCTCCCGTTTCTGGCTCATACCGAGGTGTGAGGCTCGCGAAACAACGTTATACACAAAGCGATGCCACACAGGCGTTGCTTTGATCATCAACCACAAAGCTCTTCTTTTCAACAAAAGCTTTGATTATTGCATCTCAGCATGCCACACAGGCAATTCACGCCATGCAACTGACGTTTATCAATCACATAGAATGAAACCCAATGTCAGAAACACAGTCAATTTACAAGTCCGTTCTAGGTCTGAACAAAACCGGAGGATCTTTATTCCACGCATATCCGTACAATCAACATGTACGTTCGGACGGCTACTACTTCAACCCCTTCTAGGTAGCTACTCCTATCATGAGCATCAGTAGCACCCCTCAATTCGACGTGAAGATCATTGGTCTTGCATCGTCTTCATATCTTTGACTTTCAATCGTCGATCAATTATTTGAAATGATAATTAACTCAGCCTTTTCAAATAATTCACGTATATTTAGAATTTCAAATCAATTCATTTCAATGGTTAAATTATTCGACATCACCAATTCTATTCTTTAACGTAGTTTTCAAGCCAAACACATTCAACCATCAAATATCACATAAACCAAGCAAATTCAGTTTATTTCCATTCCATATTGTTTATAATATTTTATCACGATTTATCGCTATTTTTATTTATTTAAAAATAGCCAATTTATTCAAAACACCGCTTCAGGCCATAACGCGGCCGTGGCGCTATTTTTCTCCAGATTTGATTTACACATATCTGAAAATCTAACCATTGGATCTTCACAAATTTTATATCATTAGAAAGATCATTTCAAAACGAATCCAACGGTTCCAATTTCGGGAAAATCCGACGGCCGGATCTCCCGCACTAATCACTTGAAGTTACGATTTCAAAATACGAACTGCAGCGTCGTTATTTGATTTAATTTAATTATATTTATATATATAAATATAATCGATTCTGGTGCTGTTTTTCTTCAGATTTGAATTAAACATTCCAGACAATCCAACCGTTGGATCTTTACAAAGTTGGTGTCTTTGGAAAGATATTTCCAAGGCGAACCCAACGGTTGTGGTTTCAGGAAAATCCGATAGTTGGATCTCCCGCACTAATCGTTTGAAATCACGGTTTTAAAACATGAACTGCAGCTTCGTTATTCGATTTAATTTAATTATATATATAATCAATTTTGGCGCTGTTTTTCTTCAGATTTGAATTAAACATTCCAGACAATCCATCCGTTTGATCTTTACAAAGTTGGTGTCATTGGAAAGATATTTCCAAGGCAAACACAATGGTTGTGGTTTCTGGAAAATCCGATGGTCGGATCTCCCGCACTAATTGTTTGAAATCACGATTTCAAAACAAGAACTGCAGCTTCGTTATTCGATTTAATTTAATTATATATATACATATAATCTATTCTTCGATTTCAAAACTTTATCCATTTCATACATTTGATAAAAATGAGGTTTTTATCCAATAAACATTTATTTCAACACTTCAGTATTTTTAACAATTCATATATATATAATAAAAATGTGATTTTTATTGTAAAAGCAATTTATTTAAAACACGAGTACCATTCTACACATGAATTTTTATTTAATGAATGAATTTCGATTCAACACATGAATGTTCTCTATAGTTCGTATATATAATAAAAGTGTGATTTTTATTTTAAAAGCAATTTATTTAAAACACGAGTATCATTCAACACATGAATTTCTATTCAACGAATGAATTTCTATTCAACACATGAATGTTCTCTATAATTCGTATATATAATAAAAATGTGATTTTCATTGTAAAACAATTTATTTCAAAACACGACTATTTTATATAGTTCATATGGATGACAAAAATATGATTTTTTATAAAACAATTTATTTCAAAACACAACTATTTTATATAGTTCATGTAGATGATAAAAATATGATTTTTTATTATAAAACAATTTATTTCAAAACACGACTATTTTATATAGTTCATATGGATGATAAAAATATGATTTTTATTATAAAACAATTTATTTCAAAACACGACTATTTTATATAGTTCATATAGATGATAAAAATATGATTTTTATTGTAAAACAATTTATTTCAAAACACGACTATTTTATATAGTTCATATAGATGATAAAAATATGATTTTTAATTATAAACCAATTTATTTCAAAACACGACTATTTTATATAGTTCATATAGATGATAAAAATATGATTTTTATTATAAACCAATTTATTTCAAAACACGACTATTTTATATAGTTCATATAGATGATAAAAATATGATTTTTATTATAAAACAATTTATTTCAAAACATGACTATTTTATATAGTTCATATAGATGATTAAAATATGATTTTTATTATAAAACAATTTATTTCAAAACACGACTATTTTATATAGTTCATATAGATGATAAAAATATGATTTTTATTATAAAACAATTTATTTCAAAACATGAATGTCGTTCAACACATGAATTTCCATTCAACACACGAATATAGTTTCAACACATGAAAATAATTCTAACACACGAATATTATTGAAAATTTCGGCAGCATAATGGAAGGGTAGTTAAAACCGGGGCCATCCCTAGTATGACTCCTCGCTCTACCTTAAAGCCTCGCAGCTTTTGACAATGGGGATTTCATGCATCTAGTTCGCACGCAGGCCGCATGCAATATTTTTCTTTCTTTTCCACAAACTAATCCTATGTGGTTTCAAACAAATAATTCTCAACCACAAATGGGTATTTTTCAACCACAATCAATCAATTTCAACCACAAACAATTCTAATCAACCATTCGCTATCAACCAATTTTCACACCAATCACAACCAATAAATATCGTCCATGGTTTGTGGACGAGGGGCGTATATATATATATATATATATATATATTTATTTATTTATTTATTTATATAAGTATATTGCACTTCTATTCAACACATATATAATTTTTACAATGCATATATAACTTATACATCGATCGTACAACTTATACAACGCTTATACATGAGGTGTACAACGCTTATATAACTCATACATCGACTATATAATTTATACATTGTCGTTTTCCATATCGTTTATAATTTAGAAATCTCACATTGGGTTCCACTCCACCAAAAATATCAGAAGGCTCAGAATATGCGGTCTCTTCTAGAATGTAGAAGACGTCCACACGAGTCCACTGTCTCTTGTTTCACTGGATTTCATCAACAAACGAGAAAAATATGATTTTTACAGTGAAATCATAAACTGTAGCGCTTTAAAGTACTATAGAACAGTTTAAAATAATTTAAACTGTACCTCAGCTGTTTCATTCAAAACTAGGTTAGCGATTATCACCCAATCCGAGCAACTAGGGGATGATCGGCCGATGCTACGAGGTGGAGCTTGGAGTCGCCCACCCGCGCCTGGAGGCGAAGTGGAGTTCGGTGCCAGGTGGAGGGAGCGACGATGGTTTGAAGTCGTTGACTTCACAGCGTCGATCCGACCAAAATACTCCATGATAGGTAGCAAAATTTATATGGATTTGAAGATCTGGAGATGTTCTTCAATTTCTTCAATTGGAGCTATGGCTAATTTTGCTTGTAGAGGGAGGAATCGGGCTGGGAAGATCTGAACCAATTTCCATCGTTGCATTAGCTGTTGTCGGGGAGAGAGAAAAATTATGTGGCCCAATCATATTTTTTTCTTTTATTTATATATTTTTAAATTTCAAAAATACCCTCTTTCACACATGAACCCCAATCCAGCCCCAACGACTGTCGTCCCTAGCTAAATACCCCATTCTGAACACAATGGGATACGTTTCGAAGGCCCATTCGATTGTTTCAGTCAGTTTCCCTTCAAATTAAAATATAAAACATTCAATATTTGATTTGAACCTACATTTCAATTTGTTGGGGCCACATATTGATTCGAAAAATTCCAGAAAAATAAATCCAGCTATGTTTTGACAATACAGTCCCAACAAAACTAGTTTCGTCGAATTATGAGACCGTTTGAAAAATAGCCATTTTCTAGTCGATCCAATTTAACTATAATTGACCAAAACACATTTTTCTTTTCCACGCTCACATACTAGCTTCAAAAATTATGAAATTTGAAATCTAGCAATAACTTCACATCTCGGATCCAACAAAAGTGGTTTCATTGAATTCCGAGGTCCTTTGCAAAATGGCCATTTTCATGGGCTATATAAACTCTATAGCGACCTTTTGGAAAATTCATTTGGCCATAACTTTTGACTCCCGCTACGAAATTTTGATTTTTCAGATTCGTTAGAAAGATATTCACTAACAGATTTAAATATTTTTGGTTTTACCAAAATCCGTTTTATTTTGCACCCGGTACAGTCATCCAAAGTTTGAATTCGAATTTTGAAACTACCGCGCCATTTCTGGTTTAAAATTCACTAAAATAGCCAATTTAAATTTTTTAAATTAGTTCAGATTTTCCAGGTTATTACAATATATTAATATTTAAATGGGTTATTTAGAGCTTTAAAAATAGCTAGTTTTGCAAATGACCTCTCTTTTAAACGAAACTAATTTTATTGGTTCCGGAATATTAAATTATTGTTAGATTTCAATTTTCATGATCTTTGGTGTTAGTATGTGGCCGTATAGGATTTTAATGTGAAAAGCAGTCGATAATTTGACTCTAAAAATAGGTTGTGTGAGCAAACAGATTCGGAATTCGATGAAACAAGTTTCGCTGGGTTTGTAATATTGAAATGTAGCTGTATGCCTATTTTCACCAAATTTGGATATTTTATGCAATAATAAGGATTTTTAATAATAAATATAAACAACGATAGATTAAAAGTGAATATAAATTCGAATATTAAAATATTTAAAATATTCTATAAATTCCTCATCATCCTAATCATCCCTACACTTTTCGTTCCTTCGGTCTATAGAAAATCCTTCGTCAGTACTCCTTCCTCAACCACCAAAGATCACCAATTCTAAATTCTGTAAGAAACCAAATAAATTTCCAAAAATCAACAAACACTTATATATATAATCCCCATCGCATCCTCTTCAAACCGATAAGCATTTCACTTAGATCGACAGTGTCTTCGTCGCTGTCTTTTAAGAGCCACCGTGACCTAGGGTTGAATGATTCTTGTATTTGAAGCATTGATTCATAGAAATGAGTTGATATTTGGATTCAGGAGGGGTTTTAGCATCATGTTCAAACTTTTGGGAAGGATCGATGAAAATAACAAGCGCGACTTTATTATTCATCAACTATCGGCATTCTAACGTAAGTTTGATAGTAGCATCGAGCTACATGTTTTTGGTATGAGTGGATGTAGTATTGAAGAGGAGCTACTCGAAAATTTTTGAGGGATTTCCGGATGGAAAGGTCGCATAACCTGGAAGAGCATCGACATTTGGACGGAAACCGGAAAGGTTATCAAGATATGCCAATTGGGTATGAAGAAGGAGAGATAAATAAGAGAAGTATTTTGGTGGAAGTTTCATTCGATTTCATACAGCGGAGAGTGAGCTGTAGTCAATGAAAGAATCGGCAATGTCATGGTGAGCTACAGGGTACGGTATTTTATTTGATTGGGGAAGGAGGATTAGCCAACTAAAACATGGTTAAGGAGATTAGTAAGAATTAATTAATCATTTTATTTAATTATTAATGCTCGTAAATATATAAAACTAGTTAAATTCATAATTTTCCATACGTGAACAGAATTTGACGAAACAAGATCTGTTAGGATCGTATGGACGGCGGCTACACAATGGAACTGACTGGGAGTGAATTGGAGCTCGTTACGATTTATAGCGACATAATTTGTTTGATCTGAATCAACGAAAATTATCGTTATTTAACGGTAACTGTCCAATGTGAGTAAAACTCACTAACTCTGATCACTTTATATTTTTATAACGTACTTCTAGTAATGATAAATGTTGATTGACTGTTGTGTGATGATTGTATGATTGAATTGCTTATTTATTGGTTAAAATTATAGATAACGATATATATATAAATCATTAATCAAATAGTGATTTTGTTTATCAGAATATTTCATATAAATCGATGTTATATTATATTGTTTAACTTCTATGAATGCAGGGAAACAGGTTGAGGGATCCAACTGGATTCCTCACCATTTATTTTACTGTTTTCATATATTGTGATATATGACTGAGTATATAATCTGTTATTGATTATGTATGTTTGGATGATATTGATCATTGTCATTTGATATTTTAAATACCTTAAGAAATCCTGGGTTGTAAAAAGGAAAATTTCAATCTATATATTGAAATAAGAATATTATTTAAAATCAACAGATTTTATAAAAAGGGAAATTTCAATGCATATATTAAAATAAATTATTATATAAAATCAGAGGATTTTATAAGAGAGATTTCAAGGTGAATATTGAGATAAAGGAATTTTATAAAATCAATAGATTTTATAAAAGGAAATATTTGAAAAAAATAAATAGAATTATAAAAAGGGGATTTCGAGTTATAATAGAGATATGAATTGATTTATTTAAAATAGATATTAAATAAAAATATGTTTTAAAAAATAAATTGAGAAGAATGATTTTTAAATAATGTTTTTAAATTAAGGACAATATTTATCATTTGATAAATAAAGATATATAAGTCTGAACTTATATAAAGAAGTAAACAGATAAATGGAGCAGATTAATTTACAAATAATATTTTATAAATTAAGTAAAATATTTATCATTGGATAAATGGAATTTATAAGTCAAAACTTATATAGAGAAGAAAGAATCGATTTTAGCATCGATATTTGAAACTGAATATGAATGTAGTGTTAACAAGACTTATTAATGGAATTATTAAAGTGTTGAATATAAAATAGGATTTTATATGAATTGTTTATAAATAGAAGTATAAATAGAATATTTAAAATAAGATAATATTTTAAATAGAGACCAAACTGTTTTAATTATATAAAGAATATATTATTCATATTGAATATGAATAATGGATTAAGGCAAGTATTTTTGCAAAGAAGAAGATTATAAAAGATATGTTATTCATATTGAATATGAATAATGGATTAAAATAAATGTTTTGAAAATAAAAACATTTATAAAGAAGATCGAATTTTTGAAATAGGAATTCAAATAGAAATGAAATTTCAAATGGCTAGGAATAAATAACTTGTTTAATAATAAAAACAAGTAGTGTGATTTATGAACAATGTTTATAAATAAATTAAAAATAATTATCAGTGGATTATTTGGATTGTAAATTCAGTAGTGAATATCGAAGAGAGTTAATCAAATATTAGTTATTTGAAAGAGAATTAAATCGAAGGTAGATCATTTGAAAAAGGAGTTAATCGAATTAGTTATTCGAAAAGATTTAATTGAATTAGTTATTCAAAAAGAGTTAAATCGAATTAGTTATTCGAAAAGAGTTAATCGAAATTAGTTATTCGAAATAGAGTTAAATCGAATGTTCGAAAGAGAATTATACATTGGGATTCGATTATATCGAATGTAGAAGGTACTATTTACTTTCCGTTTTTAAATCAAGATTCATTTATTAATTTAATAAATTATTATTATTCAATTTAAGAAATAACAGTATAATTTGGAGTTAGATTATATTGAAAGTAGAGATTATAACGTTATCGTTAAAACCAACGTTTTATAAAGGAACAGGATTTATAAACTGAATCCGAGAGTTGCATAAGCAATGGTTTGATAAAAAGATAAGAAATAGAGTTAAAGAAATTAGAAACTAACTATAGATTATTTAAGTTGAATGATTTCTGGGGTATCGATCTGATGTTGGTTTCGGCCTTCGGGATTAATATTTAGGGAATCTTTCTCTTACTAATTTAGGGTTAGAGACCGATGGACGTGAAATGATAGTTGAACGTGAATAAGAAATGGAAATGTTTTCCAATGTTCATAAGGTGTATTTTCTAAATTTAGAAAATAAGAACTCGCGGAGATATGGAAATGGGTAACCAAATAAATTAGTGATGAATTAATTAAAAAGAAGAGAAAAAGTTGATGAATGATGATCGGTAATATTTTATTTGGAAATACGACCGTTGTTGTACACATGTTTTTCTTTGATAGTTAAATCACTAACTATTAAAGTTTTTGACTATTTTTCCGTTCGTTAATATGGAGAGACCGGGAGCAGATTCTTTATCTGAAAACCACTCTGTATGAGCGTTAGCATTGCGAATCAAAAATGATGAAGATAATTGAAGACGGAGTTATGCAAGGGCTGTTCTGGCGATCCTAGGTAGAAATTGCCTAAAATGGATTTACAGAATAGTGCCTTTGGTTTGTCCAGTCCCAGGACAACTTGTATGGAAGAATGTCTGATATAGTATATTTAATAGATCACGTAAGTTGATCTATTCAATCGTATTTACGTTTGGTGGTGGTGGAATTCGTTTCTCTTAGCTGTGTACCCGTGGTATGTTTAGAGAAATCAATTTGTGATATGGCGGGTATGATGATGTGACAATCAAAGTGAAGAAAGGCGTGGTTTGTAAAAGGATACGTTATGGCCTTTAGCCTCACAACCAAGAAATGGTATAAAATCGGGTAGGTCGCATGGCTAAGTGGTTAGCTGCCAATTAGGGTGTACTGTCACCTGATCTAAAGAAATTTTATTTACTTCTTTAACCTATTTCAATGCTGTCCCTTTTGGGAAATAGTTGCTGATCCCAACCGTTTGTGAAATACATTTGGTACACTCAAGCAAAATGAGTGAATGGTCATGATTAGCCAGGGTTGCAAGATGTTCTTGTTGAACCCGGTGTATTCCCCTCTAGAGATACACTGTTGGAAGGTGGTCCCATACCTTGCCAGTTGGAATTCACTACCCAATAAGCCTTCGCGGTTTTTGATTATATAATATGTATGTGGAACGTGAGATGAAAGTGTTCTGCTAGATGATTATTATATTGTGGTTGATAGACATTATTATAATATCAAATGAGTTTGATATAAAGATTATCATTCCTTTCAAAAGGTTTTGGAATGTTGGACCCGGTGTTTAGATTCTTATAAGGGAAAAACCCGTTCCGTTATACGGCGTGGTCTTATGAGATATCGTTTAATTGCTCAAACTGTTTTAAATGATTTTACTCATACCAGTCCCATGACTGACCCATAGTTTATTTTTTTTTATTTTCCCTAAACTATTGGATACCCAATTTTGTATAGGCAGTCAAGTAGTCAGGTTTTTACAGGTATACTTTGAGGGCTGGAGCAGGAGACTTCATGATTATATAGCTATTATTTATTTTCGTTGTGATGTAAGTGTTATACTCAAATGACAGATTTGTATTTCCAAGTTATGTTGTATACTATATTTTATTCGTTCCGCTGTGAGATTCGTGTTTACTTGATATTGTATGTTCTTCTTCTATTCTAATTTTCTATCTTATCTAACTTCACCCTCTAGCTTCTTTCATTAACTATCAAGTATTCCCGATGCTTGGATAGTCGACATCGAGTTTATGTTGGTAGCCAAGGTCTCAAATCCCCCAGGTCGTTACAGATCTGGAGTTTATTGTTCCCACATCTAAACTCTGGGTGCTGAAAATTTTGCATGGGCAGCCAGTAGTTTAGTTTGCAGGTTTAGCTTTCAAGAGCTGGACTCGATTTGGAGATAGAGATTTATTTTGGTTTTCTTAGTCCACTGAAGAGATTATTTCCGCTGAGCTTATGTTGTACTCTGATGTTCCTGGTAAATCTGATGTAATATTTTGTAATGAAATGAAAAGTTCTATTATTTTTGTGCAAATATGTTAGTACCCATAATAATTTGCCTTTATGAACGGTTTAAGTTGGTTTAATTACTGGCGAAAACCGGGCAAAAAGGTAGGTCGTTACATGAAGTTAATTAAATAAAGATGGAGCGCCAGTGACACACTCCTATGGTTTGCAAGTTGAGATCTCAAAAGCTTGAAATCAATTACCATCAAACAATTTTTAGATGAAATCAAAGAAGGAGAGGTACCAATTCTAAATTTGTCTTACTATTTCATATCTAATATTATACAAAACACAATGTTTTTTCAATACTGTTAACTCGATTAATACAAAATCGATGCCTTATTGTAACGAACTTGGATTTTCGACCTAGAAAATCAACATAAAACCCATGTTAATTATTCAGGTATCGAACATTCCAGATCATTAATAGAAAGAAGTTAGAGGGTGAGGATAGATAAGATGGAAAATTAGAATAGAAGAAGAAGAAGAACACAATCAGAGTAAACACGAAACTCACAGCGGAACGAATAAAATATAATACATAACATAACTTTGCAATAAAACAGTGTATATATATAGAATAAACATTATCAGAGTATAACACTTACACACAACGGAAATAACAATAGCTATATAATCCTGAAGCCTCCTGCTTCAAGCTCCGCCAAGCTTATCTGTAAAGACCTGAACCACTTGACTGCCCGTACAAATTTGGGCACCCAAGAGTTTAAGGAAAAACAAAACAAAATAAACTCTGGGTCAGTCATAGGACTGGTGTGAGTAAACTCAAATCATCGGTTTTACTTTTCAAAATCCTTTTCAAAAGAAAAGATAATCGTAAGACCGATCCACACATAAACACGGACGGTTTTTACTTTACGATAACCCAAAACAGTTTTGGAAATCAATACTGGCCTGATATTATACTAATGTCTAATCATGAGTAACTAGAATCTAGCAGAACTCTTGCATCTCACGTTCCACATATATAGTATACAAACAAAACCGCGGGCGCTTATTGGAGATTGGATTCCAACTATGACAAGGTATGGGACCACCTGCCGATAGTGTATCTCTAGAGGCAAATACACCGGATTCAACAAGATCATCTTGCAACCCGGCCCACACATGGTCGACCACTCATTTCGCTTGAGTGTATCGAATGTATACCCCCAACGGTTGGGAGCTACCCACCGTCTTCCCGAAAAGGGACAACATCGAATAGACAAAGAATGAATTGGATTTTCTCTAGATAGGTGATATACACCATAATGGGAGCGACCCACTTAGCCATGCTGCCTACCCGATTTCTGTCATTTCCCGGTTGATGAGGCTTGAGGTCATTACGTATCTTTTGAAACACTTGACCACCATTCGCTTTGAATGCCATATCGTCATACCCGTCAAATCACAAATTGATTTCCTAAAAAATACAACGTGTATAAAGCTAAGAGAAACGAATTCCTCTACCACCAAACGTAAGTACGTTTGAAGAGATCAACTTACGCGATCCGTTAGACATACTCTGTCAGACATTCGTCCATTCACGTTTGTCCTGGGACTGGACAAACCGAAGGCACTATTTTGTAAACAGGATAGTCCTTGCATAACTCCGTCTTCAATATTTGATCGCAATGCTAACGTCCATACGGAGTGGTTTTCAGATAATGTATCTAATCCCGGTCACTCCGTATTGACGGCGGAAAAATCATCCAAAAATTTTGATAGTCGGTGATTTAACTATCAAAGAAAAACAGGTGTGCAACCAACGATATCATTTCCAGATGGAAATTCTATCGATCAATCAACATTCAACATTTATCTCTTTCTATAAAATTATCTTTAATTTATCCATCTCCCCATTTCTATCTATTTGTAAATTCTTATTTTCTAAATTTAGAAAATATACATCATCAATCATTGGAAAACATTTCCATCTCTATTTCACGTATTACTGACATTCCAGTATTCTTTCTCATCAACATTTCAATTTCTATGATCAGAAAATATCTCTGATTATATTTGGAAAATGTTTCCAAAATTAATTCAACGGATGTTTAAATAAAACATCACTAAGCCAATTTAAACCATTAAACTCATTAACTAAATTCACTTAATCAACCTTCACTATCGAACTTTAACCATTTCTTAGTTAAAAACGAAGTCAATCAAGTTGGGGTATAATTACCTCTCAGACCTTAACTGAACGACATCTCTAACCTCGAAATAGTCAAAGTTCAAATTTTAAATCTTTAAGAAACTTCCTTGCGAAACTCTCGAATTCTATTTACGAATCCACTTCCTTTACAAATCATTTGATTATAACTAAAATGTTATAATTCCTTGCTTTCAAAATATATTAACTTAAATATACCTTTTATAACTTAATTTGGAAAAATAAACAAACCACTAATTTATTAACAAGTAAGTAAACTTGATTTGAAACAGAAAGTAAACATTACTTTCCTTATTTCGATATAATCGAATTCTAATGTATAATTCACTCTCGAATAACTACTATCCGATAACTCTCTTTCGAATAAACTATATTCGATTCCTTTGTTCGAATAAGTAATATTCGATAATCCTTTTATTCGAATAATATATTCTATAATCCCTTTTCGAATAAACCATATTCGATAATTCTCTCCTTCGAGTAACTATATTCGATTTAACTCACTCTGAATGAACTATATTCGATTACTCTTCTTGAGTAAACTAGATTCGATAACTCTACTTCGAATAAATGATATTCGATAAATTCCTTTTGACTAACTCTATTTAATCTACTAATACTTGACTAACTTGAAGTTGATTAATTCCATTTGAATAACCCTAATTCGATTTATCATAACTGGTTAACTCTAATTAATTAATTCTAACTGGTTAACTCTAACTGATTAACTTGACTTAATTACTTCTATTGATTAACTAATGTTTGATTTGACTCCATTCGCTTAACTCTAGATCGCAGCGATCACAATGGTTACACCTGATTCCCTCAGGAAACATCCGACCGCCGTAGGCTATCTGCAGCCCTGCGAATTTCGCTAGCAGTCGTATGAAATGGCAACACATCCTAAATAACTATGTTGACTAACCCTATCTCAAATAACTATATTCGATCAGCTCTAATTGAATAACTAATGTTCAATAAATTCTAATTCGATTAACTCTATCTAATTAAATCTAACTGGTTTACTCCTTTTATTCACTCTACGTTTATTCAGTTTCAAATATCGATGTTGAAATCGACATTTACTTCTCTATATAAGTCCTGACTTGTATATCCCATTTATCCGATGATAAACATTTCATTTGATTTATAAATTATTATTTATAAATTTATCTTCTTACTTTATCTATTAAAATAGATTCTATTTAAAATCTTTGCTTTAAATCCATAGCATATTATACCCGTGTGCGAAGCACGGGTTTAATCCTTTCAAATGTAAAATTCTCCCTTTTACACAATTCTAGTCACCTTTCAAGTATTTATTTTTATAATCTATTTATTTACAAAATAAATCCCTTTCTGATAATTCTATTTACTTTATAAAATATTTTCTTTTTATAAAATCTATTGATTTTATAAGTAATTTGTAACACCCCACATCTGTTAAGGTCACTCATAAAGGGAATGCCTTAACTTCAATGGAATATTATGGGTACTGGAACAGAAATATTACAAGACAGACATATATATAAAACAACGGAAAATAAAGTGGAAGTACTTCAAATCATTTATTAAATATAATTATTTACAAGAAAAGCCCATCAACTTCCAATACCCAATTTCATAGTTAAAATATCTGTCTTGCTCAAAAACAAAGAAGCATAAAAACAAACTGCAGTACTCCCCAATAAAGCAAAGCAAGCCATAGCAAAGAGAAATCCAAGCCATACATGAAAGAGCCTTGGAGCCTGGTAAGATCCGAACTAAGCTGTATTCCCACCCTGTGAACCTGGGGGGGGGGGGGGACGGAAGAAAAGAGGCGAAACAAAACGGGTCAGTCATAAAGAATGAGTAAGTCCTAGTGACTTTCAGCATAAAAATAGGTAAAGATAACATGGCATGAATAAACTGAAAGTAAACATAAGCATGATGACAAGGTAGGCAAGATAAACTAAGATAACAAGATAAACTTCGGGCACGATGAAACAAGTATAACATCCCATAATTCCTATCAAGTATCCTACCGCATGGTTGCTATCAAGAATAACATCGCAAGGTTTCTAAGCTTTACCATTAAAACGATATCTATTTGCTCTGCACCAACTAACTAGCATCCTCATAAGTGTCTTACATGGAATGATCTGTACTCCTACTAGTATCCCAACTAGTGTCATGTGTAACAAGGATCCGTACCCCCTACTAGTGTCCCAACTAGTAGCCTGTGTTATATAATAAGGTGATCCCACCCACTACTTAGAAATCATAATACTAGTCTTATGTACCCCTAGCTGACTACATAGGTGCCGCCTGCTCCTATCTCCACTAGGTGTACCCCCATAATAATTAATAATAATAGTGGTAGCTTCGTATACCCCTAGCTGACTACATAGGTGCCGTCTGCTCCTATCTCCACTAGGTGTACCCACTACCCTGCCCCATTCGATCGACTCCCTAACTCGTAGATACCCGTGCAGGTCCCCCAGTGGGGTGTATCACTCCCTAATATGGCAACCTTATACCACGCAAGGCGTGCACAGCTTATACCTACACGATGCAACAACGTCTTACCTATCAGCCAGGACCCACGCACACACGTGACCCCGTTGGACTTGCGTTGCCACCGCTAACCCGTTTTGGCCTCTAACAATCAGGCCCAGTAGGCGTGTCTCGTCCTCGACTTGGGTCGAGCTCACAAAGATACTTAATGGGCTACTGGACTGAAAAGGGCCCCCATGCTTGACAGAAGCTTTCCACCTATGCTTGGTCCCCTCTAGTAATTCTTACTTAACCCCTTCTTATTCATGTCCACTTACATGCTTAAATTTTTGGTTAAGTATACACCAGTATGTCTTACATGTTACCCATGTCCCCCACTTAACCCCTACATCATCCTCATGTCTTAATACATGCTTTATCTTGGTTAAGTGCTTATAGGTTATATTTTACATGTCATTCATATTACCCCCAACGTCTGGGTTTAATCAAGCGCCTTGGCTTTATCTTCCATTAGACCCTATGTCTATCCATTAACTATGCGCTTGTGCTACCTCATTAGTTTTATCGTTTAACTCGGTTATTTCCATTTATACCAACCTTCAGCTTGCTTATTAATTCAATTCTTAACTTGAACTATATTAAGTCCATTAATAAGCCCACAACATGTTATTCCTATGGTTCATACATTAACCCCTGTTATGGTACAATAACATGTTCTTATTCAATCTTTACAACCAAGTACCCCTTAACTCACAAACACATTGGAGAGAGAAAATAATTCCCTAAATACCAACCCCGAAGACCGGAATCAACATCAGATTGATACTCAGAGGATTATCCAACCTAACCAATGTTTTGTTCCTTTTTATAATATAACCTATGTTGCCTTCAGTTGTAAATCCATTCTTGTCTTTACATATTGCTTAATCTACAATGAAACACATCTTTCCTTATTACATAAGTTATCTCATCTTATCTATTGTTCCGCCTAACTTATTTTATTCCATAAGTTATCATTCCCACCTAGGCATTAATTAAGATTTACTTAACTCAACCATTCATGTCATAACAATTAAGTGTTATTAGCCTGGTCATATTACTTAACCCACCCATTCATACTATATTGGTTAAGTGCCATTAGCCTAATCATATTACTTAACCCACCCATTCACACTATATTGGTTAAGTGTTCTTAGTTCACTTAACCCTACCCACTGGTCTATTTACCATGTTACGTTGGTTAAGTATTACTATTCGTATTTCCACATGTCACCCACTTAACCCCCATGTCCCACCACATGTTTATCTGGTTAAGTATTTCTTAATTCATTAAGGCCGTAACCTTATAAAGACCTCTCACATTAGACTGACATTTATGGCAGCTGGATTTGCCGGGCGGGTCCGGGAAGTCTTACACCATAAAAGAGTCTAACATCGTGTCTTTACAACTGTTACGCTTTTAATTTGGGCCTAGGACCTGTCACATTAGGCTGACATATGTGACTACTGGATTTGCCGGGCGGTTCCGGGCAGGTTTACGTCACAAATGAGTCCAACCTCGTGTCCTAAGCATTGATTACCACTTATAATCTTTTACCCCAATTTGAATTTATTTCCCCTATTCAAATTATTAATTAATTCCTAATTTAACGATGTCCATAATTGACTCAATTATGTCCATCAATTAATGGTATGCAAAATCATACCAATTTTACCACAATTTATCTTAGGCCATTAAAGGCAACTTATCTCAATTTATATTTATCCCTCTTTTAAGGCTATTACATACCAACTAATATATGTACCCAATTCTAGTCAGTTTACATATATACCAAGTTTCATGCCTTTTTACATATGTCAAGATCTAGCCAAAATTACATGTATCAAGTTTCATACCCAAATCCGATGATTCATGATGTAGTTATCCCAAGCTATAATCTTTTTTTTTTCAATACATGCCAGTTGCCCAAGTTCATAATACATGTTTATGCCAATTATAAAGTTTACAATCGCTTTCATGATCAAATTCCAAAATCTACATATGCCTATTTAACATAAGCCCAATCTTTTGATTTAATTTACATAAATCCAATTGATGTCGAATTCCATGTATATAATATTTATGCAAATTTTATCATAACAAGATTATACCAAACTTTACAGATCTACCCCAAACTTGCAAATTAAATGATAATATCCAATTTCATGTTGCCAATTATTAATCATATCCATATAGGCAATAATCCCATATTTCCCCCGTATACATCTCGTATGCGAATCACGATTTTAGGCCAAGGTCCGAAGTTGACAAAGGTTCATCAAAAGAAAATAAATAGGGGGAGGTAGAAATTTGAATATTAAATAGATCAGAGAGAGAAAAACAACATCATGATAGGCATAAAGATTAGAACTTGATGATAACATCATTACGAATCAAGAAAACTGCTGAATAAATCACAAACTTGTCATGAGAATAAAGTTAGACTAGTCTCAAGACTAAAGATTCAAAAAGTAACAGGAATAGATCTGAATCGATAAACATACTTAGATTCAGTTCCACTTTATTTCATGCCCATATTAAAGTTAAATATTTAGATCTGAAAATAACTAGCACTTACAGAGAACGGCTAATGAATTAGGGAGTGAATTTGTCGTAGAAAGTTGCAGTGTCATTGATCTATCCTCTTGAATTTGTTGTAGAAACATTGATCTTTGATTTGATTTGAGTTTGAACGCTTAAGCTTTAATTTGGAGGCGGCAACCATGGCTCAAGAGGGATTTTAGCAGCATTTTGGTGTCATATGAATTCATGTGAGTTAGGCTAGGTCTAGGAGTTATTTTATAGGTGTAGCAAATCATTTCAGCCATCGGATTAACCCTAAAACCCATCCGGACCATCAAAACTCGTCCCGGGCCTCAAAAATAGGTTCTGGGCCACCCCAGGTCGACCTGTACAGAGGGGGAGTCGACACAACAGTCGACACAGGGGGGGCAGGTCGACTTGGGTGTCGACACTACAGTCGACACGGGTAGTCTGCCAGAAAGTCTGCTGAAATCTTGTTTTGGCCATATCTTGGTCATACGGACTCCGATTTTCGAAAAATCGGACTCTATTTCGCGTATTTCTCCGAGACGAACGCAATGGCGCAACCCATTTCCCTTAATTCTGATTTTAAAATTTAATTCTGCCTTGATTTCTTGTTTTAACGGGTTGTTAAAATTCGGGTTGTTACATTCTTCCCTCCTTAAAGGATTTCGTCCCCGAAATCTCCAAGTTAGGAAGAACGTATCCTACCATCCATCATCCATCTACTCAAAACATCATCCACAAACAATCATTGTCCTTAAAAAGATTTCTAATGCTATATGAACATATGCAGAAAGTGTGTGTATATGTTCCTTATCTAATGCAAATGATCAGGCCTGATTGATCTTTCTAATGCAAAATATGTTAAGTGCCATGAATCCACATGTATGCAAATAATCCTAATCACGTAAACACTATATGTGTGCACAAACATCCATCCATATGCAACATTCACAAGATAACACATTCAATTTCATCCATAACCAAGTGTAAACACTCATGCATATGCAATATGAAAGGTGATTGAGCCGGTCTAGTGCCTAATGTGCGTGTATATGCATCCACGAGCAACCACTAGCAACCACTTGCAACCATCAATCATAACATGTCTCAAACACATGTTTACACCCAATTGTTCCTACCTAAAGATATAGTCGAATGATAGAAGCAAGTAAAAATTCTGCGCCCATCAATGCTGGAAATCTACGTCACATATATACTGATTAGGAGAAGAATTCCCTAAGCACCAGCCCCGAAGACCGAAATCAACATCAGACTGACACCCAAAGAAATTCTCAACCCAACCAATATATCTGTGATTCTAGGAAACTAAGAATGATGGACTCCTTTTAGGTCACAAGAAATCCCTTCCTAAAACCAACCCATATCCTATAAAACCCAAAAGGTTTAATCAACCCAACGGACACCCTCAAGCCCCAACATGTAAAACTAACAGATGAGTCATACTCCCTATGGGGTTTGCAACAGAAATTGGATTGAGAATAGGACCGAGAGGATATACACAAAAGATAGCATGCAAGTAAGATATATAGGAAAAAGGAATCAAGGATATACTCTTAAAAAGAGATATGATGCACGAATATAGTCTTCAATCTTCTAAGCCACATTCCCTTGAGCTTAACTCCGTTGTGCTTTGACCATCTTTAACTTCACAATTTCGTAGCTTCTTAATTCTTGTTTCCAAAATATGAGTTGGAACCCATTTCAATATTGCCTCTCGTTCCACTTTCACTTATTCTCCTTCTAGTATACTTGGCTCAAACATAACTGTGTACTCATGGTTTCATGCAAGCTCTCCAAAATTCACTAGTGAATCTTGGATCTCGTCCACTTACTATCAGGTATTCCACGCAGAAGAACTATCTCTTGGAAATAAATGCCAACCATCTTGCCAAATGTACTTACTAAGGTGATTCTCTACAACTCATGCATAAGCGAAATGACCCATCCGCCTTAGTGGCGAACACTACTCGATCGGATTACAAATTACCAATAGATGTGTCAAGAGATTCTAGGAAACAAATCATGATAGAACCCTAAAGGTTACATGCGACTTCGAGGGTATTACCGAGGCAAGTCAAGAGTCTAACTACCCTCTTTTCAAAACCGAGAAGGTCACCCTTACTAGATAACCACTCCATCGCTAGAATCATCCCATAGCCCAAAACATAAACATTACTTCTAGACTCAACACTTAGCATAGACATTCTCAAATCCAAACAAGTCATGAATAAATGAGCCGATTTCCCCATCAGGATTTGAGAAAAAAAGGGGATCCTCTACTACGCTAGTACTAAGGTGCAGAGACTCAACTATCGAAGTAGAATTAAAAGGATGCGATGTACAAAAACAAAGTTCTAGTGGGATGATAGAAAAGAATGCTAAACTTTTAACAGAACGTTACCGCCTCTCTTAGGTATACACTTGCCCTCTCGACGATCTTTCCTTTTTTTCCCTTGTCCTTGTCCTATACTTAACTACATGTCCCTTTTTACCATACTAAAGATACTCTCTCTTGTCATGGGTTCTACTATTCTTTCACTTTGGCCTCTTTCCTTTCACCTTTTTCCTCCTTCGTGGATTAAGCCATAACAACTAGTTTCTTGTTCTTACTATCCTTGTATAGTTTGTTGAAAAGTCCCTCGAAGCTGCCTCCAACGCACGGCAATTTTACACAGCTTGAATTACGATTAGTCGTAAGTAAAACTAATGCGGCTACAGATGGAGGTTGGGCACTTCTTTGCCCTTCGACAAATGTTGGATGCCTACAAAACTATGGTGAAAAGAGAGAGAAGAGATTTCAAGAGAGAATCAAAAGATAGTGCATATGGCTTTGGGGAATATGCCTTTTAATCAAAACAAAGTTTTCTTGAAAATTTGCTTCTTTGTAAACGTTTTGAAAACTAGTTTCAGAAGGTTTTTGAAAACTTTTGTCCAGTCAGGTAACCTTCTGCTCTGATACCAAATGTAACACCCCACATCTGTTAAGGTCACTCATAAAGGGAATGCCTTAACTTCAATGGAGTATTATGGGTACTGGAACAGAAATATTACAAGACAGACATATATATAAAACAGCGGAAAATAAAGTGGAAGTACTTCAAATCATTTATTAATTATAATTGTTTACAAGAAAAGCCCATCAACTTCCAATACCCAATTTCATAGTTAAAATATCTGTCTTGCTCAAAAACAAAGAAGCATAAAAACAAACTGCAGTATTCCCCAATAAAGCAAAGCAAGCCATTGCCAAGAGAAATCCAAGCCATACATGAAAGAGCCTTGGAGCTTGGTAAGATCTGAACTAAGCTGTATTCCTACCCTGTGAACCGGGGGGGGGAACGGAAGAAAAAGAGGCGAAACAAAACGGGTCAGTCATAAAGACTGAGTAAGTCCTAGTGACTTTCAGCATAAAAATAGGTAAAGATAACATGGCATGAATAAACTGAAAGTAAACATAAGCATGATGACAAGGTAGGCAAGATAAACTAAGATAACAAGATAAACTTCGGGCACGATGAAACAAGTATAACATCCCATAATTCCTATCAAGTATCCCACCGCATGGTTTCTATCAAGAATAACATCGCAAGGTTTCTAAGCTTTACCTTTAAAACGGTATCTATTTGCTCTGCACCACCTAACTAGCATCCTCATAAGTGTCTTACATGGAATGATCTGTACTCCTACTTGTATCCCGACTAGTGTCCTGTGTAACAAGGATCTGTACCCCCTACTAGTGTCCCAACTAGTAGCCCGTGTTATATAATAAGGTGATCCCACCCACTACTTAGAAATCATAATACTAGTCTTATGTACCCCTAGCTGACTACATAGGTGCCGCCTGCTCCTGTCTCCACTAGGTGTAACCCCTTAATAATTAATAATAATAGTGGTAGCTTCGTATACCCCTAGCTGACTACATAGGTGCCGTCTGCTCCTATCTCCACTAGGTGTACCCACTACCCTACCCCATTCGATCGGCTCCCTAACTCGTAGATACCCGTGCAGGTCCCACAGTGGGGTGTATCACTCCCCAATATGGCAACCTTATACCACGCAAGGCGTGCACGGCTTATACCTACACGATGCAACAACGTCTTACCTATCAGCCAGGACCCACGCACGCACGTGACCCCGTTGGACTTACGTTGCCACCGCTAACCCGTTTTGGCCTCTAACAATCAGACCCAGTAGGCGTGTCCCGTCCTCGACTTGGGTCGAGCTCACAAAGATACTTAATGGGCTACTGGACTGAAAAGGGCCCCCATGCTTGACACAAGCTTTCCACCTATGCTTGGTCCCCTCTAGTAATTCTTACTTAACCCCTTCTTATTCATGTCCACTTACATGCTTAAATTTTTGGTTAAGTATACACCAGTATTTTTTACATGTTACCCATGTCCCCCACTTAACCCCTACATCATCCTCATGTCTTAATACATGCTTTATCTCGGTTAAGTGCTTATAGGTTATATTTTACATGTCATTCATATTACCTCCAACGTCCGGGTTTAATCAAGCGCCTTGGCTTTATCTGCCATTAGACCCTATGTCTATCCATTAACTATGCGCTTGTGCTACCTCATTAGTCTTATCGTTTAACTTGGTTATTTCCATTTATACCAACCTTCAGCTTGCTTATTAATTCAATTCTTAACTTGAACTATATTAAGTCCATTAATAAGCCCACAACATGTTATTCCTATGGTTCATACATTAACCCCTGTTATGGTACAATAACATGTTCTTATTCAATCTTTACAACCAAGTACCCCTTAACTCACAAACACACTGGAGAGAGAGAATAATTCCCTAAATACCAACCCCGAAGACCGGAATCAACATCAGATTGATACTCAGAGGATTATCCAACCTAACTAATGTTTTGTTCCTTTTTATAATATAACTTATGTTGCCTTCAGTTGTAAATCCATTCTTGTCTTTACATATTGCTTAATCTACAATGAAGCACATCTTTCCTTGTTACATAAGTTATCTCATCTTATCTATTGTTCCGCCTAACTTATTTTATTCCATAAGTTATCATTCCCACCTAGGCATTAATTAAGATTTACTTAACCATTCATGTCATAACAGTTAAGTGTTATTAGCCTGGTCATATTACTTAACCCACCCATTCATACTATATTGGTTAAGTGTCATTAGCCTAATCATATTACTTAACCCACCCATTCATACTATATTGGTTAAGTGTTCTTAGTTTACTTAACCCTACCCACTGGTCTAATTACCATGTTACGTTGGTTAAGTATTACTATTCATATTTCCACATGTCACCCACATGTCACCCACTTAACCCCCATGTCCCACCACATGTTTATCTGGTTAAGTATTTCTTAATTCATTAAGGTCGTAACCTTATAAAGACCTCTCACATTAGACTGACATTTATGGCAGCTGGATTTGCCGGGCGGGTCCGGGCAGTCTTACACCATAAAAGAGTCTAACCTCGTGTCTTTACAACTGTTACGCTTTTAATTTGGGCCTAGGACCTCTCACATTGGGCTGACATTTGTGACTACTGGATTTGCCGGGCGGTTCCGGGCAGGTTTACATCACAAATGAGTCCAACCTCGAGTCCTAAGCATTGATTACCACTTATAATCTTTTACCCCAATTTGAATTTATTTACCCTATTCAAATTATTAATTAATTCCTAATTTAACGATGTCCATAATTGACTCAATTATGTCCATCAATTAATGGTATGCAAAATCATACCAATTTTACCACAATTTATCTTAGGCCATTAAAGGCAACTTATCTCAATTTGTATTTATCCCTCTTTTAAGGCTATTACATACCAACTAATATATGTACCCAATTCTAGTCAGTTTACATATATACCAAGTTTCATGCCTTTTTACATATGTCAAGATCTAGCCAAAATTACATGTATCAAGTTTCATACCCAAATCCGATGATTCATGATGTAGTTATCCCAAGCTATAATCTTTTTTTTTTCAATACATGCCAGTTGCCCAAGTTCATAATACATGTTTATGCCAATTATAAAGTTTACAATCGCTTTCATGATCAAATTCCCAAATCTACATATGCCTAATTAACATAAGCCCAATCTTTTGATTTAATTTACATAGATCCAATTAATGTCGAATTCCATGTATATAATATTTATGCAAATTTTATCATAACAAGATTATACCAAACTTTACAGATCTACCCCAAACTTGCAAATTAAATGATAATATCCAATTTCATATTGCCAATTATTAATCATATTCATATAGGCAATAATCCCATATTTCCCCCGTATACATCTCGTATGCGAATCGCGATTTTAGGCCAAGGTCCGAAGTTGACCAGGGTTCATCAAAAGAAAATAAATAGGGGGAGGTAGAAATTTGAATAATAAATATATCAGAAAGAGAAAAACAACATCATGATAGGCATAAAGATTAGAACTTGATGATAACATCATTACGAATCAAGAAAACTGCTAAATAAATCACAAACTTGTCATGAGAATAAAGGTAGACAAGTCTCAAGACTAAAGATTCAAAAAGTAACAGGAATAGATCTGAATCGATAAACATACTTAGATTCAATTACACTTTATTTCATGCCCATATTAAAGTTAAATATTTAGATCTGAAAATAACTAGCACTTACAGAGAACGGCTAATGAATTAGGGAGTGAATTTGTCGTAGAAAGTTGCAGTGTCATTGATCTATCCTCTTGAATTTGTTGTAGAAGCATTGATCTTTGATTTAATTTGAGTTTGAACGCTTAAGCTTTGATTTGGAGGCAGCGGCCATGGCTCAAGAGAGATTTTAGCATCATTTTGGTGTCATATGAATTTGTGTGAGTTAGGCTAGGTCTAGGTGTTATTTTATAGGTGTAGCAATTCATTTCAGCCATCGGATTAACCCTAAAACCCATCCGGACCATCAAAACTCGTCCCGGGCCTCAAAAATGGGTTCTGGGCCACCCCAGGTTGACCTGTACAGAGGGGGAGTCGACACTATAGTCGACACAGGTGGGGCAGGTCGACTTGGGTGTCGACACTACAGTCGACACGGGTAGTCTGCCAGAAAGTCTGCTGAAATCTTGTTTTGGCCATATCTTGGTCATACGGACTCCGATTTTCGAAAACTCGGACTCTATTTCGCGTATTTTTCCGAGACGAACGCAATGGCACAACCCGTTTCCCTTAATTCTGATTTTAAAATTTAATTCTGCCTTGATTTCTTTTTTTAACGGGTTGTTAAAATTCGAGTTGTTACATAATTATTTGATAATTTAACTATTTTCCTTACACATATTTCCCTTTCTATTCTATTCACTTTCAAATAAATATCCCTTTCAATTCAATTTGTAAAAAGTTTACAAATATTTTCTTTTTCAATTTTATCTATTTGATTTACAAATAAATATCCCCTTTTTTAATCTATTTATTTTCTAAATAGATAGTTTTCTTTTTATAAAATCTTTTGATTTTATATTTTATTTTTTTTCAGTATAACATTGAAAATTCCTTTTTAACATTCCAGTATTCCTTTTGGTATTTAACGTACCATATAAAAATGATCGGTATCATTCCAACTTATAAATCAACAACAGATTTCATATCACATCATATAACACAATATTTGAAAAACAGTAAAATAATTTGTTGAGGAACCCAGTTGGGTCCCTCCAACCTATTTCCCAGCATCCACAGATGTCAGCCAACATAAATAACACGAATATAAAATATTCTGATGAACAGAAACAGTATTCGATTAACATTTTATATATATCGTTATCGACATTTCAACTAATTGACTAGCAATTCAACCAAACAGCCAACACACAGCAAATCAACCCATAATTTCAGTTCTAAAAATACTTTATAGAAATATAAATTGGTCAGAGTTAGTGAGAGTTACTCACATTAGACGGTGATTGTTAGATAACAATAATTGGTCATTGATTTGATTTAGGCATTAAATTGCACCATAAATCCAAACGAGCTTCAATTCGCTCTCGGTTAGTTTCAGGGCGTAGCCACCGTCCATACAATCCTGTCGGATCTTATTTCGCTGAATTTCGATAATGTACGAGTAAGTTATTCAGTTTACAAGCTTTTAAACAAATTAAATTAAAAATAACTTAACTTTTTTTAATTGGGCCTTAACCTTTCTTGCAGCCCATACAAATTTCCAGAAGCCCAGACCCGCCTCCACTCAATCATCTTCCACAATTAGCAGTAATGAACCCGACATTTCCAACTCCTTCATTACAGAAACTTCCTCCATATTGTTTACCTCATTTACCCCACCGTTCACTAAACCGCTGCCACCAAGTTCCTCCCCTTCACCTCCTTTCCGACCTCATCACCACAATACACAGTTTGATCGACGCCCTCTCCAGCCTGCTACGATGAAGACAACGACTCCAACATAACCGAATACACCCAAAATCCTCCACACCGTGCTAATCGACATCACGAATCCAAAACCACTACCCAAACCTTTGATTGAAGCTCCTATCCCCCAAATACAAGAACCCTAGTCACCACCAACTATCGCTGGAAATTTTCGGCGATCAAAAATACGATCGAGCCCCCCCTCCCCCCCCCCCCCCCCCCCAAATGCACCCCCAGTTGAAGAGAATCCTCCCATGATTCTGAATATACCCCTCTTTCGATTTTAGGAATTTATTTTGAATTCATTTTGATTTTAGAAATTGCTTTCTTTACGTTTTCTTTTACTGAGGGTGGCGGCGGATGTAATTGACCAAGAAGAAATGGTTTTTACGGTTAGGCAGTAAGTTTGGGTATTTATAGGTAGTTTTTATATATTTTTTTATTAGATTATTCTATTTTATTTTAAGCAATCGCTGTTTTTCTGTGTCCTCTAAAATTCCTGTGATCACACATGACCCCCAAAAACCACGAGAATGGACATGTAGCTACTGTTTGACATTACAGTCCCAACGAAACTGGTTTCATCGAATTCTGAGGTCGTTTGAAAAACTGGCTATTTTTAAAGCTCTAAACAGCCCTTTTAAATATATAAATATATTTAAAAACATTAAAATTTAATATATAAAAATAAATATTATCGTATATATTCATAGCAGAATACCATACAGTTACACTGGGATTTATAACTCGATATTTCAAATCTAGTGTTACATCGATATTCGATTTATATTTAGAAATCCATTTTAAAATATAAATAAATCGATATAAATTATAAAGGAATTCCATAACGACTTTTCTAAAATTTGATTTGGACATATCTAAAAATCTACACGATGAAACCTCGATTTTTCTCTTCCACTAGAAAAATATACTTCACCAGCTCCTAATGTTTCTTGTTTCACAGAAATCCGATTTAAAATGGACCCTGTACATTCAGTTGAAGTTCAAATCGACAAATAGCGAACTGCCGCAAGCTCGATTATAATTATAATATAATTATACGTTCAAACTGTCGTTCAAATAATATATTCGTTATTCTAATTCAATTCTAAACTGAATTAAATATCACAGATGATCTAATTCACACCATTTTGTGAATTTCACTATTTCTGACTATTTCAGAAATTAAATACATTATTCTATTATTTAACTTAATTAAATATTCAATACTATTCAATTCTGGTTATTTTAAATAACCTAACCATTATTTAAATAATTAAATAAATTATTTATATATCGTAAAAATACGGGTCGTTACACTTATCGCTATAAAACAGTACGCTTGATAAATCTTGATCCCTAAGTAGTTGGAATATTGACACCTTATTTCCTCGTAACAACATGTATTTTAAAAAAAAAACATCACTAGTGTTACTACTTATAATTTTAGTGCTTATATATTTAATTTATTTAAATACATATTTGGAAATTTAAATAAATCGAATTCATTGATTTTGAGTATTAATTCAATTTGAACAATAGAATAATAAAATTTTATTCTGAAATAGCCGAAATAAGTTGGATTTGCGATAGTATGAATTGGACAATATAAAAAATACTTAATTAAGTTTAGATTTAAATTATAATAAGGAGTTCATTTATTAAACGAAGTTTGAATGCATACTTTATATTAAATTAAAAACAAGCCCATAGGGTCATGGTACTTCGTAGTTATGTTTTAAACTTCAATTGAGTATGCACGATGCAATATAGTCGGAATTCTTTGAAACAAGAAACTTCTGGATCTACTAAATTATAATTTTATAATGAAAGAGAAAATTCTAGATATCATATTATAGATTTTGAGTTATGTCAAAATAATTTTTTAGAAAGTCATTATTGAATTGTTTATAAAACCATAATGATTTATCATATAAAATATAAGAGAATTTAAATATATTAAATATTGTTTTTACATGGATTTCAAATGTTGAGTTTAAAATCCAAATTTTGTTTATAAGATTCTATTTTGAATATATATATATATATATATATATACGATACTGATAATTTATTCATTTACTTTGAAATCGATGTGTATTTTATCGATTTAATATGGAACTTAAGAATAACTAATTTCTAAATGACCTCAGATTTCAACGAAACTAATTATGTTAAATCCATAATGGTTAATTATTGTAAGATTTCCAGTTTCAAGTCAATTAGAGTTATTACAAGATTGTGCGCGATCTAAACGCATATCCATTTACATTGTAAAATTAAAAGGAAGCTTTGCAAACGATCTTGGAATTTTATGAAACTAGTTCCATCATGGCCGAAATATTAAATTACTATAGGATTTCTATTTTCATCGCGATTAGAGTTCATATGTGGTCGTTTAAGCATGTTAGTTTGGAAGTAAGTTCCATGTGAGTATTTTAATAATATAATTCACCTAAAATACAACCTAAACCATCCAAGCCTTAAGTCAACAATCATCACATAGTTGATATACACACCTAACCCTTCCTTCCTTCGTTCTTCTTTTTAGATTTTGTTTTTTCCCTCTCAAACCGTTAAGGATTAGGCGAAGTGGCCAACATAGAAGTTGAAGGGCTCGAGGAGGCCGACATATTGGTGGTAGTCCGAGTGGGTGCGATCGCCTCAGGAGATCAGAATCAAGGTCTAAAGATGGCAGCATCAATTTCATATTTATGATTTTGGAGTGTCGTTGTGGGTTTCCAAACCTGGGTCTCTGAAGAGAAATGAAGGGAAAGGCGGAGGCGAGGCTGATGGCGGTGGTGTGGCGTCCTAAGGCTGTCGGTGAAGAGACAATTTGGGCGAAAGTGGTTTCCGTTCGTTGGTGATTTCTAGCAAGATGATGGCGATTGGAGGGCCGAGGTCATTGGCGTAAGGGCAGCTCAGAATGGCAAAGCCGGCATGGGTTGGGACGAGATTCCGATCACCTATAGATGACGACGGCGGTGATCGAAGAGTTTGGGTGCGGGATTGCATTCGAAAGGCTGGAGGAAATAGCGATGGAAGATGATTAGTAGTCGTATTAATTAACTTAATTATGGTAAATAAAACTGCTAATGACGTTAGTTAAATTAATAATATCTTTTATTGGTATATAATGCATAACAACCATATCGTGTTCATACGTGTGTAGAATTGGACGAAACATGGTTCGTTGGAATCGTAGCGACGAATACTACGTGTACAAGCTAGAATGGTGTGATTCAGAGCTAACTTAATTTTTATATATTTTCAAATGCTTGTTTGAAATTATATAAAATGACTCAGATAGTCGATCAGAAATAAATTATGAGTTAACTCTTTTAACTTTTGGAATTCTATGACGTGATTAATTTCATATTTATTAAAATTTACTGTTGTTAGTATAAATTGGATGTTTGAATGCGTTGGATTTTATTGCTTGATGTTGATTGACATTATTTATATTTCCGACATTTAAATGCATTAGATTAAAATTTCTATTCATATGCATTATATAAATGTTATTATGAGTTGTGATGCAGGGAAAAATAGGTTGGAGGGAGCCAACTAGTTTCCTCAACAATTTGTATGTTATTTAATTTCATATTAAAAATATACATGAACTGTTGACCCATGTAACATTAAATCCTGCTTGGATAAAAATTGTTGTGTTTTAATCAATAGAAAGTATTGGTTAAGTGATTGGCAGTAGATGACCTAAATACCCATCTTTTTAAGACATTGATATACCGTCAGGCGAATTGACGAGATTTGAGTTATAAAACTTATTTTTACAACTGGAACAAGATTTGTAAATATACTTTATATAAATAAAAGTTTTATAAATAAATCGATATTTTATAATTAGTTTTTTAAAGTAATTATCAATGACTTATATAGTAAGTCTTATGTTTTATAAGCAATGAAGCCAGAAATTTACCTATGGGTTAATAATTTAAGATAATTATTTTATGAAACTTTATGCAGAATTATTAAATTAATTATATTACTAATTAATTTATGAGGTGAGATTAATGAAAACCAGTTAATCGATAATTTTAAGTAGATCGACTCTATTGTTTTAATTTAAATGGTTTATCTAAATGTAATTTGTTTTCCGTTAATTTAGTAGAAGTAGTTTCAATAAATAGTTGTTTAAAACTTAATAAGGTTTGCTAAATGTTTATTAATTTTCTAATTAACTTTGTTAAAGATAATTATCGAGTTGTTTATTATTAATAAAGTTAATTCTTAATTTAATAATCTTTTAAAATTGATTAACTATCCCATTTCTAGTAAATAATGAAGTAAACTACTTTTACTTCAGTTAATGTTAGAATTAATTATTATTCTAATTAATAATTAATGGAGTTACCTATTTAATTGCAATCATTTAAGAAGGTAACCAAGTTGGGATGAGTATTTAATTGAAAATTTTCAAAGGTTTTGTGAAAGGGATTTTAAAATAAACCCAGGTGTTATAAAAATTTTTTGTAAAAGAAGTTTAAAACTAAGGTGATGACTTAAAATAAGCGTTTACTTAAAAAATAAAATTAAGTAAACCGTATGTAATGAAAAGAAGGATGTTTTTAAATGAAAAAGGGATAATATTTAATGGGTTAGTTAGGGAACTGGGTGAGTGGGTTTGCCGTATTAAATCCAATTTAGGGTTAAAATAGAATACGTAATGAAGTTGTGTAAAGATTCGATAAACGGATGTTGTCGAAGGTATAAATAATGTTATAAATGAAATGTAAACTGCGGATTTGTGTTAGTAAGAGATTTACTTATACAAATTAAGTAAAATAGTAATAATGAAAGGAGAGTTTTCAAAATCCAGAATGATTTATAAATCAATATTTTAAATAGATTAGTAAAATAAGATTTGTTTACTACTAATATTAGTTTGAAATTCAAAATTTTATCTATCTTAAGATAAGAACGTTGTAAATCAAGGTATAAGAGATAAATAAAATACCCCAACTTAAAGGACTTCATTAATATCAAGGGATGGTGTTAGTTTGTAATGATAGTAATGTTGGAAATAATTTCTATAAGAACTAATATTGCAACTTATTTGCAAGATTTATATATTTAAATTAAATTATTAGGATTTATAGTAAACAATGTACTATTTGACATGGTTCGGCCCAAATATGAAGTGTAATCTATACTTATACTGTTTGGTTAAGTATATAGCACTATTTTCTAAATATTGAAAATATTCTGGTTCTGTGAATACACTTTCTACAAGAAATAAGTATACGACTATGGGTTTTAAAGAAATGAAATAAAGGCTATATGGGTCTAGAAATGGAAGTGAATATGGGAAATTGGAATTATTATTTTTGTAGGTGTTATTGTAAACCTTAACCGATAAAGTTGAAGTTAAATAAAATGTGGAGATTTATATAATAAAGAATATGGCATAGGACATTGTTAGACCCATGTATGATTGTAATTGGACTTAGACAATTGGGTTAAGTATATTTGTCGATATTTCCAATGTAAAGGAAATACAAAAGGGGTTTTGAGAATATAAAACAATATTTCCAAGTTAAAGTAAATGGAAAAGGGTTTTGTGAAAAACATAGTGATATTTTCGAAGTAAAGGAAATAAATAAGGGATTTTGTGAATACACTTTTTCTAAGGGGATAAGATATAGTTATTGTTCTCGAAGTAACGAAAACAGGAAAAGGTTTGAAAATATAATTATCCAAGCAGAGGTAAGTATATGTATTCAATTTTTTTAATAATCAATGAAGAGTTTTAACGAATAATTTTAAATAAAAAGGGCCTGAGCTGCTGATATATTTATCATTACTGTTTGATTTGATAGTTAAATAACCGACTATCAATGATCCTTTTTACTTTTGGCGTGTTAGTTCGAAGAGACTGGGATGGGAACTAGACCCAAAACCACTTCGAACCGACTTTGCGTTCGAAACTAACTTGCAGGGATGCTTATAAAGATCAAATAATTGAAGACCCGGGATCTTGATAAAATGGAATAACCACTTAAAATCTCTTACTTACTATTAGAGATAAACTATGATTCTATCGTGATTGAAATCTACGAATTGTAAGGACTAGTCTCTACTGATCCTCGTGGTGATTATTGTATAGGATGCAGTAGGATAGTTCTCTCGGTTCATCCTATTCCTGAATGACTTGTGTGGAAGAATATATGACAGAGTATTTCCAAATTATCATGTACAATGATTACCTCAATCATACTTCTGTTTGGTGATGGAGAAGTAAACTTCTCTTAGCTTAACACCTAGACTAATTTTAGTGGATGTCAATTATTGATTTGATTGATCTAACAATGTGGCATTCAAAGTTGATGTGATGTTCAAAAAGGTAATCGTGACCTCAAGCCTCATTAACTGGGTAAATGAAAGAAATTGGGTAGGCCGCATGGCTATTTAGGTCACTCCAATTAAGGTGTATTATCACCATCTAGAGAAAATTCATTTGTTTTTTCATCTGTCCCTTTTGTATGCTTACGGAAAACGATGGTGTGAGCCCAACCGTTGGTGATACTATATCCGGTACAATCAATTTGAATGATTTGTCGGTCATGTGTAGGCGGGTTGCAAGATGTTCTTGTTGAACCCCAATGTTTCCTCTTTAGAGAACACTGATCGGGAGGCGGTTCCATACCTTGTCATCTTGGAAATCCAAACTCTGATATGATCCGTACGTTTTTAGATGTATACCAACTATGTTGAAAAGTGAGATGCAAGCTTTCCGATTATATTCCTAATATATCTATGGTTAGTTAGACATTATTATAATATCATTGGATTCTGATGTAAAAAGTGATTTGGTTATCGTAAGATAAAAACACATGCTATGTTTATATGTGCTCGTGTCTTACGAGAGTTCCATTCTTTCAAAGGATTTTCTAAAGTTAATTCAGCTGTTTATGACGTGAATTTATCCCTAAAATTATTCCAGACCGATCCAGATTGATTTTGGTTTACTTTAAAATGTGCTCGGGTCAGACCGAGTATATTTCCAGGTTAGGTTTTTCTTGGTATTTTATAGTATATTTTATTTGTTCCGCTATGAGATTCTATTCTACTCTGATTATGTAAGTCTGGGTATTTTCTTCTTCTTCTTCTTCCATTCTAATATTTCTTTCTTTATCTCACCCTCTAATTTCTTTCTCCTAACCAACTAGGTTTTTGATACTTGAGTTTTGGCAAGTGAACACAGGGTAATGTGTTATTATCGAAATTTGAGCATCGAATTTCAATGGGTCGTTACAACCATCTCAAATATGATACCATGTTATTATATTCTAGTATACTAATAAATACCGATACCTAAAATAATGCAAAACTGACAAATTATTACTAGGTACTATTAACTTTTCCAAAACTAACACCTAAATTGACATAAGACCGATAGCATTTTACGGTGTGGTGTTACCCTTTTTAAAACAAAAAAGATAACAAGTTGAATATAGAAATAGAAGACCAAACAAAAGAAAACGAGAGTACTCCTATGGATGATCAAAAAATGTTAGACCAAAAAATGGAACTAACACCCAAATGTAGTGCGAATTCTTCACAATCACAAATCACAAATCTCAGAATGCAGAAAACAGAAAATAACAGAGGACACACGAGGTTTTTATAGTGGTTCATCTTAAACCAAGCCTACGTACACTTTATAGTTTCTTAAATCCTAGAAAATTACAAGTACAATGACGTCTTATAATCCGTAAGATTCATTCACATACAACATCCTTGTATTTTAACGAGGAAGTGGAGAAATGAGAATAGTTTTATACACGAAATCCTTATGTTAATTTAGTTGGAGAAGAACAAAGCCCTTGTGTTATTGCAATGACGGATGCTGTGAAGAATAGTTCACAAAAGTCCCTTCAAAATGCCATGTTGTGGTGTATTTATAGAGGTGGAGAGGTTCCGGGTCGGATGCCACATGTCATAACCGGAGGCAATCTTGGAAAGTAGTGGAGAATGCTCTTAAAATCGTGCTATGCCAAGTGGAGCTTGATCCATGCAAGTAGAAGGAAGTTATGCCATAAGAATAAGTCAACAAAGCTGTGCGAAGCTCTGTCTAGGCGGGTCGGGTCCGACCCGAACTAATGCCTTCGAACCGGTGGAGCCTGCCTTCGCTCCAATGCCATATTTCCATAGCGTATCCAGGAGGGTCAGTCCGTCCTTCTTCGATCCGAATCAGAGACTACATACCGAAGCCAGATGCCAGGCCAAAGTGCTTCAGTGTCCTGATAGTGGGTTGGGCCTCCCTTCATTCGACCCGAACCATCCGATCCTACCCGAAGGGTCGTGCCAGTTCCAAACTTTTTGACGCTTTATCCAAGTGTTTGCCAATTGCTGCCTGCTTATACTCAAATCATGATTCTGGGTGCGTTCATGGAAACGGGAGTAACTTCCAAACCATAAATCTGTTTTGGTTGAATGAAAGTTGTAACAGAAGCTAACTCAGAGATCTACAAAAGTTACGGTACAAAGCATAACAATTGATGTTTTCGGCCAAAAAAGGTCATATGTTTTGTCTTTCAGGCCATTTATGTTTGTGATATGACTTCAACCAAATCGCTTAATGTCTTCTGACGATGTTCACATTGGTTGAGACTTCTGCTAACCGTAAATTTCATGTGTGACAGCTTTGACCAAAAAGTGTGTCAACAAAAAACTACTGAAAAAGAACAATCAATAAATGAAAACAATGCGAATACTCTCCAACAAATAAGACCGCAAACAAGGAGAACCATACCACATACAACAAGTTATCCTTTATTAAAAAAGTGCTTAATATCACACAAGACTGCGAGGAAGGAAAAATAGGTAAAGGAAAGATAACAAAACCAACTTAAGAAAGAAAAAAGAAACCATGACCAAAAGCAAAACGCCTTCTTATGTGAAGATAGTAAAGTACTGAAAAAGAAGACCAAAAAAGAGTGATTCACTCAAGTATTATAAAACCATCCAAAAAAGGAAAGAAAGCGAAAAATGAAGTTAACATTGCTAAACAAGATGAAGAAGCAGTGGGAAAAACAGAGCAAGTAGTTGAGGAAACCTTGGAACAAAAAAAAGCAAAAGAACAACAAAAACACAAAATAGCACTTGTCCCATTATAAATCTTTTCATTTATGATAAATATATTTCTCTATTGCAAAAAAAAGTATACTATATTTTACTAATAAAGGAAAGATGTGATAAAAGGAAAGCTTGTGTGTACAATGTATTTCAAAATCAAGTATTACCGCATATAGGTTGTACAACGTTCACCTGCACTTGCCTATTTTTACATCTTTCCTTTTGTTTTGTATATGGGCTGAACCATTTATTCTACTTTGCATTATTATAAATAGAGGATAACACTCTATACAATTTGTATCAATCTTCATTACAATTATGAAATAATAAAAACTTTTCTTCAATATTGCCTCTGCTGTTCTGTATTTCCTTCATGGAATCAGAGCATTATTAAGGCTTAACATCCATCGATCCATCTCTTCTTCAACTCGAAAGAGTTCTGATCATCTTTACGGTTGATTCATTTGTTGGTCATCATGGCCAATGATACTGCTTCGTCATCTTCTGATAATGCGACTGGGACTATCGAAAGTCTAATAGTTGTAGACTAACTCACCAAAATAGTAATTAGTACACAATCACAACTAATTATTGTACTTACTATGTAAACTGCAAATCGAAACTGCAATTCAAGGTTATGGCATTGAAGGATTCATCATAGGATCCTTATTTGTTCCCCCAAAATTTGTCACTGATCAAGAGAACGAAATTGTCAACAATGAAGAATATATGAAGTTTCATAGGCAATATCGTTTAACCAGTTCATGGTTGTTATCATCTATTAATCAAAGTCTATTGCCGCAAGTCATTAGTAGCAAAAGTGCCAATGACATATGGACAACCATAGAAAAAGCTTTCAACAATTAGTCAATAGCTAAAGTAATGTTTTATAAAAGGTAGTTACATAAGATAAGGAAAGATAATACCACCATGAGAGAATACTTGAGAAAAATCAAATCTGTTTGTGACATGTTTGAGTCAACTGGTAATAAAGTGCAAGAATCTGAACAAATTTTAACAATACTCAATGGCTTGAGTGAAGAGTACGAGGCTGTCTAAGCTATAATCTCTTCACAAAAGGAATTTTTTTTCTCTAGACGAAGTACATTCAATTCTTTTTAGCTCATGAATCTAGACTTGAAAGCAAGAAATATCAAGAAAGTGACTTCACTATCAATTATGCAGTCAACAAAAACAATGATAACAGAAAAAACCAAGCAAATAATAATAATAGAAGTGAACAAACCTTTCAAAGGGTACCTTCACCACTAGAGGCAGAGGTAGCAGAGGTAAATGACGCTGGAGCAGCAACAACAATCGACGAAAGTGCAAAATTTGTGAGAAAATTGGCCACACTGCAATCAAGTGCTATTTTCGATATAATTCAAACTATTTAGCAAATCAAGGCAACAACCAAAGAAACACCAACTATATTGCCAATGTTGCACAAGCACATGGAGGAGAAACTAATCATGCCAACATTACCAGAAATCAAAATGAACAAGCCAGAGCTGAGTATATTCAAGATGATTCACCGTACCCAAATTCGGGAGCCAGCAATCATATTAACAACAACCTAGACAATCTGAACCTTGGAAACAAAGATATAAAAGTAATTAAACTATAAGCATGGGCGACGATAAGTGTGCTAAAATTTCACATATTGATACTGGTAGTATAACTAGAAATAGGCAACTATTTTTACATAACTTATTAAGAGTTCTCACTATTAAGAAAAAACTAATTAGTGTGTCTTAATTTGCTAGGGATAATAACGTATACTTTGAATTCTTCCCTAAACATTGTGTAGTTAAAGACATACTAACTAGGGAAATTGTTCTGTAGGGTAATGCTGTGAAGGGACTCTATGAATTCAATCTCAGCAAATATAAACCCACTATCAATGATTACCCACATTGTAATTTGACTAGTATTACTAACGAAAGTCATATTAGAAACACCTTCGATTTATGGCATTATAAATTTGGGACTCGTGTGCTAATATTGTAACCAAGATTCTTAGTGATAATAAAATAAAATTTATTTTTGTGAAATTACCTTAAGTATGCACTTATTGTCAGATGGGAAAATCCACAAATTACCATTCTCTGATTCTATAACTGAATATTCCAAACCTTACCAGTTAATTACTACAGATCTATGGGTTCCATCTCCAATATTTTCTGATTATGGATATAAATACTATATATCATTTTTAGATGCTTATACTAGGTATACCTAGATATATTTCTTAAAAATTAAGTCTGAAACTAAAAATGTTGTCATAAATTTTATCAAAAGTTTGAAAATCAAGTAAATAGTCTGATTAAAATTATACAATCAGATGGAGGATTAAAATACAAACCATTAGCTGATTACCTCGAAATAAGGGCATTATACACAGAGTGACATGAACTTACGCTTCTGAGCAGGATAGTATAGTACAAAGAAAACATAGACACATAGTTGAATCAGGTTTAACATTACTAGCTCAAGCATCTTCAACACTTAAATTTTGGCCTGATGCTTTTACCATTGCAGTATATCTAATAAATAAAATGCCCACTAAAGTGCTGAAAGATACAACTCCTCTAGAAAAGTTATTTAATGTAAATCCTGATTACAGCAGTCTGAAAACCTATGGATGTCTATGTTTTCCTTGTTTAATACCTTATAATTGTAACAACCCAGAATTTCTGAACTAATTTAAATTTTTAATTTAGTAATTTTAATGGATTTTAAGAATTTAAAATGATTTATTTTAAATAATAACGACTATAAATTTGTTTAAATTGAAGTTAGAATGTAAAATTTTAATTTAATTATAAACAGAGTTCGAAATGGCGCGGTAGTTTGAAAATTCAATTTTAAATTTCAATTGAATGTACATAATTCAAAATAAATCGGATTTTAGTAAAACGAGAAACATTAGAATCTATCTAACAATATCTTTCTAATGAATGCGAAAATTTCAAATTTCATAATGTAAACTGAAAGTTATGTCCAGTTTAAAATAGTCGCTATGGAATTTATATATATTTTAATATAATATATGACCCTTAAAAATAGCCATTTTGCAAACGACATTTGTTTTCAACGAAACCACTTTTGTTGGATCCAGAATGTCTATTTATTGTTACATTTCAAATTTCAGGATTTTTGGAATTAATATGTGAGCATGGTGAATTTAAATGTGTTTGGTAATTTCAATTTGAATTTAATCGACTGGAAAATGGCCATTTTTCAAATGGTCTCCGAATTCAAAAAAAAAATAGTTTTGTTAGGACCATATCGTCAAAATATAGCTAGATTTATTTTTCTGTAATTTTTGGAGTCAGTATGTGGCCTCGGTAAATTAAAATGCATGTTCAAATTTAATATTGACGTTATATTAATTTATATTTTAATTTTGATAAAACCTGTTCGAAACAATCGAATTGGCTTACGAAATATATCCAATTGTGTTTGGAATGGGGGTATTTAGTTAGTAATGTCAGTCGTTGGGTTTGATTTGGAGTTCGAATGTGAAATCACACTTTTTGGGAAATTAAATAATAATAAAATATAATAAAAATCCCTATAAAACCAAACCTTAGCCCAATCGAAAAGTAGTGCCACCACCCTCTTATTCACGGACAATATTGTCTGATTAAAGAAAAATTCAAAACAAAAATTAAAGAGTAGTTTCTGATCTCCAATTCCATAGTAGTATGATCGTTGTTGGTTGCGTGATTGGGGAGAAATCCTGCCTCGAAGTGGTTGAGTTCAGCTTCGATTTCACGGCCGAGGGGAGGCGCGAGTGGGCCCGGGCGGCTGGAGCAAACGCGTGGCACAGCGCTGCGTCGAGTGGCATCCTCCAATCAACTTCTGGGCAATTGTGGAAGCGGCGGCATAGAGTTTCTCCAATCGACAAAATGGGTTCATCATTTTCCAGAAAACAAAAGAGAAGGCAACGTTTTTATAAACATTGTTAAAGGTAATTAGTAATTAATTGTAAATTAATTATTTTAAAAATATAATTAAACTTTGTAACAAGATAACTTTTTCATACGAGGTCAAAATCCGATGATTTCAGTCACGTTGGGATTGTGGGGATCAGAGCTTCACAACAAGACTAACTGGGTCCAATTTGGAGCTTGTTAGAATTTAGGGCAAATTTAAATCCAAACCATGCAATAAAGAATGACGGAGTGGAAACCGACAGTGAGAACTCTCTCTCACTCAAATTATTTTACAGTTATTATATAATTGGTTGTAGATGGGGCTTAGTAGCTCCTAACACTATTTTTTTGTACAAACCATGGTTGATTGTTTGTTTATATTGTGATTAGGATTGTCATTGATTGATATTGTTGTATATATAAAATTATTTATAAAAAATTATCATGGAAAGGAATTGAAATAAATATTCATTTACAAGTCGGATGGCTTGTTTATGTATACCTATTTAACTGATATTGATTGGGATGATAAATTTTACACATCGCCCAACTGCACAAATAATAATCAGTATTTGTTGTTTGAAAACCCCATACAGGTATTGGGATGATATTTGACATACACTGATCCCAAAAATTAGTGGTATGTCAATCGATGGGTTGACAGACTATATAAGCGTTATTAATTTATTTTAAAGCTTATACAGTTGTAAAATGCACTCTGGATGTTTTATGAATTTCTAACGATTGTTTATCATTATTGTTGTATACCTGCGATGTATGAAATCCATATAACTGAAATTATATGGTAATTGATTGATTCTGATTCAAGTTCAGAATTAACGAATATTTAAAATAATATTCAGTGAATAATCAAAATGTGATTTTGATGCCCGATTTTGGATGGACACGAAATATTGAAAAGTGAAGCCGTGTTAAGTAGTTAAACGTCATTTTTATACGAACATGATTTTCTGTCCATTTTATTCATTTCATATTGAATATCCAAAAGTGATTTCAAAACCTGATATTTTGAAAATATTATCATCTTAATATTATAATGATATAGAATATTCAATTTTGATTTAAAATTGAAATAGAAGTGGGAATCATTTTAAAATGAATTTATAAATGATTTATAAAATATGTTTTTTATGGAAATTGACGATATATATATAATGGCCTGAATAGAACGCGCCGCGCAGCGACTATTCGCGAATTTCGACCATTTTCAAATTGATGTAACGAGAGATCCTACATTCGGATTCTCCTAAAACCGGAACCGTTGGGTTCGTATCGAAAAGAGCTTTCTAATGATAATAAGAGATTGGGAATCTAATGGTTAGATTTTAAGATATTTCCATATCAATTTTGGAAAAGGTCGCTATGGATGCAGTTTGGTGGCTGTTATTTGAAACCGACTGTAAGGGCCTTAATAAAATTATTAAAAATATGGAAAAATTGTGTAAAATCATAATAAATGATTTGGAAAGATTTTGGATGGAAAATTCCAAGTTTGAAAAGATAAAATATATTTTTATTGAAATGAACTATTTAATAACTAGAATAATAATCCAGTTATTTTTAGAAATAAATAAACTGGACATTGAAAATGGTTTTAAAATAACCAGGATTTTCCAACATATGAATTAGAATGGATTTGATTGGAATCATCTTTGGAATATTTCGATATTGGATTCCATGATTATATGGATATTGTTGAGGAATTTGGAAGATATATATCGTTATTCCCAATACGATATTTGTTGATTTCTGAATTTGATATTGAATATAAGCCAATATAATTTCTATTCAGAGCCTTGTATTTAATATCAAATTAGATTTTGGGTTTGTCATGAATGGTGTCTTTGTTAACACTGTTCTCAAACCCAATTGAGAAAAGAATACATCTTTAAATTAAGATTCAGTGAAGTTTTCCATATAATTAATATTTAATTGGAATTGAATAAAAGAATTGGATTTTTGGGTTTATCGTGAACGGTGTATTAAATAACATTTGTTCTTTAACCCAATTAACAGTGAAGAATATGATTTGGAATTTATAATCTTTTAATTAAGATTAATGGAATTTTCTGAAGTAAAGATTTCCAATTTATTATATTAAATTGGAATTGAATCAAATTCGATTTGGGAACAATTGAGATGAGCTTCTGTAAAGGAAGACCGTTACTATATATGGAATTTAAAAGGTTTTGACGTTATTCCATTTATAGTATTTATTTGGTATGGAAATTTATATCGACTAAATACTATTATGATTTCCGTGAAAGTTCCAGTTTGATGGAATACGATTTTGGGGTTTATCGTGCACGATGCTTTAAATGACATTGGTTCTTTAAACTATTAAAGACTGGGTTTATTTCCTAAATTTGAATAATCATTAAATAATGATTTTTACAGATTAAAACTAAGTGGAGTTTTAATGAATCTTTAATTCGACTGAAATGTTAATGGGGTAATTAAATTTGCCAAATTTGAGAAGTGTTCGAAAATGGAGTATCACCAATTTTACTTCATGCGATAGTTAAATCTTCAATTAGATTTGAATATGAAATGGTAACTGAATTTATCGATAACACAGTGGTGTTAGATATGAATTACTACTAGTTTTTCTCCATCGGATGAATAGGTTGGGATGGGATAATAAAATGAATGATTACTTTGGTAAGGCATTAATCCCGACTAGTTTAGTAAACCTTAATTTAGTTTAAACTATGAAAAGATACTATAAAATATTTTGAAATGATTTCCAAAGAAATGTATTCCATTATGTTGTATCCAATGATCTATGCTAAATATATATCTGTTTGGTGGCGGAGAATTTATTCTCTTGCTTAACACTCTTCTCTGAGACGTATGAGCTTAGAGATTATATATTGCTAGAAATCAAGGGGATGACATGGAATGATAGTGTGGCATGCTGAGACGCAGTGATCCAAGCTTTTGTTGAAAAGCAAAGTTTGGTGGTTGATGATCAAAGCACGGCTTGAAGTAGCACAACTTTTGTAACGGCGCGAATTTCGATGTCTCGAAAGTCGTGTCATTTTTGAAAGAATTCAGAAGATGAGATAGAAAAGATATAAGAAGTCATCAGAATCTCACAACGGAATTTCACAAATACATATATATTACATCATAAGGTCTGATACAACAGAGTACACAACATAATACATCATCATCATGGTTCAATAGCATAATTATACATTACCATATTACAACAACATAAGTACTTAAACTGGATAACTAAAACAGATATGCTACTAGCGTCTTGAACTTGTCCATCATCGGGTTCCACTTGCCTACTTGAATTTACTTGTCTACTCATAATAAATATTATGAGTACCCAAGAGTTTAGGAAACACAGAAAATAAACTCTGGGTCAGTCAGGTGACTGCTGTGAGGAAACAAAGTTAAAAGATGTAAATAGGGGAATAAGTGATAAGGTTTTCCATGTTGACCGTTTATAACTTTAGAAATCGTTAGGCCAAAACCATAACTAGCATATGGATAATGACCAATTAATTTATATCAAAACGTTCGATATTATGATAGTCCGTTAATAAATAATGATCTAGTGAAATGCTTGCATCTCACGTTCACGTATACAGTATACAAATCTTAAAAGTCGCAGAGCGCGTATTGGAGTTTGGATTTCAACAGACAGGGTATGGGAGCACCCACCGATCAGTGTACTCTAGAGAGGATACACTGGGGTTCAACAAGAACGTCTTGTAACCCGGCTACACATGACCGTCCACTCATTTAGCTTGAGTGTGACGAATATATTATCACTCTGACGGTTGAGCTCGATTTACCATTTCCGAATGCTACAGCAGCGAAAGAGATTTAAGAAGTTAAATATGGAAGTCCTCTAGATGGTGATAATATACCCTGCTTGGGTATGACCCAGCTAGCCATGCTGCCTAGCCTAACTTTTGTTACTTCCGGGTTGTGAAGTTTTTGAGGTCATGTCTTTCTTTTTTACAGATATTTTCTTTAATTTCTTTGAATGCCGCATCGTCCTACCTGTCCGAAATACTCATTCGATTACCCAAATATATTACGGGTAATAAAGTTAAGAGAAATAAATTTCTCCGCTACCAACGTAATATACTTACGTAAATCCGATGTGTAGGATCTAACTGATATACGTTGTCAGACACTCGTCCATTCGGGTTTATCCTGATAATTTTTTTAAATAGTACTTGCATCTCGTTGACTCCAACATTCTTGATATGCATCATATACTTCGAGTCGAAGTGGAATATTTATTCCGGACTCTTTGAAACGATGTACGAATATCTTTTACAGTCGATAAATGTTTATTGATTTAATCTGATTAAGATTCAGTTACAGATTTATTATCATTATACAAACAATGTTTATTCATCTGGTTTTGTCAGAATAGTTTAATATAAAGTCAAGGTGTATGTGGTTTACACAGCGTTTTGTACAGATTTGATCATTACTTGGGAATGAACAGGAAATGCACGTGCTTCACGCACGACCCTTTTTCTTCTTTTATCTTCGCTGTTCGGACGATGTTTTAAACTCTACTTTCCCTTTTTATTCCTTTATGTTTAATTTATTTTAAATAATTTAAATAATTAATTTAAAATTATTTATTTACTTATTATTTTACTTTCAAACTGATCGAAAACTTCTACAGTCAAATTTGTCGGTTTGATCTTCTGCTGCTATTTTCCACTTGCCTTCATCTAATAAACTACTCTTTTTATTTAATTAATTTATTTATCTATTTCCAAATTTTATTTACTTTACAAATTTAAGTTTAAAACTGTTTTTAAATTTAAAATATCGTATTTGTCGAATTCGATTTGGCAATACCAGAATACCGGCCTTGGCAAGTGCCAAGTACCGGGTTTGGCAAGTGCTAAACATCAGTTTTGGCAAGTGGTAAACACCAGGCTTGGCCAGTGCCAAGGCACTTGTTTTGGCAAGGGCCAAACATTGGTTTTGGCAAGTGCCACACAGGATTTTGCAAATGCCAAGTACCATCTTGGTACTAACTCCTTCCCCCAAGATCAGTGCACGGTTGTGCATGTGCGCACCACCACTGCTCGTTGATAAGCCACCGCACCACTTCAGAACAGTCGTACTCCACTTGCAGTTCGACAATCACCCATCCGATCCCCTTTCCTCCATCGCTACAGTAAAACACCCAACCACTTCATCTTGACCGAAATGAACACCATACAGGAAACCCAACACCATGCCTCACCTCGACCATGTGACACCGTCTGCCTCCTTCCACGCCACCGTGGGTCCCTGATGCCGCCATCCCCCCATAACCGCAAACCCAAAAGTCCACCGTCGATGCACAGCTCCAGCGAAAAGAACTGAACCCATAAACCCAATACGAAACCCTATTTTTGATTTGTTCTCAAAATCTACACATTAGAAAAATTAATTTGTATTTTTCTGATGATCCCCGAAACCCCACGCTCCATTCCTCTCCGCGGCTTGGCGTCCAACTTCCTTGATCGCCGGAATTTGACCGAAATTCAATTTCCAATCAACCCCCTGGTTCTCACTCAATACATCATTAAAAATCTTGAAACAATCTTTAAAAATCATGAATTTTCGTTGTGAATCTATTTATGTAACCAAACCAATGTTTTGTTCGATTTGAAAAACCATGTAAACAGAGAGTTTACTGTGAAACTTTGTGAAACTATTTTTAACATATATACTTTGCAAATGTTACTTCGTACGATCTGGTTTGTGAATGTATGCTATGTTTTTACTAAATCCATACATTTTCAACAATCAAAATGAGGACCCTAGTTTCTAATTACTGTCAGGAATCAAATGCACATACCCTGCGTTTTCACAAACACAGTACAGGTTCTAACTAAAAGCTTACTCCTTGAACAACTTGCACAACCATTCTAGTGTGTTTCTACATGGATCTTAGTCCTTATAGATGTAGATCCAGGTATTTTATCATCAATCTTTACTAGTTGACATTAACAAACAATGATCAAAACAGAACTTTGCAGTTAAACTCATAAACAAATTGTTTACAGTAATTATTTAAACATGAAATCTAAAGGTGTTTCACTCACCAAAGCTTTCCAAGATTCCAGAAAAGTGAGTCCAGAAATTTGTATGAAATCTCAGTTTTGTTGTGAGAAAAAATGAGGAATTTGAGTTGTATTTATAATTGAGTTCAAGGATTTTAAAAACATTTCCTGCACATGTTTTCAACAGTAAAATCCCTTTAGCCTTAACCCTCTTTTACCTTAATCTCCTACGGCCACATGTATGAAGAGTTTGTCTTATTAAGGTTTTAGAGTCAATGAGTGGATACTAGGTTACCCCTTCTAGAAGCTTGAGTCACTCCTTCATTAAATGCATAAATCCATTTTAGATTTTAAAGCATTATAAAAATGGGTTTCTCCTTGTCTCTTTCTTGCTTGATATCTCTCATATACAGGTCATGAGAATTTCTTTAGGTGCTTTAGGGAATGATTTCACAATCTTAGTTTACTATTTGTAGTATCATTCATTAATTGTTTTTCTCTTCTTGTATGTTTATTTTTGTCTCATGTTTTAAGATATTTATGTGGGTCAAAAGAACAAATGTTTTATGTGTGCTATTATTCATGTTTTGGCCGACTTGTCTCTTGTTATATGTATTCATGTTGTGTTGTTTTGTTCTAAAGTCCTTCTCTATTTTTCAAGTGAACAAAATGCTCTTTATATAATTCATGTTATAAGGCTTTTTATTTTTAAAACCTTGTTTTGTTAAAATGATATTATGAAGTATTTATCTTCATATGAATTACCACTCATGATTTTTATTTGAATGTAGTATACTTGTTTAATACTTTAAAATTCTAAGATATAACAAGTATATCTATCATTCTTTCTATACATACATATATATGTTTTCACATATGTATCAAGAATCACTTTAGTTTTGTTTTTAACTAGCATTCTCATTTTAATGATTATTAAAATGATTATTAGAAAAAGTCGGGACATTACAGTCCATCCCCTTATAAGAATTTCATCCCCGAAATTTTAAAGTAAGAAAGATAGAAAGATTTTTCCCAAAAGATGATATTTCATATCACTACTACTTAGTACATTATAATTATACACTAGTTCCATACTCGTCCTAGACATACATAACAATACTTCCATAATTAGGCTATACTTGACTAATTCAAGTTATAGGCTATATGATATACATATACATAGTCCAACACATCACTCCTCTCTACTCCTCCGAGTCACTATCAATTACAATCCACTCGTGATATGAGATGTTTACAACTTCAACCACTTCATCATCGTCATCTAATGGCTCTAAAACCTCCATTATCCCCTGGGTAGTTGGTTCCTCTTCCTCATCGTCCGAAATCTCTGTAACCCCCACTGGTGAAAGTAGACACACCTGTATCGCGGGATACCCATAGTCCCCAAAGATCTCTACCCATCCTCCCACTGCATGATACTCAACGAGCGCCTGCTCCTATCTCGCCCATATTGCTAACACTGGGTCGACAAACTCCTCTGGTTGTCCTCCCATGGCAACGACTGGTGTCTCTGGGACAACATCTTCCTCCTCCTCGTATTCTTCTTCATCTTCTTCGTCGCCATCTATGTCCATATCCCACGCATCATCCTCATCCCTGTCACTGTCGTCATCACTATTACTATCTCCAAAACCTGTCTCTATCATCAGTATGTCGTCTTCCTCTGAGCATCCCTGACTGTCTGCCTTTTGCTCCATCGGTTCTTCTCTACCGACATCCGACTCCTCAGATGTCCTGTTGGTACCCTCATCTTCACTTGGTGACCTCTCTCTAATGTCTTCTGAATCTCCTACTCTTTCTCTCTTGGCCAGCAATCTCTCGGTCTGGTGGGGGGTGAGTCTTTTCCTAGTTGGGGTCTTCATTAAGGGTGCCATCTGGAAAGTAACAAGGAAATAGAACTTGTCAATGATAGGATCATAACAAGAGAGTTCATAAGTCCTAACAAATTGAATCCAAAGATGTACATACCAATGCTTACAGAAATGAAGGAATTCAAGGTTTCATTTCATCCAAACAACTAAATAGTAAAACATACCTCATCTGTAGAAAAGTCTGGGTATAATTTCCTGATATATTTTTCGGTTTCCCATGTGCAATCCTTCGGATTTTCGCTCCACTGAATCTTTAGCAGACTTACCACTTTGTTGCGGAGTTGTTTTTCCTCTCTATCGATAATACGAAATGGATGTCGAATCACCGTCAAATCTGGTTCAATCTCTATTTCTTGCTGAACAGATGGTTCTAGAATTAAGGATGGATCGTGCAAACATTTTCTTAAATAAGATATATGGAATACATGTGAATCCCTGCCATATGTTCTGGTAATTCAATTCTATTGGCTAGAAATCCATTTCTCTCTAGAATTCGGAAAGGTCCAACATATCGCGGAGTTAACTTTCCGGCTTTTCCAAATCTCACAACTCCTTTCATCGGTGAAATCTTCACAAATACCAGATCTCCTATTTTAAATACAATATCTCTTCGCCTTTGATCCGCATAGCTTTTCTGTTGATCCTGGGCTTCTTTCATTCTTAACTTAACCAACTCCACCTTCTCTATTGCTTCTCGGATCATATCTGGTCCAAGTACTAGTTTGTCTCCGGATTTTATCCAACATGCGGGGGCTTTACAAGGTCTTCCATATAGTGCTTCGTATGGTGCCATATGTATACTTGCCTGGTAACTATTGTTATAAGAGAATTCCACCAGGTGTAGATGATCCTCCCATGATACTCCAAAATCTAAAATACAAGCTCTTAACAAATCTTCCAATATCCGGTTTACTCTCTCAGTATGGCTGTTCGTTTGAGGATGGTAAGCTGTATTGAGATTCAATTTCGTTCCCAAAGTCTTTTGCAATGCTTCCCAAAATTTACTTGTAAAGATGGGATCTCTATCGCTTACAATACTTGCTGGGACTCTATGTAATTGTACAATCTCCCTCATGAAAACTTCAGCTAAAGATGCGGCTGTGCGTGTTGGTTTTACTGGAATAAAATGCGCGCTTTTTGTTAGCCTATCGACAATTACCCAAATTCCTTCAAATCCTCTTCTTGTCTTTGGCAATCCATCGATAAAATCCATCGATATCATTTCCCGCTTCCAGTTAGGTATTTCTAATAATCGTAATAGTCCGGCAGTCTTTTGATGATCTCCTTTGACTTGTTGACAACATAGACATTCATTCACACAAGTTGAAATGTCCTTCTTCATTCCTGGCCACCAAAATACTCTCTTCATGTCATTATTTATTTAATGAATTCCTGGATGGATGCTCAATTTTGATGCGTGGCATTCTTTCAAAACTTTTTGTCTCAACCCATCTATATCTGCAACACATAATCTGTTGTTAATTCTTAACACTCCTCGGTTATCCAACTTGAAATCAGACTCCCTCCCGTCTGTGACTCCTTGAATGATCTTCTCCAGTTTTGCATCTTTTCTTTGATTACTCATAATCCTTTCTTGGTGAGTTGGTGTGACTTCCAATAGGGATAGAATCGCATTTCTACTCAAAGCGTATGCTATTTTGCCGGCTTTATAAATGATATCCAAATCATACGATGCAAGAAATTCCAACCATCGTTGTTGCCTCAAATTTAAATCCTTCTGAGAAAATAGATACTTCAATGGTTTATGATATGTGAAAAGCTCGAATTTTCCACCCAAAAGATAATTCCTCCATATCTTCAATGCAAAAACAACGGCCAATAACTATAGATCGTGAGTTGCATAATTCTTCTCCTGTATCTTTAATTGCCTACTTGCATATTGTAACAGCCCATGAATTCTATAACGCTAAGCTTCACAAATTAAAGTATAATTAATTCTAAATTAAAGAGTTAAGGTAAATGGGTTGCACCATTGCATTCGTCTCGGAATTCTTCTTGAGATAGAGTCCGAGTTTGCGCGAATCGGACTCCGTATGAAGTAGTTATGGCCTTCGGAAGTTTCAGAATCAAATTTAAATTCAAACAGCTCGGTTTTAAATTCAAAATTCGAATTTCAGGTTCAAACTGGGCTGGATTGTGTCGATTATTACAAGTTCTTGATTTCCCCTTTTCTTACGCTTATAAAGTTGGGCTGAATTGTGTCGAGCCCAACATTTGTTATAACGTTGCGAACGTATAAACGGGGGTAATAACGTTGGGTGTAAAACATGAAAATATATGTTGGCATGTTTGGCACATGCCAACGACAATGACATTTAGAGCAGTATGAATTTTTAAACCCAAAATAAAAGATATGACATTTACGTATATAATTGAGAAGTAATAAAATATGTAAATTTAGAAAACACGATATGTTTAACCCGAGGTTGGATTGAGTTGTGATGTAAACCTGCCCGGAACCGCCCGGCTGTCCAGTAGTCACAACAATACCTATCCAATTTGGGTGGTTAAGCATTGAGCCCAATAATGACCCGAGGTTAGACTGAGCTACGGTGTAAACCTGCCCGGAACCGACTGGCATATCCAGTAACCGTAGCAATACCTGTCTAATGTGAGTGGTCAGGTGCTCCTAAGAGGCTAAGGACAGATGGTAGGGTTAAGTCAACTATAACACTTAACCAAATTCAACATGTTAACAAGAATTGATGGGTGGGGTTAGGTAAATACAGACACTTAACCACTTAACATGTTTGACTAGAAAATCCTGGTAATGTGGGACCCATTTCAGCAGTAACCCAAGTTAGGTATCAACGGTACCCTGAAACTAGGCAGGGTGAGGCACGATTACTGGGCTGATTGTAAGCAGTCAAAACGACGGCGGTGGGTGCACAGTGCAGGTCTAACGGGATGCGGGTGTGCACACACTCCGGAGCAGACAACCAAGGCACTGGGGACACCAGTAGTATAACCTATGCCTTTTAGAATTTGTGTTGGGGCCGCCACCATGGGTCTTGATACACCCCATGGTGGGACCAGCATAGGTATCTACAATTCTTGGGGGCCATATGACACATGTTAACGCGAGTAGGAGCCGATCTTTTGAAAATGGGGATCACTTCACCCTCACCATGGGGTGCCAGTTAGAATACACTCAAGTAGATGCAGAGATATAGTATGGGTGCGATAGTACATTCGACATTCCCTTAGCTTGTGACACCATCCTATCTTCAGTATATATCTATCATGCCCTTTTCTTATTCACATACTAAAGAGTTACTAGATTTACTCAGGCTTTATGTCTGACCCTATTTTCTTTTCGTCTTCTTTTCTTTCGTTTCCCCCCCAGGTCCACAGGGAGGAAACAACTCAGCTCAGTCAGGCTCTGTACAAGCTCCAAAAACGTAGATGTATGATTTGGGTCTCTTTTGCTCGGACTATGGCTTTGGATATCACTATGGGGATTTTTGTCACTTTATTTATGCTTTCTGCTTCTTTGCTTATCAAGACTGTAATGATGTTGTAATGTTGGAAGTATTTTGAGACAATTATGGAATGTTTGGTTTTGAACACATATTGAAGAAATAAAAGTCTGTTTGGTTTCTGCTGTTTAAAATATGTGTATTTATATCCATCTTGAGTTTATCTGTGGCTTTTACTTATAAACCTCCACCAAAATTAAGGCATTCCCTTTGTGAGTGACCTTAACGGAGGTGGGGTGTTTCACTTGGTATCAGAGCATTGGTTTACCAGATAAGATAAAAGTTTTTTTTTTGAAATTGTTTTCAAAAAAAAGAAAGAAAGTTTAACGAAGCATTTTTCAAGAAAAAGTGTTATATTTATAAAAGACAAAATCCCCCAAAGCCATGTGCCCCATCTATCACTCTCTATCCTTCATTTCGAATTTTTCCTTTCTGTTTCAGCATGTCTGGAGACCTTAACCTCCTGGAAGGAGTGTCAATTCCCGGCTGGTTTAGGAGGTACTTAGAAGCAAGGGCCAATGGCGCGGGCCCAGCGGACATCCCTCCTCCAGTGGTCGCGGTTCCTCCTCCCCCTCCTCCTCGTGGAAATGCCTTCGCAAAAACCTGTAGAGACTTTAAGGCTATGGGTGGAAAAGACTTTTATGGGACAAAATCCTTTGTAGGAGCAAGAAATTGGCTAAAGGAGACTGAGGATCTGTTTGTCATCTTCGGGGTTGATGACAGGCAAAAGATACAACTAGCGGTATGGTTGCTTAAGGATGAAGCTTCCTATTGGTGAGAAGTTACCAATGCTCAGAGGGCGGTAGAAACATGGGAAGATTTCAGGACAAGGTTTGAAATGAAATTTCTCTCCCAAGCTGAAAGAAGCCTGCAAATGGAGAAGTTCCTAACTCTGAAACAGGGGAGCATGACGATCAGGTAATATGTTAATCAGTTTAATCAGCTGGCCAGATTTGGGTTAGACTTAGTAAAAACCCAACACAAGAAGGCACTTCGCTTCGTCAAGGGTTTGAATGAGCCTCTACACAGCCTTGCCATGACTCATGTATCCACGGGAGCGACTTATGAAAGCTTGGTGGACATGGCGTGGCTACACGAGGAAGACCACGGTAAGAAAGAAACTAAGGTGGAAGAGAAGAAAGAAGGTGTACAAGCAAAGAAAACAGACTTCAAGAAAGGGGGGAAGAACAATAAGCCTCGTGAGAAGAGAAGGTGCAATTTCTGTGGCATTATGGGCCATATATCAAAAGACTGCCAGAAAAGAAAGGCGAAGATGGGTGGTTGCTTTCATTGTGGAGAGACTGGGCACCAAGCTAAGGACTGCCCAAAGAAGAAAGGGCAGGGACAGAAAGACGGATCCACTTCAGGGGGTCAAGTTCATGCGCTAGTGGCACCTCAGCAGGAACGAGGTAGTAATATTTCTGTAGAAAGTGTAGTCTATCTTTATGATCATCCAATTCGTACACTTTTTGACTCTGGCACATCACACTCTTTTATTTCATCTGCCTTAGTAGAATCTCTGCATCTAGACACTAGTATGGTAGAAGATCCATTAGTAGTTTCAAATCCAATTGGGGGCCCCGCTTAATTGTCAATGGTTTGTTTGGGTTTGAAAATCTCTATTCTCAGCGTTGAGTTTAGTTGTGATGCCTTTATTTTGGGCTTCCCGGGATATGGTCTGATCTTAGGCATGGACTAGTTATCCAGTAATAGTGCCATTCTTGATTGTGAGAAAAGAGTAGTTAGACTCTTAACTCGGCTTGGTAACACTCTAGAAATTTCTTGTAATCCCTTGAATGTTGTTATGCTAAGTTATCTAGAGTCTTTTGATGCTTTTTATGAGAATTTGCAATTAGTAAGAGTAGTCCGGGAATATCCGGATGTCTTTGAGGAGGTGAAAGGCTTACCTCCGAGGCGGGAAATAGACTTTCGCATATATCTTGTGGATAACGCAAAGCCTGCAGCTTTACCTGTCAGACACATGGCTCCAAGGGAGAGAAAGGAGCTCAGTAAGTAGGTTAAAGAACTTCTCGAAAAAGGGTTCATTAGACGGAGCATTTTGGAATGGGTGCTTTAGTGGTGTTCGCAACCAAAGCGGACGGTTCGCTTCGGCTTTGCGTCGACTATAGGGAGTTAAACAAATTGACCAAGAAAAATAGGCACCCTCTTCCCCGAATCGACGATTTGTTTGATAGGCTTGTTGGTGCGACGGTCTTCTCCTAACTTGATCTGGCAACTGGGTTACATCAGCTAAGAGTAGCTGAAGATAGTATTGATAAGACAACGTTCAGAACCCCAGACGGTTTCTTCGAGTGGCTTGTCATGCCTTTCGGCTTGACAAACGCACCCGCTTATTTCGTAGACCTAATGAGCAGGGTGTTTAGAGAATTCCTCAACAAATTTGTGGTTGTCTTCGTAGATGATATCTTAATCTTCTCAAAGAGTGAGGAAGAGCATGCTCAGCATCTAAAAGAAATTATGGAAACTCTTCGAGCTCATCAACTAAAAGCCAAATTCTCCAAGTGTCACTTCTGGAGAAAAGAAGTAAGATTTCTAGGGCATATAGTGTCCAAAGAGGGGTTGGCTGTGGACCCCGCAAAAGTGGTGGCAGTGCAAGATTGGAAGACACCAAGAAATGCAACCGAAGTTCGAAGCTTTCTTGGGCTAGCCGGTTTTACCAAAATTTTATTAGGGATTTCACGAAAATCTCAGCCCCACTCACAAGGTTAACAAAGAAGAATCTGGCGTTCACTTGGGACTTGGACTGAGAGTTTGCTTTCCAATGATTAAAACGGGCTCTCACAACAGCCCCAGTTCTGACTTTGCCAGATGGATGCAAAATGTTCACAGTATACACGGATGCATGTGGAACGGGACTAGGCACTGCTCTAATGCAAGAAGGCAGGTTAGTAGCTTATGGCGAAAGACAATTGAAAGTTCATGAAAAGAACTACCCAACCCACGATCTTAAGTTAGCCGCCATCATCTTTACGCTTAAGTCATGGCGCCATTATCTCCTAGGTGAGAAGTTTGAATTATACACTGACCATAAATCATTGAAATATCTCTTCTCGCAGAAGGATCTTAACTTGAGGCAGCAAATATGGAAGGAGTTTCTTGCCTCGTATGACTTTGAAATTTCCTATACTCCCAGCAAAAGCAACGTAGTAGCAGATGCGTTGGGCCAAAAGAAACTGACCTTAAGCCCACTCTTTGTGGAAAGGCAAAGCCTGGAGTATATAGCCAGTTTTAACTTTAGGCCCTCCTTAGATTTTGTACCGGGTTTGTTATCATCTCTCGATGTATGCCCTATTCTCTTGGACTCAATAGGGGTTGCACAACGTGAAGACCCTCAGCTTATTGATGTGATTGATAAACTTATTAGGGGTGAGACTTCTAGTCACCTCAGTAGATACGCCATCGATAATAAGGGTTGGCTGAGGCAAGATGGAAGATTATGCGTCCCACAAGCAAGGGAGTTGACAAAGAAGGTTCTCGAGGAAGCGCATCATTCCAAGATGACCATATACCCTGATGGTGATAAGATGTACAAGGATATAAAAAGGACTTTCTTTTGGAGCGGCATGAAGCAAGACGTGGAAGATTTCGTCTCTAAGTGCATGATCTGCCAACAGGTCAAGGAGAAACAGAAGAAACCTGGAGGACTACTTCATCCTTTAGAGGTCCCACAGTGGAAGTGGGATAGCATTTCAATGGACTTCATTGATGGACTGCCTAGGTCGAGAAGAGGCAACACTAGCATTTGGGTAATAGTGGATAGGCTTACTAAGAGCACCCACTTCATACCTATCAAGAGTAGAAGGACCGCCTCATCTCTCGCATCTCTTTATCTCAAGGAAATAGTTCGACTTCATGGGATACCCTCCAGCATTGTTAGTGACCGAGAACCTATCTTCACAAGTGAGTTTTGGCGGAGTCTGCAAGAAGCTGTAGGCACACAGTTATGTTTGAGCATGGCCTATCACCCCCAAACTGATGGCCATACGGAAAGGGTGAATAGAGTTTTAGAGGATCTTCTGAGACTTTGCGTTCTTGACTTTGGAGGGACTTGGGAGGATCACCTTCCTTTAGTGGAATTTGCCTACAACAACAGCTACCAAGCTACCATCGGTATGGCACCCTTCGAAGCCTTGTACGGAAGACCGTGCAAATCACCAACTTGTTGGTGGGAGTCTACAGATAAGCTTATACTTAGGCCAGATATGATTCGAGAGACTTCGGAGAAAGTGGACTTGATACGTAAGAGAATGAAGACTGCTCAAGACACACAGAAATCTTACGCCTACAAAAGAAGGCCGACCTTAAGTTTGAGGTTGGGGACAGGGTTTTCCTTAAGGTATTACCTTTAAGGAACGTCATTCGCTTTGGATCCGCAAGAAATCTAGCACCAATATTTGTAGGACTGTTTCCTATCATCGAGAAGGTTGGAAAGATGGCCTATAGATTAGAGCTACCCGAGAGACTAGCCAGAGTTCACAACGTCTTTCATGTTTCTCACCTCCGGAAGTGTTTGCATGAGTCTGCGGAAGTGGTGGAACCTAGCATTCTAGAAGAAGCCGAAGTGGAACGTGAAGCAACTGTGAGGAGAGTTCCAACCCGCATCCTAGGAAATAAAGTGAAAAAGCTACGCAACCGCGAAATCAAACTCGTTAAAGTCCAGTGGAGTGACGCCGAGGAAGACGCGACTTAGGAAACTGAGGACAGAATACGCGCTGCCTACCCTCTTCTTTTTGAGGGTACATCTTTGATCCCTCTCCTTTTTCCTTAAGTTATGCTTTATCTATCTTTTTAGGTATATCTCCTCGGCCCTTTTCCTAACTCCTTAGGTAGAAAACAAATGGATGCAAACATGTATTTGAAAACATGTTATGGATGATGGATGCAGATGGTTGTTAGTGGTTGCTCGTGGATGCATACACACACACCCTAGGTTATAGATCAGCTCAGTCACTTCATATTGCATATGCATATATGTATTCTCATTTGTATATGGTTGAAACTTGATATGCTGTCATATGGTTGTCGCATTTTTATGAACAATTGTGCACTCATGTAGAATTATGAGTAGGAAAATTTGCATACATAATGGATTCATAACACTTACATGATTCGCGTTAAGGAGGTCAACTGAATCAGTAGACCACCTGATTTCTGCATTAGATAAGGACATGTACACACACACTATGCATATAATCATGAAGCATTAGAAGTCTTTTAAGGACAATGGACGCTTGTACTTGTTGGTTGAGTAGATGGACTGTTGGATGTACATTCTTCCTAACTTGAAGATTTCAGGGACGAAATCCTTTTAAGGGGGGAGAATGTAACACCCCGTGAATTTTATAACGCTAAGCTTCACAAATTAAAGTATAATTAATTCTAAATGAAAGAATTAAGGGAAATGGGTTGCGCCATTGCGTTCGTCTCGGAATTCTACTTGAGATAGAGTCCTAGTTTGCATGAATCGGACTCCATATGAAGGAGTTATGGCCTTCGGAAGTTTCAGAATCAAATTTAAATTCAAACAGCTCAATTTTAAATTCAAAATTCGAATTTCAGGTTCAAACTGGACTGGGCGGGAAAATTCCCGCCTGGAGACCAGGTCGGCTATAGGGTCGACCTGGTCACCCCAGGTCGACCATAGTGCCGACCTGGACCCCCCCCCCCAGGTTGACCATAGTGTCGACCTGGGTGTCGACCCGCCTGGTCGACCTGACTAGCCAGGTCTGGCTCTGTCTCGAATTTCTATGGCTCTGTGTGTCACTAGGGCTGACGTGTCACCTCTCGATTGTCTCTCTGAACTTTTAATGGCCTAGATTCCTCCTGTCTTCATCTGACGGCTCAAAGCATCTTAAAAATCTATAAATACACCCTAAGTCTCAACTGAAAATTCACACAAAAAAATGAGAAAGGAGTCGTCATGCTTCTAGGGAGGAATTGAACATGGCCATCAAGAGAAAAGCCTATAAACGAATCAAACTAAGAAGAAGATTAAAGTTCAAATCAAATTTATCAATGCAACGTTAGTCTACCCAAAGGAGCGCATCTCAATTTCAGAATGCAGAATCCATAATTCAAGATTCTGCATTCATTGTAAATATAGTGACCTTTCAGAATATGAATAAAAATTGTGATGTGATTCGATGTAAATGAAAATAGAATTGTGTTATTGTATTGTATAAATTCTATGTATTGCGATGGTTCTATCATGACTTGTGTATTGATGTTTGTGGCATAAATTGATTGATGCAAGCCTATTGAACAATTGTATGTGAAAACAATGGCACTTGTAAGTTGTGGCAAAAACTAGAAATTGATTCCTTTTTGTTTATGCCTATGACATGGACCTTATACATTCATTAAGCCTAAATTAAAGCTTATGTAAACATGATTTAGACTTGAAACCTTTTATGCCTACATGACCCAAAGCCTATGATATCACTTCCATGTTTATTTGCAAGTATAATTGGATCTATGTTAAGTATCGTTTGTGTTTCATAAACTATGCAAGTTCATGTTTATTTGCAAGTATAATTGGATCTATGTTAAGTATCGTTGGGGTTTCAAAAACTATGCAAGTTCATGTTGAAAAAGGCTATGACATTAGAAGTTATAATTGGACCTTTTGGTGGATATACATCATGCTAGTTTTGTGTTTGACATTATGCCAAGTTAAACATGTATAAACACAAGTTTGTATTAGCCTAAACTATGCCATTTCATATGTCACCTACTTAGTTATACTTTGATTTTAATGCAAGTTCACATGACCCATCATTTATGTTAATATCGCTAAATTGCAAGTTCATGCGCCACACACCCTTATATGTTGTCAACTATTACATGTTCTTGATTTTTCTTTTTCTTACGCTTATAAAGTTAGGTTGAATTGTGTCGAGCCCAACATTTGTTATAACGTTGCGAACGTATAAGCGGGGGTAATAACGTTGGGTGTAAACCATGAAAATATATGTTGGCATGTTTGGCACATGCCAACGACAATGACATTTAGAGCGGTATGAATTTTTATACCTAAAATAAAAGATATGACATTTACATGTATAATTGAGAAGTAATAAAATATGTAAATTTAGAAAACACGATATGCTTAACCCGAGGTTGGATTGAGTTGTGATGTAAACCTGCCCGGAACCGCCCGGCTGTCCAGTAGTCACAACAATACCTATCCAATGTGGGTGGTTAAGCATTTAGCCCAATAATGAACCGAGGTTAGACTGAGCTACGGTGTAAACCTGCACGGAATCGACCGGCATACCCAGTAACCGTAGCAATACCTGTCTAATGTGAGTGGTCAGGTGCTCCTAAGAGGCTAAGGATAGATGGTAGGGTTAAGTCAACTATAACACTTAACCAAATTCAACATGTTAACAAGAATTGATGGGTGGGGTTAGGTAAATACAGACACTTAACCACTTAACATGTTTGACTAGAAAATCCTGGTAACGTGGGACCCGTTTCAGCAGTAACCCAAGTTAGGTATCAACGGTACCCTGAAACTAGGTAGGGTGGGGCACGATTACTGGGCTGATTGTAAGCGGTCAAAACGACGGCGGTGGGTGCACAGTGCAGGTCTAATGGGGTGCGGGCGTGCACACACTCCGGACAAGACAACCAGGGAACTGGGGACACCAGTAGTATAACCTATGCCTTCTAGAATTTGTGTCGGGGCCGCCACCATGGGTCTTGATACACCCCATGGTGGGACCAGCATATGTATCTACAATTCTTGGGGGCCGTATGACACATGTTAACGCGGGTAGGAGCCGATCTTTCGAAAATGGGGATCACTTCACCCTCACCATAGGGTGCCAGTTAGAATACACTCAAGTAGATGCAGAGATATAGTATGGGTGCGATAGTACATTCGACATTCCTTTAGCTTGTGACACCATCCTATTTTCAGTATATATCTATCATGCCCTTTTCTTATTCACATACTGAAGAGTTACTAGATTTACTCAAGCTTTATGTCTGACCCTATTTTCTTTTCATCTTCTTTTCTTTCGTTTCCCCCCAGGTCCACAGGGAGGAAACAACTCAGCTCAGTCAGGCCCTGTACAAGCTCCAAGAACGTAGATGTATGATTTGGGTCTCTTTTGCTCGGACTATGGCTTTGGATATCACTATGGGGATTTTTGTCACTTTATTTATGTTTTCTGCTTCTTTAATTATCAAGACAGTAATGATGTTGTAATGTTGGAAGTATTTTAAGACAATTATGGAATGTTTGGTTTTGAACACATATTGATGAAATAAAAGTCTGTTTGGTTTCCGTTGTTTAAAATATGTGTATTTATATCTGTCTTGAGTTTATCTGTGGCTTTTACTTATAAACCTCCACCAAAATTAAGGCATTATGTAACACCCCGTAATTTTATAACATTAAAATCCACAAATTAAAGTATACTTAATTTTTAGAAAAGAATTAAGTGAAATGGGTTGCGTAGAGAAATATATATATATATTGATATATATATATAAAAATTAAAAATTAAATAAATAAATATGCGAAAAAGTTCAAAACAACGAATTGGGAGGGGGAATAACCGAACCGGCCCATTTTTGAGGTCGACCCGAGCCCCATTGGGTCGACTAGGGGTTAATCCAGGGTGTTTGGCTGTCAACCCGTGGGCCGATTCGCTCAAATGCAGATTTTGCATTTGATTGGTTCTCATGGTTCAGGGTTAATCTAATGGTCCTAAATAACTTCCTACACCTATAAATACATCCTAATGCTAACCCTAAACCTAATTAAAATAGAATAGTTACCGTCATACCGTCGCCATGGAAATCAATGGAGTCGCCGCCAACTAAGAAAGAAGAAAAGCAAATTCAATTCTAATTCTCTCAACCCTAAAGCAAAGTAAAACTCTCTCTTTTCTTCTCTAAATTGTGAGTATGATGATCTTAACAAGATTATTATCATTTTAATAAGGTTGAGTTATGAATGGATTATGAGTAGATGATGTGAATTATCATATATGTTGTTGTAAACCCCTTTTGCTATCATGTATATTGTAAATCCAATGTTATGTGATGATGATATCTTATATGTTGTAAATCATGCTATGATGATGTTATGTATGTTGAAAGTTTCTATGCTAAGTTGTGATGAATCATACATGTTAAAAAGGCCATGATGTTACCATCTATGCTAGTAGGTTCATATTAATTAAATCATCATGTTTGGGTTATGTTGATCTATATGACAAGTCACATATGCAAGTTAGATTGATTAGAAAAGTTACGAACATATGCCAAGACATCTATTATGACATCTAGAATTATGCTATGACATATGTGATATCCTATGCTAGTTCACACCATCATTATGTTGCCTAAAAACCCCATATGCAAGTTTATGTATAGATTTGGGCTATGATCATATCATGTAAATTGAGACATTTAACAAGTTGACACCTTTTGATCCTTAACATGTGTAGTTTATGCAAGTTTCACCCCTATTATGATTAGATTTATTTTAATTGTTTATATGTTGTGATAATTTATCTTTGTGCTAGGTGTTAGACTATACAAGTCTAGCCTATATTATGCGTTGAATAAGCGAACGTATAAATGTGGGGTAGGGGTAATATTAAGGATTTAATATTAAAAAGTTGAGGTGCAATTGATATGATTTTGCATGCCATAAGTGGATGGCCATAATTGAGTCAATTATGGACATCATTAAAAGTTGACTTAATTAATAATTTGAATAGGGAATTATTAAAACTGGGGTAAAAGATTTTAAGTGTTAATCAATGCTTAGGACACGAGGTTGGACTCGTTTGTGACGTAAACCTGCCCGGACCCACCCGGCAAATCCAGTGGTCACAAATGTCAGCCCAATGTGAGAGGTCCTAGGCCTAAACTAAAGCATAACGGTTGTAAAGACACAAGGTTAGACTCTTTTATGGTGTAAGACTGCCCGGACCCGCCCGGCAAATCCAGCTGCCATAAATGCCAGTCTAATGTGAGAGGTCTTTATGAGGTTATGGCCTGAATGAATTAAGAAATACTTAACTAGATAAACATGTAAGGTGGGACATGGGGGTTAAGTAGGTGCCTTGGGTGGCATGAGGAATCTAGGGGGTGCCCTTAGTGGCATGTGAAATACGATTAGTAAGACTTAACCAAACACACATGTAAATGAACATGACTAAGAGGGTTAAGTGGGATATACTAGTGACAAGCTTAGGTGGGTAGCTTGTGGGGGCCCATTTCGACCGGTATCCCAAACGTATCTTTGTGGGCTCGACCCAAGTCGAGGACGGGACACACATGCTGGGTTCAACTGTAAGAGGCCAAAACGGGGAGCGGTGGCAACGCAAGTCCAACGGGTTTCGTATGCGTGTGTGGACCCGGGCTGGTACGTAAGACGTTATTGCATCGTGTAGGTATAAGCCGTTCATTCTCAAGTTGTATCGGGTTGCCACTTTAGGGGAGTGATACACCCCATTGTGGGGCCAGCACGGGTATCTACGAGTAGGGAGCCGATCGAAAGTGGGTAGTGGGGTACACCTAGTGGAGATAGGGGCAGACGGCACCTATGTAGTTAGCTAGGGGTATGTAAGGCTATTTATAAAGTTTCTGTGTGAAGCAAGTGGGATCAAACAATAGGGTGACTGGTGTGGTGCAGTGTAGTAATGTGCGGTGCAGTGTAGTAATCATTCATTAGTAATTAGGTGTGCCTTTACCGTTATCTTTAACATTATCTCAAACGCTGTCTTTATCTTCCTAAGAGTTCATAGACATTTACTTGTCTTCTAGCTTATGCCTTAGTCTAGTTATTTTGATAATAGTATTGTTAAAATTATCATACTCGCCAGACTTTATGTCTGACCCCCTCTATTTCTATCCTTTTTCCCCCTCCAGGTCCTCAGGTTGGGCCCAGTTCTAGTGGAGTTTGATTAAATTGCTTCATCTCTCTTGGAAAGCTTTGACCGTTGATGTAAATTCCAGCTTGTTATCTTTTTAATGGCTATTTATGTAATGGGATTATGTATTTTGTTTTTATGAAGATGGATATTGTACTTGGTTTTATGATGTAACAAACATGTTTAATTTCCGCTGCAATAAAATGAAGTTTTAGATTTCCAAGTACTATTTATTATCTGTCTTGTTGTAATTTTTCTGTTCTATATTCACTTATAACCTCCATGGAAGTTAATGCATTCCCTTTGTGAGTGAAATTAATGGACGTGCGGTGTTACACATTCCCTTTGTGAGTGACCTTAACGGAGGTGGGGTGTTTCACATATGCAATTACACGACGGTTCTGCATTAACACAACTCCTAATCCAACTCCACAAGCGTCAGTGTAAACTTCAAATTTGCTTGTTCCATCGGGAACCGCTAACACTGGTGCTTTGGTTAAACGCTCCTTTGACTCTTGAATAGATTCTTCACACTTCGGGGTCCAAATAAACCTTTGGCCTTTCTTCGTTAATTTCGTCAGATGAGACGATATCTTTGAGTAATCTTGGATAAACCTTTGGTAATATCCTGCCAATCCCAGGAAACTTCGAACATCAGTTGGTGTATGAGGTTGTCTCCATTGTTGTACTGATTCAACTTTCACTGGATCTACTGATATTCCATCTCCATTTACAATATGGCCCAAAAATCTTACTTCAGACTTCCAAAAATGACATTTTGAAAATTTGGCTTTCAACACATTTTTCCTCAGAGTTTCCCTTTTGTTTACAGAATCTTGCAATGTGACTCTTCTGCTTGCAGTTGTGACACAGAACGTTCTTGAAACGATTTTCAGTTTTCTGCTGAACTGCTTTTCCTTGGTTCTAGTTATCTTTCCAGTCGGGGTTAAACTTCCGTTTCTGGATATTTCCTCCGCTCGCTTCTCCAGTCTGAGCCTTTGCTGCAGTTGGGTTCTTAGCGTCCAGGGCTTCATACCTGAGTGCTAAATCCACAAGTTCAACAAATAGGTCTTTCAGATGCTCCATCATACGGCCTTGCAGACTTTCCTTCAATCCAGCTACGAACATCTCGTTCTTCTCCAAGGAGGTATTTACCAATTCTGGTCCAAAGCTTGACAGTGCATTGAACTTGTTCTCGTACTCAGTGACAGTCATGCTTTCTTGCTTCAGGTCAATGAAGTCTCGGTACATCCTAGTTTTCGCAGTTGCTGGCAGATACTGAGCTTCAAAAGATTCTTTGAACATAGCCCAAGTAAAATTATCCTCTGGAGTATTAGCAGTCTGGGCATCCCACCAGATAGCTGCAGCTCCCTCCAAATTCCATGAAGCTAAAAGACGTTTGTACTCGTCATCCAACTTCAGTCCCTTAAAAATCTTCTCACATGATCTAATCCATGCTTGGATGTCAACCAGTGATTCCGTTCCCTTAAAAGTCTTTCCCCCTAGATTAGTGTAGTTCTTGCAAATCATAGCGAAGTTTGGCTACATTGGAACTTGGACTACTTCAGTTGTATCCACTTCGGTCTGATTAACAGTGTGCCCATTGGTCGTAGTTGCCCTACTTGCTCCTCGGTCTCGCCTTGCTTGAGAACTCATTGTCAACTTTCTGAGTATACAATTTGAGAATGAATACTCATCCGGAAAACAGTCTTAGGGATAACCTAAATGAACAACTAAGGTAGTCTTATACTATAATGGTTTTATAAAAATACGCCCTCTCAATACTAACTCACAGCCTAGGTGTTCAGAAAATCTATGCTCTGATACCAACTGTAACGGCGCAAATTTCGATGCCTCGAAAGTCGTGTAATTTTTGAAAGAATTTAGAAGATGTGATAGAAAAGATAGAACTTATAGAATAGAAGAATAAGAAGTCATCAGAATCTCACAGCGGAATTTCACAAATACATATATATTACATCATAAGGTCTGATACAACAGAGTACACAATATAATACATCATCATCATGGTTCAACAGCATAATTATACATTACCATATTACAACAACATAAGTACTTAAACTGGATAACTAAAACAGATATGCTACTAGGGTCTTGAACTTGTCCATCATCGGGTTCCACTTGCCTACCTGAATTTACTTGTCTACTCATAATAAATATTACGAGTACCCAAGAGTTTAGGAAACACATAAAATAAACTCTGGGTCAGTCAGGTGACTGGTGTGAGGAAACAAAGTTAAAAGATGTAAATAGGGGAATAAGTGATAAGGTTTTCCATGTTGACCGTTTATAACTTTAGAAATCGTTAGGCCAAAACCATAACTAGCATATGGATAATGACCAATTAATTTATATCAAAACGTTCGATATTATTATAGTTCGTAAATAAATAATGATCTAGTGAAACGCTTGCATCTCACGTTCATGTATACAGTATACAAATCTTAAAAGTTGCAGAGCACGTATTGGAGTTTGGATTTCAACAGATAGGGTATGGGAGCACCCACCGATCAGTGTACTCTAGAGAGGATACACTGGGGTTCAACAAGAACGTCTTGTAACCCGGCTATACATGACTGTCCACTCATTTAGCTTGAGTGTGACGAATATATTATCACTCCTACGATTGAGCTCGATTTACCGTTTCCGAATGCTACAGCAGCGAAAAAGATTTAAGAAGTTAAATATGGAAATCCTCTAGATGGTGATAATATACCCTGCTTGGGTATGACCCAACTAGCCATGCTGCCTAGCCCAACTTTTGTTACTTCCGGGTTGTGAAGTTTTTGAGGCCACGTCTTTCTTTTTTACATATATTTTCTTTAATTTCTTTGAATGCCACATGGTCTTATCCGTCAGAAATACTCATTCGATTACCCAAATATATTACGGGTAATAAAGCTAAGAGAAACGAATGTATCCGCTACCAACGTAATATACTTACGTAAATCCGATGTGTAGGATCTAACTGATATACGTTGTCAGACACTCGTCCATTCGGGTTTGTCCTGGGACTGAACAGACCAAAATACTTTTTTTTAAAATAGTACTTGCATCTCGTTGACTCCAGCATTCTTGATATGCGTTGTATACTTCGATTCGAAATGGAATATTTATTCCGGACTCTTCGAAACGATGTACGAATATCTTTTACCGTCGATAAATGTTTATTGGTTTAATCTGATTAAGATTCAGTTACAGAATTATTGTCATTATACAAACAGCGTTTATTTACCTGGTTCATGTCAGAATAGTTTAATATACAGTCAAGGTGGATGTGGTTTACACAGTGTTTTGTTCAGATTTGATCATTACTTGGATGAACAGGAAATGCACGTGCTTCGCGCACGACCATTTTTCTTCTTTTATACCGTCGCTAAATGTTTTAAACTCTACTTTCCTTTTTTATTCCTTTATGTTTAATTTATTTTAAATAATTTAAATAATTAATTTAAAATTATTATTTTGCTTTCAAACTGATCGAAAACTTCTACGGTCAAATTTGTCGGTTTGATCTTCTGCTGCTATTTTCCACTTGCCTTCATCTAATAAAATACTCTTTTTATTTATTTAATTTATTTATCTATTTCCAAATTTTATTTACTTTATAAATTTAAATTTAAAACTGTTTTTAAATTACAATATAGTGTTTGTCGAAGTCGATTTGGCAATACCAGAATACCGGCCATGGCAAGTGCCAAGTACCGGGTTTGGCAAGAGCTAAACATCGGTTTTGGCAAGTGCTAAACACCAGGCTTGGCAAGTGCCAAGGCGCTTGTTTTGGCAAGTGCCAAACATTAGTTTTGGCAAGTGCCACATAGGATTTTGCAAATGCCAAGTACCAGCGTGGTACTAACTCCTTCCCCCAAGATCAGTGCACGGTTGTGCACGTGCACACCACTACTGCTCGTTGATGAGCCATCGCACCACTTTAGAACAGTCGTACTCCACTTCCAGTTCGACAATCACCCATCCGATCCCCTTTCCTCCGTTGCTACAGTAAAACACCCAATCACTTCATCTTGACCGAAATGAACACCATACAGGAAACCCACCACCGTGCCTCACCTCGACCATGTGACACCGTTCGCCTCCTGACACGCCACCGTGGGTCCCTGACGCCGACATCCCCCCATAACCGCAAACCCAAAAGTCCACCATCGATGCACAGCTCCGGCGAAAAGAACCGAACCCATAAACCTAATACAAAACCCTATTTTTGATTTGTTCTAAAAATCTACACATTAGAAAAATTAATTTGTATTTTTCTGATGATCCCCGAAACCTCATGCTCCTTTCCTCTCCGCGGCTTGGCGTCCAACTTCCTTGATCGCCGAAATTTGACCGGAATTCAATTTCCGATCAACCCCTTGGTTCTCACTCAATACATCATTAAAAATCTTGAAACAATCTTTAAAAATCAGGAATTTTCGTTGTGAATCTATTTATGTAATCAAACCAATGTTTTGTTCGATTTGAAAAACCATGTAAACAGAGAGTTTACTGTGAAACTTTGTGAAACTATTTTTAACATATATACTTTGCAAATGCTACTTCCTACGATCTGGTTTGTGAATGCATGCTATGCTTGTATTAAATCCATACATTTTCAACAATCAAAATGAGGACCCTAGTTTCTAATTAATGTCAGGAATCAAATGCACATACCCTGCGTTTTCACAAACACAGTACAAGTTCTAATTAAAAGCTTACTCCTTGAACAACTTGCACAACCATTCTAGTGTGTTTCTACATAGATCTTAGTCCTTATAGATGTAGATCTGGGTATTCTATCATCAATCTTTACTAGTTGACATTAACAAACAATGGTCAAAACACGACTTTGCAGTTAAACTCATAAACAAACTGTTTACAATAATTATTTAAACAGGAAATCTAAAGGTGTTTCACTCACCAAAAGCTTTCCAAGATTCCAAAAAAGTGACTCCAGAAATTTGTATGAAATCTCAGTTTTGTTGTGAGAAAAAGTGAGGAATTTGAGTTGTATTTATAGTTGAGTTCAAGTATTTTAAAAACATTTCCTGCACATGTTTTCAATAGTAAATTCCCTTTAGCCTTAACCCTTTTTTCCCTTAGTCTCCTACGGCCACATGTATGAAAAGTTTGTCTTATTAAGGTTTTAGAGTCAATAAGTGGATACTAGATTAACCCTTCTAGAAGCTCGAGTCACCCCTTCATTAAATGCACAAATCCATCAGATTTTAAAGCATTATAAAAATGGGTTTCTCCTTGTCTCTTTCTTGCTTGATATCTCTCTTATACAGGTCATGAGAATTTCTTTAGGTGCCTTAGGGAATGATTTCACAATCTTAGTTTACTATTTGTAGTATCATTCATTAATTGTTTTTGTCTTCACGTGTGTTTATTTTTGTCTCGTGTTTTAAGATATTTATGTGGGTCAAAAGATCAAATGTTTTATGTGTGCTATTGTTCAAGTTTTGGCCGACTTGTCTCTTGTTATATGTATTCATGTTGTGTTGTTTTGTTCTAGAGTCCTTCTCTATTTTCAAGTGAACAAAATGCTCTTTATATAATTCATGTTATAAGGCTTTTTATTTTTAAAAACTTGTTTTGTTAAAATGATATTATGAAGTATTTATCTTCATATGAATTACCACTCATGATTTTTATTTGAATGTAGTAAACTTGTTTTATACTTTAAAATCCTAAGATATAACAAGTATATCTATCACTCTTTCTATACATACATACATATGTATCAAGAATCACTTTAGTTTTGATTTTAACTAGTATTCTCATTTTAATGATTATTAAAATGATTATTAGAAAAAGTCGGGACATTACAACTTTGTGTTGCGTTAATTCGCGTGCCTCACACCCCGGTATAGTGGTGAACTGATGGTTAGATCAGTATACCTTCGAGATGGATGGATTTAGTCGACTAAGATAGGCTGGGTGTGGCAGTTACATACATGGTAGGGATAGAGGCACACCGTCCGATTCCCATATTGGATAGAGCAAGCGGGTTTTCTCATGCACGGGACGTAAGTCGTGGAGATACTCGATTTCCAGGATATAGTGCAGATGTGCATTACAGTGTTTTCTCATGCCTAGGACGTAAGCCATAGGGAATTGCACTATGTGATCGATCTTTCGGATTAGTATCCATCATGATGGAAATCCAACTTCCAATACGACTTTTTATGGTTTTAGTTGTATACTATTGGCGGCATAGTGGTATGGGACATTCATGTCGTCTATGATTGATACATTTATATTTGAAGTCGTTTTGACACTATGCACTTATAATAGTATCAAAAAGATTTGTTTTAAAACGTACCAAGCATATTTGGCTATTATAAGGTAAAACTCTGTCCTTTGGCTTGCATTGCATTGTGTGATGGAAACTGAGTCTTATAATAGCTTCATTGTTCTTTATTTAACATTGCGCTATTTGTTTTATGCACTAGTATTCTCGGGGGTAAACCCGTTCCGTGTTATACGGCGTGGTCCCGTGAATTACATAACTTTAAAAATAAAGATTTAATAACTGTTTTAGTTCTCACACCAGTCCCATGGCTGACTTGGAGTTTATTGTTTTAATCTAAACTCTGGGTGCATATATTTTCCACACGGGCAGCTAATAGTTTTGGTTTTCGTAGATATTTTTTTTCCCAGGATCCTGGATTACAGCTGGAGCTACATTCAAAAATCTTTGTATCCGTGTATTCCCTTTAGTTGTGTTGTAGATGGATTTTCCGCTATGCATTGTATTTATACATTAAATTTCCGCTGCTTTGTATTTTAAATCTTTGATATTTTTCGATTGTATAATTATTCATACTCTGATATCTGGTACCTTGATGTAAATTGTTGTAATAGCAATGAAATATTCTATTGTTTGTGTTTTGATGAGTTTTGTTCTTAATTCAATCCGGGCTTTCCCGTAAGGAGGAGTTTGGGTCATTTCAGTTGGAATCAGAGCTTTAGTTTACAGAGCTCGAGAACAAGACACATAGAACCAAATGAAAGAATTCATCGGAGATAGGATTAGTAATATCCTATAAGAATGACTCGTTAGAGATAGGGTTTGTAACACCCTAGAATGAGTTGGAAGAGTGTTATTTTTAAAATCAAACTAGATTTTGAAAATTTTATATCTTATTATTCGTATTTGAATATTTATTTCATATTGAATTTGGACTGTTGAGTATATGAAGATTTTGAATATACGCATATTCGAAGTCTCGAATATACTAGGTAGATATAAAATCACACTCTAGTCGCCTGGAGGTGATTCTGATGATAGCAACTGCATCATCAGCATTTATGTTCGAGTTTTGAAAGTAGATATATACATTATTCCTATTGACTAGTGTGATAACCAAAACCTTAGATAAGGTTTATTGTTTGTGATTTGACACTGAGAAAACGATATTTGAGTATATAAAAGTTATATATTTGAAAAGCTAATCAACTAATTGATTGTTGGTTATGATGGATGATTATTAGTTTAACTAATTAATAATACTAGAATGATAAAACCAATAAGAGAACGAAAGGTAAATTAAGTCAAATTGAATCAAGATATTGAACTAAATTGAAATTTGATTGGAATCGCATACATATACATGTATATATAATGAATAGGTCATAGCATGGAAGCTAAGAAGAGGAATAAAATTGTATACCCGACAAATAGGTACATATTTACTGTATTTATTGGGGTTTGATGATTTTATTAGCCAATTGGCTAGCCGATTGGCTTTTTCTTTTTGATTGATGAGGGCCCAATGATGCAAGTAGCCGATAGGGCTATACAAAGGAGGTTATGGCGAAATTTTTCAAAAATTTAGGGCGTTAGCCAAATTATTGAGATTTTAGAAAATTCTTAGAAACAGAAAAGTTAAAGAATGAATGGCAGAATGAAAGTTAAGTTGGTTAGTTAAACAACTTTAAGCTCCGTTCCTTTTCGAGGACGAAAAGATTTTAAGTGGGGGAGATTGTAACAACCCGGAATTTCTGAACCAATTTAAAATTTTTATTTTAGCAATTTTAATTGATTTTAAGAATTTAAATTGATTTATTTTAAATAATAATGAATATAAATTTATTTAAATCGAAGTTAGAATGTAAAATTTTATTTTAATTATAAATAGAGTTCGAAATGGCGCGGTAGTTTGAAAATTCGATATGAAATTTCAATTGAATGTACAGAATTCAAAATAAATCGGATTTCTGTAAAACCAGAAACATTAGAATCTGTTTAACAATATCATTCTAATGAATGTGAATAATTCATATTTCATAATGTAAATTGAAATTTATGTCCAGTTTAAAATTTAAAATAGTCGCAATGAAATTTATATATATACACATATATATATATATATTAATATAATGTATAGCCCTTAAAAATAGCCATTTTGCAAACGACATCCGTTTTCGATGAAACCGCTTTTGTTGGACCCAGAATGTCAAACTATTGTTAGGTTCAAAATTTCATGACTTTTGGAATTAATATGTGAGCGTGGTGAATTTAAATGTGTTTGGTAATTTCATTTTGAATTTAATCAACTGCAAAATGGCCATTTTTCAAACGGTCTCCAAATTAGGCGAAATTAATTTTGTTAGACCGTATCATCAAAACATATCTAGATTTATTTTTCACTAATTTTTGGAGTCAGTATATGGCCCTGCTAAATTAAAATGTACGTTCAAATTCAATATTAACCATTATATTAATTTATATTTTAATTTTGATAAAAACTGTTTGAAACGATCGAATTGGCTTACGAAACATATCCCATTGTGTTTGGAACGGGGATATTTAGTTAGGAACGTTAATCGTTGAGTTTGATTTGGAGTTTGAATGTGAAATCACACTTTTTGGGAATTTAAATAATAATAAAATATAATAAAAATCCCTATAAAACCAAACCCTAGCCCTATTAAAACGCAGCACCGCCACCCTCTTATTCATGGACGATATTGTCCGAATTTAAACCCCAAATTGCTTACAAATTATATCGAATTAAAAGAAGTTCAAAACAAAAATTAAAGAGCAATTTCTGATCTTCAATTCCATAGTAGTATGATCGTTGTTGGTTGCGTGATTGGGGAGAAAACCGGCATCGAACTGGTTAAGTTCGGCCTCGATTTCACGGCTGATGGGAGGTGCGAGTGGGCTCGAATGGCTGGAGTAGACCCGTGGTGCGGCGGCGCGTCGAGTGGCATCCGCCGATCAACTTCCAGGCGAATGTGGAAGCGGCGGCGTGGAGTTTCCCCAGTCGACGAAATGGGTTCATTGTTTTTTAGAAAACAAAAGGGAAGGCATCGTTTTTATAAACATTGTTAAAGGTAATTAGTAATTAATTATAAATTAATTATTTTAAAAATGTAATTAAACTTTGCAACGCGATATATTTTTCATACGAGGTCGAAATCTGATGATTTCAGTCATGTTGGTATCGTGGGGACGAGAGCTTCACAACAAGACTAACTGGGTCCAGTTTGGAGCTTGTTAGAATTTAGAGCAGATTTAAATCCAAACCATTCAATAAAGAATGACGGAGTGGAAACCGACAGTGAGAACTCTCTCTCACTCAAATTATTTTACAGTTATTATGTAATAGGTTGTAGATGGGGCTTAGTAGCTCCTGACACTATTTTTTTGTACAAACCATGGTTGATTGTTTGTTTAGATTGTGATTGGGATTATCATTGATTGATATTGTTGTATATATAAAATTATTTATAAAAAATTATCATGGAAAGGAATTGAAATAAATTTACAAGTCGGACGGCTTGTTTATGTTCACCTATTTAACTGATATTGATTGGGACGATAAATTTTACACATCGCCCAACTGCACAAATAATAATCAGTACTTGTTTTTTGAAAACCCCATACAGGTATTGGGAAGATATTTGGCATACACTGATCCCAAAAATTAGTGGTATGTCAATCGATGGGTTGACAGACTGTATAAGCGTTACTAATTTATTTTAAAGCTTATAAAGTTGTAAAATGCACTCTGAATGTTGTATGAATTTTTAATGATTGTTTATCATTATTGTTGTATAAATGCGATGTATGAAATCCATATAATTGAAATTATATGGTAATTGATTGAGTCTGATTCCAGTTCAGAATTAACGAATATTTAAAAATAATATTCAATGAGTAATCAAAATGTGATTTTGATGTCCGACTTTGGATGGAAACAAAAATATTAAAATGTGAAGCCGGGTTAAGTAGTTAAACGTCATTTCAACACGAACAGGATTTTCTGTCAATTTTATTCATTTTATAATGAATATCGAAAAGTGATTTCAAAACCTGATATTTTGAAAATATTATCATCTTAATATTATAATGATATAGAATATTCAATTTTGATTTAAAATTGAAATAGAAGTGGGAATCATTTTTAAATGAATTTATAAACGATTTAAAAAATACGTTTTATACGAAAATCAACGATATATATATATATATTATAGTGGCCTGAATAGAACGCGCTGCGCAGCGACCGTTCGCGAATTTCGACCATTAACTTCAACTTGATGTAACGGGAGATCCTACCATCGGATTCTCCTAAAACCGGAACCGTTGGGTTCGTTCGAAAAGATCTTTCCAATGATGATAAGAGATTTGAAATCTAACAGTTAGATTTTAAGATATGTCCAAATTAATTTTGGAAAAGGTCGCTATGGATGCAGTTCGGTGGCTGTTATTGGAAACCGACTGTAAGGGCCTTAATAAAATTATTAAAAATATATAAAAATCGTGTAAAATCATAATAAATGATTTGGATGGAAAATTCCAAGTTTGAAAAGATAACAATAAATTTTTATCGAAATGAACTAGTTAATAACCTAGAATAATAATCCAGTTATTTTAAGAAATAAACAAACTAGACATTGAAAATGGTTTTAAAATAACCAAGATTTTCCAACGTATGAATTTTAATGGATTTGATTGGAAATCATCTTCGCAATACATCGATATTGGATTCCGTGATTATATGAATATTGTTGAGGAATTTGGAAGATATATATATCGTTATTCCCAATACGATATTTGTTGATTTCTGAATTTGATATTGAATATAAGCCGATATAATTTCTATTCAGAGCCTTGTATTTAATATCAATTAGATATTGGGTTTGTTGTGAATGGTGTCTTTATTAACACTGTTCTCAAACCCAATTGAGAAAAGAATAAATCTTTAAATTAAGATTCAGTGAAGTTATCCAATTAATTAATATTTAATTGGAATTGAATAAAAGAATTGTATTTTTGGGTTTATCGTGAATGTTGTTTTAAATAACATTTTTCTTTAACCCAATTAACAGTGAAGAATATGATTTGGAATTTATAATCTTTTCATTAAGATTAATGAAATTTTCTGAAGTAAAAATTTCCAATTTATTATATTAAATTGGAATTGAGTCGAATTCGATTTGGTAATAATCGAGATGAGCTTCTGTAAAGGAAGACCGTTACTATATATGGAATGTAAAAGGTATTGTCGTTACTCCATTTATAGTATTAATTTGATATGGAAATTTATATCGACTATATACTGTTATGATTTCCGTGAAAGTTCCAGTTTGATGGTATATGATTTTGGGGTTTACCGTGAATGATGTTTGAAATGACATTGGTTCTTAACCCAGTAAAGGTAGGATTTATTTCCTAAATTTAAATAATCAATAAATAATGATTTTTGGAGATTAAAACTAAGTGGAGTTTCAATGAATCTTTAATTAGACTGAAATGTTAATGTGGTAATTAAATTTGCCAAATTTGAGAAGTGTTCGAAAATGGAGTATCGTCAGTTTTACTTCATGCGATAGTTAAATATTCAATTACATTTGAATATGAAATGGTAATTGAATTTACCGATAATACAGTGGTGTTAGATATGAATTACTACCAGATTTTCTCCATGGGATGAATAGGTTGGGATGGGATAATAAAATGAATGATTAATTCGGTAAGGCATTAATCCCGACTAGTTTAGTAAACCTTAATTTAGTTTAAACTATGAAAAGATACTATAAAATATTTTGAAATGATTTCCAAAGAAATGGATTAAACAATGTGTTTAAAAGTGATCATCTTTGATAAGATTAATGAGAACCTTTCCAAAATAAAGAAATATGAATCAAAGAATATTCTGGATTGGAATGAGGCATATGATATGTTGTTATGGCACTTGATTATAAGATACACGAGTTATTCGAAAAGACCGGGTTTAACCCATTCAGAATAATTGATATGATGACTAACCGTTAAAGAGATTAAAGATGGTGCAAGACCGATGATCTTCACATCGGATGGATGGGTTGCTACTGATGCCCATGATTGGAGTATCTACCTTGAAGGGGCTACAGTGGTAGCCGTCCGGACGTATTTGTTGATTGTTCGGATATGCGAGGGCCTCTCTCCTGTATTGGACATATAGGATGAGGAATAAGGTGCCTCCGGTTTCGCTCAAACCCAGAATGGACTTGCAAATGGATGTGTGTCTGACATTGTATTCCAATATGTTGTATTCGTTGATCTCTATAAAATATATATCTGTTTGGTGGCAGAGAATTTATTCTCTTTATTAACATCCTTCTCTGAGACATTCGAGCTTAGAGATTATATATTGGTAAAATCGAAGGCATGGCATGGATTGATAGTGTGGCATGCTGAGATGCAGTGATCCAAGATTTTGTTGAAAAACAAAGTTTGGTGGATGATGATCAAAGCACAGCTTTAAGTAGCACAACTTTAAGTAGCAAAGCTTTGCGTAGCGTTAATTCGCAAGCCTCACACCCCGGTATGGTGGTGAACTGATGGTTACATCAGTATACTTTTGAAATCGTTGGATTTAGTTGACCGAGATAGGCTTGGTGTGGTCGCTACACACCTGGTAGGGATAGAGGCACACCCTCCGATTCCCATATTGGATAGAGTAAACGATGTTTTCTCATGCACGGGACGTATGTTGCAGAGATACTCGATTTCCAGGATATAGTGAGGATGTGCATTACAACATTTTCTCATGCTTGGTACGGAAGCAGGGGGAACTAAAATACGCGATCGATCTTTCGGATCAGTAGCCATCATGATGGATAGCCATGTAACGACAAGGAATCTCGCTCGATCTGAATCGATCGTTAAACCGATCTAGACCGTTCGAAACCCCTAATCGTTTTGAGAACAGGACAAATTGGAACGCAAACAGAAGAACATTTCATTGCTATTACAACAATTTCATCAGATACAAGAATATACAGAGTATAAATGAATAAATTACATTCGATAAATATCAGATATTTAAATACAGTACTGCAGCGGAAAAATAATACAAAACACAACTGAAAGTAATACACGAATACAGAGCTTTCCGAGCATCGTTCTAGCTGTAAATCAGGATCTTGTGAATATAAATCTGCAAAACTAAAACTACTAGCTGCCCGTGTCGAAAATAGGGGCACCCGGAGTTTAGGTTAAAACAATAAACTCCAGGTCAGTCATGTGACTGGTGTGTGAACTAAAACAGTTACACAAAACTTTACTTTAAAAGAGAGTAATTCAAGGGACCACGCCGTATAACATGGAACGGGTTTCCTCCCAAGAATACCAGTGCATAGAAAAGACAACGCAATGCTTTTTCGAAAAATGAAGCTATTATAAGACCCAGGTCCCATCACTCAATGCAACGCAAGCCGGAGGATAGGGTTTTCCCTTATAATAGCCAAACATGCTTGGTACGTTTAAAACAAATCATTTGATACTATAATAAGTGTATAGTGTCAAAACAATTTCAATCATAAATATCAATCATAGACGGCATAAGTGCCCCATCCCACTATGTCGCCATACTAGGCTCTACAAATAAAATTGAAATACACGTATTGGAAATTGGATTTCCGTCATGAGTTGAGGCAAGGGGCAAGCTCCTCTCCGCTTCGAGACACTCTAACAAATGCCTCGGGACTACACACTCTTGGCAACCCTTGGATCTTCAGGGCCGGTCCTCTCTTACGTTTGAGGATTAATTATTCCTGAACACACGTTTCTCGGTCCTTATGGACCTAAAATCGAGGCGCCTCATCCAACAACCACATAGGTGAAAAGTATATAAATGTCAGGGCTGGTAAGTCACTGACACCACCAAAGCTAGAAAGAAATGTCGTGCTCTTCCCGCAGTCACTATCCCGTTTTTGACTCATACCGAGGTGTGAGGCTCGCGAATTCATGTTATACACAAAGCTGCCACGTAGGTCGTGCTTTGATCATCAACCACAAGACTTTGCTTTTCAACAGAAGCCTTGATCCATGCAACTCAGCGTGCCACATAGGCAATTCATGCCATGCGATTGATATCTATCGATATATAACCTCTAAGCTCGTACGTCTCAGAGAAGGGCGTTAAGCAAGAGAATAAATTCTCCGCCGCCAAACAGATATATATTTAACAGAAATCAATCAACACAGAATAAAATCCAATGTCAGACACACAATCCATTTATAAATTCGTTCTGCGTCTGAATGAAACCGGAGGCACTTTCCTCGCATATCCATCCATCTCCAAGTACGTCTTGACGATCACCAACTGATTCTCTCCTCTTGGGTGTACAGCCCAATCAAGATCATCAGCAATCACCCAAATGATGTGAAGACTTCCGGTCTTCTACCACCGTCTTCATCTTCGACATATCGTCGAATCGATTATTCAGAATGGGTATAAACCCGGCCTTTCCGAACAACCCGCGTATATTAAAACAAATGTTACACAAACACAACATACGCCTCATTCCAATTCATTAGTCACTAACCGTAAATCATTAAGAGAGCAATTTCCCAAATATTAACCCCGAAGGCCAAAACCAACATCAGATCAATACCCAGGAAACCATTCTTCTTAGCTAACCTACAGCTAGTTTCTAAATTTCACATTCTTAGTGAAAGAATCCCGTAAATTTTATCAAAGATAAATTCTTTTAAATTTATTCTTTAATCTTCCTTTGGATGTCATTTCAAACCATATTATGGTTTTCCAAACAAGTCGGGATTAGCGAACCACACCGAAGTAATTATTTATTTTATTTCCCAATCCCAACCTATTCATCCCATGAAGCAAAACTGGTAATACTTCATATCTAACACCACGATGTTATCGGTAAAATTAATTACCATTTCACGTTCAAATCTAATTAAAGATTTAACAATTGCTTGGAGCAAAACTGGTGATACTCCATTCTCTCTCATTTTCCAAATTTGATAATTTAAAATATCAATTCACATTTCAATCTAATTACAGATTCATTAAAACTCCTTTTACTGGGTCAAAGAACTAATGTCATTTAAAACACAGTTCACGATAAACCCAAATCACATTCTATTAATTATCAGGTTAAAGAACTAGTGTTATTTAAAACACCATTCACGATAAACCCACAAATCAATTCTATTTAAAACCCAATTCAAATCCAATTTATTTATTTTAAAAATAAATGGGTTTAATTTTAGTTCAAAACTAGTTCATTTCAATAAAAATCTATTTTTATCTTTTCAAATATGGAGTTTTTCATCCCAATTTTTCTCAAATCATTTCTTATAATTTTACACAAATTATTACTATTTTTAATGATTTTATCAAGGCTCGTACAGTCGATTTCCAACAACGGCCATCGAACTGCACTTACAGCGACCTTTTCTGAAATTGATTTGGACATATCTCCAAATCCAACCGTTAGATTTCAAATTTCTAATATTCGCTAGAAAGCTCTTTTCGATATGAACCCAATGATTCCGGTTTTAGGAGAATCCGACGGTCGGATCTCCCGTAATGTCCATTTGAAGTCAATGGTCGAAATTCGCGAACTACCGCAGCGCGGCGCGTTCTGTTCAGGCCATTATATTATATATATAATATATATTTCATCGATTTCTATTTAATTCAATTCGAATTCATTTTCTATTCAATTCAATTCAATTCAATTCAATTCAAATTCTTTTTCTATTCAATTCAATTCGAATTCGTTTTCTATTCAATTCAATTCGAACTCGTATTCTATTCAATTCAATTCGAATTCGTTTTATACTCAATTCAATTTGAATTCGTTTTATATTCAATTCAATTCGAATTCGTTTTCTATTCAATTCAATTCGAATTCGTTTTCTATTAAATCCAATTCGAATTCGTTTTCTATTCAATTCAATTCGAATTCGTTTTCTATTCAATTCAATTCGAATTCGTTTTCTATTCAATTCAATTCGAATTCGTTTTCTATTCAATTCAATTCGAATTCGTTTTCTATTCAATTCGAATTCGTTTTATATTCAATTCAATTCGAATTTCTTTTATATTCAATTCAATTCGAATTTCTTTTATATTCAATCCAATTATAAAACGAATATAATCGATATAAATATCGTTCGCGTCAAAATAGCGCATCTCTAATCAACACGGCTTTATATATTTCAATAATTCCGTTATTCTATTCAATAAATGAATATTTATCCTATTCAATACATGAATCTATATTTTTGTCAACACATGACTAATCTCAACGAATGAGTACTGTCCACGTGTGACTATTTTTGTTATTCAGTATATTTTATAAAAATTATGGTATCTATCATTTGATTTCAAATCAGATTCCAACCGTAAATTAGTAAGAGAACGATTTCCTAAATATTAACCCCGAAGGGCGAAACCAACATCAAGTCAATATCCAGGAGACCACTCATCTTAACTATTTTCCAGTTAGTTTCTAATTTTATATATGATAAAGATGTAAATTTTATTGTTAAAATATTTCGTTCAACACATGACCAATCTCAACGGATGAGTACTGTCAACACATGAACCTTTATTTTATAATATTCTTTATTTTCCCAATTGGAGTGAGGCCCAATCAATTACCATACAAAGTTAATTATATGGATTCCATACAACACATGTATATAATAGCAACGATAAATATTCAACCATCATCCAAAGTGCACTACACTGTATAAGCATCAAATATAAATATATAATGCTTATAACAGTCTGTCAATCCATCGATCGACATACAACTAATTATTGGAATTAGTGTATGTCGTATATTATCCCAATACCCGTGTGGGGTTTCAAATCAACAAACATAGATTTTTATTTGTGTAGTTGGGCGATGTGTAAAATTTATCATCCCAATCAATATCAGTTAAATCAGTGTATATAAACAAATCGGCCGATTTGTTTATAAATATTCATTTATTTACATTCACGTTAAAAATTATATTTTTAACGATAATTAATTTATTCAACCATCTACGTTTTATTATCGATTTCACATCAACATCACAAACAGATTTCATAACACATCAAACAAACATACAAGCCGTCCATGGTCTGTGGACGACGGGTGTCGGGTGCTACTAAGCACCGTCTGCATCCTAGTATATATATAACTAGAAAAAGAAAATTTAAAGTGAGAGGTTCTCACCAAAGCTACCCCAACTCCACGACACTTCAAATGTAGGGAATCATCACTGTTCCCGCCTTTTGTTACTTCCGTTGTCCGTATTCACTACATATATAAAAATCACATTTTTATATTCTCTAGTGTATAAAAATCATATTTTTAATTCGCTACATATATAAAAATCGAATTTTTATTTTCACTTCGTTATAAAAATTATATTTCCACATCGCTCTATACATTTTTATCGCTACCCTACGTAAATAAAAATCGAATTTTTATTGTGCTAAGCATATGAAAACCATATTTTTAAAACAAATAAAGATCATATCTTTCATGTATATTCTTTCATGTATATAAAAATCAAATTTTTATCTTCACTAAAAATTATATTTTTATTTCGCCACTTCTATAAAAATCGTATTTTTAATCTCTACATCATATAAAAATTATATTTTTATTATCTATACTATATAAAAATCATATTTTTAATATGCCACTAGTATATAAATTATATTTTTAACTTTTCTATATTATACATAAAAATCTAGTTTTTATACCATTAAAAATCAAATATTTTAATTTCTCTAAAAATCGTATTTTTACTTCGATAAAAATCATATTTTTTACTTTGAAGCTATTCTATTAAAAATCACATCTTTGCCTATGCAACAATCATATCTTTGTCTATATAAAAATATCGTCTTTCTCTATTTAAAAATATCCTAGATAAAATAAAATATCCGACCTTTCACACTACAAAAAAAATCAAAGCTTCTCGTGTTTAAAAATCAAAGCTTCTTGTGTGGACAATTTTGAGATCCCCATCTTTTTATTTTATTTTCGCTCTTCGTTTTCATATGATAAAGATCAGATTTTTATTGTGTTAAAAATCGTATTTTTATCGATGAGCACAGATCAACCTCAAAGGAGAAATTAAAACTTACATCGCAGGGCTCGGAGGAGGTTCTGCATCCCTCTCGGTCAGAGTTTGTTGTCTCCTTCATCCCGGTGGGTGCTGCGCAGGAGCTTGGTGAGGGCGGAGGCTTCGCAGCAGATCTCGGCGTTGCCATTTTGAGGGGAGGGCAGAAGCAGACCACGGTGGGGCTCGCTGGAGACGCTCGCGCTTCGATTGGAAGGGAAGAGGGGCAGAGCTCATCAGTGGAAGGAGGAGGCGGGGAGCGTCGCGCCTGATGCGGCGACGCGCTTTGATCAACGGGAGGGGGTGTAGAGGAGAAAGAGCGCGCGAGGTGAGAGAAGCTAGGGGGAGGGTCCGAGATCGGAGGCGAAGGGGGGCCGAGGTCCGACGCCTCTGGCGGCGGAGGAAGGAAGGAGGTCGATGGCGACGGCCATCGCCATTTTCTGATTTAGGGCTCGATCGATCTTGAAGAGAATTATAACAGGGGGTGTAATAATAATATATATATTTATTTATTTATTTATTTTAATTTCTAAAAAAGTTGACTTTTTATTTGACCTCGAAACGAGACCCAACGACTATCGTCCCTAGCGTATTACCCCCATTACGAACACAATGGGATATGTATCGTTGGCCGCTTCGATCGTTACAATCAGTTTCCATTGATTTTAAAACATAAATCAGTATATATTCAATTTGAACGCACATTTCTAATTACCGGGGCCACATACTAACTCGAAAAATTCCAGAAAAAATATTTCTAGCTTTGTATTGACGATACGGTCCTAACAAAACTAGTTTCGTCAAATTCTGAGACCAATTGAAAAATGGCCATTTTCCAATCGATTAAAATCGACTGAAACTGGTCAAACGTGATTTCCTTTTCCACGCTCACATATTGAATCGAAAAATTACGAAAATGGGAATCTAGCAATAACTTGACATCACGGATCCAACAAAAGTGGTTTCATCAAAATCCGAGGTCGTTTGCAAAATTCCCATTTTAAAGGGCCTGAATTCCATAGCGACTATTCGGGATTTTCATTTGGACATATCTTTTGATTCCCACTATGAAATTATGATTTTTCGGATTCGTTGGAAAGATATTCTCAAATAGATTCTATTATTTTTGGTTTCGTTAAAATCCGGTTTATTTTGCACCTGGTATGTTCAATTGAAGTTTGAAATCGAATTATCGAACTACCGCGCCATTTTCAATTCTTTTTATATTTATAAATAATTATTTATATTCTAACGACGACGTATATAAATATATACGTTATAATTCTATTCTAAATAAATTTCTCGTCGATATTATTTAAAATAATTCATTTTAAATATTCAAACTTCATCAAAATTGCCAAAATAAAAATTTTAAACTGGCCCAGATTTTCGGGTTGTTACAATCTCCCCCACTTAAAACTTTTCATCCCCGAAAAGGAACAAAGTCGAAAGTTGTTTTACTAATCAACTCAACTTTCTCTATTTTCATTACGGCTTAAGTTCTTCAACTTTTCAGTTTCTAAAAACTTTTCAAATTTTTCAAAAATTTGGCTAACACCCTAAATTTTCGAAAAATTTCGCCATAACCTCCCCTGCACCGGGAGCACCGGGAAAATCCCGAAATTGCCATATAGGCCCTCTGATCTCAAAAAGAAAAAGAAAAAGCCAAGCGGCTAGCCCATCGGCTCATAAAATCATCATCACCCAAACAAAACAGTAAATTATGGTAAACATGTACCTATTTGTCGGGCAAACAAATTTTATTCTTCTGCTCTAGCCTCCTTGCTATGACATGTTCAATGTAAGTACTTGTATATGCAAGCAAATGCGACCAATTTTTAATACAATTCAATATTCGATTCTATTAGGCTAAATGGTTCAAAATTATAAAACAAATAGACAAACAACACAAACATCAATCAATTAGTGGATTAACGTTTCAAATTCATAATTTGATATATATACTGAAAATCTTGTTTTTGATGCCAAATCACAACAATGTATTCTAGCTATATTTTGGTTCTCACACCAGTCTAATGGAGATATATAGAAATCACATCTTCGTCACTCGAATATAAATACTGATAATGCTGCACCCTTATCAGAATCATCCCCGGGAAACTAGAGTGTGATTCTATATCTATCCAGTATATTAAAACTTAGAATATACGTTCATGACGCGTATATGCAAAATCTTTATATATTGGATTGTCCATGTTCAAAGTAAATAAATATTCAAATACGTATAAAACGATTTAAATTTCAAAACAAAGTTGTTTTCAATTGAAAAATATAATCTTCACACTCGTTCTAGGACACTACTGATCCCATCTCTAACGAGTCATTCTAATTGGATATTGCTAATCCAATATCTGATGGATTCTTTCGTATGGTTCTAATGTGTCTTGTTCTCGAGCTCTGTAAACCAAAGCTCTAATACCAAATGTAACGGCAAGGAATCTTGCTCGATCCGAATTGATCGTTAAACCGATCTAGACCGTTCGAAACCCCTGATCGTTTTGAGAACAGGACAAATTGGAACGCAAACAGAAGAACATTTCATTGCTATTACAACAATTCCATCAGATACAAGAATATACAGAGTATAAATGAATAAATTACATTCGATAAATATCAGAGATTTAAATATAGTACTACATCGGAAAAATAATACAAAACACAACTGAAAGTAATACACGGATACAGAGCTTTTCGAGCATCGTTCCAGCTGTAAATCAGGATCCTGTGAATATAAATCTGCAAAACCAAATCTACTAGCTGCCCGTGTCGAAAATAGGAGCACCCAGAGTTTAGGTTAAAACAATAAACTCCAGGTCAGTCATGTGACTGGTGTGAGAACTAAAACAGTTATTTAAAACTTTAATTTAAAACAGAGTAATTCAAGGGACCACGCCGTATAACATGGAACGGGTTTCCTCCCAAGAATACCAGTGCATAGAAAAGACAACGCAATGCTTTTTCGAAAAATGAAGCTATTGTAAGACCCAGGTCCCATCACACAATGCAACGCAAGCCGGAGGATAGGGTTTTCCCTTATAATAGCCAAACATGCTTGGTACGTTTAAAACAAATCATTTGATACTATAATAAGTGTGTAGTGTCAAAACAATTTCAATCATAAATATCAATCATAGACGGCATAACTGCCCCATCCCACTATGTCGCCATACTAGGCTCTACAGATAAAACCGAAATACACGTATTGGAAATTGGATTTCCGTCATGAGTTGAGGCAAGGGGCAAGCTCCTCTCCGCTTCGAGACACTCTAGCAAATGCCTCAGGACTACACACTCTGGGCAACCCTTGGATCTTCAGGGCCGGTCCTCTCTTACGTTTGAGGATTAATTATTTTTGAACACACGTTTCCCGATCCTTACGGACCTAAAATCGAGGCGCCTCATCCAACAACCACGTAGGTGAAAAGTATATAAATGTCAGGGCTGGTAAGTCACTGACACCACCAAAGCTAGAAAGAAACGCCGTGCTCTCCCCGCAGTCACTATCCCGTTTTTGACTCATACCGAGGTGTGAGGCTCGTGAATTCACGTTATACATAAAGCTGCCACGTAGGTCGTGCTTTGATCATCAACCACAAGACTTTGCTTTTCAACAGAAGCCTTGATCCATGCAACTCAGCATGCCACACAGGCAATTCATGTCATGCGATTGATATCTATCGATATATAACCTCTAAGCTCGTACGTCTCAGAGAAGGGCGTTAAGCAAGAGAATAAATTCTCTGCCGCCAAACAGATATATATTTAGCAGAAATCAATCAACGCAGAATAAAATCCAATGTCAGACACACAATCCATTTATAAATTCGTTCCGGGTCTAAACGAAACCGGAGGCACTTTCCTCGCATATCCATCCATCTCCAAGTACGTCTGGACGATCACCAACTGATTCTCTCCTCTTGGGTGTACAGCCCAATCAAGATCATCAGTAATCACCCAAACAATGTGAAGACTTCCGGTCTTCTACCACCGTCTTCATCTTCGACATATCGTCGAATCGGTTATTCAGAATGGGTATAAACCCGGCCTTTCCGAACAACCCGCGTATATTAAAACAAATGTTACACAAACACAACATACGCCTCATTCCAATTCATTAGTCACTAACCGTAAATCATTAAGAGAGCAATTTCCCAAATATTAACCCCGAAGGCCGAAACCAACATCAGATCAATACCCAGGAAACCATTCTTCTTAGCTAACCTACAGCTAATTTCTAAATTTCACATTCTTAGGGAAAGATTCCCATTAATTTTATCAAAGATAAATACTTTTAAATTTATTCTTTAATCTTCCTTTGGATGTCATTTCAGACCATATTATGGTTTTCCAAACTAGTCGGGATTAGCGAACCACACCGAAGTAATTATTTATTTTATTTCCCAATCCCAACCTATTCATCCCATGAAGCAAACCTGGTAATACTTCATATCTAACACCACGGTGTTATCGGTAAAATTAATTACCATTTCACGTTCAAATCTAATTAAAGATTTAACTATCGCTTGGAGCAAAACTGGTGATACTCCATTCTCTCTCATTTTCCAAATTTGATAATATAAATTATCAATTCACATTTCAATCTAATTACAGATTCATTAAAACTCCTTTTACTGGGTCATAGAACTAATGTCATTTAAAACACAATTCACGATAAACCCAAATCACATTCTATTTATTACCGGGTTAAAGAACTAGTGTTATTTAAAACACCATTCACGATAAACCCACAAATCAATTCTATTTAAAACCCATTTCAAATCCAATTTATTTATTTTAAAAATAAATGGGTTTAATTTTAGTTCAAAACTAGTTCATTTCGATAAAAATCTATTTTTATCTTTTCAAATATGGACTTTTTCATCCCAATTATTCCCAAATCATTTCTTATGATTTTGCACAAATTATTACTATTTTTAATAATTTTATCAAGGCTCGTACAGTCGATTTCCAACAACGGCCATCGAACTGCACTTACAGCGACCTTTTCTGAAATTGATTTGGACATATCTCCAAATCCAACCATAGATTTCAAATTTCTAATATTCGTTAGAAAGCTCTTTTCGATACGAACCCAACGATTCCGGTTTTAGGAGAATCCGACGGTCGGATCTCCCGTAATGTCCATTCGAAGTCAATGGTCGAAATTCGCGAACTACCGCAGCGCGGCGCGTTCTATTCAGGCCATTATATTATATATATAATATATATTTCGTCGATTTCTATTTAATTCAATTCGAATTCGTTTTCTATTCAATTCAATTTAAATTCGTTTTCTATTCAATTCAATTCAAATTCGTTTTCTATTCAATTCAATTCGAATTCGTTTTCTATTCAATTCAATTCGAATCCGTTTTATATTCAATTCAATTCGAATTCGTTTTCTATTCAATTCAATTCGAATTCGTTTTCTATTCAATTCAATTCGAATTCGTTTTCTATTCAATTCAATTCGAATTCGTTTTCTATTCAATTCAATTCGAATTCGTTTTCTATTCAATTCAATTCGTATTCGTTTTCTATTCAATTCAATTCAAATTCGTTTTCTATTCAGTTCAATTCGAATTCCTTTTCTATTCAATTCAATTCGAGTTCGTTTTCTATTCAATTCAATTCAAATTCGTTTTCTATTCAATTCAATTCGAATTCGTTTTATATTCAATTCAATTCAATTCGAATTTCTTTTATATTCAATTCAATTCGAATTTCTTTTATATTCAATCCAATTATAAAACGAATATAATCGATATAAATATCGTTCGCGTCAAAATAGCGCATCTCTAATTAACACGGCTTTATATATTTCAATAATTCCATTATTCTATTCAACAAATGAATATTTTTCCTATTCAATACATGAATCTATATTTTTGTTAACACATGACTAATCTCAACGAATGAGTACTGTCCACGTGTGACTATTTTTGTTATTCAATATATTTTATAAAAATTATGGTATCTATCGTTTGATTTCAAATCAGATTCATATCGTAAATTAGTAAGAGAATGATTTCCTAAATATTAACCCCGAAGGGCGAAACCAACATCAGGTCAATATCCAGGAGACCACTCATCTTAACTATTTTCCAGCTAGTTTCTAATTTTATATATGATAAAGATGTAAATTTTATTGTTAAAATATTTCGTTCAACTCATGACCAATCTCAACGGATGAGTACTATCAACACATGAACCTTTATTTTATAATATTCTTTATTTTCCCAATTGGAATGAGGCCCAATCAATTACCATACAAAGTTAATTATATGGATTCCATACAACACATGTATATAATAGCAACAATAAATTATCAACCATCATCCAAAGTGCACTACACTGTATGAGCATCAAATATAAATATATAACGCTTATAACAGTCTGTCAATCCATCGATCGACATACAACTAATTATTGGGATTAGTGTATTCGTATATTATCCCAATACCCGTGTGGGGTTTCAAATCAACAAACATAGATTTTTATTTGTGTAGTTGGGCGATTATTAAAATTTATCATCCCAATCAATATCAGTTAAATCAGTGTATATAAACAAATCGGCCGATTTGTTTATAAATATTCATTTATTTACATTCACGTTAAAAATTATATTTTTAACGATAATCAATTTATTCAACCGTCTACATTTTATTATCGATTTCACATCAACATCACAAACAGATTTCATAACACATCAAACAAACATACAAGCCGTCCATGGTCTGTGGACGACGGGTGTCGGGTGCTACTAAGCACCGTCTGCATCCTAGTATATATATAACTAGAAAAAGAAAATTTAAAGTGAGAGTTTCTCACCAAAGCTATCCCAACTCCACAACACTTCAAATGTAGGGAATCATCACTGTTCCCGCCTTTTGTTACTTCCGTTGTCCGTATTCACTACATATATAAAAATCACATTTTTATATTCTCTAGTGTATAAAAATCATATTTTTAATTCGCTACATATATAAAAATCGAATTTTTATTTTCACTTCGTTATAAAAATTATATTTCCACATCGCTCTATACATTTTTATCGCTACCCTACGTAGATAAAAATTGAATTTTTATTGTGCTAAGCATATGAAAACCATATTTTTAAAACAAATAAAGATCATATCTTTCATGTATATAAAAATCGAATTTTTATCTTCACTAAAAATTATATTTTTATTTCGCCACTTCTATAAAAATGGTATTTTTAACCTCTACATCATATAAAAATTGTATTTTATTATCTATACTATATAAAAATCATATTTTTAATATGCCACTAGTATATAAATTATATTTTTAACTTTTCTATATTATATATAAAAATCTAGTTTTTATACCATTAAAAATCAAATCTTTTAATTTCTCTAAAAATCGTATTTTTACTTCGATAAAAATCATATTTTAACTTTGAAGCTATTCTATTAAAAATCACATCTTAGCCTATGTAACAATCATATCTTTGTCTATATAAAAATATCGTCTTTCTCTATTTAAAAATCTCCTAGATAAAATAAAATATCCGACCTTCCACACTACAAAAAAAAAATCAAAGCTTCTCGTGTTTAAAAATCAAAGCTTCTTGTGTGGACTATTTTGAGATCCCCATCTTTTTATTTTCTTTTCGCTCTTCGCTTTCATATGATAAAGATCAGATTTTTATTGTGTTAAAAATTGTATTTTTATCGACGAGCAAAGATTAACCTCAAAGGAGAAATTAAAACTTACATCGCAGGGCTCGGAGGAGGTTCCGCATCCCTCTCGATCGGAGTTTGTTGTCGCCTTCTTCCCGGTGGGTGCTGCGCAGGATCTTGGTGAGGATGGAGGCTTCGCAGCAGATCTCGGGGTTGCCATTTTGATGGGAGGGCAGAAGCAGAACACGGTGGAGCTTGCTGGAGATGCTCGCGCTTCGATTGGAAGGGAAGAGGGGCAGAGCTCATCAGTGGAAGGCGGAGGCGGGGAGCGTCGTGCTTGAGGCGGCGACGCGCGTTGATCAACGGGAGGGGGTGTAGAGGAGAAAGAGCGCGCGATGTGAGAGAAGCTAGGGGGAGGGTGCGAGATCGGAGGCGAAGGGGGGCCGAGGTCCGACGCCTCTGGCAGTGGAGGAAGAAAGGCGGTCGATGGCGATGGCCATCGCCATTTTCTGATTTAGGGCTCGATCGATCTTGAAGAGAATTATAACAGGGGGTGTAATAATAATATATATATAAATATATTTATTTATTTTAATTTCTAAAAAGTTGACTTTTTATTTGACCTCGAAAAGAGACCCAACGACTGTTGTTCCTAGCGTATTACCCACATTCCGAACACAATGGGATATGTATCGTTGGCCGATTCGATCGTTACAATCAGTTTCCGTTGATTTTAAAACATAAATCAATATATATTCAATTTGAACGCACATTTCTAATTACCGGGGCCACATACTAACTCGAAAAATTCCAGAAAAAATATTTCTAACTTCATATTGACGATACGGTCCTAACAAAACTAGTTTCGTCAAATTCTGAGACCGTTTGAAAAATGGCCATTTTCCAGTCGATTAAAATCGACTGAAACTGGTCAAATGCGTTTTCCTTTGCCACGCTCACATATTGAATCGAAAAATTACGAAAATTGGAATCTAGCAATAACTTGACATCACGGATCCAACAAAAGTGGTTTCGTCGAAATCCGAGCTCGTTTGCAAAATTTCCATTTTTAAGGGCCTGAATTCCATAGCGACTATTCAGGATTTTCATTTGGACATATCTTTTGATTCCCGCTATGAAATTATGATTTTTCGGATTCGCTGGAAAGATATCCTCAAATAGATTCTATTATTTTTGGTTTCGTTAAAATCCGGTTTATTTTGCACCCGGTATGTTCAATTGAAGTTTGAGATCGAATTATCGAACTACCGCGCCATTTTCAATTTCTTTTATATTTATAAATAATTATTTATATTCTAACGACAATGTATATAAATATATACGTTATAATTTTCTTCTAAATAAATTTCTCATCGATATTATTTAAAATAATTCATTTTAAATATTCAAACTTCATCAAAATTGCCAAAATAAAAATTTTAAACTGGCCCAGATTTTCGGGTTGTTACAATCCAACTTCCAATACGACATTTTACAGTTTTAGTTGTATACTATTGGCGGCATAGTGGTATGATACATTCATGTCGTCTATGATTGATACATTTATATTTGAAGTCTTTTTTGTCACTATGCACTTATAATAGTATCAAAAAGATTTGTTTTAAAACTTACCAAGCATATTTGGCTATTATAAGGTAAAACTCTATCCTCCGGCTTGCGTTGCATTGTGTGATGAGACCTGAGTCTTATAATAACTTCATTGTTCTTTATTTAGCATTGCACTATTTGTTTTATGCACTGGTATTCTTGGGGGTAAACCCGTTCCGGGTTATACGGCATGGTCCCTGTAACGACCCAGAAAATCTGAACCAATTTAAAATTTTTAAATTGGCTAAAATAATGAATTTTAAATATTTAGAAATAAATATTTTAAATAATGGCAATGAAAAGTGAGTTTGAATCGACAATTGAAAACGAATATAATTAATTATAATTATAAACAAGGCCTGAAAAGGCGCTGCAGTTTCAAAAATTGAATCCAAACTTTGTTGGACTGTACCGGGTGCAAAACAAAACGGATTTGAGCAAAACCAAAAATATTTAAATTTGTTAGTGAATACCTTTCTAACGAATCTGAAGAATCGAATTTTCATAGCGGAAAGCAAAAGTTATGGCCAAATGAATTTTCAGAAAGGTCGCTATGGAATTCATATAGCCCGTGAAATTGGCCATTTTGCAAACGACCTCAGAATTCGACGAAACCACTTTTGTTGGATCCGGGATGTGAAGTTATTGATAGGTTTCAAATTTCATAATTTTTGAAGCTAGTATGTGAGAGTGGCAAAGGAAAACGTGTTTTGGTCAATTACAGTTAAATTGGATCGACCAGAAATGGGGCTTTTTGCAAATGGTCTTAGAATTCGACGAAACTAGTTTTGTTGGGACCGTATCGTCAAAACATAGCTAGATTTATTTTTCTGGAATTTTTCGACTCAGTTTGTGGCCCTGACAAATTGAAATGTACGTTCAAATTGAATATTGAATGTTATATATTTTAATTTGAAGGAAAACTGACTGAAACAGTCGAATGGGCCTACCAAACATATCCCATTGTGTTCGAAATGGGGGTAAATTGCTAGGGACGACAGTCGTTGGGTTTAGATTGGTGGTCGTGTCAGAAAACCCCTTTAAAACTCCCCTGGCCAATCATATTTTTTTTTAAATAAAAAATAAAGAAAAATCCTTTTTTCTCTCTCCCCGTAACAGCCGATCGACGACGGAAAGCTGTTCGCCGCTTCCCATTCATTTTCCGACCAATCCACGCAGTAATAGGCCCCGACCCAGTTGAATTTTTTGTAGTACTCGTCGAGGGCTTCAAATCTATACCTCCCACGCCACCCCTCGTTCGCTGAACCTCGAGATTCATGCCCTCGAAGTCGCCGACTTTGCGCCGCCGCAGAAATCGCCTCCGACCACCGAGTTCGACGAGGTTGCCCTCGTTCTGCGCACCTCTCCTTCCTCTTCTAGGTGGCAGTGGCCGATTGTCCTATAGTGCAACGGTTGTCGAGAAAAATCAAAACCTAGTTTTGAACATTTATTTAAAGGTACGGGTTTTATTTTCTGAACTGTTTTAACACCTTTAAACCATTGCAAACTTTGAAAAATCATATCTTTTTGCTGTGTTGACGAAATTCAGTGAAACAAGACACAGTGGACTCGTGTGAACGTCTTCTACATTCTAGAAGAGACCGCATATTTTTCTGAGCCTTCTGCTACATTTGGTGGAGTGGAACCCAATGTGAGATTTCTAATTTATAAACGATATGGAAAACGACGATGTATAAATTATATAGTCGATGTATAAGTTATATATGCGTCGTAAAAATTATATATGTGTTGAAATAGAAGTGAATTGCTATATATATATATATATATACACACGCCCCTCGTCCACAAACCATAGACGATATTTATTGGTTGTGATTGGTGTGAAAATTGATTGATAGCGAATGGTTGATTGGGATTGTTTGCGGTTGATATTGATTGATTGTGGTTGAAAAATACCCGTTTGTGGTTGAGAAATATTTGGTTGAAACCACATAGGATTAGTTTGTGGAAATGAAATAAATATATACATGTCGCCTGCGTGCGAACTAGATGCATGATCCCCATTGTCAAAAACCGCGAGGTTTTAAGGTAGAGCGAGGAGCCGTACTAGGGAAGGTCCCGGTTTTAACTACCCTGCCATTATGCTACCGAAATTTTGAATAATATTCATGTGTTTGAATTATTTTCATTTGCTGAAACTATAATTATTTGTTAAGTAGAAAACCTTCATGTGTTGAATTGAAATTCATTCGTTGATTAGAAATTCATGTGTTGAATGGTATTCATATTTTGAAATGAATTGTTTTATAATAAAAATCCCATTTTTAACATCAATATGAAATATATAAAATAGTCGTGTTTTGAAATAAATTGTTTTATAATAAAAATCCTATTTTTATCACCTATATGAAATATATAAAATAATCGTGTTTTGAAATAAATTATTTACATTAAAAATCACATTTTTATTATATACATGAATTGCTAAATATAGTGAAGTGTTGAAATAGAAGACAGTTAGATAAGAATATCATTTTTATCAAATGTATGAAAAGAATATAGCTTTGGAATCAAGGAATCGATATATATATATAATTATATATATCGAATAACGACGTTGCAGTTCGTATTTGGAAACCGTGATTTCAAGCGATTATACCGGGAGATCCGACCATCGGATTTTCCTGAAATCACAACCGTTGGGTTTGCTTTGGAAAAATCTTTCCAACGGCACCAACTTTGTAAAAATCCAACAATTGGATTGTCTGGAATGTTTAATTCAAATCTGAAGAAAACAGCGCCAGAATCGATTATATTTATATATATATATATATATATAATTATATATAATCGAATAACGACGCTGCAGTTCGTATTTCGAAATCGAAACTTCAAACGATTGTTCCTGGAGATCCGACCGTCGGATTTTCCCGAAACTGGAACCGTTGGATTCGTTTTGAAAAGATCTTTCTAATGATGTAAATTTTGTGAAGATCCAACGGTTAGATTTTCAGATATGTGTAAATCAAATCTGAAGAAAAACAGCGCCACGGTCGCGTTATGGCCCGAAGCGTCGTTTTGAATAAAATGGCTATTTTAAAATAAATAAAAATAGCGATAAATCATTATAAAATATTATAAACGATATGGATGTAAATTTAGAAATTAACTGAAGGTTGGCTAAGTCGAATGGTTTCTTGGGTATTGATCTGATGTTGGTTTCGGCCTTCGGGGTTAATATTTGGGAGATCGTTCTCTTACTGACTGACGGTTAGTGACTAATGAATTGAAATGATGCGTGTATATGTTAGTGTTGTACTTGTTTATTATATACGCAAGTTGCTCAGAAAGACCGGGTTTATCCCATTCTGAATAACTGAATCGACGATAAGAAATCGAAGATTAAGACGATGGTCGAAGACCGGAAATCTTCACCTCGTTTGGATGGTAACCGAGGTCCTGATTGGGAGGCATCCCAAAATATGGATAATGAGTGGTGATTGTCCAGACGTACGTGGTGATCGATGGGTTTGCGAGGTATATAGTGCCTCCGGTTTCGTTCAGACCCAGAACGGACTTGTAAATGGATAGTGTGTCTGACATTGGATTTTATTCTGTGTTGATTGATCTCTATCAAATATACATCTGTTTGGCGGTGGAGAATTTATTCTTTTGCTTAACGCCCTTCTCTGAAACGCACGAGCTCAGAGGTTGTATATCGATGGACATCAGTCGCATGGCATGAATTGCTAGTGTGGCATGCCTAAGTGGCAAACGATCAGGGCTTCTGTTGGAAAGCAAAGTCTTGTGGTGATGATCAAAGCACCGCCTGTGTGGCATAGCTTTGTGTATAAGGTGAAATCGCGAGCCTCACACCCCGGTATGAACCAGAAACGGGAGAAGGACCTCAGGGAGGGCATGCGTTTCTTTCTAGCTAGAAGTTGTGTCGGTGTTTTTACACGGCTTGACATTTTACTTATGTGGTTGTTACTGTTGCGAGGCGCCTCGGTTAGATCGGACGATCCGGGTCCGATGGAGCCATTCTTTGGCTCATTTACGCCCTATAGGGCGGGGAAACGTAGTGCTCAGGAATTTTAATCCACATCGGTGGACCGGCCCTGTCGCTCCAAGGGTCGATGCATTCTGATCCTGAGGGGCGGGCTAGAGCGTCTCGAATTCGGTAAGGACTATCTTTTGCCTTGGTTCATGACGGAAATCCAATTTTCAAATACGTGACTGTGCGGTTTTTGATTGTATACCTATATATGGTGACATAGTGGTATGGGGCATTAATGTCGTCTATGATTGATAGTTATGATTTGAATTTGTTTTTCAAAACATATAACACTAGCAATAATATCAAATGCTTTTGTTTTATTCGTATCAAGCATCTTTTGGCCGTTATAAGGTAAAAACTCTATCCTCCAGTTTGCGTTGCATTGTGTGATGGGAACTGAGTCTTATAATGGCTTCATTTTTATAAAAAGCATTGCGTTGTTTAAAAGAAAGATTTATTTTAAAGTACTGGCAATCCAATGGAATAAACCCGTTCCACGAAAGTGGCGTGGTCCTGTGATTAGCCATATTATAAATGTGTTGAGTAGATTTCTCATACCAGTCCCATGACTGACTCGTAGTTTGTTTCACTTTCAAACTTGGGTGCCCCTTTTTCTACACGGGCAGCCTTGTATTCAGGTTTAGCTAGTTCTTTCTGGATAGCTGGAGCTAAAGATGGATTCTATTATTTATCTCTGTTTATGCTGTTCAGCTCCTATTGTACATATTTTGTTTGTTTTCGCTGTAGACATTTATGTATAGCTGAACTGTATTTGTACTAAGTATGATCCTGTATACTGTGTAACTCTGATGATTACGTTTATCTAGTATATTCTATTGTTCATTATCTGGTGTATTTATTTATTTCTGTTCTGTTATTATCAGTTTATGTGTTATATTCCAAAGATAACCCTTGTCTCCGTCTGTACGGGAAATGGGGTCGTCACAACGTGGTATCAGAGCTTGGGTTAAGCTTAGTTATGGGATATAACATATTAACAAACTCATCAGAAATAGAACCAGTAGTGTTCTAGGATGGGTAACTCTATACAGATAGGATCAGTAATATCCTAGTATGAGTAGCAGAATGAAATAGCACCTAGATAGACACATTTACATTCAAGTATTTGTCTCTATATTTTGAAATATTTTTTTTCTATGACCTGACACTTGATCTGCTATTTGTAGAAGTATTACGAAATGAGTGTCAGAAACAGAAGGAATGCAGAACCGGATATTGAGGCCCTATTAATCAAATATCGAAATATGGGTGGAATACCGTTCTCTGGTGAAGAATCTATTATGAAGACACAGGCTTGGATTCGTTCTGCTGAGAAAATCTTTGAAGCATTAAAGCTGAGGGATGACCAGAAAAGATTACTGGCATCCTGGGCACTCAAAGATGAAGCTTTGTTCTGGTGTGATTCAGTTATTGAGAATAATCCAGAAGGTGATATCACCTAGGACAGATTCAAAGTGATTTTCCTAGAAAAATTTACTCCTCCTGAAGTGACTGAGCGATTATTCGACGAATTTTCTTATCTGATACAAGGTGATATGACCATCCCAGAATATCATAAGAAATTCAACGAACTTTCTCACTTTGCCCCTCATCTGATTAAAGACCCAAAGAGGAAGAATCTGAGATTTATTCATGGCCTGCAAAGAAAATATCAGAACAGTGTAATGAGGAACGTGAAGCTCCCCTTTTCTGAAATGATATACATGGCTTACCAATACGAGGATCTCGACAAGAAAGGCATGTTGCACGTCGAAGAGGAAGTCAGCTCTAGTAATAAAATTGAGTCTGAAACTGATCGTCCTGAGGCCAGCACGATATCAGAGGTCAGCAAGAAGCCCAGTGCCAAGAGAAAAAGGGCTAAATCTGACAAGGACCAGGTAGTGACAGCCACATGCTCAAGTTGCAATAGGCAAGGACATTTGGCGATAAGTTGTAAATCTTGGAACAAAAGAAGAAAGGATAAATTTAAATCCAAGGACAAGTTCCTAGAGAATAGAAAATGCTGTCAATGCCATCAGACTTGTCATCTTAAAAAGGACTGTAGGAAATTTAAGGAATCCAAAGCAGTGCATGTAAATGAAGTGGTAGAAGTACCTGCATCTTCGTCTGCTCAAGAAAGATCTGATGTTTTAGAAGGCACGCTCAATGTCAAGAACATTCCAGTTAAAGTACTGTTTGACACAGGTGCGTCACGAAGCTTTATTTCAAAGATTGCAGTCAATAAGTTGGATTTGAAATTGAAAAAGCTCAAAGCACCAATGACTGTCCAGAATCCGGTTGGGGGTTCCATTGATCTCAGTTGGGTTTGTGGGGTGCCTGTCTCTTTTTCCTGCTATAAATTCCCTACTATCTCTATCGTCATGAATTTTAATGAATTCGATCTTATTCTAGGATTGGATTGGCTAACCAGATATGAGGCAGAGGTTAGATGCGCCGAGAGAGTTGTTAAGGCAAAGGCACAATCGGGGAATTATATAACCATACCATGCGAAGGCCCGACATCAAATAGAAAGGACTTCTGGGCAGCTTTGGATGTTTCTCCAGCCCAAATAGAAAATATCCCTGAAGTTAAAGAGAATATTCCTGACCTCATCAAAGACATTCATGTCGTCAAGAACTATGCGGATGTGTTTGAAGAAGTTGTTCGCTTACCTCCGCAGAGAGAAATTGATTTCAAAATTGCTTTAATTCCGAATTCAAGGCTGGTAGTTCACGCTATTTGAAGAATGTCCTTGAAAGAGAAAGAGGAATTAGACAATCAAACACGACAGCTCGTATGGAAGGGTCTGATCAGGCCTAGTTTCTCTGATTGGGGAGCAGTAGTGGTGTTTGTCCCAAAATATGACGGTACTCTACGGCTATGTGTGGATTATCGTGATTTGAACAAGCAGACCATAAAGAACAAATATCCATTGCCGCGAATAGATGAGTTGTTGGATCGATTAAATGGAGCACAGGTATTCTCAAGGATGGACCTAGCTACAGGCTTCCATCAACTTCGAATTGCCGAAGAGTGTGTTCCAATGACAGCATTCAGAGGTCCCGAATTATTCTACGAGTGGTTAGTAATGCCGTTCGGCTTATGTAACGCTCCAGCTTACTTTGTCGATCTGATGAATAGAGTGTTCAGAGGAGTTTTGAATAAATTTGTTCTGGTTTTCATTGACGATATTCTAATCTTCTCTAAATCAAAGGCCGAACATGAAAAGCATCTGGAACAGGTTCTAGGAATTCTAAGACGGAATGTATTAAAAGCCAAACTATCCAAATGTATACTCTGGCAAGATGAAGTGAAATTTCTGGGCCACGTCGTATCGAAAGAAGGAATTGTTGTGGATCCAAGCAAAATCACAGCCATTCAGAATTGGAAACAGCCCAGTACCCCCACTGAAGTCCGCAGTTTTCTCGGATTGGCTAGCTATTAACGGAAGTTCATTAAAAAAAATTCGAAGATATCTGGTCATTTAACGAAGCTTACAAAGAAGCACTCTAAATTCAAATGGACTCCAGAAAGTGAGGAGGCTTTCAAAGAGCTAAAGTTAAGATTAACGACAGCTCCAGTGTTAACCATCATCGATGGCAATCAGGATTTGAAAGTCTAGACTGATGCTTCTAGAGAAGGCCTTGACGCAGCGTTAATGCAAAGGGGCCAAGTGATTGCTTATGCTAGCCGTCAAATGAAGCCGCATGAAAAGAACTACGTAACTCATGATCTTGAGTTATTGGCTATAATATTCGCTTTGAAAATCTGGAGGCATTATCTTCTGGGTGAGAGATTCGAACTGTTTACAGATCACCAGTCGTTAAAGTATCTGTTCACCCAGAAAGACCTGAATTTGAGGCAGCAACGTTGGCTAGAGTTCCTTGCAGCATATGACTTTGAGATTATATACACTTTAGGGAAAGCCAATGTCGTGGCCGATGCGCTGAGCCGAAAGAATGTAATGATCGCCAGCTTTATTATTACGACTTCCTTGATTGACAAAATATCTATTCTTCAGAAGGAGGATAACTTTATTAAGGATATGATCAAAAGGATTCAGAAAGGCGAACCCTCGTGTTTTCAAATAGATAACGACGAGACCCTGAGGTTGAAAGGAAGGATTTGTGTTCCTGACATCCCCGAGCTCAAAAGGGAAGTGTTAGACGAGTGTCACAAGTCCAAGCTGAGTATCCATCCTGGTGTAGCCAAAATGTACAACGATCTCAAGCGAACATTCTGGTGGAAGGCTATGAAAAGGGACGTTTCAATATACGTAAGCCGATGCCCTACTTGCCAGCTAGTCAAGAGCGACCAACAGAAGCTGGCTGGATTGTTACAACCGCTAGACGTTCCAGGTTGGAAGTGGGAACATATTTCCATGGACTTTATTGATGGTTTGCCCAGAACTAGAAAAGGAAATGACAGTGTTTGGGTGATCGTAGATCACTTCACGAAGACCGCCCATTTCATACCTGTCAGATCAAACAGAACTGCTCAGAGTCTGGCGCAGATATACTTCAAGGAAATTGTTAGACTACATGGAGTGCCACTCAGTATAGTCAGTGATAGAGATATAATATTTACTAGTAAATTCTGGGAGGCATTTCAAGTCGAGCTGGGAACGAAGCTGAACTTGAGCACCGCTTATCATCCTCAGACAGACGGTCAGACTGAGAGGGTGAATCGTATTTTAGAAGATCTATTGCGGGCGTGTGTTCCAGATTTCGGTGGATCATGGGAAGACCATCTACATTTGGCTGAATTCTCATATAACAACAGCTACCAGGCGAGCCTGACAATGTCGCCATTCGAAGCATTATATGGTAGACCGTGCCGATCTCCTGCTTGTTGGGTCGAACCCGGTAATAGACTTGTGTTGGGGCCAGATATGATCCAAGAAGCTGCCGACAAAGTCGACTTTATTAAGAAACGATTACTGGCCGCTCAAAGCTGAAAAAAGAGTTACGCCGATAGGAGAAGAAGAGATATATCATTTGCTGTTGGCGACTATGTATATTTGAAAGTATCGCCGATGAGAGGGGTTATCCGGTTCGGTAAAACTGGAAAGTTGGCGCCCAAATTCATTGGACCGTTTCCTATTCTGGAACGGATTGGAACTCTCGCTTATAGGGTTAAATTGCCAGATTGGTTGCCAGGAGTTCATGATGTATTTCATATATCTCAACTTCGAAAGCACGTTCATGATCCAGACTTGATCATGGAAGAAGCAGCTCAACAAGATATTGAAATTACTCCAGAATTAGCTGTGAGGAGAGAGCCGCTAAAGATCATCAACAAAGAGACCAAAGATCTTCTGAAGATAGGCATACTTCATCAAATACCACATAAGCATTTGGAGCTTGTGTGACGAGGTGGAAGATTTACCATACGAGCGAGAGGCTTGTATGGTGATGACTATATTTTACAGGTTGAACTGATGACTGATATGGACTATTTAAATTGTAATGATTAAATTGCCAGATTAATAAAAACCCCACACGGGTCCGGAGTTGACAATAATCACGTCTCTCTAGTTATTAGATACGGCACATGGACTATTTATAACCCACACGGAACAGGTTGACGAGAATTTATTCTCTGGAGTTATTATCAATACACGCTCCCCTGTAAACACCAGAATATATCACTATAAATATGTGTATGCTTATTAGGATTTATTGGGTATCTAATACGGCCCAATAAATTTCCAAACCTCTCCCCGTACAAAGGAGGTTATGGCGAAATTTTTCGAAAATTCCGGGTGTTAGCCAAAATTTTGAAGAATCTGAAAATTCTCAGAAACTGAAAAGTTGGAGAATTGAAGCCAGACCGAACGTAGAGTTGATTAATCAAACCACTTCGACTTTGTTCCTTTTCGGGGACGAAAAGTTTTAAGTGGAGGAGATTCCCGTGAATTACTTAACTTTAAAAATAAAGATTTAATAACTGTTTTAGTTCTCACACCAGTCGCATGACTGATTCGGAGTTCATTGTTTTAACCTACACTCTGGGTGCCCATATGTTCCACACGAGCAACTAGTAGTTTTGGTTTTCGCAGATATTTCTTTTCCCAGAATCTTGGTTTATAGCTGGAGCTATATTCGGAAAGCTTTGTATCCGTGTACTCCCTTCAGTTGTGCTGTAGATGATTTTCCGCTATGCATTGTATTTATACATTTAAATTTCCACTACTTTGTATTTTAAATCTATGACATTTTTCTGTTGTATAATTATTCATACTCTGAGATCTGGTACTCTGATGTAAATTGTTGTAATAGAAATGAAATTTTCTATTGTTTGTGTTCTGATGAGTCGTGTTCTCAATTCAATCCGGGCTTTCCCATAAGGTAGAGTTTGGGTCGTTTCAATAATACTCACAAGCTTAATTATAGATCTAAACTCAGTATATTCATTTGCCAATGCAATATTCGAAAAGGGTTTAGATGCATATGCAAGTCTAGTAGAATATTTTTTGATGCAAAAGGTAGTGAATCGAGAGATTCACGCTTTACTATTCATTCAACATAACGTACTACTACAACATAGAGTCCAGTACATCTTACATATATTTACATGAATATACACAGCCGCAAAAAATATCTCATGCACGCAGGCATGGAAGTAGCATAGTAAAAGGAGATATAATTACACAGTACAATGATATAAACTAAGTACCCATTCAAAATGAACCAAAGCATGTTGTTGCAACATCGGAATCTCCTGCCGCGAGCTCGATCCACCACTCTAGCTGCAATTGTATCCATACACCGCACTTTGTCATTTCCTGACCATAGGGAGACGGATTTAAGAATGATGTGATAACTGAGTTGGGCATTTTCATTTTACACTTAAATGTTCATGAGTTTCTTTCATGCCATAGTATACAAACATAAGCAAAGTTCAAAATAGCAAACATATGACACATGGATGTATCATTGAGGGCATTATAAATGTTGTGCCAAAAGTAATGTTGATCAGTGATGAAGTATGTCCAATCTAAGGTGATATTTAAGAAAACTAAGCTCTTCGTCCAAACATAGGAAGCAAAGTCATAGCCAACGAACAAGTGCAGATAATTTTCATTGTATTCATCGCAGAATGTGCAACCATCAGCGAAATAAACTCCTTTTTGATGAAGTCTGCTAACCGTATTAAGCTTGTTATGCATGATCTTCCACATATGAATTTTAACTTTGGTAGGCACCACTTTAACATTCCACATGCACTCAAAACCAATATACCTCCTTCCTGCGAAATTCATCATCTTATAAAGGTGGCTAACGTGAAAAGATTTGTTGTTTCCATTAAGCATCCAAACAAATTCATCATCTCCAACATCAGACAGTTATATGTCCTCAATCATTTGAATCAAACAACATAACTGAATCAATGCATTGCGGGAACCTAATCAACAAAAAGATAGCCTCCATCTGAAATCGACAGCGTCTCCGTCGTACATTTCCTCAACCGTGAAGTGCTTGTTGCATGCAATGTTAAAAAGATCAGCGAATTCAAATTTCAAAGGGATAGGAAGAAGCCAACGATCATACCAAAATGAAACATTACGCCCACTTTTTACAATGATTCCCGCACCAATTTTCATCCAATGAATGTTACTCATAACGCCACGCCAAAAAACCGAGCAATGAGAAACACTTGCATTCCAGTCAAATCTTCCTCCATAACAAGTGTTGATAATCCAATCTTTCCAGAAAACTTTCTTGTTCCTCAGCATTGTCCACAACCATTTGCAAAGTAGAGCCGAATTCATGTTTTTCAAAATTAAAACTCCCAATCCTCCCTGATATTTGTATTTGCAAACCTGATTCCAAGATACAAGACAGCTTACTTTGCACGTATCTTTCGTGTCATTCCAGAAAAAGTTCTAACGAAATGCATGCAACAAGGACTGAGTTCACAGACACCGGTCTGCCAGATTTAAATAAACAATTCCTTTTCCACCTCACCAGTCTCCGATCTACTTTATCAATAACTAGCTGCCAATCTCTCATCAACAATCTTTTTGGACGGATGCAAGCTCCTAGATAATTAAGTGGAAATGAATCAACCTTACAATTGAGAATATCATCACATCTCCTGTTCACATCAACACTACAACCCAGAGTGTAAACACTACTCTTATGAAAATTAATTTTTAAACCAGATAAACTTTCGCAAGCGTAAAACAAAATTTTTAGAGAAGCAATGTATTTGGATTCTGGACACTAAATATGATAGTATCAACAGGCATGTTATTTTTGAAGAGAACACTTTTCCTTATAACAGATCAGATATACAAACCACAACCAAAATATATAATCCGAAGGTTAGTATACCTGATCTGCACATAATCACTAACATGTGGCAACAAGAGAATGATGACAAGGCTACTAATAGTGAATATGAAGACCACCACAGTAATGATGAAACTAATGATGATTTACCAGAGCAAACTAGCCACGTCATTCATTAACCTACAATATCATATTACAGACAATTATAAGAAATGAGAGAGGAAACCAACAATGACAGTAATTGATCTATCAGTAGCAGACAAAATGATCTACCACGTCAACAACCACAACCTCAAACTGGATATCCAATGATAACACGGTCAAAAAGAGGCATATTTAAACCAAAGGTTTACACTGTAGTAGTTAATGAAGAAGAACCAAACAGTTATCAACAAGCAGTCAAATATACAGAGTGGAGAAAAGAAATGAATGAAGAATATCAACCATTGATGAATAACAATACATGGGAACTTGTAAACCCACTAAGTAAGATAAAGTAATTGGGTGCAAGTGGGTATACAAAATGAAAAAGAATCCAGATGGATCCATACAAGGCAAGACTGGTTGCAAAGGGGTTCACACAAGAATTTGATTTTGACTACAATGAAACCTTTTCACCAGTTGTGAAACCCTCAGATATCAGACTTATATTGACAATAGCCTTGAGCAACAATTGGACAATCAAGCAGTTAGATGGCAGTAATGCATTTTTAAATGGGAATCTGCATGAAGAAATATTCATGCAACAACCACAAGGGTACATACAAAATCCAACACCTATATGTAGATTAAAAAGAGCTATTTATGGACTAAAGCAAGCCCCTAGAGTATGGGTTAAAGGTCTCAAGGAAAGCTTAATAACACTGGGATATGTTCCTACTAGATCAGACACATCAGTGTTCACAAAAATCAGGGAACATCTACTACTTATATATTAGTATATGTGGATGATTTAATTATCACAAGTAGTAGTGAAACTGAAACTAGAAAATTAGCAGACTACTAAAACATTTAGTTCTCAATAAAAGACTTAAGTGAATTATCCTAGTTTCTTGGAACAGAAGCTAAGAGAAAATTAGAAAAAGAATTTCACCTTTTCAAAAGAAAGTATATTATAGAGTTGTTGAACAAAACAAACATGAATGAAGCAAATGGACAACACACTCTTACGATACCAAATCAACATTTATCAAAGAACAAGGGAAGCTATTTTAAACACTAAGCAATACAAGGGTGTTGTAGGAGCATTACAATATGCTACTATAACATGACCTGACACTCTTTTAATGTTAACAAGGTTTATCAATTTTTGTAGTAACCCAGAAGTGAGCTTTGGACAACAGTAAAACGAATATTTAGATATTTAAAGGCTACAATCAACTTTGGCATATCATTATAAGGCAGCAAAAGTTTGGACATTACAGCCTATTCAGATGCAGATTGGGCTACAGATATAGATGGTAGAAAATCAATTTCAGGTTACTACATTTATGTAGGAGAAAGCCTTATTTCTTGGTCTTCTAAAAAGCAAACAACCTCTCAAGATCAAGCACAGAGGTAGAATATAGGAGTGTGGCTAGCACTACAGCTGAAATCTTACAGTTACGATCACTACTAAAGGAATTAAATCTGTCATCCAGTAGGAATCCAATCATTTGGTGTGACAATTTAAGTAAAATTTATATGACAGTAGATTTTATTCAGCATAATCGAATTAAACATATAAAATCGACATTTATTTTGTTTGAGAGCAAGTCCAAAAGAAGAATTTACAAGTGAATCACATTCCAACTTATTATCAGAGGGCTGACGTGCTAAAAAATCACTCTCAGCTAAAAACTTTCATATATTCAAAGAAGCACATGGAATTGAAAAATTGCAAACAAAGATGAAGTAACAAATGGGATGTTTCTCGGCAAATTAGGGCAGCAAAACCTAACCTTAATTTGAGAGGAGGTAATAAAGGAAAGATGTGATAAAAGGAAAGCTTGCGTGGATATGAAAAAAAGGAAAGATGTGATAAAAGGAAAGATTGCGTGTACAATATATTTCAATATCAAGTATTACCGCATATAGCATGTGCAATGGTCACCTGCACTAATAAAGGAAAGACACGATAAAAGGAAAGCTTGTGCATACAGTATATTTCAATATCAAGTATTACCACATATAGCCTATACCACGGTCACCTGCACTTGCCTATTTTTACATCTTTCCTTTTGTTTTGTATATGGGCTAAAACATTTATTCTACTTTACATTATTACAAATAGAGGATACAACTCTATACAATTTTTATCAGTCTTCATTACAATTATGATATAATAAAACTTTTCTTCAATGTTGCCTCTGTTGTTCTTTATTTCTTTCATTTGCAGTTAGTATTTACTAAAAAATAAATTCTATTACATTATTTTTGCATAAAATGGTCAAGTTGCTTTATCCAATACTAATACAGTTAAAGAAGGATGCGTAGTTACGAACGATTTGTTGAAACATGTGTTGGAAGGAAACTTCATATATGGCCAAGTACTATACTTTATTGAAAATTTTAATTTTTGTTTGATTAAAACACATGCTTTCATTCTTGATTAAACCTGTTCATTTAACTCAGAAAAATGTATGAACAATCGATACAAAACATCAAAAAACTGATATGTATTTATTATTATATTGTAATTTTCATTTAAAATGAAACAAATACCTTAGTAAATATGAAAAGGATATCAGAATACATGTATAAAATATGATGCTCTTAAAATTATGAAGTTAATACCTATGTACACATTAAATTAATACCCATAATTTGTGTTGGAAATATGATAATTTTAGAAATTTGAAAACTGATGCATAAGCACATATGTAACTGATACCCATAATTTGTGTAAGAAATATGATATGTTCCATAATTTTGAATACAATAGCTAAGTAACTACGAAAAGATACCAAAAAATTGTTTATAAAATATAGAACCTTAAGAAAACAGAAACTGATACCTAGAAAATAAAACAAACTAATTCCCAATATCTGTATTTAATTTTTTTATACCTACATATATATATCAAAATGATAAATATTCCTACATGAAATTGATATTCACTAATGATTTAAAAAAACGATACTGACATATATAAAAAATAGTTCCTCTTTTGCTATGACTTTTAATCATAATACACTAAAATTATAATCAATGTAATATTTTGAAATTTTGTTTGTCTAACCTTTCTTTTCATTTATAATATAAACTATTGATTGGTTCATTGCGAAATGTGCCTTTGTTAAAGAACAACCATGCAATGATCAAAACTGTGATGGTAAATATAGTTTCAAGCAAACTTTTAAAATATTTCTTCCATGCATCGGATTATTGAGAAAAGATTAATCTAAATTTCGACCAGAAAGGATTAACTGAGAAAGAGAAGAAATTACAAACAATTTAGTTCTACCGTAGTAAGAAGTCGTGCAAAATAAATAAAAAAATATAATATACTTCCCATTGCATCGTGAAAGCCATTAGATGCTAGTTACTTTGACATACACAACAATGCAATGGTCACATTTTGATTCCTTGTACCCGAGGGGATCGAATGAGCAAAACAATCCAAGTCTTAAAACGGATATGACAATGGCATGAAGTAATTTATAAAATACTAAAGTTATATATATATATATATATTATAAAAAAACATAATTAATACTAATGTATAATTTTTGCAAAGAGCTGAAGTCGAGCAATAAAACAACAGCTATGGAAAAAGCATAATATTCAGGATTTTCAGCTCAAAGCAAGTGAAATACATTAATTACCGTGTGCAAATCAGGCATCTAATATGTAACCTTTTTTATCTATTTTTACTTCTTATAAATTATCATAAGTACTTATCAATTTTTAATTGAGCATGCACAAACACTGATACTTAGCAAAAAACTTATAACCATAGAAATAAAAACCGATACCCATAACATTCTAACGTATCAGTTTTATCTATGGGTATTAGTTTTGTCTAATGGGTATAAGTGTCATATTCTAGGATATTTGTCTACAACTTGCATGGTTGAATATTTATGTTGTTTAGAAGTAAATTTCAAACAAAATTGATACGTCCTATTATGATTAATGGTTATCATAGCAGCCATTAAAAGTAACTTCTTTAGGTATACATACCACTAGCATACAAGTAATTGATGATGGTGGTGACGTAAAAATGCATAAGAAATTTGCACAAGTACAAGTTATCAACATATATAAGCAAAAAATTGATACCCAAAGAAAAAAGATACCTACAAAACTAAAACCGATTACTATCATGATTATTATTACACATAAAATGATAGTAGCCGCATAAAAATGATACTTTGACATTACAGTATTATTCCCTTCTTATATAACACATACTGTAACCATCTTTTCATCAACAACTTTCTTCATTCATGTAAGGTAGATTGTGGAATTCTTATGATGATTTTTTAATCATATCACTAAATAGATCAGAAATTCCACTAAAGGTTCATCCACTCAACATGTTGAAAACAAGTGTAACGATCCACTTTTCAGTACAGTTTAAGCCAACATTTAACAACCCATGTCAACTCAAATTGCACAGAAAAGAAGATTGTTAATAGAAAGAAATTAGAGGATGAGAGAAGAAAGAAAGATATATTAGAACAGAAGAATAAGAAGATCAGTGTCTCATAACAGAATGGTCAAAATATGATATATCAAAATGCGTTACAAAACGAAACTGTATATATATATTACAGCATTGGAGTACATACATCTCAATCAATACACACAACGGATATAACTAATACCCGTAAATATGTGGAATATGTCTCGACTTCACCTCCTCTTCTGAAAACTCCAAGCGAAACCTAACTCGGAAATATTATCGGTCTGACCCAAGAATATTTGAAGAAAAGTAAAATTCACTTGGATCAGTCTGGAATACTATTAGTGATAAATTCACATAGCAAACAACTTGCTTAACTTTAGAAAACCCTTTTGGAAAGAAAAGGTAATAGTAAGACCAGCACACACATAAACACGGAAGTTTTTTTACCTTACTGTAACCAAAAACATTTTTGATATATCAAAATCCAGTGATATTATAATAGTGTCTATCAAACCACAAATAAATAACCATCTAGTAGAACGCTTGCATCTCACGCTCTAATATTCATTATAAAATCAAAAACCGCAGGGCGCTTATTGGAGAATGGATTTCAACTATGAAAAGGTATGGGACAACCTTTCCATCAGTGTACTCTAGAGGGGATGCACTGAGGTTCAACAAGAACACCTTGCAACCTGGCCATATATGACCGACCACTCATTTAGCATGAGTTATCAAATATATCGTCACCAAGGGTTGGTACCTACATGACCATTCCCGGGAGATACAGAAGCGAAAGAAGAGCAAAATGAATTTTCTCTAGATCAGTGAAAATATACCTTGCTTGGGTGTGATCCAACTAGCCATATTGTCTGCCCGATTTTTGTCATTTTCCGGTTGTGAGGCTTGACTCTACGTTCACATTCTTAGAACATATGACCACCATTCACTTTGAATGCCACGTTGTCAAACCCATCAAATCACCATTTGATCTTCTCTTAAATATTATGGGTACAAAGGCTAAGAGAAACGAATTCCTACGCTACCAAACGTAATACCTTGAAAAGATCGTCTTATTTGATCCGTTAGGCATACTCTGTCAAACGTTCGTCCATACAAGTTGTCCTTGGTCTGGACAAACCGAAAGAACTATCCTGTAAACAGAACAGCCCTTGCATTTTACTCCGTCTTCATACATATACCTGCATATTGGTTTCATATCCAATGTTGATTGGAAGTTGTTTGGGATCTAGTTCCTGTCCCGGTCTCTTCAAAACAACAAGTAAAAAAAGGTCCAATAATACTTCACTGATAGTTTGGTGTTTTAACTATCAATCTCAAAACAGTACGGTCAAGTATATTGGAAACTTGGGTCTTTACGATTTAAAATCATCCCTTAAAACCATTTCATCGATTTCAAATCGACTTCCTTTACTTAACTTGATAAACTTTATTCTTAACTCTTACCAATCTCCTCTTTATCTTTCTTCATTTGAAAATATCATCGCATTTCCATAAAATCTTCATCTTGGGAAATATTACTACATATTATGAGCTAAATTTCGCAATGACCAAATAATGTCAAATGATATATTCATATATATATATATATATATATATATATATATATATATATATATAACCCAAATGGCTTTGTCAAATTTCGAAGATCTCGCATTAATGCATATGTAAAAACATAATCGACTTTCAAATTTTTTTCTTATTTCAAATCTCGCAACAATGCTACATTCACCTTCTTAGAACATCTGGCCACCATTCACTTTGAATGTCACATCGTCAAACTCGTCAAATCACCATTTGATCATCTCTAAAATATTACGGGTATAAAGACTAAGAGAAACGAATTCTTATACCACCAAACGTAATACCTTGAAAAGATCATCTTATGTGATCCGTTAGGCATACTCTGTCAAACATTCATCCATACAAGTTGTCCATGGTCTAGACAAACCAAAAGAACTATCCTGTAAACAAAACAACCCTTGCATTTTACTCCGTCTTCATACATATACCTGCATATTAGTTTCGTATGCAACTGTAACGACCCGCATTCTACGCATCGAATGATCGTAGAATATTTATTTCTTTCAAATACAACGTCGTATGGTCATGTAACTTTGGGAGACGATTAGAGGGGTCATTTCCTGTGTTCATGATTTTTCTGATTTTTAAATGACCATTTTCCCCATAACTGATCTTGTTTTGGCCATAATTTTTGATTGGAAAGGAGTTTTGACCTAAAACCACTTCCATTGGATCCGGATGATGGTTTACAATTCCGTAGAGTGGTCACATTAGCCAAACGGACTTACCGTTTGGGAGATATGGCTGAAACAAGTTTCAGATGGTGAAAAACAGCTTAATTGGGCTTAAACGGGTGATTACCAGCTAGGCCCAAAGGGGATTTCGGGATTTGGAGTATTTAAGGGCTGTTAGGGTTAGGGATTTCGATTTTCTCATTTCCCAGCCGCCATATACATCTAAGAAAACCCTAACAAATGGCCTCTAACATCTATAATCATCCCTAATCACTTCTTAATCAAGTTTTGGTTTAAACTACATCAAATCAAGGAGAAATAGCACCAAATCAGAGTTGGAGTTGCTGCTAGGCATTGGAATTCGACCCATATAGTAGATTATTTCAGACCTAAAGTTTGATTGTGGCAAAGGTGAGTGATTAGCATTGTTTTGACACTAATTACAGTTAATTAGGGTGATTAGTGATAATTAGCGAATTTATGCACAAATAAATTCTGGAAAAATATTTATAAATTCTTAAATAATGTTTTAGACCGTTGTTAGAAATTTGGTTTGATTTGGTTAAGTTTTGTTAATCCTATCATTAGTTTTTCCTAAACATGCTTAAGGGAAAATATGGGATTTTGGGTATGTTTGATCCATTTTACATGCTATAATGGTTGTTTTGGTGTTTATGATTGATTGTACATGTTGCTATGACCGTGTGGTATGTTTTGTGATTGATTAGAACTGTTAGATTGGTCGAAAACACCATCGTATGGCGTAAAACAGTCGCTGGAAAGTCGTAGGAAATATGCAGGGTTTCAAACCGGATCGGATCATATTATTGGGCTCGGATCGGATAGGAGAACCGGGCAAGTGGACTCGATTCGGCTTGGAACTTAGCATAAGGGCTTGGCGAGAAGGAAGGCCATTTGCTTAGAATTGGAGTTGGGCAGGGGATCGGATCGGAGAGACTAACAGGGGATCGGATCTGAAGCAAGGGCGTAGGGATCGGATCGGACTAGAGCTAAGGGGCGGGATCAGATCGGAGGACCAAGCTTGGAGTTGGAGTTGGAGCGAAGCACCGGATCGGATCGGGACATCTAGGAGTGAGCAACCACCGAACCAGGCATAGGGCTTCCGAACCGAACCAGGGCTGGAGGACCGAATTGAGGAGGAATGGATCGAGACATGAGTCAGAACCACCGAACCGAACCGGATCGGCATCACCAAACCAAACCAAATGTATACTTTTACCCCATTGTGACGACTCTTCTGAAGACCAACTCCAATTCGACTAAAACCCGAGATGCAAAGGAAGTCCAAATGAGGAGCTTTGACTCAGGATCCGGTTGGGAACCAATGAGTGAGCTTCATGATTGGGTTTTGCTGCGGGACGTGTGCTAAGGGGTTGTCGATGTCTGTAACTTTGAATAACTATGTGTAGGGAGTACGTGAATGGGTTCAGGGTCACAGTGGCCTAGGTACGACTAAAGAGCTATATACCAATGAAGTGGGGTCATTTGTAAAGGTTTGGTCATGACTCCATGTGGTAAGCTTGGTAGTAGCAGTAGTTGTACAAGTCGAACTTCGTCACTACTTCGATGTGTCTAGTGATTGACAGTGGTGGACATCATATGCTTTACGCACTAAGTGAGAGATGTGAGGATGGTTGTTATAGTTGATTTGTTTTCCATCATTATGACATGCACACCCCCACCCCCGTTATCTTTACACCATCTGTTCAGTGGCACCTTAGAGCATTGTACGGTATGTAGTGCTAACTCTTTGGTTGCAGGTCCTGGTTCAGGTATGGTTTAGTATACCTGTTATTGTTCTGTTTAGCTGCTTATCACTCATACCAGACTTTTTGACTGACCCAGAGTTTTATGTCTCTTCTTATTACTCTAGGTGCTTTCACGAGCAGACCAGAGACAGGTTAGCTGGGTATGTACGGGTAGCTGATCCGGAGACGAGCAGGAGGCTTCCACGTATAATATATATAGTATTCTCCCTGTGATTGTTGAAGATCACTGCTTGGGCATTAGTAGTGCATCTTCTACTTTAGCTTTCTTTTGTTTTAGAGACAGTAATTTGGAAAGTTGTAATAAGCTGTATTTGGATTTCCGCTGCTATGTTGGTTTAGTTTTCAGCTTATGCACTGTCTCGCCTGTTTTATGTCAAGATTATGTTATTATTATATTTTATTCCATGCGCTGTTAGACATTCTGCAGGTTCCTTGTTAGTTCATTCTCTTCTTTCCTTCCTTTGGCGACCGTTCCGTGCTAGTCGGGCATGTGTACAACGCATCTTCGGAGGAAATGCAGGATGGTGCGGGGCGGGCCGTCACATTTGGTATCAGAGCTCTAGGTTGCGTAGTTAACCTAGGGAAGTCATCAGGTAGAAATAGTACATGTATATGAGAGCGCGTATTTGTGATTATTTTGGTTTTCAAAAGCTATATATATACTATTAGTATAGCTAAGGATGAAGTCGCACTGCACTAGCACCACTATGGAGACGGTTAATCGTTTTCTCTTTACAGATTGAACAATGAGCCGATACGCAAGAGGTGCCAGTAGAGGAGCCAATAATGTGCAGGCGCCTAGGGACGATTTCGCCAAGCTGAACAAGGATTATACTAGTCTTGGTGGGAAGTCGTTCCACGGAACAGAGTCGGCTACGGATGTACAGGATTGGTTGTATAGCTGCGAGCGTATCCTCGAAGATTTGGGTATCGAGGATGCGATGAAGAGAAGGCTAGCATCCCGTCAGCTGCAAGGACGGGCAATGAATTGGTGGAATGCTATAAAGGCAGCTACTCCCGAGGATCAGATTACTTGGGAGCAGTTTAAGGTTCGCTTTAGCGATAAGTTCATTCCAGCTGCTCAGAAGTCAGTGTTGTTTAAGAAATTCTTGGAACTCAAGCAGAATGGCAGAGCTGTCTCGGAGTATATTGCTGAATTCGACACTTTGTCGAAATATGGGTTATCTCTTATTGATACTGCCGAGAAGAAGAACGAGAAGTTCATAACTGGCTTGGATCAGTACTTGGGGGAGAGACTTATTAACCACATCGATGAGACATTTGAATCGATTATGGGGAAAGCATTGAGATCAGAGAGTCTTTACCCTATGTCAAAGACTGAGATTGCATCTGCAGAGGAGCCAAAGCCACAAGCAAGCGGTGGAGGCAAGAGTGGTTCTCAGAATAAGAGGAAGCAGAACCAGAGTAAGGATGGCCAGAAAAAGAATAAGAAAGACGTTGAGTGCTTCAGCTGTGGTAAGAAGGGTCATTATGCTAGTAATTGTCGGGCCAAGCCAGCGGATAGGAAGTGCTTCAACTGTGGCCAAGTGGGACATCACAAGGACAAGTGTCCGCAACCCCCTAAAGAAAAGCAGATGGTGAAAGCGTATGCCCTTAATGCTGTTCCTTCTTCATCAAATGCCCCAACTGCGGCGGAGAAGGGAAAGAATGTCGTCATTCAAGGTATGCTTTCCGTTTATGATGTTCCTGTTAGAGTTTTGTTTGATGCCGGGGCTTCCAATTCTTTCATATCTAGTGACCTGGTAGATAGGTTGGGATTGGAGCCCGAGATTGTCGATAGACCTTTAGTAGTGATGAACCCTATTGGTGGTTCGACTAACCTTAGCATGATTTGTCGTAATGTGATATTATCGAGTCATGGATGCATGTTTGTTTGTGATTGCTTTGTTTTGGGCTTTACTAGGTTTGGCATTATTTTAGGAGTCGATTGGCTCCAAAGATACGTGATGGTGCTAGACTGTGAGGGATTTTTGGTGACAGCTAGAGCGGATGATGGGCGAAGAGTAGTGATGGGGTAATGGCTAGTTTTCTAAATTCCCTCGACATTCTGCATAGTGAGTTGTCAGGTTTGCCCGTGGTTGGCTGGTATCCGGACGTTTTCGAAGAAGTGACCGGGCTTTCACCACACCGAGAGATTGAGTTCCGTCTTGATTTAGTGAAAGATGTCAAACCTATAGTGATGCCACTTCATCGTATGGCACCAAGGGAGCAGCGAGAGCTCGGGGTGCAAGTCAGCGATCTTTTGAAGAAGGGATTTATCAAAAGGAGTGTTTCTGAATGGGGAGCACCAGTTGTGTTTGCTACTAAGGCGGATGGTTCCCTTCGTTTGTGTGTAGACTACCGCGAATTGAATAAAGTGACGAGGAAGAACAAGTATCCTCTACCGTGGATAGATGATTTGTTTGATCAGTTGAGTGGCGCGAGAGTATTCTCTCAGTTGGATCTCGCGACAGGTTTTCATCAGCTTAGAGTGGAAGCTGAGAGTATAGCTAAAACGGCATTTCGGACGCCGTCTGGATTTTATGAGTGGTTGGTCATGCCATTCAGGCTGACCAATGCCCCAGCATATTTTGTGGATCTTATGAATAGAGTATTCAGAGATCAGTTGAATAAGTTTGTCCTTGTGTTCGTGGATGATATTTTGGTCTATTCGAGGACAGAGGAAGAACACAAGGAACATTTGAGGATAGTGATGGAGGTGTTGAGAAAACACCAATTGAAAGCAAAGTTTTCTAAGTGTCACTTCTGGAGGAGGGAAATGAGATTCTTGGGCCATGTTGTTTCAGAGAATGGTATTGCCGTGGATTCTGCGAAGGTGGCTACGGTACAGGATTGGTCTACGCCCAAGAATGCAACAGACATAAGAAGTTTCTTGGGATTTGCTGGATATTATCGTAAGTTTATCCAAGACTTCTCCAAGATAGCAGCACCGTTGACTCAGTTGACCAAGAAGAATCAAGCTTTCGTCTTGGAAGAAAGGTGAGAGAATGCATTCAAGAGTCTAAAGGACAAGTTGACATGTGCACCAGTGTTAGTCATTCATAAGGGGAATGAAGAGATGACGGTATATACGGATGCATGTGACACAGGGCTAGGTGCTGTATTGAGCAAGGAGGTAGGGTTGTTGCTTATGCAAGTCGGCAACTGAAACCACATGAGAGAAGATACCCTACCCATGATTTGGAATTGGCAGTGATCGTGTTAGCATTGAAGATGTGGAGACATTATCTCTTGGGAGAAAGATTTGAGTTGTTTACCGATCATAAATCGTTAAAGTATCTCATCTCTCAGAAAGATCTAAATCTCCAGCAGCAAAGATGGTTAGAGTTCTTAGCTTCCTATGATTTTGACATCGCATATACACCAGGAAAGGGCAATGAGGTGGCTGATGCATTGAGTAGAAGACATGCCAGTTTAGGGGCTATGTTTTTAGAATGGAAGCAACTAGAGTACATCGCTGGGTATGATTTCAGGCCAAAGTGCGAATTGGATCCAGAAATGTTAGCAAGTTTGACGATCAGACCCACTTTGATTGAGCGGATTGGTTCCAGTCAGAGGAACAATCCTAACCTATTGGAAATCATCTCCAAGTTAGAGATGGGTATCGACGAGGTGATGAACAAGTGTGGGCTTGATCGAGATGGATGGCTTAGAAAGAATGGAAGACTAGTTGTACCCAATGTCAATGGATTGAGAGATGAAGTGCTTAGAGAATGTCGTCACTCAAAACTGACTATACATCCCGGTGGTAACAAGATGTACCGAGACATGAAGCAGACCTACTACTGGGAAGGGATGAAAAGAGACATTGGGAAGTTTATATCCAAATGCATGAACTGCCAGCTAGTTAAAGCTGAACAAAAGAAGCATAGTGGTTTGCTACAACCATTAGAAATTCTAGAATGGAAATGGGAACAAGTGTCAATAGATTTCATTGATGGGTTACCAAGGACTAGATCGGGTCATGACAGCATTTGGGTGATTGTGGACCGATTGACTAAGAGTGCAAGGTTTATACCCGTCAAGTCAAACAGGACGGCAGCTAAGTTAGCGGAACTGTACATAAAGTGGGTGGTGAGATTTCATGGAATACCCAAAGTCATGGTGAGTGACCGAGATCCGTTGTTCACTAGTGGATTTTGGAAGAGCTTATAAGAGGCGTTAGGATCAGAACTACATCTCAGTACCGCATATCATCCTCAAACCAACGGACAGACAGAGAGGGTGAATCGAGTGTTAGAAGATCTCTTAAGAGCTTGCATATTGGATTTTGGTGGATCATGGGATGACCATTTGCATCTAGTAGAGTTTGCATATAATAATAGTTATCAATCCAGTATTGGTATGGCTCCATTTGAAGCTTTGTACGAAAGACCGTGCAACTCACAGTCATGTTGGGTAGAAACTGGTGAGAAGTTTGTACTTGGACCCGATGTGATAAGAGAAACTTCAGCTAAGATTAAGATTATCCAACAGCGAATGAGGCTGCCCAAGATAGGCAGAAGAGTTATGCTGATAAGAGGAGAAGAGAATTAAAGTTCTCCATTGGCGACTTGGTGTTTGTCAAGATTTCTCCGTTGAAGAGGGTGATACGATTTGGCAGAAGAGGCAAGTTAGCACCAAGATTTGTTGCTCCATTCCCAGTTCTTGAGCAAATTTGGAATTTGGCATACAAAGTTGAATTACCAGAGAAGATGGCAGGAGTTCACAATGTATTTCATGTTCCCCAGTTAAGGAAGTTCGTGCACGACCCAGATGTGACTATTTCACCTAATCAGTTGGATGATATCGAAGTTGAACCCGAGCGGTTGGGAACCGCAAGCCTATGCGTATTGTTGGGAACGATACGAAGCAACTTCGAAGGAAAGCGGTGAATCTAGTCAAAGTCCAGTGGGGCGAGAATGAGAATGACTGTACTTGGAAGACAGAGGAGAACATTAGGAAAACGCATCCAGAACTCTTCGCATGGTAAGATTTTAACTTCGATTTAGTCTTTCCGCACGCTAGGATAATCTTGTTTGTTTGTTTTGCATGTTGATTGTTGTATATGGTTGGTAGGCATGCGGGATCCCTTGTATGTTTTGGGTTAAGGAATTTCGGGGACGAAATTTCTTAAGGAGGGGAGCGTGTAACGACCCGCATTCTACGCATCGAATGATCGTAGAATATTTATTTCTTTCACATACGAAGTCATATGGTCATGTAACCTTACGAGATGACTAGAGGGGTCATTTCCCATGTTCATGATTTTTGCTGATTTTTAAATGACCATTTTGCCCCTAACTGATCTTGTTTTGGCCATAATTTTTGATTGGAAAGGAGCTTTGACCTAAAACCACTTCCATTGGATTCAGATGATGGTTTACAATTCCGTAGAGTGGTCACATTAGCCAAACGGACTTACCATTTGGGAGATATGGCTGAAACAAGTTTCAGATGGTGAAAAACAACTTAATTGGGCTTAAACGAGTGATTAACAGCTAGGCCCAAAGGGGATTTCGGGATTTGGAGTATTTAAGGGCTGTTAGGGTTAGGGATTTCGGTTTTTCTCGTTTCCCAGCCGCCATATACATCTTAGAAAATACTAACAATGGCCTCCAACATCTAGAATCATCCCTAATCACTTCTTAATCAAGTTTTGACTTAAACTACATCAAATCAAGGAGAAATAGCACCAAATCAGAGTTGGAGCTGCTGCTAGGCATTGAAATTCGACCCATACAGTAGATTATTTCAGATCTAAAGTTTGATTGTGGCAAACGTGAGTGATTAGCATTGTTTTGACACTAATTACAGTTAATTAGGGTGATTAGTGATAATTAGCGAATTTATACACAAATAAATTCTAGAAAAATATTTATAAATTCTTAAATAATGTTTTAGACCGCTATTAGAAATTTGGTTTGATTTGGTTAAGTTTTGTTAATCCTATCATTAGTTTTTCCTAAACATGCTTAAGGGAAAATATGGGATTTTGGGTATGTTTGATCCATTTTACATGCTATAGTGGTTGTTTTGGTGTTTATGATTTGTAACACCCCACGCCCGCTATGGTCACTCTCTAAGGGAATGCCATAACATCGGTGGAGTATCTTGAGTGAATATAGAACAGAGTAATTACAGCAAGACAGATGTAAGTAATACTTGAAAATTTAAAACATCATTTCAATTACAGCGGAAAATAAAACATGTCTGGTTACATCACAAAACTATAATAGAAGTCAAGTACAAATATCCATCCTGCTAAATAAAAATACATAATCCCAATACATGAACTGATAGCCATAAAAGAAAAGGGTAAGCTGAGCTCTACATCTAGGGTCCAAGCTCCAAGAGAGTAATAAAAGCAGCCTGATCAAAGCCCACTCGTGCTGGGCCCACTCTGAGAACCAGAGGGTTGGGAAAAAGATAAAAACAACGGGGTCAGACATAAGTCTGAGCGAGTCCTATAACTTTAACAATGTAATCATTAAAGTAATAAGGATATGATATAACTTGGTACGGTGTGACTGGGGATAAATGATTACACTCAGTAGCCAATCAGACTTAGAGTGAACTAAGACAACGAAAAAGACGCATTTACCCACCCAAGGATAATTACTACACTGCACCACACCAGTCATTCCTACTTAAGGGTTGATCCCTCCCAAGGACTTAGAAAATTTTCCCAGTAGTTTCGTGTACCCCTAGCTCACTACATAGGTGCCGTATGCCCCTATCTCCACTAGGTATACCCACTACTCCCAAGCGATCGGCTCCCTACCGTAGATATCCGTGCTGGCCCCACAATGGGGTGTATCACTCCCCAAAGTGGCTAGCCCGATACAACAAATGGTGCACGGGTTATATCTACACGATGCAACAACGTCTTACCTACCAGCCCGGGTCCACACACGCATATGAAACCCGTTGGACTCGCGTTGCCACCGCTACCCCGTTTTGGCCTCTTATAGTCAAGCCCAATATGCGTGTCCCGTCACTCGACTAGAGTCGAGCCCACTAAGATACGTTTGGGATATTGGTTGAAATGGGCCCCCACAAGCTACCCACCTAAGCTTGTCATTTCTAGTGTATACCACTTAACCCTTTAATCATGTTTTAATTACATGTTCCACTTTGGTTAAGTATTCTAATCGTATTTTCTATTGCCACCCAAGGCAACCACTAGATTTCCTCATGCCACCCAAGGCACCCACTTAACCCCTCATGTCCCTCTACATGCTAATATGGTTAAGTGTTTCTTAATTAATTAATTAAGATCATGACCTCATAAAGACCTCTCACATTAGACCATCTTTTATGACTGCTGGATATGCCGGTTGGTTCCGGGCAGACTTCTGTCATAAAAAGGTCTAACCTCGTGTCCTTACTTTAATCACGTATTTAATTTATGACTAAGACCTCTCACATTGGGCCAATCATTTGTAGCTGCTGGATGGCCGGTCGGTTCCGGGCAGACTTCCGCTACAAAAAGGGTCCAACCTCGTGTCTTAGTTGATTAATTACACCTAATTAATCACCCTCCCCATAATTAATTATCCCTAATTAATTACACATTTTTAAGAATATGGGTAGACCTAACTTAATAGGTAAATTCCCAATTCCATAGTATGGGTAGACCTAACTTAATAGGTAAATTCCCAACTCCATAATGTGGGTAGACCTAACTTAATAGGTAAATTCCCAATTATGTCCATTCATTTTATGTTATGCTAAATCATAACAACTTTACACCTTTTTATAATCATGCATATTAACCCCATCGTTTCCCACGTAATTCGTTTACATAACATGTCATACATAGGGACAACCTTGCATATGTTATGCACATCATAAAAAGTGACAAACTTGCATATGAACTTGCATATAAACTTGCATAAAACTTGCATATGAACTTGCATATGAACTTGCATAAAACTTGCATATGAACTCGCATATGAACTTGCATAAAACTTGCATATGAACTCGCATATGAACTTGCATAAAACTTGCATATGAACTCGCATATGAACTTGCATAAAACTTGCATATGAACTCGCATATGAACTTGCATAAAACTTGCATATGAACTTGCATACCATATCATAGCGCAAAGGAAAACTTGCATATGTTATGCACATCATAGAAAGAGGCTAACTTGCACATAAACTTGCTTATACACTTGCATATCATGTCATATCACAAAGGCAAACTCACATATGTTATGCATATCATAAAAAGAGGCTAACTTGCACATAAATCTTGCTTATACACTTGAATATCATGTCATATCACAAAGGCAACTCACATATGTTATGCATATCATAAAAAGAGGCTAACTTGCATATGATCTTGCATATAAACTTGCATATGAACTTACATGACACATCATATCATAAAAAGAGGCAAGTTTACATATGAACTTATAACATGTGACAACCACAACTTGCATAATCCACATTTACATCCATAACCTCCTAATATCCTATCCTAATTAGTTTAGCAATTTCTTGCTAAAGGCATAGGAACTCACCAAAACCTAGATTAGCAAACTTATGAAGTAAAACTAGTTGCAATATTTGAAGGAGATGATGATTAGAGGTTGATTAGCTTGCAACTTCCTTCATAAGCTAGTGGAGGCTCCTCCTAAGTTTGATTTTGGCGGCATGATGCCATCATTTCTATTTTTAGTATGGATTAGGCTTGCATTAGGGAATATTTATAGGATTAGGGTGTGTTTTAGACCATAGGATTAACCCTAGGCTAGATTAGGTCCGTCAGATTTAGGAAGTCTCTAGAACACAGCCCAGCCCTAGCCAGAAAACCAGACCTGGTGCACCCAGGCCATCTGGCTCGACACCCTGTGTCGACAGGCAAGTCGACAGGGCAGTCGACCTCCCAGTCGACAGGCTTGTCGACAGCCCTGTCGACATGGCTAGGGCGGGAACTTTCCCGCCTGCCCTGCTGGTTCTATTTTCTAAATCTGAATTTGAATTTTAAATCTGTTTTTAACTTTAAATTTTCTGCAAACTTCATTGGGCCATAACTGGGCCATACGAACTCCGATTTACAAAATTTCGGACTCTATTTCGCGTATTTTTCTGAGACGAACGCAATGACGCAGCCCGTTTCCCCCAATTCTCACATTTGGGATTATTTATTCTGCAATTAGTGAATTTTAGCATTAACTGAAATACGGGGTGTTACATTCTCCCCTCCTTAAAGGATTTCGTCCCCGAAATCTCTAAGCTAAGGAGAATGCATATCCTACCATCCAAACAACCATCTACTCAATCCATCAAACACGGGCATCCATTGTCCTTAAAACAGTTTCTAATGATGTATGAGCATATGCAAAAAGTGTGTGTATATGTTCCCTATCTAATGTATGAACATATGCAAACCATGATAGTGCCATGCATCCATTATGTATGCGAGAGAATCCTATCGACACATACAATATCTACATGAGTGCACAATCATTCACCAAAATGCATCATCCATATGATAACACAATCATTATACATCCATAAATATAGCTTCCTACACACAATTTTATGCAATATGCAATATGAAGTGATTGAGCCGATCTAGTGCCTAGAGTGTGTGTATATGCATCCACGAGCAACCACTAGCAACCACTTGCATCCACATGCATCCATCAAACATAACATGTCTCAAACACATGTTTCAACCATAGGTTTACCCTACCTAAAGGTCAAAAGTACTAACGAGAGGACATACTAAAGATAAGATAAGTACTAGACAAACGATAAAGGAGAAGTTAAAAGACATACCCTCAAAAAGGAACGGGTACAATGAACGCATCTTCGCTTCCGTTTCCCAAGTTGCGTTGCTCTCGTCTTCCCCCCATTGTACTTTGACTAGTTGAACCTCTCGATTCCTCAATTTCCTAGTCTCTGACCCAAGGATGCGGGTAGGAGCTCGTCGAATAGTCGCATCACGCTCTACTTCCACTTCTTTAAGCAAGCTCGGCTCTACCACCTCTGCGGTCTCATGTAAGCACTTCCTCAAATGGGACACATGGAATACATCATGTACACCACTAAGTCTGTCAGGCAACTCCACTCTATATGTCATCCGTCCAATTCTTTCCTTAATGGGAAATGGCCCTACGAACCTTGGTGCTAACTTCCCAACAGATCCAAAGCGAACCACATTTCGTAACGGAGATACTTTGACAAAGACCATGTCCCCAACTTCAAACTCAAGATCCGTCCTTCTCTTGTCCGCAAAAGATTTTTGCCTATCCTGCGCTGCTTTCATCCTTCTTCGAATCAAGTCAATCTTCTCAGAAGTCTCCCTAACCATATCAGGCCCAAGCAAGATCTTGTCCGTAGACTCCCACCAACATGTAGGTGATCGACAAGGCCTTCCATAGAGAGCTTCGAAAGGAGCCATACCAATACTGGACTGAAAGCTGTTATTATATGCGAACTCCACCAATGGAAGATGCTCTTCCCATGTACCTCCAAAATCTAAGATACAAAGCCTCAAAAGGTCTTCTAGGACTCGATTCACCCTCTCAATCTGGCCGTCCGTCTGAGGATGATATGCGGTGCTCAGACACAATTGAGTCCCCACTGCTTCTTGCAAACTTCTCCAGAACTCACTAGTGAAGATAGGATCTCGGTCACTCACTATGCTAGAGGGTACCCCATGCAATCGAACTATCTCTCGAAGATATACTGAAGCTAGCCATGGAGCAGTCCTCTTGCTCTTCACAGGTATGAAATGGGCGCTTTTAGTAAGTCTGTCTACCACAACCCAAATTCCCGTATTACCCTTTCTCGATTTGGGTAAACCGTCAATAAAATCCATCGAGACGCTATCCCACTTCCATTGCGGAACTTCCAACGGGTGAAGCAACCCACCTGGTTTCTTTTGCTCCGCTTTCACCTGTTGGCATACCAAGCATCGAGCGACATATTCGGCCACATCTTTCTTCATACTGGCCCAGAAGAAAACCCGCCTCATGTCTTGGTACATCTTGTCACCACCGGGATGAATGGTCATCCTAGAACGGTGTGCATCATCAATAATAGCCTTCCTCAAACCCTCGTCTTGCGGTACACAAAGTCTACCGCCTCTACGCAAGCACCCCCTATCGTCTAGGGTGTACCTACTCAAATGGCTGGACGACTCCCCCCTTATGAGCTTCTCTACCAACTCAACCAACTGTGGGTCGCCCCTCTGTGCTTCTCCAACCCGCCCCAAAAGAGTAGGTCTGACCTCCAAGGATGCTAGCAAACCGGGTATATAGTCACTGGAAGGTCTGAAATCAAACATCGAGATAAATTCCAAGCTTCGTTGTTCCACGAACAATGGACTCAAGGACAACCTCTTTCTGCTCAAGGCGTCTGCCACCACGTTACCCTTGCCAGGGGTATACGCTATCTCGAAATCATAGGATGCTAAGAACTCCATCCACCTTTGCTGTCTCAAATTCAAATCCTTCTGAGAAAACAAGTACTTCAATGATTTGTGGTCAGTGAACAATTCGAATCTCTCACCAAGAAGATAATGGCGCCAAATCTTAAGCGCAAAAACAATAGCGGCCAACTCTAAATCGTGGGTAGGGTAATTTTTCTCATGCACTCTCAACTGCCTTCCACCATAGGCTATTACCCTTCCCGCTTGCATTAAGACTGTGCCTAGTCCTGTCCCACAAGCATCGGTATAGACAACAAATGGCTTGCTCCCATCTGGCAATACTAAAACTGGAGCGGTGGTTAAAGCTCTCTTTAACCGTCGGAACGCATCATCACAATCTACGTCCCATGCGAAAACAAGATTCTTCTTCGTTAAGCGGGTTAATGGGGCTGATATCTTCGCGAAGTCTTTGATAAACTTCCTATAATAACCCGCCAACCCCAAGAAACTTCTTACTTCGGTAGCATTCTTCGGAACCTTCCAATCCTGAATTGATACTACCTTCGCGGGATCCACAGCTATCCCTTCCTTGGAGACCACGTGCCCCAAGAACCGCACTTCCCTCCTCCAAAAGTGACATTTAGAGAATTTAGCCTTAAGGCTATGTGCTCGAAGAGTCTTCAACACCTCCCCAAGATGTAGGGCATGCTCTTCTTCACTCTTAGAAAATACTAAGATATCATCCACAAAGACCACCACGAACTTATTAAGGAACTCCCTGAACACCCTACTCATCAAATCAACAAAGTATGCAGGGGCGTTCGTCAATCCAAATGGCATCACCAGCCACTCATAGAAACCATCCGGAGTCCTAAAGGCAGTCTTGTCTATGCTATCCTCAGCCACCCTCAACTGATGAAACCCCGTGGCTAAGTCCAACTGAGAAAATACCGAAGCGCCAACCAACTGATCGAAAAGATCATCAATCCTCGGCAATGGGTGTCTATTCTTCTTTGTGAGCTTGTTGAGTTCTCTATAGTCTACACAAAGTCTGAGGGACCCATCCGCCTTTGTAGCAAAAACTACTGGAGCACCCCACTCCGATATACTTCGTCTTATGAACCCCTTCTCAAGCAACTCCCCTACTTGCTTATGGAGTTCCCACCTCTCACGAGGAGCCATGTGGCGCACTGGTAAAGATACAGGTTTAGCATTATCCACCAGATATATTCGGAAGTCAATCTCCCGCTTCGGAGGTAAGCCCTTCACCTCCTCAAACACATCCGAGTATTCCCGGACCACTCTAACAGATTGCAAACTCTCGACCGAAGCGTCAAGCGATTCAAGATAACTTAGCATAACAGAATCCATGGGATTACAAGAGATCTCGAGAGTGTTACCCAAGCGGGTCATGAGCCTAACAACTCTCCTTTCGCAATCAAGAACAGCACCATTATTGGATAACCAGTCCATGCCCAAAATTAACCCATAGCCCGTGAAGCCCAAAACAAAAGCATCACATCTAAACTCAATGCTAAGTATAGAAATCTTCAAACCCAAACATATCATGGACAAATAAGTGGAGCCCCCAATTGGGTTTGAAACAACCAAGGGATCATCTACCAGACTGGTGTCTAAGTGCAGTGACTTAACTAATGATGATGAGATAAACGAATGCGATGCGCCTGAATCAAACAATGTACGGACAGGATGATCAAATAGAAAAACCAGACTTTCAACGGAAATAGTTCTACCTCTTTCCTGAATCGGTGGAACCGCGAGAGCCTGTACTTGCCCCCTAGCCTGACCCGGTGCCATAAGAGCTTGCACCTGCCCTCCTGAGGTAGATCCCGTCCTTTGCCCCTTCTTAGGGCAATCCTTCACTAAATGCCCTGTTTCGCCACAGTGAAAGCAACCAGTCTTCTTCTTCTTTCTACAATCTTTGCTTATGTGGCCTGGTATCCCACAATTGAAGCACTTCTTCTTCCCCTTGCCACCGTTGCCTTTCCCACCTTTGTTTTGCTGTTGTTGCTGAGGTCCCTTTTGATCTCCCTTCTTCTCGGGTGCCTTATTAGCATTGTGGCCCTTCTCTTCTTCATGCATGAGCGCCATGTCAACTAGCTTCTCAAAGGTGGCCCCCATAGGGATATGAGTCATAGCCAACCCATGCATCGGTTCATTCAAGCCTTTCACGAACCTCAAAGCCTTCTTCTCCGGTGTATTCACCATGTCTAGGCCAAACCTTGCCAATTGATTAAACTTGTTGACATATTCCTTCACTGAGAGATTTCCTTGCTTTAGAGTCAAGAATCTTTCCATATACAAGTTTTCCTCCGCCCTTGAGAGAAACTTTGCCACAAATCTTTGCCTAAAATCCGCCCAAGAGTCAACGGGGCGTTCTCCATTAGTGACCTCCCACCAGAATGAGGCCTCTCCCTTCATTAACCAAGCAGCCAACTTGACTTTCTTTCCTTCTTCCATCTCAAAGATATCTATCAATTCTTCCACCTCTTTAAGCCAATCTCTAGCCTCCACAAAAGTTTCAGATCCTTGAAAAGGTTTTCCTCCCATAGCTTTGAATTCCTTGCAAGTCTTAGCAAAAGTATCCGTGCGAGGAGGAGGGGGAGGAGGAAGGTCGGGTGCTACGGTTGGTGGAGGAACATTTGCTGGACCCGCAGTGGTGGCCCTAGCCTCCATCAATCTCCTATACCATACTGGTATCGTCACACCCTCCGGAAAGTTAAGATCCTCAGCCATGCTGAAATGAAAAAGGAAAGATTCAAAACGGAGAATTCGAAGGATAAAGATATGGTTATTGGGGATTATGCTTTTCTTTCAAAAACTTTTCTCTTAAAAGACATGTTTTTGAAAATATCTCTTCCAAAAATGTTTTTAGAAAAATAGTTTTCTAAAAATTTTATCTGTTCCGGTAACGTTTGCTCTGATACCACGTGTAACACCCCACGCCCGCTATGGTCACTCTCTAAGGGAATGCCATAACATCGGTGGAGTATCTTGAGTGAATATAGAACAGAGTAATTACAGCAAGACAGATGTAAGTAATACTTGAAAATTTAAAACATCATTTCAATTGCAGCGGAAAATAAAACATGTCTGGTTACATCACAAAACTATAATAGAAGTCAAGTACAAATATCCATCCTGCTAAATAAAAATACATAATCCCAATACATGAACTGATAGCCATAAAAGAAAAGGGTATGCTGAGCTCTACATCTAGGGTCCAAGCTCCAAGAGAGTAATAAAAGCAGCCTGATCAAAGCCCACTCGTGCTGGGCCCACTCTGAGAACCTGAGGGTTGGGAAAAAGATAAAAACAACGGGGTCAGACATAAGTCTGAGCGAGTCCTATAACTTTAACAATGTAATCATTAAAGTAATAAGGATATGATATAACTTGGTACGGTGTGACTGGGGATAAATGACTACACTCAGTAGCCAATCAGACTTAGAGTGAACTAAGACAACGAAAAAGACGCATTTACCCACCCAAGGATAATTACTACACTGCACCACACCAGTCATTCCTACTTAAGGGTTGATACCTCCCAAGGACTTAGAAAATTTGCCCGGTAGTTTCGTGTACCCCTAGCTCACTACATAGGTGCCGTCTGCCCCTATCTCCACTAGGTGTACCCAGTACTCCCAAGAGATCGGCTCCCTACCGTAGATATCCGTGCTGGCCCCACAATGGGGTATATCACTCCCCAAAGTGGCTAGCCCGATACAACAAATGGTGCACGGGTTATATCTACACGATGCAACAACGTCTTACCTACCAGCCCGGGTCCACACACGCATATGAAACCCGTTGGACTCGCGTTGCCACCGCTACCCCGTTTTGGCCTCTTATAGTCAAGCCCAATATGCGTGTCCCGTCACTCGACTAGAGTCGAGCCCACTAAGATACGTTTGGGATATTGGTTGAAATGGGCCCCCACAAGCTACCCACCTAAGCTTGTCATTTCTAGTGTATACCACTTAACCCTTTAATCATGTTTTAATTACATGTTCCACTTTGGTTAAGTATTCTAATCGTATTTTCTATTGCCACCCAAGGCAACCACTAGATTTCCTCATGCCACCCAAGGCACCCACTTAACCCCTCACGTCCCTCTACATGCTAATATGGTTAAGTGTTTCTTAATTAATTAATTAAGATCATGACCTCATAAAGACCTCTCACATTAGACCATCTTTTATGACTGCTGGATATGCCGGTTGGTTCCGGGCAGACTTCTGTCATAAAAAGGTCTAACCTCGTGTCCTTACTTTAATCACGTATTTAATTTATGACTAAGACCTCTCACATTGGGCCAATCATTTGTAGCTGCTGGATGGCCGGTCGGTTCCGGGCAGACTTCCGCTACAAAAAGGGTCCAACCTCGTGTCTTAGTTGATTAATTACACCTAATTAATCACCCCCCCCATAATTAATTATCCCTAATTAATTACACATTTTTAAGAATATGGGTAGACCTAACTTAATAGGTAAATTCCCAATTCCATAGTATGGGTAGACCTAACTTAATAGGTAAATTCCCAACTCCATAATGTGGGTAGACCTAACTTAATAGGTAAATTCCCAATTATGTCCATTCATTTTATGTTATGCTAAATCATAACAACTTTACACCTTTTTATAATCATGCATATTAACCCCATCGTTTCCCACGTAATTCGTTTACATAACATGTCATACATAGGGACAACCTTGCATATGTTATGCACATCATAAAAAGTGACAAACTTGCATATGAACTTGCATATAAACTTGCATAAAACTTGCATATGAACTTGCATATGAACTTGCATAAAACTTGCATATGAACTCGCATATGAACTTGCATAAAACTTGCATATGAACTCGCATATGAACTTGCATAAAACTTGCATATGAACTTGCATAAAACTTGCATATGAACTCGCATATGAACTTGCATAAAACTTGCATATGAACTCGCATATGAACTTGCATAAAACTCGCATATGAACTCGCATATGAACTTGCATAAAACTTGCATATGAACTCGCATATGAACTTGCATAAAACTTGCATATGAACTCGCATATGAACTTGCATAAAACTTGCATATGAACTTGCATACCATATCATAGCGCAAAGGCAAACTTGCATATGTTATGCACATCATAGAAAGAGGCTAACTTGCACATAAACTTGCTTATACACTTGCATATCATGTCATATCACAAAGGCAAACTCACATATGTTATGCATATCATAAAAAGAGGCTAACTTGCACATAAATCTTGCTTATACACTTGCATATCATGTCATATCACAAAGGCAACTCACATATGTTATGCATATCATAAAAAGAGGCTAACTTGCATATGATCTTGCATATAAACTTGCATAAAACTTGCATATGAACTTACATGACACATCATATCATAAAAAGAGGCAAGTTTACATATGAACTTATAACATGTGACAACCACAACTTGCATAATCCACATTTACATCCATAGCCTCCTAATATCCTATCCTAATTAGTTTAGCAATTTCTTGCTAAAGGCATAGGAACTCACCAAAACCTAGATTAGCAAACTTATGAAGTAAAACTAGTTGCAATATTTGAAGGAGATGATGATTAGAGGTTGATTAGCTTGCAACTTTCTTCATAAGCTAGTGGAGGCTCCTCCTAAGTTTGATTTTGGCGGCATGATGCCATCATTTCTATTTTTTAGTATGGATTAGGCTTGCATTAGGGAATATTTATAGGATTAGGGTGCGTTTTAGACCATAGGATTAACCCTAGGCTAGATTAGGTCCGTCAGATTTAGGAAGTCTCTAGTACACAGCCCAGCCCTAGCCAGAAAACCAGACCTGGTGCACCCAGGCCATCTGGCTCGACACCCTGTGTCGACAGGCAAGTCGACAGGGCAGTCGACCTCCCAGTCGACAGGCCTGTCGACAGCCCTGTCGACATGGCTAGGGCGGGAACTTTCCCGCCTGCCCCGCTGGTTCTATTTTCTAAATCTGAATTTGAATTTTAAATCTGTTTTTAACTTTAAATTTTCTGCAAACTTCATTGGGCCATAACTGGGCCATACGAACTCCGATTTAAAAAATTTCGGACTCTATTTCGCGTATTTTTCCGAGACGAACGCAATGACGCAGCCCGTTTCCCCCAATTCTCACATTTGAGATTATTTATTCTGCAATTAGTGAATTTTAGCATTAACTGAAATACGGGGTGTTACATGATTGATTGTACATGTTGCTATGACTGTGTGGTATGTTTTGTGATTGATTAGAACTGTTAGATTGGTCGAAAACGCCGTCGTATGGCGTAAAACAGTCGCTAGAAAGTCACAGGAAATATGCAGGGTTTCAAACTGGATCGGATCGGATTATTGGGCTCGGATCGGATAGGAGAACCGGGCAAGTGGACTCGATTTGGATTGGAACTTAGCATAAAGGGCTTAGCGACTCGGCGAGAAGGAAGTTCATTTGCTTAGAATTGGAGTTGGGTAGGGGATCGGATCGGAGAGACTAACAGGGGATCGGATCGGAAATAAAGGCGTACGGATCAGATCGGACTAGAGCTAAGGGGCGGGATCGGATCGGAGGACCAAGCTTGGAGCTGGAGTTGGAGCGAAGCACCGGATCGGATCGGGACATTTAGGAGGGAGCAACCACCGAACCAGGCATAGGGCATCCGAACCGAACCAGGGATGAAGGACCGAACCGAGGAGGAATGAATCAAGATATGAGTCAGAACCACCGAACTGAACCGGATCGGGACCACCAAACTGAACCAAATGTATACTTTTACCTCATCGTGACGACTCTTTTGAAGACCAACTCCAATTCGACCAAAACCCGAGATGCAAAGGAAGTCCAAATGAGGAGCTTTGACTCAGGATCCAGTTGGGAACCAATGAGTGAGCTTCATGATTGGGTTTCGCTGCGGGACGTGTGCTAAGGGGTTGTCGATGTCTGTAACTTTGAATCACTATGTGTAGGGAGTACGTGAACGGGTTCAAGGTCACAATGGTCTAGGTACGACTAAAGAGCTATAGACCAATGAAGTGGGGTAATTTGTAAAGGTTTGGTCATGACTCCATGTGGTAAGCTTGGTAGTAGCAGTAGTTGTACAAGTCGAACTATGTCACTACTTCGATGGGTCTAGTGATCGACAGTGGTGGACATTGTATGCTTACGCACTGAGTGAGAGAAGTGAGGATGGTTATTATGGTTGATTTGTTTGCCATCATTATGACATGCACACCCCACCCCCGCTATCTTTACACCATCTGTTCAGTGGCACCTTAGAGCATTGTACGGTATGTAGTGCTAACTCTTTGGTTGCAGATCCAGGTTCAGGTATGGTTTAGTATACCTGTTATTGTTTTGTTTAGCTGCTTATTGCTCATACCAGACTTTTTGTCTGACCCAGAGTTTTATGTCTCTTCTTATTACTCTGGGTGCTCTCATGAGCAGACTAGAGACAAGTTAGCTGAGTATGTACGGGTAGCTGATCCAGAGACGAGCAGGAGGCTTCCACGTATGATACATATAGTATTCTCCCTATGATTGTTGAAGATCACTGCTTGGGCATTAGTAGTGCATCTTCTACTTTAGCTTTCTTTTGTTTTAGAGACAGTAATTTGGAAAGTTGTAATAAGCTGTATTTGGATTTCCGCTGCTATGTTGGTTTAGTTTTCAGCTTATGCACTGTCTCGCCTGTTTTATGTCAAGATTATGTTATTATTATATTTTGTTCCATGCGCTGTGAGACATTCTACAGATTCCTTGTTAGTTCATTCTCTTCTTTCCTTTCTTTGGCGACCGTTCCATGCTAGTCGGGCATGTGTACAACACACCTTTGGAGGAAATGCAGGATGGTGTGGGGCGGGCCGTCACAACAACGTTGATTCGAAGTGGTTTTGGATCTAGTTTCCGTCCCGGTCTCTTCAAAACAACACGTAAAAAAAGGGTCCAATAATACTTCATTGATAGTTTGGTGTTTTAACTATCAATCTCAAAACAGTACAGTCAAGTATATCGACAGCTTAAGTCTTTATGATTTAAAATTATCCCTTAAAACCATTTCATTGATTTAAAATCGACTTCCTTTACTTAACTTGATAAACTTTATTCTTAACTCTTACCAATCTCCACTTTATCTTTCTTCACTTGAAAATATCATCACATTTCCATAAACTTTTCATCTTGGGAAATATTACTATATATTTTGAGCTAAATTTCGCAATGACCAAATAATGTCAAATGACATATTCATCTATATATAACCCAAATGGTTTTGTCAAACTTCGAAGATCTCACATTAATGCATATGTAAAAACATAATCGACTTTTAAATATTTTCTTATTTCAAATCTTGCAACAAATGTTGTAATATTATTTCCATTTCAAAATCTCGCAACTAACATTGCGATAAAATTCAAATTTCGCAAATAACATTGCAATATATTATATTCAATAATAAACTAATTCCAACAACCCTTGCCGTCACAAACTAACATTATTCCTCGATAATGGTGAAGCCATTCAAATTGGGGTATTTTATTTACCTCTCAGACCTTGATCGACAATGTTCTTATCTTAGAATAGATAGTAGTTCGTAATTCCAAAAATCGCTGTTTTAGTTACATTGTCCAAAACCTATTTTCTAAATTATTTAAATTATGGTTTAAACCATAATCTTACTTTAGAAAATCTCGATTGATTATGACCATTTAACATTAATCTTCCGCTTTTCGCTACATAAATCTCCTTTGAAATTGGAATTATATTTGGACTATCCTATTACAAAATACTTTACCCCAAACCATCGAATATCACATTATAAAACTAATTTGGATTTTTATAACCAAAACTCCATATAACGATTTAACATCATCGTTTGTTACCTTCTCGATCTTCTCCTTTAATTCAAATTATCTATACTATACTATTAAATCTGGGTTGAGAAAACTCATATATCATCCCTTCTCTCATGAAATCCAATATCATTCTGCCACTTGTACTTTCTGCACTCAATCATCACATCATCTAAGGCTCCGTTTGTTTAAAAAGCCGAAAGCTGATTGCTGAATGCTGAAGGCTTAAAGCTGAATTATGAACACTGAATGAAAAATACGATGTTTGATTATAAGCTGAATAGTAAGTAGAATTACCAATACAAATGTTTATTTGACAAAATTACCCTTATCTTAAATTGCGAATTTTTTTCATTATTTTTGTTAACAATTTATCGATTTGAAATTTTTACAGCAAACCGAGCATTCTTCTCTAAGAAAATCTGCAGCTGCGATGCATCTCCTATGACTACACTAGCTTAGGTTATTGGTCCTTACTTATAATTATTAATATAGATTGTCATGAAAAAGACGTGTGAACCTTACTACATTCCTTTTCAATAATTAAATCCAGTGACAGTGCACAACCAAAAAAAAGTATAAAACATTGAGATAGATCACATGCTGAAGAAGAAGACTAATGAATGCTGAGATGCGAACACTGAAGGAGAAGATGCGTAAATATGCTGGCTAACAAGGGCATTCGAAGGAAGAAAATATCATTCAGATCCAGAGTTAAAAAAAAGCGATTTTTCACCACTTATTAATTTCGCTGAATTGACCGTATCCTTCGCTGAATCTTTCTTCCGTGCAAACGCTTTTGTAGCTTCTGAACGCGGAATGAATTGGCTTTCAGCGCTAGATTTAGCGCTTCTAATGGCAAACAAACGCAGCCTAAGTGCCGCTTTTAATTCCTCCTTATTTCCATACCGCTAAACCCTTATTTTAAATCGATGTTATGCCAATCTAATTCGACAAACGGTGTGCTCTCCAGATATTTTGTTTTTCCGATAGCTATTCTTCACCCTAACCTCGGCATTCCGCTCTTTCCCCACGCTGCTCCTTGAAGTATTCACTCCATCATTGCAATATTTTTATCAGACAATCTATGTTTATGCTGGATGATTCGATAAGGATTGCCATTATCGGCTCAGTCTATTCCAATTGAGGTAAAAACCTAACTTCTGTTGGTTTGTAAGATTCGATTTTGTTATTCCTTTACTGAACTTGGTTATTTCTGAATTTTTTGTGTTTGATGATTCGATTTTGCAAGATGAGCGAATCAAATATAATTGTGCAATCCAGTTCATTTCCTAGGTTTCGACATACTGGACCAATTTTTATGTGTTCATAGTCTTAGTAACCTCAAGGCTTACTGTTGTTAAAATGTATTTCTTATTGAATATGCTATTTTTTCAAACAAAAGGTAACTTATTATGAGTTGCAACCCTAAGCCAGTCTACTTCAGCTTTAGTTCCATGGCAGAAGGTAAATGCACTTCGCACTCAAGTACAACGAAACCTTGAATCCGTAGTCTTCACATATTCTGAGATATTGCTGTGATAACCATAAATAATTAGTTTGTCTGTTATGCATATCATAACTCTAATGTATTTTTGTTCTTTGTAGTGTTTTTATTATACTTTTTGCTACATAGAAGCAAATTTTTCCAAGATTTGTATTTTATTGTTAGGGTTGTATATATAATTGGTAAATCGTTGAAAGGGGACTTCTTTAAGTTGTGCAGTCCACTAGATTTGGTCACAACATTTTTATAGTGTAGCAGTTGAAATGCCATCTCCTGTCAATGATGGCTCAACAGAAATAATTAGCATTGATTTAAATTGTTCAAATTTACTTTTCCCCTCATTTTTTTTAAAATTTTATTCGTTTTAATATATACTTTAATAAAAATCCACCTTTTAATACATTTTTCAGAAAATTGGATGAAATGACCAAACAAATGACCCATCGTCCTCGTTTAAACCTTTACAAAAGCATTTCAAAAACGTATACTAAGTTTAATCTTTTCTCATAATAAATGGTATCTTTCTTAAAGTGTGACAAAAAGAGTTTTTGAGCTGTTTTCCAACTGTGAATGTAGACAACTTCTCAAATATTTTCCCCTTTTTCGCCTTCAGCAGTAACTAAAGATGATCTTCTTTTTGATATAATATTATTTTTCCTTCGAAAAGGATGAGTTTTTCCCATTTCTTTCCTCACGGCCAAGTGAGGATCATCATCTTCTTCTAAATCATTCTTTCCTAGAAATCAAAATTTCAGGTTCCTATTTCATTACATAAATTCTAATATGTATTGTTTTGTGCAATCGATTGTTAAAATAGTTCATTGTTCTGTGTTGCTATGTTGGGTAAGCCTTACCCTATGCTATGCATGCATTTTCCACTATACTAGATTTTAACCTAACTATGTCAATTCAGTTTCAAATTCTCATTGACTTGACTAATGTACAAAAATATATATTAATATAATGAACTCAACTGTGTTAATTATTATTTGTAATTTGACTTAGCATTTTCACAGATTAAGATCATACTCTAAACTTGACACACTATGATCATATTTTTGTTTGTTTCCTCTAATTGATAGGAATCCATACTCAAATGAAATTTTCATACTTTCCATGTTTCTATATCACATATATGTTGGTAATTTCTGTAAAATCTCAAAAATCATTATTTCTTCTGCTTAACATCCCAAACTTTAACGCCACTAGATATACACCTCGATCCATCAATTAAATCATAAACCCTTCGCAACGTAAAAGAACTTCCTCCTCCACAAGCAAACAACAATTCAAACGTCTGCTCACATCACCAAACAACCGCACTCCTGCTCATCACCGAAACCTCAACAACCCCATGCTCTGGTCATTATCTAAAACACGACATCCATCAACACTTTTAGACCTCACCCACACAACTCCGGACCATCCAATCTTACACCCATGTCTGCCTTAGCAACCCCGTCACCACTAACTCTATCAAGACACCTATCTTCCTTGCCTGGACATTAATCATTCACCACCACCATAACATCATTTGCATCAACTGCCTCCACCACCCGTGCCAATCCACCGTCTACACCCCTAAACTCCAGCATACCCACCACCATCCTCCATTAAACGCCACTAGCATATCTGGAATCCTTCATCGGAATCACAACCACGACCCCTTCTCGCCTGCAACAGCAATGAACCCCTCACGAAAATGACCATTATTTGGCTAAAGTTGAACTTTTTCCAAAGTCATGCCATTATTTTGCAGAATTGTATTTATCAAATGCGTCATTGACAGCTTGCAAGCTGGAGGTTGGCTTTTACTATGATAAATCACATTATTAAAGTCCTCTTGATCTAATTAATAGTGTGCTAATGTTCATTGTCAACCTTTAATTTATTTTTAGAGAATAAATTATTCATTGAGTAGCAAGTTTCATCTTCTAAGTCACATTTAATCATGGTGTATTATTATTGTATGTTTTGAGGGTCATTTCATGGAATTAAAGTTTTTGAGTTACATAAGTTTCTTTGAAAAAAAAACTAACAAGCCGTTGATAAGAAGTTTATAGGTTGACTCTGTGTGTATCATGGATTCATTTCACTAAATGTGAAGGATGGTACACTTAAAGTTTCATATCAACATTTCCTTTATGATTTTGAAATACGTTCACTGTATCATGTTGGAAAATTTGTGTAGCTGCGCAAGAAGAAAGCAAAGAGAAAATTGAAAATATAAAATTAGAAGATGCAATTGCTGAAGAAAAGCAAGAAGCTGTAGTGGTATCAGAGCTTGAAGATCCTAAGAGATGGCGAATAACAACGTTCCCGTACCAGTTCCAATGCTTACTAAGACCAACTATGATAATTGGAACTTAAGAATGATGGCCCTCCTTGGAGCAAATCGTGTATGACAGATAGTTGAGAAAGACTATACTGAACCAGAAGACGAAGATAGTCTATCTCAAACCCAAAAGGATGAATTGGAAAACTTGAGGACAAGAGACAAGAAGGCTCTTAGTCTAATTTATCAAACGTTGGATGATGACACTTTTGAAAAGATTTCGGAAGCAAAATCAGCAAAAGAAGCATGAGAAAAGCTTCAGGTGTCTTACAAGGGCATATCAAGTCAAAAAGGGTGCGTCTTCAAACATTAAGAGGAGAATTTGAATCTCTACATATGAATCAAGGTGAACTTGTTTTTGATTATTTTTCAGGAGTTCGTTGTTACTAATAATTTGAAAAGAAATGATGAAAAATTAGATGATATCAGAATTATGGAGAAGATTCTTAGATCATTAGATACAAAGTTTGAACATATTGTCGCCATCATTGAAGAAACACAAAACCTGGAGACCATGGCTATAGAGGAGCTTTTAGGCTCATTGCAAGCGTATGAAGAAAAGAAAAAGAAGAAGGAAGAGACCGTGGAGCATGTTCTTAAGACACGAATTGATTCAAAAAAGGAAGAAGGTAGTCAAAGCCAACAAAGATGGAGTCGTGGTCAGGAACGAGGAAGAGGACGCGGATATTGATATGGACGAGGTTGAAGGCCTAACTATGAAAACAATCAAAGCAACAATAATCAAAGAGGAGAAAGCACAATTAGAGGTCGTGGGAGAGGCAATTCAAATTCAAGGAGTGACAAGTCACGGATCAAATGCTATAATTGCAACAAATTTGGACACTATGCTTTTGAATGTAGAGCTCCAAGAAACAATAAAGTTGAAGAGAAGACCAATTATGCTGAAGAAAGAATTGTAGAAGATGGAACATTATTATTGGACCATAAAGAAAATGAAAAAGAGGAGGACAATCAATGGTATCTAGATAGCGGTGCAAGCAACCATATGTGCGGAAGAAAAAAAATATGTTTGTAGAGCTTGATGAAACAATAAAAGGCAATGTGGCGTTTGGAGATGAATCAAAGGTAGCAGTGAAAGGCAAAGGTAATGTTCTTATTAAATTGATGAATGGAAAGCATCAATTTATTTCTAATGTTTACTATGTACCAAATATGAAAAGTAACATCTTGAGCTTAGGACAACTCTTAGAGAAAGGTTATGATATTCAATTAAAGGATAAAAGCCTTTCCATAAGAGACAGTGCAAGCAATCTCATTACTAATGTACCAATGTCAAAAAATAGAATGTTTGTGCTCAACATTCAACATGATGTCGCCCAATGTCTTAAGGCGTGCTACCAAGATGTCTCATGGCTTTGACATCTTCGTTTTGGACATCTTAACTTCAAAGGACTGGAATTGCTCTTTAAGAAAGAAATGGCGAGAGGATTGCCTTGCATAAATCATCCCAATCAACTGTGCGAAGGATGTTTACTTGGGAAGCAAGTCAAAATGGGCTTTCCAAAGGAGTCATATTCAAGGGCCAAGAAATCATTAGAACTCATACATACAGATGTGTGTGGACCAATCAAGCCAAGCTCGCTAGGTAAAAGTAATTATTTCCTTCTTTTTATTGATGATTTTTCAAGAAAAACGTGGGTGTATTTTTTGAAGGAGAAATCAGAGGTATTTGAGAACTTCAACAAGTTCAAAGCTCATGTTGAGAAGGAAAGTGGCCTTATGATAAAAGTCATGAGATCTGACCGTGGAGGAGAGTTCACATCAAGAGAATTTCAGAAGTATTGTGAAGATAATGGAATTCGACGCCAACTAACAATGCCTAGATCTCCTTAGCAAAACGGAGTAGCAGAAAGGTAGAACATGACAATTGTTGAAATGGCAAGGAGCATACTCAAAAGTAAGAGACTACCAAAGGAATTTTGGGCGGAAGCTGTAGCATGCGCTGTTTATCAATCAAACCGATCTCCAACAAGAAGTGTGTGGGGAAAGACACCACAAGAAGCATGGAGCGGAAGGAAGTCTGGCATTTCTCATCTAAGAGTTTTTGGAAGCATAGCTCATGTACATGTATCGAATGAAAAGCGAAGCAAATTGGATTATAAAAGTGAAAAATATATTTTTATTGGTTATGACACGAATTCTAAAGGCTATAAACTTTACAATCCCGATACAAAGAAGATAATAATTAGCCGAGATGTTGTATTCGATGAAGAAGGAGAATGAGATTGGAAATCGTATGATGAGAATTACAATTTCTTTCCATATTTTGAAGAAGATGAGATACAACAACCAAGGATCTAACAATCAAGTGAAGAGCCTACTTTCCCACTAGCTTCACCAACAACAAATTGTCAAGAAGATGGGAGCTCAAGTGAAAGGGTTCCTCATTTTAGAAGCCTTCAAGAAATTTATGATGTAACAGAAAACCAAGACAATATTACTCTTTTTTGTATTTTTGCAGATTGTGAGCCCATAAATTTTCAAGAAGCTTTGCAAAATAAGAGTTGGAGGGACGCTATGGACGAAGAAATTAAGGCGATCAAGAAAAATGACACATGGGAGCTAGCTTCACTTCCAAAAGGACATAAGGCGATTGGTGTCAAGTGGGTGTACAAAGTAAAGAAAAATGCCAAAGGAGAAGTTGAAAGATACAAGGCTAGATTGGTAGCAAAAGACTCTATTCAAAGAGCTGGCATTGACTATGAAGAGGTATTTGCTCCAGTTGCTCGATTAGAAACTGTAAGATCGATAATTTCTTTAGCAGCTCAAAACAAGTGGAAGATACATCAAATGGATGTGAAGTCTGCCTTCCTAAATGGAATTCTTGAAGAAGAAGTTTATATCGAGCAACCACAAGACTACGAAGTCAAGGGAGAAGAAGGCAAAGTTTTAAAGCTAAAGAAGGCACTTTATGAGTTGAAAAAAGCTCCAAGAGCTTGAAATGCTCGAATTGATAAGTATTTGAAAGAGAGAAACTTCATTAAATGTCCATATGAGCATGCACTCTATATTAAAATCCAAAATGGTGATACATTGATTGTATGTTTGTATGTAGATGACTTGATTTTTACAGGTAGCAATCCAAGCATGTTTAAAGAATTTAAGAAAGAGATGACAAAGGAGTTTGAGATGACTGATATTGGGCTCATGTCTTATTACCTTGGCATTGAAGCAAAACAAGAAGATGAAGACATTCTAATCACTCAAGAAGGCTATGCTAAGGAAATATTGAGAAAGTTCAGAATGGATGACTCTAATCCAGTTTGCACGCCAATTGAATGTGAAATCAAATTATCAAGGCACGAAGAAGGAGAAAAAGTAGACGCTACACTTTTCAAAAGCTTGGTTGGCAGCTTGAGATATTTATCGTGCACAAGACCCAACATTCTATATGCGGTTGGAGTTGTAAGCCGATACATAGAGAATCCAACCACAACACATTTGAAGGCAACAAAGAGGATTGTTCGCTATGTTAAAGGGACAACAAACTTTGGTTTGTACTACTCTGTTTCTGATTATTATGATCTTGTTGGATACAGTGATAGTGATTGGAGTGAAAATATAGATGAATGGAAAAGCACAAGTGATTTTGTGTTCTACATGGGACACACAACTTTTACATGGACATCGAAAAAACAACCAATTGTCACGCTTTCTACATGCGAAGCAGAGTATGTAGCGGCTAATTCATGTGTTTGCCATGCAATTTGGCTAAGGAACTTGCTAAAAGAATTAAATTTACAACAAAAGGGCCAACCAAGATTTTCGTGGATAACAAGTCAGCAATTGCTTTGGCCAAAAATCCAGTCTTTCATGATCGAAGCAAACATATTGACACACGCTATCACTACATTAGAGAGTGCGTCACTAGAAAGGAAGTGCAGCTAGAGTACGTGAAGTCCAATGATCAAATTGCTGATATTTTCACTAAACCGCTCAAGTATGAAGATTTTATCAGGTTGAGAAATTTGCTTGGAGTAATAAAACCAAGTTTACGGGGATGTTGAAAAGTAAACTTGGTTTTAAATGGAAACAAACAAATTTGGTTTTATAAGTACATGTCAATTATGTAATAAATTCTATCCTTGTTTTAGGAAAGACCAAAATCAAATAAATGATAATAAATTTTGGTCTATCAAAATATGCAATAGAATTGTCTAGAGAGAGAAGAGTGTAGAACACTGTCATGTTATATATAGATACTCTCTCATATGTTGTACTAATCAATGATCAAGCAAGAAAAATGAATCAAGCAATAAAAGTATTTCTTCTCCTACCTTAAAAATATTCTACTTTCTTCTAATTTGTTCCTCTTCCTCCATATAAATTTTTAACATATCACATACTTCGATATATTGCACATGAGCTTGGTTGAGTGAAGTTGCTTCTTTATGTTATACATTCAGCTTAACAAGCTATATAATTAAGGCTATGCTCCAGTTATGAGAATACAATATATATATATATATATATATATATATATATATATATATATATATATATATATATATATATATGAAATTTATTTTATGCATCTTACATACATAAGATTTTATTGCAAGTCAAATAGTAAACAAACGGCCATTGAATTATAATGGAGATTGTTTCTCTGATTGAAGAGAGTATGATATTGGTAGAATAAAATTTTGAAATGTGAATAAGTTATAAGCCAAACTACGTTGATTCTTTGTGCACTGACCTAATATATTCTTCATGTAGAGATGATGACATGGGAAGCGATATTGCCATTTTCTTCAGAGTGGTTATTTAAACTAGCCAAACTATTTCTGCATGAAGTATCAGTCTCAGTGGCAAATAGATCCATGCCTTGATTCTAGATGTAAGTGAATAAATATCCTCAAAATTTTCGGTACAAGTTAACTTCTGATGTATGAGAATATTTTATTGAATTTTTTATTTTATAATTATCATGAAATATGATTTAACATTATTTTGTCAGTGGGAACATAGTTTAGGTCTTTTTTTATTTCTCTATTCAAAACTCAAATTACTATGGGAAGGGAAAAAGTGATATGTTATTGAACACAACGAGCTGTTGTATGAATCATACACTCATATCAAAATGTCTCAAATTTTATAAATATTATTCAAACACTTTTTTTCAAAAATAAAGAATCAAAAATATTAGTTGTCCTGTACATGAGACTCTGTCACTTATTTTATAACAGTGTTGATCTTATCTGTTGCTACACACCATTAATCCTCAAATTTGTTTCCAAATATGCCTGGTGTTAAAAAAAAATTAGACTATAATATTGTTTTCTATTCGATTTGAAATTTTGTTTTTCCTATGTTCCTCTTTGGCTCTTTTCCCTTTTTTTTTTGGGGTTAATTTTTTGTTACTATGGATCATTACCACTAAAGTTTGATTTTGAATAGGCGCATTGTTAATATGTAAAAAAAAGAAAATTATAGCATTGCAGCCAATTCAATTTAAAGCTATTTTTTTGTGAATTCTTTCTTACCTCCATGTTTCCATCCACTACAAGTCAAGCTAACTCACACAAACCTCCCAGTCATATTATCTTTTATTTACCTTTAAACTATTATCTTGCATTGCGAACTGCAGTAAAACCACCTATTACACATTATACTCGCACTTTTACTTAAATGCTTCGCTATTGAAGGAAGCCGAATATAAGGCAATGATGGTTCAATTTAACTCTCATTTCCTTCCTACACTTACATGTTTTGGCTTAAAAGAAGAGCCAAAGAATTAATAAATTGGTCATCTACTAGAATTGACATACTTTCACACATTTAAGTTCTCAATTACTTAAATTTATATAAACTGGTGTCTTTACGTAATTATGTAAACTTATTCTATTTCCGTTCTCATTTGTTTTTTGCATCTGTTCAGGCCATGAGGCTTTTTTAGAAAAAAGATTGGTGGGCTTTCGTTGAAGTAATACCAATTGTCATTACAATATCATTCCTATGCATGGAATTTTGAGAAAAGTGTTTTAGATATGAGAACACATTCTGTGTTCCCTGCTACATAACTAAAGTTCTACTTCAGACCGTCGCATTTACATACAAAAAAGCACCAAATACGTAGAATTCTTTTTAATATAAAGGGTCTTTGACTCTTTATTGATATCTTAGCGTGTATTGCATTAGATCAATTTTAGGTAACGATATGGGCAGACCTTTATTTTCTCATCCACAGAACTATAAATCTAAAAAATATTCCTGAGTTGCAGCAATCTTATTTTGAACTTTAAAATAATAATGAAAAACAATGAAGAAGATACCTAAAATTAAACAATTTCCTCATTTTAACTTAGCGTGTTTGCTAAATTGATGGTAGCTTTAGGTGTGAGAACACTTTTTATGTTCTATTCCATTGACTTGAAATTTACTATAAATTGTCACTTTGGCATGCTATCTTATTTGGATTAACTTCAAATAATCAGGCCATAAACCAAATATACAAAATTTTACTCTATGAATAATTTTGGAGTATAATGATTTGGACTGATCACTGTGAGCTATTATATTGGACCACATTTGCAATGACTATCTAATTTATATTCATGTTTGTGCCTTCTCTTTTCTGAACTCATTTGCACCGATCATTATTCATTTAAAAGTTGTATATTTTTTTACTGAAATTATACATCAAATTAGGAAGTTAATTCATTTAAAAGTTGTATATTTTTCCTAACTGAGACTATTTGGATCCTTATTCATCCAGAACTCCAGAACAATGCTTAATGAGTTCCAACCATTTAGATAAGAACCCCTTAGATTATATCACCAATTCTGCCTGAAGCTAAACCTCACATTATTAAGCGTTTCAACCCAAGTTATACCATCCCAGAAACCAACCAAGCTCTATCGCTACAATGGTTCTAACTTGCATTAATTAATTAATGACAACCACTTTGCTACAGATCTCTCCTTTAAGGTTGACTGACGTTGTTCATAAATGTGTTGTTGATTCACCTTACTGCTGTAGCAACACGATTGAATTGGTTAAATGATTTTTGGAAATTAAGATGTAAAATTGTTAGTTTTCATTAATAGCCAATTGTATTGATTATATGCAGAATCTGCTGTACTATGAAATGTTTTGTAAACTAGCTACCTTTAGGTTTATGAGCTACGTGTGTGGTATATGTTGATATGCATGGGGTTGGGATGGGCATTTTGCGGATGGTAATTTAGCAGCTCTATAGGTGTACATAGTGATTGAAAATCAACTTCGGTTTTAGTGTAACTGATTTCGATATCAGCTGTCAGTTTCGTCAGTTTCGTTTAAGGTTCTGTCATGCTAATTTTCATGTTGTTTCCTTAGGAAATAAAAAACAAAAATAATAATATAGGATTCGACTCTTGCATGGATAATTTAATTATTTCTTTATGATGTAGCCATGGCTTTCTCTACATTTTGCACTGAATGTTGCCTCTACAGTCATTTATTGCTACAATAATTATTATAACTCTGAACGTCTTTGAAAGTTGCATTTTCATTAATGCATTCTTTAATATTTTGCACATTTGTTAAACCAAATTGCTCCATTTATTCTATGAAACTAACAATGGAGGTTTAAATTTGTATTGCACTTGATTTCTATGTCCATATGTTTATGTTTTGGTTTTCAATATTTAATAACAATATAGTATGTACTTCTACTATTTAAAATGTTTGGTGAACTGAAGAAAGCGTTGAGTAACATTTGAGGAAAAAAAAAAAAAAACAAACAAAGATAAAACGATGATTACAATAAAAACAAAGAATATAGCTGTAGTCCGTGTAAGTAGCACGCGTGCACACTAGTTTACTTAAAAATAATTATCACAACATATTAACCCGTAGGTTAATTACAACATATTCACTTGTAAAACTCGTCAAATTCTTTTTGATAATCTTTCCATAATATTTTTATAAAAAATTTATTAAAATCATCGATCTATTTTTACAACTTCATTATAATATATAAAATATAATTAAAAATCTTCAGTTATAAAGTAAAATTTATAACTTAACTTCATTAATTCACCGAACGACAAATCAATGTTTAAACAAAAAGGTGGATTCCAAACCATTTACTGTCAATCCCTCAATCAATACATTTTATTGATTTAAATCACAACAAAGTTGAATTTTAATTCAACGTTCAACAATCAAACAGGTTTTAACATCCATGGGGTTCAAACAGTTCATATATAAACAATATAAAAGTAAACAATACACAAAATATTTGAGGAATCCGGTTGGATCGCTCCAACCTATTCTTCCTTTTATCACACTCGTTATAACAACTTATGTTAACATAGATAAGATAGAAATTCAATTCAATGTATTTAAACAGTGCTAATATAATTAACATCATCCAATCAAACAATAATCCACCAATAGCATCCAAGCATTTATATTATCAAGTATAAATTATAATTATATGAATTTAACCCATAACAACAGTCCAGAAAGGTGTGAGAATTAACTCATTTTTATTGTTTTTGATTGACGACCGGCATTGTTTCATATAATTTTAAACAATGTATAAAATTACATGAAATTCCAACTGCTTCCGTTTCTGACCAAACTAGCTTGTATGCGTAGCCTCCGTCGGCACGATCCCACTGGATCATGTTTTGCGAAATTCTGATAACCTTTGAATGTAGTATTACTAATCTAGGATTTAACTTATATTATATAATTTAATAAATCATTAACTAATCAAAATTAATTACCTTACCTTAATTAACCCCATTAGCAGTTTAATCAATTCATAATCTACATCATCCCAAAAAGCGTTTTCCTGAAGCAGATAATTTCCAACCCGATCGTTCCTTGGCCCTTTTTCTTCTTCGATAAGTTGCCTTGCACAAAACACGTCACCAAAAACAACTTCTATCGCCTCCTCCGATCATCGGCGATCGACCCTAACCTTATCAACGCCACCGCGCCGTTGAGCACTACCACCGCCTCTGTCGTTGTGGGACCAAAGCCACAAGAACCGCCAATAATTTCTGTTTGACTGGAAATCGTTTAACAACTGATTTCACCACCCACACGATGTTTCAGATCGTCACTGTTCCACTCATTGCCAACCAGAGCCCAACCGAACTGTAATGACCCGGATTTTCAGCGACTTTGGTTATCGACATAAACACGATGTCGATAACCAAAAGATCGAAAAATTCTGGTAATTAGTGAAAGAAATTAGAGGGTGAGGAAAGATAAGATAGAAAATTAGAATAGAAGAAGAAGAAGAACACAACATCAGAGTAACACGAATCTCACAATGGAACGAATAAATATATTTCATAACATAACTTTGAAATACAAATCTGTACTTGAATATACATATCAATATCAAAGTACATCACTTACAACACAGCGGAAATAACTATAGCTATATGATCCTGAAGCCTCCTGCTCCAGCTCTTCAACTATATCTGTAAAATCCCGACTACTTGACTGTCCGTACAAATTTAGGCACCCAAGAGTTTTAGGGAAAACAACAAAGTAAACTCCGGGTCAGTCATGAGACTGGTGTGAGTAAAACAGTTAAAAACAGTTGAACAAGTAAACGATATCTCATAAGACCACGCCGCATAACGGAACGGGTTTTTCCCTTATGAGAATCCAAATATCTTTATATCAAAAACCTTTTGATATAATAATAATGTCTATCAACCACAATATATATATATATAATCATCTAGCAGAAACGCTTTCATCTCACGTTCTACATATATAGTATACAATCAAAACCGCAAGCACGTATTGGGTAATGGATTTCCAACTATGACAAGGTATGGAAACACCTATCGCTCGTGTACCTCTAGAGAGGAATACACCGGGTTCAACAAGAACATCTTGCAACCCGGCCACACATGACCGACCACTCATTTCGCTTGAGCGTATCGAATGTATATCACCAACGGCTGGGATCATCAATCGTTTACCGAATGGGACAACATCAACAATAGATTTTTGGAAATAAATGAAACTCTAGATCAGGTGATTATACACCCTACTTCGGTGCGACCGACTTAGCCATGCTGCCTGCCCGATTTCTGTCATTTACCGGATGATGAGGCTAGAAGCTACGCTTTATCATCATACCAGATTCACTTTGAATGCCACATCGTCAAATCCATCAAATCACCGATTGACGTCCTCAACCATACATTATGTGTTAGCTAAAGGAAGTTTCCTTCTCCGCCTCCACTCTTGGTACGGTTGGAGAAATCAATATACGTGATCGTCTGGAAATACTCTGTCAGACATCCGTCCATACAAGTCATCCAGGAACAGGATGAACCGAAGACACTATTCTGTAAACAGGATAGTCCTTGCATAACTCCGTCTTCAATTTCCTTTGGCATATATGATTCGCAACGCTTATGGCGATACAGAGTGGTTCTTTGGATAATAATCCAACATGTCTCTCCATATTAACAACGTTAAAATGGTCAAAACTTCGATAGTCTGTGATTTAACTATCGAATAAAAACAGGTGTGCAAACAACGATATTATTTCCAAATGGAAATTTATATCGATCAAACATCATTCAACATTTATCTCTTTATTTCATTAATTTACTTATCTCCTGTTTCCCTATGTTCAATATTCCTTATTTTCTAAATTGGGAAAATATACGTTATTAACAATGTAAAACATTTCCATTTCTTGTTTTCTATATCAGAAAAATTTCTGGTTTCTTATTTGGAAAACATTTCCAAAGCTTCTTCATTGGACTTAGGCAGATGTTTTAAACAAACCATCGTGATGCCAACTCAAACCATTTCCTTTACTGCCGAACCTTAACTATCCCTTAGTTAAAAATGAAGTCAATCAAGTTGGGGTAGAACTACCTCTCAGACCTTAACTGAATAACATTTCTAACTTTGAAATAGACAAAGTCCACCCTTATAATTCTTTAACTAACTTCCTTACATAACTCTCGTTCGAATAAATCTCTATTCGATTTATTCTATTTGATTCACTCTATTTGATTTACTCTATTCACTTAACCCCTTTCGCATAAACTATATTCGATTTACTAACTTTATTCGAATAAACTATATTCGATTAACTCATTTGCTTTAACTTTAATCGATTAAACTAACATAGATTAACTCCTTTTATTTTAACACTAATCGATTAACTAACATCGATTAACCCCTTTTACTTTAACACTAATCGATTAACTAACATCGATTAACTTCTTTTACTTTAACACTAATCGATTAACTAACATCGATTAGCTCCTTTTTCTTTAACACTAATCGATTAACTAACATCGATTAACCCCTTTTACTTTAACACTAATCGATTAACTAACATCGATTAACCCCTTTTACTTTAACACTAATTGATTAACTAACATTGATTAACCCCTTTTACTTTAACACTAATCGATTAACTAACATCGATTAACTCCTTTTACTTTAACACTAATCGATTAACTAACATCGATTAACTCCTTTTACTTTAACACTAATCGATTAACTAACATCGATTAACCCCTTTTACTTTAACACTAATCGATTAACTAACATCGATTAGCTCCTTTGCTTTTACTCTAATCGATTAACTAACATCGATTAACTCCTTTTACTTTAACTCTAATCGATTAACTAACATCGATTAGCTCCTTTGCTTTTACTCTAATCGATTAACTAACATCGATTAACTCCTTTTACTTTAACTCTAATCGATTAACTAACATCGATTAACTTCTTTTACTTTAACTCTAATCGATTAACTAACGTCGATTAACCCCTTTTACTTTAACACTAATCGATTAACTAACATCGATTAGCTCCTTTGCTTTTACTCTAATCGATTAACTAACATCGATTAACTCCTTTTACTTTAACTCTAATCGATTAACTAACATCGATTAACTTCTTTTACTTTAACTCTAATCGATTAACTTCTTTTACTAGATTAAACTATTCATTTATAAAGATTTACTTTTAGTAACGGTTCTTCACTTTACAAATGATTTCCTTTTATTCTAACTTATCCTTTGATTTTATAAATATTTCTTTTATAAAAATCCTTTTCCTTTTCTATATAAAATCCATCGATTTTATATAAATAATTCATTTTCAAAATACACTTTGAAAATATTCCTTTATCAACATTCGATATGTTATGGTATTCAACATATCAAATCACGATGATCAGTATCGTCCAAACACATATAATCAACAACAGATTCTATATCACATCATATATCACAATATATGAAAAACAGTAAAATAAATGTTGAGGAATCCAGTCGGATTCCTCCAACCTATTTCCCTGCATCACAGATGTTAAACAATATAATTAACATCACTTTCAGTTCCATATGATATATTCTGTTAAACAGAATCAATATAGAAATTCAACTAACTGACTAGCAGTTCAATCAAACAGTCAGCATACAGTCAATCAGCCAATATCTAACAGTTCTAAAAATACAACATGAAATTATAAACTGTTCAGAGTTGGTGAGATTTACTCACATTTGCGCGTTAATCGTTAAATAACGGTTTGCGTTATTTGACCGCAACGGGCAATTTATTTCGCCATAAATTGTAACGAGCACCAGTCCACTTCCGGTCAGCTTCACTGTGAAGCTCTCGTCCGTACGGTCCTAACGGATCCGACCGTTCGAATTTCTGTTGTCGTATGTGCCAGATACGATAATTCAAAGTTAGTATATATTAATTTAATTCAATTTAAATAAAACCTATATACCTTGGGCCTTACATTTCCATTTCATGGCCCATACCCAAATCGTGAATACCCAGGCCCGGCCTCAACTTCTTCTTCTCCTTTCTTAATCCTTTGATTAACGTTAATCACTTCCGGCTATTTCCCATTTTCCTCAATGTCGTGACCTCTTGTAGAAAACCATGGCCACTTCGCTGCTTTTCCCTTCCCCTTCCCAAGGCCATTTCTCCACCGATTTAAAAACTGAAAACATTGCTACACTCCTCTTTCTACACCGCATCACCCTATATCGAAATGAAAGGACTCGGATCCTCCTCCTTCTTCAACAAAGATCGACTTCCATCCACACAAAAGACCAGGCTCTCCCTTCCTGTCTTCCAGCTGCTCCACCGTCATTCATTTCCAAACCCAGCTGACCCTCATACTTCATCACAGCTCCAGCATGAACTCAGCAAGCTCGCACATTCTTCCTCTTCCCCAACTCATAAAACCCAACTCAACATCCCTTCTCAAAATCCGACGCACGGTACTGCACGCGAGCATCAGCACCAATGGTCATCGAATCCTTCTAGACTTCGTGTACTAGTGCGGATTCCCCTACAGACCTCAACAATGAAACTGTACTGGCCTAATTTCTCTTCGATACAAAAATGCCCAACCCTAGCTCGCTTGGAAGGACGCTGCGAGCCAGAAAGTTGATCGAGCTTAGCACAGTACTCGTGAGATCGAAGAAGATGATCCCAGCAACACAAAGATATAGGTTTAGAGAATTATAGGATTTTTGTTTTTATTTCTTTTGATTTTTTTTCCATCGTGAACGTTTTCTGTTGAAGCGTTTTGGTGGCGGCGTGATTTCTTTTTGCTGCGTTGATTAAGAGAGGAAATGAGGGTTTACGAATTTGTTTTAGGGGGGTATTTATAGGATTATTTAGATATTTGGTATGTTATGTATGGACTTCCCTTCTCCACATTTCTTTGTTTGAGGATACAAAGAGTTGGTGGCCGAGACAAAGGACTTCGTGGCTTTCTTTTTGGCCTAGAACTAGATAAGATATTTTAGAGTAGGGAATTAAAATTATATATATATATATATATATATATATATATATATATATATATATTCAACTTGTTTTAGGCACCTCGCTACATAAAATTCTGATCACGTACGTACCGCTATGGACAGAAATAATATTACCGTCGTGTCGACCAAGGCATCACGATTCCAAAAATGTAATAATACCAGTAGATGGACTCATAATTTGAAACTTCAAAATGTTGATTTCAAGGTGCGAAATACTTCAAATAAAAAGTCGCTTATTAAATTAATTAAAAATTACAGAAAAATTCTAAAAATTAAATTATCGCTATTTCCCAAAAGAACCTTATCTGAATTCACATCCGATATCAAGTTATTTTGAAATAACCGTTATGGCCGGTAAACGATTCTATAGCGACTATTTTAAAATTTGATTTGGACATATCTCAAAATCTACACGACGAAATATCGATTTTTCTCTTCCACTAGAAAGATATACTCCACCAGCTCCACACGTTTCTTGTTTCACAGAAATCCGGCTTCAAACGAATCCTGTATATTCAGTTGAAATTTAAATCGCCAAATAGCGAACTGCAGCGCCATTTCGAGTTCGATTATAATTATAATATAATTATACGTTCAAACTGTCGTTATTTAAATATATTCATTATTCAAATTCAATTCCAAGCTGAATTAAATATCACAGATGATCCAGTTCACACCATATTGCCATTTCAGCCAGTTTTGATTATTTCAGAATTAAATATATTATTTAATCATTATTTTAATTAAATATTCACCATCATTTAATTCCACGACCATTTAATTCACTACATCACCATTGATATAATTAAATAAACTAATCATAATACCCCTGCCAATGCGGGTCATTACAATCTTCCCCACTTAAAATAATTTCGTCATCGAAATTGCTAAAAGGTAGAGGACGACCCCATCGACTGGTTAGAACATATTTGTTCACTTTTTTACTTCAGTTTCAACTGAACCAATTTAATTTCAATAAAAATTTAATTAATTCTTATCAACGAAAATTTTCAAAAATCATGAAAATTTTCTAACGCCTTAACTCTTCGAATTTTTTTGCCAGCACCCCCTTTGTACTGGTCAATCGGTCAAACTCCAACTCGCCTCTCTGGACCATTTCCAACCCAAAAGAAAATCAAACAGCCAAGCGGCTTGCCAATTCGGCTCATAAATCTTATATCCAATAGGAATATAAACTTGTACCTTTTTGTCGGGCATATCAACCCCATCACTTCCATATGCTATCAACTCAGCATATACTAATATTAATCAAACCAAACTCTGATCAATTTATCCTCAACACAACCATTCGCTTTTACCAAGCCAAATTTCCATTTCAACTCAAGTTTTCGTCTTGATCCTCAACTCTTAACTTGATTATCACATTTCACTTCACATTTGAATCTCACAATCAAATTTGCCTTGATATCATTCTAATTCAGAACTCAATTACCACCTTACTGGCTTTACTTTAATTCAAATTTTCTTTCACAAATTTTGGTTAAATTTGTTTATTTATTCACACAGTCTTTCCCTGGGAGTTTTCAAACAGTTCACTCTTTTCAAAAATCAAATTTTCCTTTTTGAACATGTCACTGAGCCCTTAATTAATATTCCATTCGTTAAATCACTTCTCTTTTTCTTTATCAATATTTGTTAACCAAATATTTTCAATAATCATATTGGCCCTTTATGTTATTTGGAAAACATTTCCGAATATCGCCTTCCTTTATTTCCTAAACTTGAGAAAATATATGCTATTTATAATTGGAAAATATTCCAATTACTTATCTTTTTTCCGATCTCTTTTATTTCTATACTTAGGAAATATTCTATATTCTATTTCCAAGTTCACACTTATTTGGGTTAAAACGGATGTTGTGTAAAACATCGCTATGACAACCAAATACTATATTCAACTAACTCTTATTCAACATTTGATCTTCGAGCCTGAAATCTTACTATTTATTTGTTAATAATGAAATCAATCAAGTTGGGGTATAACTACCTCTCAGACCTTGACTGAATAACATTTATAACGTCAAAACAGATATGACTACTTACTCGAATAATCAATACCATACAACTACTTATTCACTTTTAAACACGTATACACTTTCTCTTTCTATTCTTACTAGATTTTATTCTAGACTTCCTTTTTTATTATACTATTCTATTCCTAAGTTCATTTCCTTATCGACTTCTATATATATCGATACGTTGATTTCTAACCATCAAATTATCTTAAAAATATTCTAACTCCTTAAATTCCCAAAAAATTTGCCATAACCTCCTTTGTACTAGGAGCATCGGGATATTTCAAATAGCCTCCCATGGCCCTCACCAATCCAAATGAAAAAGAAAAAGCCAAGCGGCTAGCCGATACAGCACATAAAATCTCGTATATGAATTAAATACATACCTTTTCGTCGAGTATTCTATTTATATACCTTCATATCTTATCCATACCTATCTCATGTATATTTATATATTTCTAATTCATTTCAACTTAATCCAATCATTTTAACTTAGTTCGTTAAGTGATTTTCAAATTACTGGTTTTCCCATTTCACCTTTTTATTTGAATATACATGTTCAAATATAAGTTTAACTTGTTTATCAACTAATTGAATTCCATTTCAATTTTATTTGAATTTCCTATATTCAAATTCCATTTCGATTCTCTTATTCAAATTCTATATTTGAATTTCATTTCAATTCACTTATTCAAATTCCATATATGAATTTCATTATTCAAATCTATTTTCAAACTCCATTTGAATTTCTATATTCAAATCTATTTGAATTCTCTTTATTTCATTTCAATTCCCTTTGAATCTTCTATATTCAAATTTCAAATTCAATTCTATTTGAATCTTCTTTATTCAAATTTCCTTTTCAATTCTATTTGAATCCTCTACATTCAAATTTCATTTTCAATTCTATTTGAATCCTCTACATTCAAATTTCATTTCACTTTCGATATTCAAATCCTATATTTGAAATCTCTTATATTTTTTATATCCAAACGCCATTTGAATTTCTATATTCAAATTTTATATCACTTCCATTGAATTTCATATATTCAAACTCCCTTTGAATTTCTATATTCAATTTCTATTTGAATTCTCTTTATTCAAATCCCCTTTGAATTTCCTATATTCAAATCCTATGTTTGAACTTCCTTTATTCAAATTCCTTTAAATAAGTCTCGGTTTCAATTCCTTTTGAAATCGATATCTCTACCTTTGGAAAATAGATTTCCCTTTCAATTCCATACTTGTATTTTTTTTTATTTCTGAATTATCCAATGAAAATTTTTTCCACTTCATTTTATAAACTTTGTTTATAAAAGAACTATTTATAAACTTCGTTTATAAAGGAACTTCTCGATTTATTTCTTTTAAAACAAGTTAATATTTCAAATCTATTTCAAAATTCAAATTCTATATTTTAAATTCTATTTTGAAATTTAACACACTTGTCTTTCCCAAAACAAATTCAAAACAGTATCTCTGGTAGTAATTCGTCACTTACAACTCGAAAATGAATATTGATGATGCAGCTGTCATCATTAGAATCTATTTTCCAGCGATCGAAGTGAGTTCAATACTATAAAACCATTTCTAAACATTTCCACTTTGAAATCCATTTCAAAATATAATTCACACTGCTTGTAAAACAATTTAAAATCTCCCAAGATCTTAAATTTTCCTTATTTTTAATCCCAATCCATTTTTAAACACTTATCCAATTCTCTAGAGTTTTAACTTCAATTTCTGGTTTAAATTTCAGATTTAACTCATCTGATTTCACGTATTTCACTTATATGAATTCTGATTAGTTATTTACATAACCATTTAATTTATAATCTTACTCGATTATAATAACAACCAATATATACGCTATATTAAAATTTTGATATATATATCTTCTCTATGTCAAGATATACCTTGGGTAAACTTATTTTAATTTACCACCTTTTCAAAACATATCGTGCCGACCCATCGTATTTGAGTGTTTATTTACTCCTACCGATATAGTGGATCAAACTGATCGACCAGAACTCATCAACAACTCAACCAATGAATCCCCATAATATAAAACAATTTTTATATCAATAACAAATACGCTCACTCGTATATATACACTCAATCTCAGTCTAGGGTATTACTAACCCTATCTCTACCGAGTCACGCCACAGAGCCAAGTAAATTCTTAACCTCTCTCTGGTACCAACTGTAATGACCCGGATTTTCAGCGACTTTGGTTATCGACATAAACACGATGTCGATAACCAAAAGATCGAAAAATCCTGGTAATTAGTGAAAGAAATTAGAGGGTGAGGAAAGATAAGATAGAAAATTAGAATAGAAGAAGAAGAACACAACATCAGAGTAACACGAATCTCACAGCGGAACGAATAAATATATTTCATAACATAACTTTGAAATACAAATCTGTACTTGAATATACATATCAATATCAAAGTACATCACTTACAACACAGCGGAAATAACTATAGCTATATGATCCTGAAGCCTCCTGCTCCAGCTCTTCAACTATATCTGTAAAATCCCGACTACTTGACTGCCCGTACAAATTTAGGCACCCAAGAGTTTTAGGGAAAACAACAAAGTAAACTCCGGGTCAGTCATGGGACTGGTGTGAGTAAAACAGTTAAAAACAGTTGAACAAGTAAACGATATCTCATAAGACCACGCCGCATAACGGAACGGGGTTTTCCCTTATGAGAATCCAAATATCTTTATATCAAAAACCTTTTGATATAATAATAATGTCTATCAACCACAGTATATATATAATCATCTAGCAGAAACGCTTTCAACTCACGTTCTACATATATAGTATACAATCAAAACCGCAAGCACGTATTGGGTAATGGATTTCCAACTATGACAAGGTATGGAACCACCTATCGCTCGTGTACCTCTAGAGAGGAATACACTGGGTTCAACAAGAACATCTTGCAACCCGGCCACACATGACCGACCACTCATTTCGCTTGAGCGTATCAAATGTATATCACCAACGGCTGGGATCAACAACCGTTTCCCGAATGGGACAGCATCAACAATAGATTTTTGGAAATAAATGAAACTCTAGATCAGGTGATTATACACCCTACTTCGGTGCAACCGACTTAGCCATGCTGCCTGCCCGATTTCTGTCATTTACCGGATGATTAGGCTAGAAGCTACACTTTATCATCATACCGGATTCACTCTGAATGCCACATCGTCATATCCATCAAATCACCGATTGACGTCCTCGACCATACATTATGTGTTAGCTAAATGAAGTTTCCTTCTCCGCCTCCACTCTTGGTACGGTTGGAGAAATCAATATACGTGATCGTCTGGAAATACTCTATCAGACATCCGTCCATACAAGTCATCCAGGAACAGGATGAACCGAAGGCACTATTCTGTAAACAGGATAGCCCTTGCATAACTCCGTCTTCAATTTCCTTTGGCATATATGATTCGCAACGCTTATGCCGATACAGAGTGGTTCTTTGGATAATAATCCAACCGGTCTCTCCATATTAACAACGTTAAAATGGTCAAAACTTCGATAGTCTGTGATTTAACTATCGAATAAAAACAGGTGTGCAAACAACGATATTATTTCCAAATGGAAATTTATATCGATCAAACATCATTCAACATTTATCTCTTTATTTCATTAATTTACTTATCTGCTGTTTCCCTATGTTCAATATTCCTTATTTTCTAAATTGGGAAAATATACGTTATTAACAATGGAAAACATTTCCATTTCTTGTTTTCTATATCAGAAAACATTTCTGGTTTCTTATTTGGAAAATATTTCCAAAGCTTCTTCATTGGACTTAGATAGATGTTTTAAACAAACCATCGCGATGCCAACTCAAACCATTTCCTTTACTGCCGAACCTTAACTATCCCTTAGTTAAAAATGAAGTCAATCAAGTTGGGGTAGAACTACCTCTCAGACCTTAACTGAATAACATTTCTAACTTTGAAATAGACAAAGTCCACCCTTATAATTCTTTAACTAACTTCCTTACTTAACTCTCGTTCGAATAAATCTCTATTCGATTTATTCTATTTGATTTACTCTATTTGATTTACTCTATTCACTTAACCCCTTTCGAATAAACTATATTCGATTTACTAACTTTATTCGAATAAACTATATTCGATTAACTCATTTGCTTTAACTCTAATCGATTAAACTAACATCGATTAACTCCTTTTACTTTAACACTAATCGATTAACTAACATCGATTAACCCCTTTTACTTTAACACTAATCGATTAACTAACATCGATTAACTCCTTTTACTTTAACACTAATCGATTAACTAACATCGATTAGCTCCTTTTTCTTTAACACTAATCGATTAACTAACATCGATTAACCCCTTTTACTTTAACACTAATCGATTTACTAACATCGATTATCCCCTTTTACTTTAACACTAATCGATTAACTAACATTGATTAACCCCTTTTACTTTAACACTAATCGATTAACTAACATCGATTAACTCCTTTTACTTTAACATTAATCGATTAACTAACATCGATTAACTCCTTTTACATTAACACTAATCGATTAACTAACATCGATTAACCCCTTTTACTTTAACACTAATCGATTAACTAACATCGATTAGCTCCTTTGCTTTTACTCTAATCGATTAACTAACATCGATAACTCCTTTTACTTTAACTCTAATCGATTAACTAACATCGATTAACTTCTTTTACTTTAACTCTAATCGATTATCTAACATCGATTAACCCCTTTTACTTTAACACTAATCGATTAACTAACATCGATTAGCTCCTTTGCTTTTACTCTAATCGATTAACTAACATCGATTAACTCCTTTTACTTTAACTCTAATCGATTAACTAACATCGATTAACTTCTTTTACTTTAACTCTAATCGATTAACTTCTTTTACTAGATTAAACTATTCATTTATAAAGATTTACTTTTAGTAACGGTTCTTCACTTTACAAATGATTTCCTTTTATTCTAACTTATCCTTTGATTTTATAAATATTTCTTTTATAAAAATCATTTTCCTTTTCTATATAAAATCCATCGATTTTATATAAATAATTCATTTTCAAAATACACTTTGAAAATATTCCTTTATCAACATTCGGTATGTTATGGTATTCAACATATCAAATCACGATGATCAGTATCGTCCAAACACATATAATCAACAACACATTATATATCACATCATATATCACAATATATGAAAAACAGTAAAATAAATGTTGAGGAATCCAGTCGGATTCCTCTAACCTGTTTCCCTGCATCACAGATGTTAAACAATATAATTAACATCACTTTCAGTTCCATATGATATATTCTGTTAAACAGAATCAATATAGAAATTCAACTAACTGACTAGCAGTTCAATCAAACAGTCAACATACAGTCAATCAGCCAATATCTAACAGTACTAAAAATACAACATGAAATTATAAATTGTTCAGAGTTGGTGAGATTTACTCACATTTGCGCGTTAATCGTTAAATAACGATTTGCGTTATTTGACCGCAACGGGCAATTTATTTTGCCATAAATTGTAACGAGCACCAATCCACTTCCGGTCAGCTTCATTGTGAAGCTCTCGTCCGTACGGTCCTAATGGATCCAACCGTTCGAATTTCTGTTGTAGTATGTGCCAGATACGACAATTCAAAGTTAGTATATATTAATTTAATTCAATTTAAATAAAACCTATATACCTTGGGCCTTACATTTCCATTTCATGGCCCATACCCAAATCGTGAATACCCAGGCCCGGCCTCAACTTCTTCTTCTCCTTTCTTAATCCTGTGATTAACGTTAATCACTTCCGGCTATTTCCCATTTTCCTCAATGTCGTGACCTCTTGTAGAAAACCATGGCCACTTCGCTGCTTTTCCCTTCCTCTTCCCAAGGCCATTTCTCCACCGATTTAAACTGAAAACATTGCTACACTCCTCTTTCTACACCACATCACCCTATATCGAAATGAAAGGACTCGGATCCTCCTCCTTCTTCAACAAAGATCGACTTCCATCCACACAAAAGACCAGGCTCTCCCTTCCCGTTTTCCAGCTGCTCCACCGTCATTCATTTCCAAACCCAGCTGACCCTCATACTTCATCACAGCTCCAGCATGAACTCAGCAAGCTCGCACATTCTTCCTCTTCCCCAACTCATAAAACCCAACTCAACATCCCTTCTCAAAATCCGACGCACGGTACTGCACGCGAGCATCAGCACCAATGGTCATCGAATCCTTCTAGACTTCGTGTACTAGTGCGGATTCCCCTACAGACCTCAACAATGAAACTGTACTGGCCTAATTTCTCTTCGATACAAAAATGTCCAACCCTAGCTCGCTTGGAAGGACGCTGCGAGCCAGAAAGTTGATCGAGCTCAGCACAGTATTCGTGAGATTGAAGAAGATGATCCCAGCAACACAAAGATATAGGTTTAGAGAATTATAGGATTTTTGTTTTTATTTCTTTTGATTTTTTTTCCATCGTGAACGTTTTCTGTTGAAGCGTTTTGGTGGCGGCGTGATTTCTTTTTGCTGCGTTGATTAAGAGAGGAAATGAGGGTTTACGAATTTGTTTTAGGGGGGTATTTATAGGATTATTTAGATATTTGGTATGTTATGTATGGACTTCCCTTCTCCACATTTCTTTGTTTGAGGATACAAAGAGTTGGTGGCCGAGACAAAGGACTTCGTGGCTTTCTTTTTGGCCTAGAACTAGATAAGATATTTTAGAGTAGGGAATTAAAATTATATATATATATATATATATATATATTCAACTTGTTTTAGGCACCTCGCTACATAAAATTCTGATCACGTACGTACCGCTATGGACAGAAATAATATTACCGTCGTGTCGACCAAGGCATCACGATTCCAAAAATGTTATAATACCGGTAGATGGACTCATATTTTGAAACTTCAAAATGTTGATTTCGGGGTGCGAAGTACTTCAAATAAAAAGTCGCTTATTAAATTAATTAAAAATTACAGAAAAATTCTAAAAATTAAATTATCGCTATTTCCCAAAAGAACCTTATCTGAATTCACATCCGATATCAAGTTATTTTGAAATAACCGTTATGGCCGGTAAACGATTCTATAGCGACTATTTTAAATTTTGATTTGGACATATCTCAAAATCTACACGACGAAATATCGATTTTTCTCTTCCACTAGAAAGATATACTCCACCAGCTCCACACGTTTCTTGTTTCACAGAAATCCGGCTTCAAACGAATCCTGTATATTCAGTTGAAATTTAAATCGCCAAATAGCGAACTGCAGCGCCATTTCGAGTTCGATTATAATTATAATATAATTATACGTTCAAACTGTCGTTATTTAAATATATTCGTTGTTCAAATTCAATTCCAAGATGAATTAAATATCACAGATGATCCAGTTCACACCATATCGCCATTTCAGCCAATTCTGATTATTTCAGAATTAAATATATTATTTAATTATTATTTTAATTAAATATTCACCATCATTTAATTCCACGACCATTTAATTCACTACATCACCATTGATATAATTAAATAAACTAATCATAATACCCCTGCCAATGCGGGTCATTACACGAACTACCTCCTGACGAGCACCAGTGACCTAGCCTCCATCTCCTACTGGCCGCACCTTCTCTGGTGATCCACATACCCATCTCAAACCTGAAAATCGACCCCCTTTATTTATTGTATATATTTTTTTCACTCACCACCTTCCAACAACTTCCTCCCCATTGGATGATCAAAGCTCCCCCGTCGGCGAACTGCCAGTTGCTGCACCACCATGAAGGCATCGCTTTCTGTCTATGCACGGTCTCAACCATACCGTGTTGCCTCCGACGAATCCACGTCGCTTCTTGTCTATGTATACACAAATGCTAAGGTCTGCATTTTTCAGTTGCTATGATCCCACCCGACTCTCCCTCAACTAGTGAAAGACCGACAGAATAGAGAGCTAAGGACTGGCCCCAGAGAAAACAACAAACAACAATTCCTAATTGGCCTGTCCCTCACCCATAGCCTTTACAGTAAAAGGTCTATGGTCTTTTGGTTTATCTCTCCGTCTTTCCGCATCACGCATCACGCCGACTGTTGATAGTTGGTACCCGATGACTACTATCCAGCCGATGGTTAGACCCTCCAAAGACAGACAGAAGTGGTCGTAAACCGCCTAGTCACAAGGCAACAGGATCGCTTAATAACCTAAGCCACCTTACAGTCTTCTGATTGCCCACTATCATGGCAATCAAGGTATACTCACTGGGTAGTAACGCGTAGACCTAACCTCTGCGAGCACAGCCTAAGCGCTGTCACCACACAGAGGACTACATGGAGTACCGTCCACGTCCCAGGAAGCCGTGTGCTTCCACTTCCAGTCCTTCAAAGCCAACAGAATATTAATAGAATAGGCAAAATAATCAGATGGCCGTGCGCTCCCCTCGTGCCTTATGACACCACGATGATCTACCCTGTTGGGCTATTCACCTTCAAATGTACGGATTGGTCCAAGGCCTTAGGCTAATGGGTTAATGGACCCAATGTCTAATCATTTAATTAAGCTCTTTCTCTACCTTTTCATATTTCCAATTTAACTTGGTTATTTCAAGTCATATTGACTTCTTATTCAAGTTACCAAGTTCCTCTTATTTATTGGTTTCGGTTATATAACTTAACCCATTTAAGTTCATTAATAAGCCTTTAACATGTTATTTCCTAGATTGTAGTCCAAGGTCTACAATCTCTTTATATTATTAATTGTCCTATTCCATCGTTACAATAACATGTTCTACTTAATATATAATTAAGTATATTTTTTCTCAATTCACATGTTTTCTGTTTAACATGTCCCTTATTATTTATGATTAAATATAACATATTCCATCCCATATATTTACCTTGTTCTTTCTTATTTAATCATAATTCCGTCTTACACTGTCACTACAACTTGTTGTTTACTTATTAACTTAGTTATCCTAACTAAGGTTTACTAATAAGTTTCCTTTTCTTTTATTATAACTTATGTTACAATTTCCACTTGTCCCTAGGACAAGCCCACCTATTATATAACATTCTCATTAATGTAATTGATTATAATAGGTTATTATCATTCCCCATTCATTCCACTTCTTTTACTATTGTAACTTTCATTCCATTCCATTTATCACAACTCGTGCCTTTTATTTCTATCTTTTTATTTACATATATTTTTGTATATGTTTATGTACCAGACCTCTCACATTAAGTCGATCGCTTGTGGATGTTGGATTTGTCGGGTGGTTCTTGGAAGACTTCTACCACAAGTTGGACTTAACCTCATGTCTTAGCACCGTTACATGTATGTTTACGCACTAGACCCCTCACAATAAATTAACAACTTGTGGATACTGGATTTTCCGGGCGGTTCCAGTCAGAGTTCTACCATAAGTCGAATTTAACCTCGTGTCTAAGTGTGGTTACCATTTCTTAATTACCGTAAATTTTCCATATAATTTAGGCATATCCATTCTTCCAAAATTTTAATGTAATCCTATTTTTACATGTCTCACTTAATATCATATCATGTCTATTTTAACTGATTATCATGTCACATGTTCTTCCTAACATGTAATTAACTCTACTTTAAATGAATAACATGTAATCATCAATCATGTAATTATTCCAATCTAACAAATTAACATGTAATTATCCCAATTCTTACAATTAAGGGTTCAAGTACATAATATGACACTGATTAACATGTATTTATCCCAATTTCACTGTAACTTAACTTATAGTACCCAATTAACAAGTTAATAGAACGCATATGTATACAACAATAATCAATTCCACATACTTTAACTGGTTTATACATTTCAACAGATTAATCATTCCAGTAGATTTAATATGAACATTAACGGGAAATATCAAACGATAAATATGCCATTATCAAAAAGGTATAACTTAAATCCACTCACCTAATTGCTTTCCAATTCATGAATTTGGTTCAGATCTAGCATTCCACGTTTCTCGTAACTAAATTTAGAACCTAAAAAAACCATGGATCCGTAATTCTCAACTAAAAGAAAAAGGGAAGAAAGAGGAGAAATTTAAATTGACCAGGTCCAAGAATTTATCTTACTTCGAATAGAATTCTGAACACCTTCTTTATTAATATATGTTCTTTTCCTCTAGATCTTGAATTAAAATTTTTCTCAACTAATTATTTAATTTTTATGAAGAGATTTGAGGAGGAAGAAGAATGGCATAGCTTAGGCAGCCTCTTAAAAAATATGAGATTTAGGCTAGGCTATACAAGTTCATTTATAGGTGCTCATCAACGAATTTGGTCCAGAAAGCAATCCACATTCGTGCAAGTGAATCTGCCCCAAATCAATGGGGTCGACCCTAGGGACGAGACATCCTTGATGGGGTCGACCCTAGGGTCGACACCTAAGGGCGTGGGTCGACCCCTGACGGGTCTCTTTCCCGCCGCGTTGAACGATTTGATTTTCTAAATATATTTATTTGTTTGTACATACTGAACATTATGTGTATACAAACTTCTAGAGCTTATAACTTCTTCATACGTTGTCCTTTTTACGCAAACTCAGAATTTATCTGAACAACAATTCCGAGGCGTACGCAATGGTATATTCGGTTTTACTTAATTCTCTTTATTAAATTAGGTTATTCCCATTTTATTATCTTTAATTAAAAATGCGGGGTGTTACATTCTTCCACCCTTAGGAAATTTCGTCCCTGAAATTTGAGAAGGGTAAAACTCAGTAATCCCTCACACAACATACATCCATCATGTGTACATCCAATTTCTTCAACCATTTGTGAAATCGTGCAAAGTGTAATACAACATAGTAATACATGTATGCCTAAGCGATATCTCTTATATGTATGCAAAATTTTCAAAAATCCTTTAAAAATATGATGCACACACCCTAAATATACTAGCAATTTCTATATGAATGCAATATTTTGAAAATCAGAATTCTTTTTCATCCAATTTTTCCCACACTCTTACTGAGCAAGGGCATAGTTCATCCAATTTTTGCGTCCAAAACCCTACCAATCAACTTTATTTTTCGAATTTCATAAAAAACTATTTCTCTGAATTCGATTTCTTATGTTACAAAAGGTGGAAAACGGAAAACTCCACGTCTTCCGTTTTTCTTCTATGTACCTTTTTCGACTGTACTTGGATTTTATATAACTACTATATAAATATTCCCTATTTTCCTATCCAAGCACAACCCACATAAAAAAATTTCTTTATTATAGATTTTCTTTTTCAACTTATCTTGAGAGATTTTTTTTACTCTTATTCATCATTTCTTAGAATTTTCCATTTTTCTTTAACTGTCATGTTTGTTGCTTTACTGAATTTGTTGTTCCCTTTTTAGTTATGCCATTAATCTTTTTTTAGCTTATTTAACATAATCCTCTGATCTAAGTTTAGTTTCAAATAAACCTTCTAGTCCTTCAACTAAAACAGACGCTCTACACAACTACTACCAAGGGCCAAGAATCTCAGGACTATGTCCCCTTCAAACAGAATAGCTTAAACCATGGGATCAATGACATGCTTAGGTGTTACCCTAACTACCCAATAGGAATAACATAACAGAACGATCCCAACAAAATGTAATAACGGATTTTACCCCTAATAGGAAAATTAGCAACAGGATCTAAACACTTGTCCTTCACTATTTAGTAGTCACCACTAGTCCTAGCTGTGTACCAACAGTCATTTTCAAGCAACATCCTAGGCTTCTCAATGCTTACGCACTCTATGGGAACTTACCATTATTCAAAGATAATTCTCGCTATCTACTTCATAGCCTCAAAACTTTTCCTGTCTTCCCTAGGCACTAATCCTTACCTACTTCATACTTTTTAAAACACGGTTTGGCATTTTTCATTTAAATTTTCTTCCAAAAATTAGAAGTGTTAAGACTTCATTTTCCTCGCCTAAAACTTACTTTCGCCAAACCATAAAAACATGTTATCTCATAAAATGTAAAACATTTTTTTCTTCAAATCACGAAAACTGGAGTAGATAAGGACAACTATTTCTCAATTAGGTTTACAACTTGTTATTGCCTATAAGGTCGGTTTACTACAAGGTGCAAACATTGACTCTATTATTAACCTTTACAATTTATTTTGTCCACCCAACAAAATTTTCTTGCTAAAACAATTTATCAAAAATGATTGTCAAAAGAATAGAGATTTCAAAACTTTCTTTATTGAAAATTCTAGTTCTCAACAAAATGTAATATTTTATGTGTTGCTTTTTCATACCATATAACATCAAAACTAGCGAGCTATACATGCTCTATAATATGCACTGTTTTATTGAGAGAATTTTATTTAGAAATTTTTTTCACAAGAAATCACTATTTCCAAAATACACCCCATTTTACATCAAAACCCAATATATACTTTTTATTTTTCAAATATGTTCTTTACATATTTTAAAAGTCGAAAACGCTTTTAAGATCAAAACTTGAAAATATCATAAACCATCTTCCAAAAGCTTTTACAATTTCAAGTTCTTAAATGTTAACAATGGGGTTATACTCCAAAGTGGGTTTCCAACTTTAACTAGGATTTCCTAGACACTCTCACAATGCCAATTCTCTCAACTATATATATTCCTAATCCATTTTTCCCATTTTAACTTTTTTTCTAATTTATAAGGTTTTACTACAAAATCCACTAATATGAAATATAAACATATGGGATCCATCTTTCTCCAATACAAAGCATATTGTACACCTCCAACCCAAATTGCCTAAGGGGCTCAAATTTCCATATTCGTTTCTTTAGTTTACAAAACGGATATCCCAAATTTTACTATATTCTACTCTTTCTATTTAGTGGATTCCTCTTATGGATCTAGGTAAATATATATAATATTTATATTTCAAAAAATACAATTATGTTCACTCATTAATTATAGAGGAATCCTAAACCTAGGCTTTGATACCAAATGTAACAACCCGGATTCTGACAGACCGATTTTTTTTTCAAAATTCTAATATATCCAAACTCGTGTTGGTTTGTTTGCTATCCTACAGAAAAAAGAGAAATAAAATATATCAAAGCTCAGAAAACATCTCACAATGGAATGGATAAAATATAATATAGTAAAAAATATAGCCTTACCCAAATAATAATACTGCCCAAATGTAACGAACCGGGTTTTTGGCTAGTTTTATTAAACAATAATTTATTGATTATATTAAGTAATTAATATAATTCAATAGATTAGATTTAAACATTAGCTAAAACTTAATAATTTTTTTTCTATGTTATGCTCATATTATTTTCCTTAACATATGTGTGTATTAGCAAGTACGTAGTGTCCTATTTTGTTTATAATGGTTTTTAAAATTCATATGAATTAAAATGGACATTAGTTAAGTAAAATTTAGTCAATCTAGTGTAAATAAAATTAGTAAAAATAAGGTTACCTTAGATATGCAATTTGAACCATTATTATACATGTTCATATAGGGTTGCCTACAAATAAAGTATTTCACATTTACATACCCAGTTACATCCTATAGCCACCTAACACCTAAGCACATCACGTGGACAGCCTATAAATAGCTTGAAACCACAGTTTAGTCCTTTTTAACTAATTAAATGCATATTCTAAAATATCTTCCCGATCATATAACTGGAGGAGTCACTGCTAATACCTAGGCAAGCTTATTTCTACTCAATCAAATATACATAGACTGCCTCAAATAGCTTGGCAACTATACATCTACACATAGCTTGTTCATATTATCACCTGCCTTGTGTGTACCCTGCACCTCATTACTTCACTAGCCTGTGCATCTACATCTAAAAACATCAAACCATATATCACCTAGCAAGAAGAAACAGTGACAACCTATAAAAAAATAAGAATAGATTGTTATTTAAAGACCATGCACCAATTTTTAAATGAATTCTTACATGTGCAATACAAACTCTTGTGTATTTCATTCGAGCTGACTATATCCACCTAAGAGTGGAAAATCTTTCCAAATCACAGTTCACATGAGCTGCACAAAAATGATCCCTTTCAATCAATAAGACAGCAGCAGCAGCAGCATAAGGCTACCCCTACCTAAGCTAAGCATTTTTTTTACATTAGTTTCCACCTATAAATACACATAGAAAACTCCATAAGAATATAGACGAATACACTGTGAGACAAGTACAAATAGAGTACAAAGCTTAGAACTAAAATGGTAGAAAACAATGGGAAACAAAAGAGTCAAATCTGGAATAAAAAACTGAAACTAATTGGTAGCCAAACTGGAATGAAATAGGAAGCAAAACTTGGCATAAAAAGTCTAAAACTTGTAGATGGAGAACATGGAAACAGAGGACTACTTTCAATGAGTAAACTTTCCCTGTATTTCCATTTAAACACATTTTAATGTTGTGATGCATGCACGTTTTTATTCAATGGATTCAATCTTTACTTAAACTAAAAACTGGAAACTAAGTGGCTAAATCAGTGATGACTGTTGTGAATAAATCTTGCCATTTAGTATAGGTTGTTATATGGAAACATATGTTATGCTTGTATGTTTTTGGAGATATGATTCAATCATGAAAAAGAAAAAAAGTATAGGTAACCTGGAACATAACTTTACAGGCAGTAAAACACTTTGGAGAGGAAAAAAAAGAACTTCTACTGTTCCTCTCTCTATTACTTACATGATTGTTTTAATATTGTGATTCAAATTTATAGATATATGTACATGAATCTATATAAGTTTATCATGGATGGACTTAACAAATGTTGAAAATGAATTATGGTACAGTTTTGAACTATAACAGTATGATGAAACTGGTAACATATATTCAGCCCTTCTTGATGAGAGAATCAATAACTAAAGTTTTAGCCGGTTTTAGAATTTAAATCCAACAGGAGAGATGTTTATTTGTATCTCAGGTATGCTCTAAAAATGTTTCAACTAAAAATAGTATAAGTGCCAATATAAATAAATATACTGTAATTTGTTTTAAATCTCAAAAATCCAAACAACGAAATGAAGTAAATTCAGGCTTTCGAATGCATCAATACGATGAAATCATGAATTTTAAGGGCAAATGTAACATCCCAGATTTTCGGCCATTTAAATTGGGATATTTAAATCTGTTTTATATATTATATTGGAAATATAATGGATTTTGTATCGAAATTATTTTATAGAACGAAGTTAGAATATATATATATATATATATATATATATATATATATATATATATATAATTAAAAATGAGCTTGAAACGACGCGGCAGTTCGTAATATTGAAATTTGAACTTTAAATGAATATACGGGGTCCGATATAAATCGGATTTCAGTGAAACAAGAAACGCTCAAATCCATGTGATTGTATTTTCATAATGAAAGAGAAAAATTGAGATTTCGCCTTATATGTTGCAAGATATGTCCAAATCAAATTTTCAAATAGTCGTTATAGAATCGTTTATCGACCGTAACAGTTTATTTGAAATAACTGCATACTGGATTCGAATTTAGACAAGGTTCTTTTGAGACGTAGTGTTAATTTAATTTTTAGAATTTTACTGTAATTTTTAATTAATTAAATATGCAACTCTTTATTTGGAGTATTTTGCACCCTATATCAATATTTTGGGATTTCAAAATATAAGTTAACCTACAGATATTATTTTATTTTTGGGATCGTGGGGCGTTGCTGATCACAATGATATTTTTATTTCTGTCCATAGCCTGTCATAGGTGAACGGAATTGTACGTAATGATACCCTACAAAGCTAACCATACAAAACAAATACACGCACCATCTTTTGAAATAACAACACATCTTCCATCATATACCTCCATTTGATACGCGCCTTATGCCTAAGCTCTACTGCATTTAATTTTGTGAATGGACATGTGTGGCTTAACAATCAAGTAAACTATATGTTATTTCACTCCCACCCTATATTATGAAACCTATTCCTAGTTATGAAGCATCATTTTCCCATATATTATTGTACTCACTGAACGGTCCCTTCGAGTGGATATGATTCAAAGATAGGAAAACAAAATCAAATCTCATAGAAGCCAACATATCTACAATACTAACATTCTGATCTCTACACATGGCTAGATCTCCACACAAACTTGTATTCAAATCTGTACATGCTTAGGCTAATGCAAGTCTATTATTTCTTTTCGAATTATCCTGCCACATGTGAAGATGAAGAACATCACCTCTATCCCATGTTACTATCTGCATGAATCGTCAAATCTCACAGAAGCCATACTCCTTAACACCTGGCTATAAACATCACTCTGCAAACCCATATAGTAGATTAGGATCTCTGTTCACCTACATGTACCATACTATATGTATTTTCAAATCAGCCTGTATTATAATTTCAGCAAACTGAAAAGAAAACGAAGGAAGATCAATGCACCCCTAACCGCCTACTGAAATGAAACCGGAATGACAATACGCTGCGCTCCTACCATCTGCCCCACATGCTATGATTTAACGTGAAGCTTATCCTCCCTTTAAAATCAAACTATAATATATATATATATATATATATAAATATAAATATTTCCAGTGCAAGGATGGAAACAGTAAGGAGTGATGGCCGTATTTAGAGGGGGTGGTGGCTGCCGAATAGGGATCTCGTGAACGGGAAAACATGGTGGAGTTGCCGGAGTGTTTTCAGGGAGGCCGGAAGACGATGGACACACATATATTTGCAGTGGCAAGTTTGTGAGAGAGGAGTGGGGTTTGCTGGTCTTTCCCACCGTGTAAAGAGGGTATGGATCTCTAAGTGGGTGTCATTTTATTGTAACAACAAAGGGATCAGATCGGTTTTTGTTTTGGTGGTGTAGGCATTTGCGTGTACATACTGTACACGGTGGAGCATCAGCAGCAAGTATTGTTTGATATATGGGGGAGCTGCTGCGTTTGTATTTCGATGGAGTGGGAGAATTGGACGCTGGAGGGGATGCAAGGGAGAGGGCGTACGTTTTTGGAGAAGGTGATCACGTGGAGGAAAGGAAGTGGCATGGTGCCAGCTGAGGCCGCATGGGTGTGTAACCCATTTTGTTTTGGAAAGCTATGATATTTGGCTATATGTTTTCCTGTAGCGTACTCAAGAAGAAGGAAAATCAAAATAGAGGGGAAGGTGGGCTAAAGTATTCATATGGGCTGGGCCTTACTTACACGTTCTAAAGAAAAATAAGGATACTAAAGAAGAAGCAATATAAGGAGTGGGCTGAAAATGGCAATACACGTATGCTCTATAAAGTGGGGTTGCTACAGCTAAATTTGGAACTAGGAGGAACAACCTAGTGCTTCAAAACATGCGGATTATGTAGGGTTACATGGCGGCTAATCATGGGTTTAAAACCATAACGGTAAATAAAAATTTAGTTAATAATTTACTTGGTTTATATGATCGGTTAATTTGTTAGCTTATAAGTGAAATATTAAATTGACACGATATTAGAAATTGACGAAACAAGAAGCGATGTGACTATATCGTCAAGAGCTACGCTGCTGAGCTGATTCAGAAGGGACTGGACGCTGTCGGGCTTTTATTTAGTTTTAAACGTCAGTTTAAAATTAAATAAAACAACGCTGGAACCGTAAATCGAAAATTAGGCGAGCTAACCCTCACATTTTTCTGAAATACTATGATGTGCTAAATTCATATAAAAATAGTTTATCGTTAATTGGATGATTGTGCCTTGGTTGATTGGTTGATTAAAAATTGACGACAAAATTATTTGTCGTATTGGATGATTTTAATTTAAATACTTGTTTATCTATTTTTATCAAACATTATAATCTGTAATGCAGGGACGTACAGGTAGGGGGGATCCGACCGGATTCCTCAAATACATTATATGTTGTTCATATTATTTGAATATAGAACTGTTTACCCCAAATGATGATACTGATTGAATATTGAACGTTGAATTGAAATTCAATGTTGATGTGATGTTTTAAACCAATGAGCGCTATTGTTTGAGTCGTTGACAACAGAGGATCTAAAAATCCCTTGTTTTGTATATATTGAATTACCGTTAGGTGAATCCGACGGTAATGAAGTTATAAATTTGTTTTATAACTGAAGTGACATTTGAAGTATATCATTTTGAATTAAAGTTTACAAAACGAATTTTATATGTATTATTTATTGGTTTTATGAAGAAAAATCTTATGTTAATAAGATTTAAGCGAAGAGGAATTTACCTGGAAAATAATAACTGGGATTAATTGTTTAGTGGTAAACAATTAAAATGGGATTATATTGGCATTAATTATTATTTATAATAATCAAAGTTGATGGAATTAATTAAATTAATTATATTATTATTAATTAAAGTGGAAAGACCAATTGAAATGGATTAACGAATTCGTTATGTTCAGTTGAATAAGTCAACTGCTTAAATAGGATTTGATTATCATATATACTATAAATAGAATTGTTAATGATTAATAAATCATTTTATAATAATGAATTTTGATTATTATTTGTTCAATAATAATCAAAGTGATTGAAAATTATTATTTTATGAATTATATTAATGGAAGGACCATTTGGAATGAATTAACAAGTTAGTTGTGTTTAAACGAGAATTGATTATCAAACTAATTATATGATTAAATGATTTAAATGAAAGTTTGTAAAGTCTTAGGCCTTGTTATTTGTTTTTAGTGCATTTATACTAAATCTACATATAAGTTTCAATTAAAGTCTTCTTGGAATACTATTTACTTAAATTCCCAAAATCCAAGGTTGGACGAAGGTGTTTAAAAACCAAGTTTTAGGAATATATGGTAAATGGGTTGATGATTGAAATAAGTAAGTGGAGTGAAACTTAAAGGTATGAAATCGAAATCGAACTTGAAATCAAAGCAGTTAAAGTCCGTTGGGTAATTAAGAATTGGATTCGATCCTAAATCAAGTAGTTTAAAAGAATAGATGGAGTTTTATTATGATATAAACAAGTTACGTTGGAATAAGTTATAAATGAAGTTCATTATATAATATTTTATTTATATAGGAATTGAGGGTTATGTATAATGATTTTTAAAGCATAGTCAGTATGACCAGGAATTTGATATAGTTTTAAAAGTAATTAGAACTTTTTGTGAGTTGGTTAAGTTGAGTAACTTTCGAGGTGTTAATCTGATGTTGGTTTCGGCCTTCGGGGTTAATACTGAGGAGATTATCCACTTACCAATTTATGACGAGAAGCTAGTAGAGTACAAGCAAGACGATAATGAAATATTCTTATATTAAGTAAGAAAAGGGAAAAGTTCTCCTAGTATTGAAGTTATAGAGTTTTAAATTCACCACTCATTAATTATCAAAGAGGCCAAATGATGTTGATACTGAACCAGTAGATGTATTTTATTTTTATGGATGAATGTTTGTTTATTTGGTAGTTAAATAACCGACTATCAAATCTGACCAATTATCGATTATTGGTAAGGAAAGACCGAGATCGAAATTATATTCGCAAAACATTCCGACCAACAAATACGTAATCGTTGAAGAGATCAGACGATGATCGGAATGGAGCACTTGAAGACCATAGATCTCCATAAAGCGGAAATATTGCTTATAATCTCTGGTTAGCTCCCAGAGATAAACTATGATGCTGTCGTGGTTGGAGTCTATGGATTGCAAGGACCACTCGCTACTGATCCTTGGGGTGATTCCTATAAGGATGTGGTAGGAGGGTGCCTTAGGTTGTTCAGTCCCAAGACAACGTGTATGTCTGACGATGTGGCATTCGAAGTGAATGGTGGCCAGTGTTCATAAAGAAAATTATAACCTCAAGCCTCACAACCGGGAAATGACAAAAAAATCGGGCAGGCAACATGGCTATGTGGGTCGCGCCCATTAGGGTGTATTGTCACTATCTAAAGAATATTCGTTTGTTACTTCCTTCAATTTCTGTATCTCCGAGGACTACGGTGGCTGCAGCCGTAAGGTGACAATATATTCGATACACTCAAGAGAAATGAGTGGTCAGTCATGTGTGGGCCGGTTGCAAGATGTTCTTGTTGAACCCAGTGTATTTTCTCTAGAGATACACTATCGGCAGGTGGTCCCATACCTTGTCATAGTCGGAATCCAATCTCCAATAAGCGCCTGCGGTTTTGATTGTATACTATATATGTAGAGCGTGAGATGCAAGCGTTCTACTAGATTGATATTTATTTGTGATTTGATAGACACTATTATAATATCAGAAAGATATTGATTTTAAAAGTGTTGTGGGTTATAGTAAGATAAAAACCGTCCGTGTTTATGTGTGGACTGGTCTTACTATTATCCTTTCTTTCAAAAGGATTTTCAAAGTTAAACAAGTTGTTGTGCTATGAATTTACCACTGAAAGTATTCCAGACTGACCCGGTGAATTTTGTTTTAAATCAAATGTGCTCGGGTCAGACCGAGTATATTAACAGGTTAGGTATCGCTGTATTCGAGAGCTAGAAGCAGGAGTCTTCACCGTTAGTTATTCAAAGTTTATTTCCGCTGTGTCTGATATATGATGTACTCTGATGATTGGTATGTATATATATATACAGTTTCTTTTTGTTTAAAGAGATTTGATATTATACCTTAATCGTTCCGCTGTGAGATTCTGATGTTCGTTTTCTCTTCTTCTATTCTAATATTTCTTTCTTTCTTTTCTCATCCTCTAATTTCTTTCTCATAACGTTCAGGTGTTTTCGATGCTTGAATGTCGACGTGGTGTTTGTGTGTCGATTTTCGGGGTCGAAAAGCCCTGGTCATTACAGTGGTATCAGAGGTATTAGTTTAGAGATAACCTTGGCTCTGTGGTGTAACTCAATAGAGATGGGATTAGTAATATCATAGATTGAGTGTGAGTATATATATGTATGAGTGTACGTATTTGTAATTTGTTACAAAATTATTTTTTTAAAATTATTTTTGGCCCAATATATTTTACAAAGCAGTAAAAGTGTAATTTTCTTAAATTATTATTATATTAATCGACTAATGTTGATTTGAATTTGAATTCTGAATGAAATATGAAATTTGAAAACAAAACTTCAATGAAAAGTTTAAATTGGAATCAAAGTTAATGTTAAAGTTAAATATGGATAAAAATGATTGGTTTGTTGATTTTTGCCTTGTTTGGTTAAATGATTGAGTGCATGAGTATAGATCTAAACATACATTGAAACCAATTTGGAAGTCTAAGGGCCTTGAATGAGTGAATTGAAATGGAGTCGATATGGTTAGAAACCAATTGATAGAGTGGGTATGGAAGTAAGACTTAACCTGATTAAGTGAAATTGAATAAGATGAATTTGGGATTTGGAAATCGAACGTATAATGGAGGTCAATTCAAAATTTATCGATTGATACAAATGAATGGACTAAAATAAAATTTCCAGTATAGTGAATTTGGAATAATATCGTTATGAAATGAAACATGGATTATTTCACCCTGTATTTGTTACTGGCTTTGTAAGTGGAGATAAGTGCAGATATTGGACGTCTATGGGAATTGGCTTGATTATAGAAATTGAAGTACAGAAGAAGAGCAGTTTCTTGATTTGCTGAAGAATTGAAATTGAGTTGCTCAACAAACAGGTGAACGTTAATATTATTGGTTGGAGTGATTAATTTTATACCCCTGAGTGGGATGGCCGTTTGGTTTTGGTTTTATTTAGGAAAAGTTGAGGCCCAGCATGGCAGTTGTAGTTGTTGTGATCGAGCCATGCAGAGGAGGTGCTGGCAAAATTTTCGAAAATTTTAAAAAGTTTGGATTTGTTTTGGTAATAATTCAAAATTAATTATTGAGTTTGGATCAGTCTTCTTACCTTGTAATTTCGGGGACGAAATTCTTTTAAGGGGGGAAGAATGTAACGTCCCAGATTTTCGGCCATTTAAATTGGGATATTTAAATCTGTTTTATATATTATATTGGAAATATAATGGATTTTGTATCGAAATTATTTTATAGAACGAAGTTCAATTTTATATATATTTATAATATAATTAAAAACGAGCTCGAAACAACGCGGCAGTTCGTAATATTGAAATTCGAACTTTAAATGAATATACGGGGTCCGATATAAATCGGATTTCAGTGAAACAAGAAACGCTCGAATCCATTTGATTGTATTTTTATAATGAAAGAGAAAAATCGAGATTTCGCCTTATATGTTGCAAGATATGTCCAAATCAAATTTTCAAATAGTCGTTATAGAATCGTTTATCGACCGTAACAGTTTATTTGAAATAACTGCATACTGGATTCGAATTTAGACAAGGTTCCTTTGAGACGTAGTGCTAATTTAATTTTTAGAATTTTACTGTAATTTTTAATTAATTAAATATGCAACTTTTTATTTGGAGTATTTTGCACCCTATATCAATATTTTGGGATTTCAAAATATAAGTTAACCTACCGATATTATTATATTTTTGGGATCGTGGGGCGTTGCTGATCACAATGATATTTTTATTTCTGTCCATAGCCTGTCATAGGTGAACGGAATTGTACGTAATGATACCCTACAAAGCTAACCATACAAAACAAATACACGCACCATCTTTTGAAATAACAACACATCTGCCATCATATACCTCCATTTGATACGCGCCTTATGCCTAAGCTCTACTGCATTTAATTCTGTGAACGGACGTGTGGGCTTAACAATCAAGTAAACTATATGTTATTTCACTCCCACCATATATTCTGAAGCCTATACCTAGTTATGAACATCATTTTCCCATATATTATTGTACTCAATGAACGGTCCCTTCGAGTGGATATGATTCAAAGAAAGGAAAACAAAATCAAATCTCACAGAAGCCAACATATCTACAATACTAACATTCTGATCTCTACACATGGCTAGATCTCCACACAAACTTGTATTCAAATCTGTACATGCTTAGGCTAATGCAAGTCTATTATTTCTTTTCGAATTATCCTGCCACATGTGAAGATGAAGAACATCACCTCTATCCCATGTTACTATCTGCATGAATCATCAAATCTCACAGAAGCCATACTCCTTAACACCTGGTTATAAACATCACTCTGCAAACCCAAATAGTAGATTAGGATCTCTATTCACCTACATGTACCATACTATATGTATTTTCAAATCAGCCTGTATTATAATTTCAGCAAACTGAAAAGAAAACGAAGGAAGATCAATGCACCCCTAACCGCCTACTGAAATGAAATCGGAATGACAATACGTTGCGCTCCTACCATCTGCACCACATGCTATGATTTAACGTGAAGCTTATCCTCCCTTTCGCCTGTATATATATAGAGGGGCATTCTTCTCAGAACACAAACAAAAGTGCCACCAAGAAGATCAAACTATAATATATATATATATATATATATATATTTCCAGCGCAAGGATGAAAACAGTAAGGAGTGATGGCCGTATTTAGAGGGGGTGGTGGCTGCCGAATAGGGATCTCGTGAACGGGAAAGCATGGTGGAGTTGCCGGAGTGTTTTTAGGGAGGCCGGAAGACGATGGACACACATATATTTGCAGTGGCAAGTTTGTGAGAGAGGAGTGGGGTTTGCTGGTCTTTCCCACCGTGTAAAGAGGGTATGGATCTCTAAGTGGCTGTCATTTTGTTGTAACAACAAAGGGATCAGATCAGTTTTTGTTTTGGTGGTGTAGGCATTTGCGTGTACATACTGTACACGGTGGAGCATCAGCAGCAAGTATTGTTTGGTATATTGGGGAGCTGCTGCGTTTGTATTTCGATGGAGTGGGAAAATTGGACGCTGGAGGGGATGCAAGGGAGAGGGCGTATGTTTTTGGAGAAGGTGATCACGTGGAGGAAAGGAAGTGGCATGGTGCCACCTGAGGCCGCATGGGTGTGTAACCCATTTTGTTTTGGAAAGCTATGATATTTGGCTATATGTTTTCCTGTAGCGTACTCAAGAAGGAAAATCAAAATAGAGGGGATGGTGGGCTAAAGTATTCATATGGGCTGGGCCTTACTTACACGTTCTAAAGAAAAATAAGGATACTAAAGAAGAAGCAATATAAGGAGTGGGCTGAAAATGGCAATACACGTATGCTCTATAAAGTGGGGTTGCTATAGCTAAATTTGGAACTGGGAGGAACGAGCTAGTGCTTCAAAACGTGTGGATTATGAAGGGTTACATGGCGGCTAATCATGGGTTTAAAACCTTAACGGTAAATAAAAATTTAGTTAATAATTTACTTGGTTTACATAATCGGTTAATTTGTTAGCTTATAACTGAAATATTAAATTGACACGATATTAGAAATTGACGAAACAAGAAGCGATGTGACTATATCGTCAAGAGCTACGCTGCTGAGCTGATTCAGAAGGGACTGGAAGCTGTCGGGCTTTTATTTAGTTTTAAACGTCAGTTTAAAATTAAATAAAACAACGCTGGAACCGTAAATCGAAAATTAGGTGAGTTAACCCTCACACTTTTCTGAAATACTATGATGTGCTAAATTCATATAAAAATAGTTCATCGTTAATTGGATGATTGTGCCTTGGTTGATTGGTTGATTAAAAATTGGCGACAAAATTATTTGTCGTATTGGATGATTTTAATTTAAATACTTGTTTATTTATTTTTATCAAACATTATAATTGTAATGCAGGGACGTACAGGTTGGGGGGATCCGATCGGATTCCTCAAATACATTATATGTTGTTCATATTATTTGAATATAGAACTGTTTACCCCAAATGATGATACCGATTGAATATTGAACGTTGAATTGAAATTCAACGTTGATGTGATGTTTTAAACCAATGAGCGCTATTGGTTGAGTCGTTGACAACGGAGGATCTAAAAATCACTTGTTTTATATATATTGAATTACCGTTAGGTGAATCCGACGATAATGAAGTTATAAATTTGTTTTATAATTGAAGAGACATTTGAAGTATACCATTTTGAATTAAAGTTTATAAAACGAATTTTATATGTATTATTTAATTGTTTTATGAAGAAAAATCTTATGTTAATAAGATTTATGCGAAGAGGAATTTACCTGGAAAATAATAACTGGGATTAATTGTTTAGTGGTAAACAATTAAAATGGTATTATATTGGAATTAATTATTATTTATAATAATCAAAGTAGATGGAATTAATTAAATTAATTAAATTATTATTAATTAAAGTGGAAAGACCAATTGAAATGGATTAACGAATTCGTTATGTTCAGTTGAATAAGACAACTGCTTAAATGGGATTTGATTATCATATATACTATAAATAGAATTGTTAATGATTAATAAATCATTTTATAATAATGAAGTTTGATTATTATTTATTCAATAATAATCAAAGTGATTGAAATTTATTATTTTATGAATTATATTAGTGGAAGGACCATTTGGAATGAATTAACAAGTTAGTTGTGTTTAAACAAGAATTGATTATCAAACTAATTATATGATTAAATGATTTAAATGAAAGTTTGTAAAGTCTTAGGCCTTGTTATTTTTTTTTAGTGCATTTATACTAAATCTACATATAAGTTTCAATTAAAGTCTTCTTGGAATACTATTTACTTAAATTCCCAAAATCCAAGGTTGGACGAAGGTGTTTAAAAACAAAATTTTAGGAATATATGGTAAATGGGTTGATGATTAAAATAAGTAAGTGGAGTGAAACTTAAAGGTATGAACTCAAAATCAAACTTGAAATCAAAGCGAGTTAAATTCCGTTGGGTAATTAAGAATTGGATTCGATCCTAAATCATGTAGTTTAAAAGAATAGATGGAGTTTTATTATGATATAACTAAGTTACGTTGGAATAAGTTATAAATGAAGTTCATTATATAATATTTTATTTATATAGTAATTGAGGGTTATGTATAATGATTTTTAAAGCATAGTCAGTATGACCAGGAATTTGATATAGTTTTAAAAGTAATTAGAAATTTTTGTGAGTTGGTTAAGTTGAGTAACTTTCGAGGTGTTAATCTGATGTTGGTTTCGGCCTTCGGGGTTAATACTGAGGAGATTATTCACTTACCAATTTATGACGAGAAGCTAGTAGAGTTCAAGCAAGATGATAATGAAATATTCTTATATTAAGTAAGAAAAGGGAAAAGTTCTCCTAGTATTGAAGTTATAGAGTTTAATTCACCACTCGTTAATTATCAAAGAGGCCAAATGATGTTGATACTGAACCAGTAGATGTATTTTATTTTTATGGATGAATGTTTGTTTATTTGATAGTTAAATAGCCGACTATCAAATTTGACCAATTATCGATTATTGGTAAGGAAAGACCGAGATCGAAATTATATTCGCAAACCACTCCGACCAACAAATCCGTAATCGTGGAGGAGATCAGACGATGATCGGAATGGAGCATTTGAAGACCATAGATCTCCATAAAGCGGAAGTATTGCTTATAATCTCTGGTTAGCTCCCAAAGATAAACTGTGATGCTGTCATGGTTGGAGTCTATGGATTGCAAGGACCACTCGCTACTGATCCTTGGGGTGATTCCTATAAGGATGTGGTAGGAGGGTGCCTTCGGTTGTTCAGTCCCAGGACAACGTGTATGTCTGACGATGTGGCGTTCGAAGTGAATGGTGGACAGTGTTCACAAAGAAAATTATAACCTCAAGCATCACAACCGGGAAATGACAAAAAAATCGGGCAGACAGCATGGCTATGTGGGTCGCGCCCATTAGGGTGTATTGTCACCATCTAAAGAATATTCGTTTGTTACTTCCTCCAGCTTCTGTATCTCCGCGGACTACGATGGCTGCAGCCGTAAGGTGACAATATATTCAATACACTCAAGAGAAATGAGTGGTCGGTCATGTGTGGGCTGGGTTGCAAGACGTTCTTGTTGAACCCAGTGTATTCATCTCTAGAGATACACTATCGGCAGGTGGTCCCATACCTTGTCATAGTCGGAATCCAATCTCCAATAAGCGCCTGCGGTTTTGATTGTATACTATATATGTAGAGCGTGAGATGCAACCGTTCTACTAGATTGATATTTATTTTTGATTTGATATACACTATTATAATATCAGAAAAGATATTGATTTTAAAAGTGTTGTGGGTTTATAGTAAGATAAAAACCGTCCATGTTTATGTGTGGACTGGTCTTGCTATTATCCTTTCTTTCAAAAGGATTTTCAAAGTTAAACAAGTTGTTGTGCTATGAATTTACCTCTGAAAGTATTCCAGACTGACCTGGTGAATTTTGTTTTAAATCAAATGTGCTCGGGTTAGACCGAGTATATTAACAGGTTAGGTATCGCTGGAGATTCGAGAGCTGGAAGCAGGAGGCTTCACCATTAGTTATTCAAAGTTTATTTCCGCTGTGTCTGATATATGATGTACTCTGATGATTGGTATGTATATATATATACATATATATATATATATATACAGTTTCTTTTTGTTTAAAGAGATTTGATATTATACCTTATTCGTTCCGCTGTGAGATTCTGATGTCCTTTTTCTCTTCTTCTATTCTAATATTTCTTTCTTTTTTTTCTCATCCTCTAATTTCTTTCTCATAACGTTCAGGTGTTTTCAATGCTTGAATGTCGACGTGGTGTTTGTGTGTCGATTTTCAAGGTCGAAAAGCCCTGGTCGTTATAGCAAAATTAGAATTTTTAACATTGTGAATTTCGAGAAACGCTGAGATCATCAGAAAAGGGAAATTAGGGTTTTTCCAACGATCTAGGTTGTCGGAGATGATATTGTTTGGTCTGGAGAAGAGTAGATAAGAGTAGATCAGTGGAAAAATATGAAATGATTTTTCAAAACTCGTGAGTTTCGTGTTCAAGATCAATTTAGGGGTTTTGGGCTGTCTTTTTGCTCGAGTTCGAGACTGGACCGCATCACCGTGGAGGCGAATTGGGCCGCCACACCTTGGGGAAAAGGTAGAGGAAGGTGCCAACTATCTTTGCCTTAAGTCCGTTGACGACTGGATTGAAGACGTGGCGGCGCAAGATGGTTTTATAGGGTCAGTTATTGATGAAATTGGGGTTGGAGTTCCAGATCTTTATCAGGAATAGGATAAAAAATTCTAGGTTTGGAAATAAGTTTGTATAGGGAGTTAGGATTTGTGGAGATAATCGTGGTGGCGTGGTTGTTAGTACGGTGGTGGTGCACGTACACCGTGTACGTGGTACACAAGAAGGGACTGGAGAAAGAAAAAGAAAACAAATAAGAAAGAAGAAGAGCGGGTCAAGTTAGAGGATGGGTTGAGCACATTAGTTTCATACGTGGATCAGGGGAGTTTTTGGGTGATGATAGTTTGCTAAAATCCTAGCATGCATTTAAATGCATACATGATTTTGGTAAAGAAGAGAAAAGGGGAACTCAACAGTTTTAGAAATGGTATTTTGGTTCTAACGTAGGCGCGTGGGCCGGGAGTTAGGCTACGGGCCTGAGAAATAAAATAAAATCATGAAACAAGGGAAGAGGGAAAGTGTTTAGTCTTGGAAAGAAGAAAAATGGGCCTGCGGGTCTTCGGCTTTAAATCAAGTAATTTAAATTATAAAGTGAAATCGAAAGTGTTTTTTTTCTAGAAGCAATGCGCCGAGTTTGTCAAGTTTAAAATAAATTAAATTGAAATTAGAAATCATTTATAATTGAACAAACATAAATTAGTCGTTGAACCAAATTAACACATGAACTATTAATAATCAATCAACAATAATATGTAATTTAGAAACTTTGAATTAGTTGATTAAGTTATGTTTGATTACATAAATCATAATTTTATATTGTCAGGTGTTTGTGGAATTAAACACTGTTCCACTTTTGTGCTAGTTTGACGTATTTTATCAGTAAATATATGTTGTTGAGTTAGTATATTATCATTTGATAATATTTAATTATATTTACATATCTGTTTGTGTAAATTGGATTTACGACTTGAACGTCGTTTAAAACTACTATTTGCCATTGGGACTGCTAAACGATATTTTATGTAAAGTAAATCAGGAAATTAATTAAGTTGTTAACAGTTGGATATTTTTTTAGGAAATAATGAAAAGTGATTATTTTAAATAAATTATATTATTAATTAATTTAAAAAGGGAGGATTAACTGTAATCGGATAATCAGATTGTTTTTAAGTTGATTTAAGTCAACTGGTTTAAATAGAAATAGCTTATTAAATTGATTTATTTTCAATTAATTTAATGAGAATAGTTTTTAACAGATAATTGTTAAAGCATATAAATGTTTTATTAAAAGCAAATTAATATTTTAACAGACTTGGGTGAGATAGTCGTGCAACTGATTAGAGGAGAAATTTGATAAGTTATCCAAGAAAATGTTTTAACTTAATTCATCCCTTAATCAAGTAAATTTTAGGGATAATTACATTATTAAAGGAAAGGGAATTAAATCGATTTATTTGATTAAATTCCTTGATTTTATATTCAAGTTAATTTAATTAATATTTTCAAACAACCACAACGTTGTTCTTGAAAATAGTTGAAGATTAGAAAATCAAGTGGATTTACAAATTCTGTTTTGTCGAATACTTTGAATATCAAACTTCTACAAATCTAAACGATAAGATTGTTTTCGACTCAAGGTCTGAGAGGCAATTAAAATACCCCAACTTGAACGATTTCACTGTTTTCCGATAGATAGTATTAGTTTGTATTAATAATAAGTGTTAGAGTTGAATATTGTTTTCAGTTATGAAACCTATATTCAAAAGTGTTATCACCTAAGGTTTATAATATGAATTTCCGAAGTTAAAAGAAATAATAATGTTCAGATAAATATAAACAAAGTTAATATTTGAATTTGAATAATTAAATTTATTTAAGTAAGGCTTAGCAGATCCAACGGGAATAAATCTATTCATTTTATTTTATATTTGATAGTTAAAACAACGACTATCAAATCTTGATCTTTTACGTCGTCATTTCAAAGAGTCCGGGATTTAATTCCACTTCTATCAAATTATATGTTTCAAATCAAAGATTATTGAAGACAGAGTTTATGCAAGGGTTGTTCTGTTTACAGAATAGTGCCTTCGGTTTGTCCAGTCCCAGGACAACTTGTATGAACGAATATCTGATAGAGTATACCTAACAGATCGCGTAAGTTGATATCTACAAAACTATGTTTGGTGGTGGAGGAATTCGTTGCTCTTAGGTTTTTATGCGTGGTTTTGGGGAAATCAATTTGTAATTTGACAAGTTTGAAGATGTGGCATTCAACGTAAATAAAGATGTGCTGCTACAAATGGCAAGCTCTGACCTCAAGCCTCACAACCAGAAAACGACAAAAATAAGGTAGGCAGCATGGCTATGTGGGTCTCTCCCATTAGGGTGTATTGTCACCTATCTAGAGAATATTCATTTTTGTTACTTCTTTCGCTTCCATATCTTCGAATAACGGTTACTTGGGCCCAACCATTGGTGATAATATATTCGATGCACTCAAGAGAAATGAGTGGTCGGTCATGTGTGGGCCGGGTTGCAAGACGTTCTTGTTGAACCCAGTGTACTCCCCTCTAGAGGTACACTATCGGAAGGTGGTTCTATACCTTATCATATTCGGAATCCAATCTCCAATAAGCGCCCGCGGTTTTGTTTATATACTATATATGTGGAGTGTGAGATGCAAGCGGTCTGCTAGATTGCTATTTATTTGTATTTAGACACTATTATAATATCAGAATAATATTAGTTTCAAAGGATGCTTTGGTTATCGTAAGTAAAAACCATCCGTATATATGTGTGAATCGGTCTTACGATTATCTTTTCTTTCAAAAGGGTTTTGAAAGTTAAAATCCAGCTGTTTATAATCGTTTACTCACACAAGTCCCATGACTGACCCAGAGTTTATTTTTCTATGTTTTCCCTAAACTCTTGGGTGCCTAAATTTTAATGGGCAGTCAAGTAGTTCAGAATTTTTCAGATTTTCTGGAGGAGCTTGGAGCAGGAGGCCTCAATGTTAGATATATAGAGTTTATTTCCATTGTATTGTGTATGGGATATACTTTGATGATGTATGTAAGTTCAAATCCGGTTTGTATTTCAAAAGTGATTACATATTTATTATATTTTATTCATTCCGCTGTGAGATTCGTGTTTACTCTGATTTGTTATTGAGTTCTTCTTTTTCTTCTATTCTAAATTTTCTATGTCATCTATGCTCACCCTCTAATTTATTTCTTCGACATCTGGGTTTTAATATTATTTGGGTTGGACGTGTGTTGAATTTGGGCAACTCAAAAGATACCGAAATTCAGGTCGTCACACTTGGTATCAAAGCTTAAGGTTGAGTTATAACCTTGGCTCTATAGCGTAACTCAATAGAAATGGGGTTAGTAATACCCAAGATTTAGTTTGAGTGTATATATATGAGCGCATATTTGTTGGTTGATATTAAAACCGTTTTATATTGTGTTGATTGATTTGTCGATTGGTTTAAAAATCTAGTCGATGCAGGTTGCACACTATATCGAAAAGTGTTTATAAACTCTTGAACAGAATAATTCGACACAGTATTGTTTTAATAGTTGAGTAAGATGAAATAAATTTGCCTAAAATTATATTTTTATATAAAAGGGAAATTTTTATGAAGTTATTGTATATGGATGTGTCGAATGCTGTTTTAATCAAATATGGTTACAAATTAAAATGGTTATATTAAACTAGATTGAATTGGTATGAGAATAAGAGATAAAATGAGGCAAATCGGGAATTGTTTGGGTAAGGCAAAGTGATGGGAAAAATTCAAAGATTTTGGATTTAAAATGGAATTGGGCTATGTGATTTCAAACTAGTTTGGAATAAAAACCAGAAATATGGGTTTTTGAATTTGAAAATTTAACTAGAGTAAAAGCAGAATTTAAAGCAAGTAGATATTATTGAACGGGTTTAGTTCAGATTAATGTAGTAAATGATTTTGGAATTATTTTCCAATTTGATCAGGATATTTTCATATGGAAAATAAGGTAATATGGGTTGACAAGGAATTAAGATGAGGAGTAAGAAAATTGGAACCTAACTGGAGATTGGTTGAGTTAAATGATTTTCCGGGTATTGATCTGATGTTGATTTCAGTCTTCGGAGTTGATACTTAGAGAATTATTCTCTTACCAATTTACAGTCAGGGGCTGATGAATATATTGGCATCAAATGTTTTGATTTCTGTGAAATGTTCGGTAGATAACCTATATGTTTCAAATGTCTTGTTTGCTATGATTGTTGATGTATGACTTACGTATATCAGTCTGTGACTTTGAGTAGAACTAGAACCTCCTCATTTCTCTTTAATTTCGGGGACGAAATTCATTTAAGGGGGTTAGAGTGTAACAAACCGGGTTTTTGGCTAGTTTATTAAACAATAATTTATAGATTATATTAAGTAATTAATATAATTTAATAGATTGGATTTAAATATTAGCTGAAATTTAATAATCTTTTTTATGTTATGTTTATATTATTTTCCTTAACATATGTGTGTATTAACAAGTACGTAGTGTCTTATTTTGTTTATAATTGTTTTTAAAACTCATATGAATTAAAATGGACATTAGTTAAGTAAAATTTAGTAAATTTAGCGTAAGTAAAATTAGTAAAAATAAGGTTACCTTAGATACGAAATTTGAACCATTAGTATACATGTTCATATAGGGCTGCCTATAAATAAAGTATTTCACATTTACATACCCAGCTACATCCTATAGCCAGCTAACACTCTAAGCACATCACATGGACAACCTATAAATAGCTTGAAACTAAAATGTAGTCCTTTTTAATTAATTAAATGCATATGCTAAAATATCTTGTCGATCATATAGCTGGAGGCGGAGTCACAGCTAATACCTAGGCATGCTTATTTCTTCTCAATCAAATATACATGGGCTGCCTCAAATAGCTTGGCAACTATACATCTACGCATAGCTTGTTCATATTATCACTAACCTTGTGTATACCTTGCACCTCATTACTTCACTAGCCTGCGCATCTACATCTAAAAACATCAAACCATATAACATTTAGCTTGAAGAAATAGTGACAACCTATAAAAAAAAGAAAAGATTATTACTTAAAGACCAAGCACCTATTTTTAAATGAATTCTTACATGTGCAGTACAAACTCTTATGTACTTTATCCGACCTGACTATACCCACCTAAGAGTGGAAACTCTTTTCAAATCACAGTTCACATGAGCTGCACAAAAATGATCCCTTTCAATCAACAAGACAACAACAGCAGCATAATACTACCCCTAACTAAGCTAAGCATTTTTTTACACTAATTTCCACCTATAAATATGTAACGACCCAGTTTTTGGACTAGTTTTATAATCTATAATGTATAGATTATACTCATATTTTGATTTAATAAAATAAAACAAGATTTATATATTTAGGAATATATAAGGGAAATTCCAAATAAGTATACATCTTGACAATAAAAATTCCTTAACGAATTTATATATGTATATAAATTGAATTATGGATGTTTTATCATTTTGTCGCGGTTTTTAATTGCTTTTAAAACCTATACGAAATATATTACTCAAGTAAGAAATAAAAAGGAGATATTTAGAATGCATAGACTTGTAGCATTGATTTGATAATGTAAATGAGATAGAATTCACTTAATTTAGAATAATCATATTAACTTGTTATATATGTGTATTTAAAATAAAGTATAAGTATTTTAACCCTGTTTTTGTTTACATTTAAACTTGCTTTGAATTCAAGAAAATATTGAGTTACTTAAGTAAGCATTAGATTTAAACTTATTTATACACTTGCATATAAATATAAGTGGAGTATGTTTATATGAATATATATATATATATATATATGTTTATATAAGACAAATATGAATTGAAACTATATATAATATACGCAAATAAATGGGTACATGAAATATTAAAATTAGAATGGGAAATCTAAGCTAATATGGAAATGAGACATGAAAAGAAAATATAGGCTGCTAGTGTATAAGTTGGAAAGTAGAACATGTATAGACAAGATAGTGTCACAGAGAAAAATAGATAGCCGGGACAATCACATTTATTAGGACTGAAGCAACAATTCACAAAAGAAAGGAAGCATGGACTCTACAAACAAGTGCAGCATAGACATAGGTATTAATTAAGAAATAAAAGCAAACTAACTTGCATAAGAGAGTGTAGACCTGTAATGTCAAGCACAGTCGAGTACTAGCTGTAGAACTATGTGCCATCACCATCTAAAATTCGAAACCAGCCTAGCAATTGGATTGGAATGACCAGCCAGGGTACATAGGGAATACAAGAAATCAAAGCCTTAATGAGATAGTATTTTGCATTAGGTGTTAAGAATGATTGTTAATGAATTCAAGGTACATACAACATGTGCAGATTTATGACAAAAACATGGCACATGGCTTGAGGAGCAAGTATAGACAGTAGTAGGATAGAACATCAAACATCATATCACTGTGGCTGCTACATATATCTTTTCTTGCTAATAGCCTACCCAACTTAAAACCTAAAATCTTCCATCTATAAATACCCATGAAAACTTTAGCACTTCTGTGACGGCCCGCCACGCATTAGCCGACATTTCCAACGAAAGTGCGTTGTACTGATGCCTGACTAGCACGGGACGGTCGCCAAAGAAAGGAAAAGAAAGGAATTTGAACTAACAAGGAACCTGTAGTATATCTCACAGCGCATGGAATAAAATATAATAATAACATAACTTGACATAAAACAGGCGAGACAGTGCATAAGCTGAAAACTTAAACCATCATAGCAGCGGAAAATCCAAAATTACAGCTTATGTTCCACATCATCTTTATTACAACTTTAAAACTGTCTCTAAAGAAAAAAAGGAAAGGTACACTACTAATGCCCAAATCAGTGACCAGCAGCGACAAAGGGAGAATATCTATATATATCATACGTGGAAGCCTCCTGCTTGTCTCCGGTATAACTACTCGTGCATAATCACCTGACCTGTCTCTAGTCTGCCCGTTTAAGAGCACCCAGAGTAATAAGAAGAGACATAAAACTATGGGTCAGAAAAAAGCCTGGTATGAGCGATAAGAAGCAAAACAGAACAATAACAAGTATACTAAACCATACCTGAACCTGCAACCGAAGAGTTAGCACAACATACAATACTCTAAGGTGCCAATAATATATGGTGAAAAAGATACGGGGGTTGGGGTGTGCATGTCATAGTAATGGCAAACAATCAAGCATAGAAACCATCCTCACATCTCTCACTCAGTGCGTAAAGAATACGATATCCACCACTTTGACTAACCAAATCCTTGCTATGATCACTCTGCCCCACGGAGTCATGGTGACTCCACTGCATTGATCCATAGCCACTAGTCCTTGCTATGTCCACTCTGTCCCATGAAGTCATAACAACTCCACTGCACTGGCTCATAGCCTTGCTACGATCACTCTGCCCCATGGAGTAGTAACTACCCCACTGCACCGATCCGCCGCCTAACACTTGTCTTTCCATGGTGAATCAAAGCTATGGACGTCGACAACTCCTTAGCACACGTCCCGCAGCAAAGCCCAACTCATGAAGTTATCTCATTGATCCCTATTTGGATCTTGAGTAATAACCTCCCATTTGGACTTCCTTTGCATCTCGGGTTTTGATCGAATTGGAGTTGGTCTTCAGAAGAGTCGTCGCGTAGAAGTAGCTTAAGTCTAGTTCGGTTTAGCTATAATGTGCTCAAGCTCCCTGTCCGGTTCAGTTTGAATACATCATCTCCAGATTTCTCATTCGGTTCGGGTCCTCTGGTTCGGATCGGGTCTCCCCATCCGGCTCGGTTTGGATTCTCCATCGTGGTTTGGCTCAGCTCCTTCATTTCCAGTTCCTCTTACGTTGATCCGATCCCGCTCCCTAGCTTCGGTCTGATCCGATCTCCACGCCCTTGCTTTCGATCCTAACCCAACTCCAACTCTAATGAAAATGGCCTTCCTTCTTGCCAAGCTTCCTCCGGTGCCAAGTTCCGATCCGAATCAAATCCCTTGCCCGGTTCTCCTATCCGATCCGAGTCCTCTATCTGATCCGATCCGAAACCCTGAATGTTTCCTGCAACTTTTCCAACGACTGTTTTACACCATATGACGGTGTTTTCGATCACTCTAACTTTTCTAATCAGTCACAAAGCATACCATACATCATAGCAACATGTATAATCAACCGCAAACACCAAAACAACAATATGATGTATTAAAATGGATCAACCATACCCAAAACCCATGGTTTTCCCTTAATCCTCCTTAATCATGTTTAAGCATACAATTAGCAAAACTTATCCAAATTAACCCAAATTTTTTTCAGAGCCCTAAAATAATATTTTAGAATTTTACAAATTTTTCCAGATTTTTCTAAGATATAATTTCGCTAACTATCACTAATCACCCCTAACTAGCCGTAATTAGTGAAAAACAATGCAAATCACTCACCTTAGCCACAATCAAACTATACATCTGAAATATTCTCTGATTTAGGCTGAATCTCTATGTGTTCCGGTAGCTATGTTCCAAATTTGATGTTGATTTGCCTTAATTTGATGTGGTTTTGCTTAATCCCTGATTTGAAAGTGGTTAGAGGCGATTTGGGACGATATTAGAAGGTGGAGGCCGTGGCTAGGTTGAGTGGAATGTCTTAGGTGGCCGGAAAATGAAGTAAAAATCGTTTTCTAAACGCTAGCAGCCCTCTTATACTCTTAATCCCGAAATTCCCCAGTGGGCTTAGCTGTTAATCACCCGGTTAAGCGCAATTAAGCTGTTTTTCACCATCTGAAACTTGTTTCAGCCATATCTCCTAAACGGTGAGTCCGTTCGGCTAATGTGACCACTTTACGGAAAGGTAAACCATCATCTGAATCTAATGGAAGTGGTTTCAGGTTGAAAACCCTTACCAATCAAAAGTTATAGCCAAAAAAATATCATCTAATGGCAAAACGGTCATTTAAAAATTGGCAAAAATCACGAACATGGGAAATGACCCCAATAGTCGTTTCCCAAAAGTACACGACCATACGACTTCACATGAGAAAGAAATAAATACTCTACGATCTTCCGATGCATAGAATGCGGGTCGTTACATTCTGCCCCCCTTAAGAAATTTCGCCCCCGAAATTCCTTAACTAAGAAACAACCAGTGGATCCCGCATGCCTATCAACCATTCACAACAATCAAACATACAAAAACAAACAAACAACTCTATCCTAGCATGCGGAAAACTAAATCGCAATCAGAATCTTACCAGGCAAAGAGTTCTGGATACGTCTTTCTAATGCTCTCCTCTGTCTCCCAAGTACAGTCACTCTCATCGTCGCCCCGCTGAACCTTGACTAGATTCACCACTTTCCTTCGAAGTTTCTTTGTATCATTCCCAACAATACGAATAGGCTTGCGGTTCCCAACCGCCTCGGGTTCTACTTCGACATCATCCAACTAATCCGGTGAAATAGTCACATCGGGGTTGTGCATGAGTTTCTTTAGCTGGGAAACATGAAATACGTTATGAACTCCCGCCATCTTGTCTGGTAATTCAACTTTATATGCCAAATTCCCAATTGCTCGAGGATTGGGAATGGACCAACAAATCTTGGTGGCAGTTTTCCTCTCCTACCAAATCGAATAACATTCTTTAATGGAGAGATTTTGACAAATACTAGGTCACCAACGGAGAATTTCAATTCTCTTCTCCTTCTATCAGCATAACTCTTCTGCCTATCTTGGGCGGTCTTCATTCGCTATTGAATGATCTTGATCTTGCTTGAGGTTTCTCTTACCACATCTGGCCCAAGCACAAATTTCTCACCAGTTTCTAACCAACATGACGGTGAGTTGCACGGTCTTCTGTACAAAGCTTCAAATGGAGCCATACCAATACTGGATTGATAACTGTTATTATATGCAAACTCTACTAGATGCAAATGGTCATCCCATGAACCACCAAAATCTAATATGCAAGCTCTCAAGAGATCTTCTAATACTCGATTCACCCTCTCCGTCTGACCGTCGGTTTGAGGATGATACGCGTCACTGAGATGTAATTCTGATCCTAACGCCTCTGGTAAGCTCTTCCAAAATCCACTAGTGAACAACGGATCTCGGTCACTCATAATGCCTTTGGGTATTCCGTGAAATCTTACTACCCATTTCATATACAGCTAAGCTAACTTAGTTGCAGTTCTATTCGACTTGATCGGTATGAACCTTGCACTCTTGGTCAATCTGTCTACAATCACCCAAATGCTATCATGGCCCGATCTAGTCCTTGGTAACCCATCAATGAAATCCATTGAGACTTGTTCCCATTTCCATTCTGGAATTTCCAATGCCTGTAACAAACCACTAAGCTTCTTTTGCTCCGCTTTAACTAACTGGCAATTCATGCACTTGGATATAAACTTCCCAACGTCTCTTTTCAACCCTTCCTAGTAGTTGGTCTGCTTCATGTCTCGATACATTTTGTTACCACCGGGATGTATAGTCAGTTTTGAGTGATGACATTCTCTAAGCACTTCATCTCTCAATCCATTGACATTGGGTACAACTAACCTTCCATTCTTTCTAAGCCATCCATCTCGATCAAGCCCATACTTGTTCATCTCCTTATCGATGCCCATCTCTAACTTGGAGATGATTTTCAATAGATTCGGATCGTCCCTCTGGCTGGAACCAATCCGTTCAATCAAGTTTGGCCTGATCGTCAAACTTGCTAACATCTTTGGATCCAATTCGCACTTTGGTCTAAAATCATACCTTACGATATACTCCAGTTGCTTCCATTCAAGAAACACAGCCCCTAAACTGGCATGTCTTCTACTCAATGCATCAGCTACCGCATTTCCCTTTCCTGGTGTATATGCGATATCGAAATCATTGGAATCCAAGAATTCTTACCATCTTTGCTGTCGGAGATTTAGATCCTTCTAAGAGAAGAGATACTTGAACGATTTATGATCGGTAAACGGCTCAAATCTTTCTCCCAGGAGAAAATTGTCTCCACATCTTCAACGTGAACACGATCGCTGCTAATTCCAAATCATAGGTAGGGTATCTTTTCTCATGCGGTTTCAGTTGCCGACTTGCATAAGCTACAACCCTACCTCCTTGCATCAACACAGCACCTAGTCCGGTACCACATGCATCTGTATATACTGTCATCTCTTCATTCCCTTTAGGAATGACTAACACTGGCGCACGCATCAACTTTTCCTTTATACTCTTAAATGCATTTTCACACATTTCATCCCAAACGAAAGCTTGATTCTTCTTGGTCAACTGAGTCAACGGTGCTGCTATCTTGGAGAAGTCCTGGATAAACTTACGATAATATCCGGCTAACCCCAAGAAACTTCTTATGTCTGTTGCATTCTTGGGCGTAGACCAATCTTGTACTGTTTCCACCTTCGCAGGGTCCACGGCAATACCATTCTCTGAAACAACATGGCCCAAGAATCTCACTTCCCTCCTCCAGAAGTGACACTTAGAAAACTTTCCTTTCAATTGGTGTTTTCTCAACACCTCCATCACTACTCTCAAATGTTCCTTGTGTTCTTCCTCTGTCCTCGAGTAGACCAAAATATCATCCACGAACACAAGAACAAACTTATTCAATTGATCCCTGAATACCCTATTCATAAGATCCACAAAATATGCTGGTGCATTGGTCAACCCGAATGGCATGACCAACCACTCATAGAATCCAAACGACGTTTGAAATGCCGTTTTAGCTATACTTTCAGCTTCCACTCTAAGCTGATGAAAACCTGTCGCGAGATCCAATTGGGAGAACACTCTCGCGTCACTTAACTGATCAAACAAATCATCTATCCGTGGCAGAGGATACTTTTTCTTCCTCGTCACTTTATTCAACTCGTGGTAGTCTAAACACAATTGAAGGGAACCATCTGCTTTGGTTGCAAACACAACTGGTGCTCCCCACTCAGAAACACTTCTTCTGATAAATCGCTTCTTCAAAAGATTGCTCACTTGCACCCCGGGCTCGTGCTGCTCCCTTGGTGCCATACGACGAAGTGGCATCACTATAGGTCTTGCATATTTCACTAAATCAATACGGAACTCAATCTCTCCGTGTGGTGGAAGTTCGGTCACTTCCTCGAAGACGTCCGGATACTGGCCAGCCACGGGCACATCTGACAACTCATCATGCGGGATGTCGAGGGAATTTAGAAAACTAGCCATTACCCCATCACTGGGTAGACCACCAAACACTACCCTCCGCCCATCATCCGCTCTAGTTGTCACCAAAAAGCCCTCACAGTCTACCACCATCCCGTATCTTTGGAGCCAATTGACTCCCAAAATAATGCCAAACCCAGTAAAGCCCAAAACAAAGCAACCACAAACAAACATGCATCAATGACTCGATAAGACCACATTACGGCAGATCATACTAAGGCTAGTCGAACCACCAATCGGGTTCGTCACTACTAAAGGTCTATCGACTATCTTGGGATCCAATCCCAACCTATCTACCAGGTCTCTAGATATGAAGGAACTGGAAGCTCCGGTATCAAACAAAACTCTTACTGAAACATCATAAACAGAAAGCATACCTTGAATAACAACATTCTTTCCTTTCTCCGCCGCAGTTGGGGCATTCGACGAAGAAGGAACATCATTGATAGCATATGCTTTCACAATCTGCTTCTCTTTAGGGGGTTGCAGACACTTATCCTTGTGATGTCCCACTTGGCCGCAGTTAAAGCACTTCCTATCCGCTGGCTTGGCCCGACACTCTTTGGCATAGTGGACCTTCTTACCACAGCTGAAGCACTCAACATCTTTCTTACTTTTTTTCTGCCCATCCTTAGCTTGGTTCTGTTTTCTATTATTCTACGAGTTATTCTTGCCTCCACCGCCTGCTTGCGGTTTTGGCTCCCCTGTAGACACAACAACAACTTCATTCTTTGACTGAGGGTAAAGTCTCTACGATCTCAAAGCTTTCCCCACAATCGATTCAAACGTCTCATCATTGTGGTTAATAAGCCTTTCCCCCTGTATCCATCCAACCCAGTTATAAACTTCTCGTCCTTCTTCTCGGCAGTATCTATAAGGGATAATCCATATTTTGATAAAGTATCGAACTCAACAGTATACTCCGAGACAGTTCTGCCATTCTGCTTTAGCTCCAAGAACCTTTTAAACAACATTGACTTCTGAGCAGCTGGGATGAACTTATCGCTAAAGCGAGCCTTAAACTGATCCCAAGTAATCTGATCCTCGGGAGTAGCTGCCGTTATAGCATTCCACCAGTTCATTGCCCGTCCTTGCAGCTGACGGGATGCTAACCTTCTCTTCATCGCATCCTCGATACCTAAGTCTTTGAAGATACGCTCATAGCTATCCAACCAATCTTGAACATCTGTAGTTGAATCCGTTCCGTGGAACGGCTTTCCACCAAGACTAGTGTAATCCTTACAGAGCTTGGCGAAATCGACCCTAGGCGCCTACACCGCTGCACCACCACCATTTGCGGCATTAGGGACTTCTCTCTGAACATCTCTAAGCATTTCTCTCATGAAGTCAGTGAACATCATCCTCATATCAGGAGCATTCCCGTTATTAGCCCCTCTACCAGTACCCCTCGTATATCTGCTCATCGTTCAATCTGTAAAGAGAAACGATTAACCATCTTCTTTATGGTTTCAGTGCAATGCGATTTCATCCTCAGCTATACTAATAGTATATATATATAGCATTTGAAAAACAAAATAATCACAAATACGCGTTCTCATATACGTATATTATCTCTCCCTGGTGTCTTTCCCTAGGTTAACTACGCAACCTAGAGCTCTGATACCAAATGTGACGGCCCGGCCCGCACTAGCCGACATTTCCAATGTAAGTGCGCTGTACTGATGCCTGACTAGCACGGGACAGTCGCCAAAGAAAGGAGAAGATAGGAATTTGAACTAACAAGGAACCTGTAGTATATCTCACAGCGCATGGAATAAAATATAATAATAACATGACATAAAACAGGCGAGATATTGCATAAGCTGAAAACTTAAACCATCATAGCAGTGGAAAATCGAAAATTACAGCTTATGTTCCACATCATCTTTATTACAACTTTAAAAATGTCTCTAAAGTAAAAGAAAGAAAAGGTACACTACTAATGCCCAAAGTAGTGATCAGCAGCGACACAGGGAGAATATATATATATCATACGTGGAAGCCTCCTGCTCATCTCTGGTACAACTACTCGTGAATAATCATCTGACTTGTCTCTAGTCTGCCCGTTTAAGAGCACCCAGAGTAATAAGAAGAGACATAAAACTCTAGGTCAGACAAAAATCTGGTATGAGCGATAAGCAGCAAAACATAACGATAACAAGTATACTAAACCAAACCTGAACCTGCAACCGAAGAGTTAGCACAAAATACAATACAATACTCTAAGGTGCCAATAATATATGGTGAAAAAGATATGGGGGTGGGGGTGTGCATGTCATAGTGATGGCAAACAATCAAGCATAGCAACCATCCTCACATCTCTCACTCAGTGCGTAAAGCATACGATATCCACCACTTTGATCACCCAAATCCTTGCTATGATCACTCTGCCCCATGGAGTCACGGTGACTCCACTGCACTGATCCATAACCACTAGTCCTTGCTATGTCCACTCTGCCCCATGAAGTCATAACAACTCCACTACACTGGCTCATAGCCTCGCTATGATCACTCTGTCCCATGGAGTAGTAACTACCCCACTGCACTGATCCGCAGCCTAACACTTGCCTTTCCGTGGTGAATCAAAGCTATGGACGTCGACAACTCCTTAGCACACGTCCCACAGCAAAGCCCAACTCATGAAGTTATCTCATTGATCCCTATTTGGATCTTGAGTAATAACCTCCCATTTGGACTTCCTTTGCATCTCGGGTTTTGATCGAATTGGAGTTGTTCTTCAGAAGAGTCGTCGCATAGAAGTAGCTTAAGTCTGGTTCGGTTCGGCTATACTGTGCTCAAGCTCCCTGTCCGGTTCGGTTTGAATACATCATCTCCATATTTCTCGTTCGGCTCGGGTCCTCTGGTTCGGATCGGGTCTCCCTATCCGGCTCGGTTTGGATTCTCCATCGTGGTTTGGCTCAGCTCCTTCATTTCCAGTTCCTCTTACGTTGATCCGATCCTGCTCCCTAGCTTCGGTCCGATCCGATCTCCACGCCCTTGCTTCCGATCCTAACCCAACTCCAACTCTAATGAAAATGGCCTTCCTTCTTGCCAAGCTTCCTCCGGTGCCAAGTTCCGATCCGAATCAAATCTCTTGCCCGGTTCTCCTATCCGATCCGAGCCCTATATCCGATCCAATCCGAAACCCTGAATGTTACCTGCAACTTTTCCAACGACTGTTTTATGCCATATGACGGAGTTTTCGATCACTCTAACTTTACTAATCAATCACAAAGCATACCATACAGTCATAGCAACATGTATATTCAACCAAAAACACCAAAACAACAATATGATGTATTAAAATGGATCAACCATACCCAAAACCCATGGTTTCCCCTTAATCCTCCTTAATCATGTTTGAGCATACAATTAGCAAAACTTATCCAAATTAACCCAAATTTTTTTCAGAGCCCTAAAATAATATTTTAGAATTTTACAAATTTTTCCAGATTTTTCTGAGATATAATTTCGCTAACTATCACTAATCACCCCTAACTAGCCGTAATTAGTGAAAAACAATGCAAATCACTCACCTTAGCCACAATCAAACTAAAGATCTGAAATATTCTCTGATTTGGGTTGAATCTCTATGTGTTCTAGTAGCCATGTTCCAAATTTTATGTTGATTTGCCTTGATTTGTTGTAGTTTTGCTTAATCTCTGATTAAAAAGTGGTAAGAGGCGATTTAGGATGAAATTAGAAGGTGGAGGCCATGGCTAGGTTGAGAGGAATGTCTTAGGCGGCTGGAAAATGAAGTAAAAATCATTTTCTAAACCCTAGCAGCCCTCTTATACTCTTAATCCCGAAATTCCCTAGTGGGCTTAGCTGTTAATCACCCGGTTAAACCCAATTAAGCTGTTTTTCACCATCTGAAACTTGTTTCAGCCATATCTCCCAAACGGTGAGTCCGTTTGGCTAATGTGACCACTCTACGGAAAGGTAAACCATCATCCGAATCTAATGGGTGTGTTTTCAAGTCAAAAATCCTTTCCAATCAAATTTTATGGCCAATACAAGATCTTCTTGGGCAAAACAGTCATTTAAAAATCGGCAAAAATCATGAACATGGGAAATGACCCCATTAGTCGTTTCCCAAAAGTACACGACCATACGACTTTACATGAGAAAGAAAGAAATACTATACGATCTTCCGATGCATAGAATGCGGGTCGTTACAAATTCATACATAAGATTACTAGAAACAAATCAAAACAGAGAAGGTAAATGGGAGAAAATCAAATGAAATCAGAAAATGAGAGAAATACATTGAGAAAAGAGGAGCATAAATTGGAACAAAATTCGTGAACACATAGGCACATCAAAGTTTCCTCCATAAGTTCACTGAAACGAATAAGAAACACAAAGCGTGGAATACCTGAGAATGGAAGGCAAGAGAGTGAACATATACGCACAGACAGTAACTTGATGCAGTGAGTAAACACTTAAGACCTCTACTGTTTTACATTTAATCCTAGTTAGATGCAAATATAGATATCATTGGTTGTTACTGATTTTATAAAGTCAAACATACATATTGCTTCATGTTTAATTGAATCATAGCAAACCTTTTAGAACAACTGTATGTTTTAGACCATTGGCCGAAAATACTTCCCCTGTTGATACAAGATTTGAGTTGTTGAAGTATAGCTAAAACTATGGTTTCATAGTTGAACAACTTTATAGCAGCTGTTTTAAAAAGAGGGTGAATACTTCATTTTCCCACTGTTTGCTTTTCGTTTTAAATAGATTCAAACTATTGCCGTGCTGTTATATACCCATTCTGTTTGACTTAAATATTTATGTTTAAGTTCTGAAACTTGTTAGATTAGGATTTGGGAGCTTGTGCAAAACCTGGAATGTATTACAAAAGACAGTAACAATATTTTATGAGTAAACACCACACAAATTTATTGTTTTTCCAGTACATTAAATCATATATGGGTGATATATGTCCTCCATTTATGATCTTAAATATTTAAGTATAATCAGTCAATACGGTTAGATTCAGATTTGGAAGTTTGGGAATAACATAAGAAAGAAAAATAGAACATAGCAACATATGTTGGTGATTTAACATCTACAATTTCTTTACTGTTTCAACTATGGTGGGTTGAAACTCTTAATGTACCTACCCTGTTTGATCTAATTATTGAAGTTGACACCTGAAATAGGTAATTTAGGATTAGAAGTTTAAGTAACCTGGAAACAAAACTAAGGCACGGACTAAAAACACAGGAATATAAAATATTGTGAGTAAACTATGAAGACATCTTCCCTAAAATCCTATTTTAGTATTAAATAGACAGGTGAGATTTAAATATAGTTATCCATTGATTTCCACTGATTTGTATAATGTCATATATACATGTTGTTTCATGCTTGGTTTAATCAAAATAAACAATTTAAAAACCACCTGTATTTATTAAGCAATATACAAAATACTCATGCTGTTAAATGTAAAAATCAATAACTTGAATTACAATTTGTCATAGGAAGTAAGATCAAATTAGAAGTTATTTGTTTATGCCTCGTGAATGATCTAAAATTGGTTTCAAACATGACTATAGCATATATCACTAGATATTCACATATTTCAGTGAAAAGATAAATATACTTAATTTTTCAAACATCATAAAATTAAAATCCAGATACAAGAATCGGTTTATATATAAAAATCATAAATTTTAATACTAATATTAGGATTTTTAATATCCTATGGAGTGGGAAATTTTGGTTCGATCAGAATTGGATGTTCGGCCAAATTCAGGTGATGGTTGTGGTTATGGGTGGTGGCACCGGAGCCTAAGGAGGAGGGTAGATCAGAGAGTAAAGGAAAATTATAACATGAATTTTTAAATAAGTAAATTAGATGAATTTAATTTAAATAAGGGTTGGCTACTGTTTTTTTAAGTTGGGTTTAGGGGAGGATTGCATCACTGTGGTGGCAAACCAAGGATGCGCACCAGGAGGAACCGATTGAAGAGTTCGTCGACTAGCTAGTGGTGAAGTTTCAGGTTGAACGGTCAAGCATGGAAGTGGTTCGAAGTGTTTTGGTGGACGTGATTTATTGTGAAGCTTCGGTTGAATATCCAAAATTCGACACAGTGGGCAAGAGAAGTTTGTGATGGTGGGGATGAATTTGAGATTGGCAGCGGGATCTGTTGTGATGGTCAAAACGTCGGTGTGGCGGAGAAGTGGGCGATGCATGTGCACGGGTAGGACAACGTGTAGGAGGAGGACAGTGAATAAAATTGGAAAAGACAGAAGGGAAGAAGAAAGAACAATATAGGAAAGAGGGTGATCGGATCAAGCAGATCCTTGGTTTTTGCTTGCCACGCCCGTATAGATCCTATATTTTCGCTGTGCAAATCTACATTTTGATCGATCTAGCAAAATAGAAGAAAGAATGGAAAATCTGAAAAGAGAAACAGGAGATAGGGGTTTGTTGGGCTTGATGGGCCTCAGGCCTAAGGGAAAAAAATATGTTTGCTTAAAGTGTATGTATATAAAAATTTAGAAGGGAAAACCATTGGTTGAAGACAGCTCATGGTTCAACTGAAGTGAAATAGGGCATGACTACTGTAATGGACTGTTGCATATTATTAGGTTTCGAGACTAAGGATCTATTTAAAGGTAAATTTTGTTTGTTTAAAGTAAATCAATTTTAAATAAAAATTGAATTTATAGAATTAACGGAAAATGTGCATATATATAATAAATAAAAGGATGGACCAGGAAATTTCATCGAAATTACAGAATTTGACGTCGTCGTCTAAGCTTTAGTTCGAGTCTCCAATATATATATATATATATAGATGTATATATATATTCATATATATATATATAACCGATTGAAACTAGAATAAAAAGTTGAAATAAATCGATTAATTTATTTCAAAAGAATTTGAATAAATGTTATGTAAAAGAAATCGTCATCTAAGATCAAATAATTCAAACTTTGAAATTAAACGAAGAATCATTGTTGATTGCTATTGTTGTAATGACTAGTTGTTGTTTATTACCTATTGTATTGTGAAGTGACGAAACAAATACCAATTAATTAAAACATATTGTTGACAAGTTTTATTGTACTTTAATGGTCTTGTGCTGGAATTAGAAATAAGATTGTATAAATTAAGCTAATTGAATGATCATGTAATGAAAATATAAGTATAAATAAATAAAAGGAAGGACCCGGAAATTTGATCGAAATTGCAGAATTAGACATCGTCCTCTAAGATTTAGTTCAAGTCTTCTATATATATATATGTATGTACGTATATATGTGTATATTCACATATATCATCTATTGAAAATGGAATAAATGTTTAAATAAATCGCTGATTTATTTAAAAGGGTTCGGAATAACTATAATGTGAAATTGGTTGTAACTCGGGATCACATATTTCAAACAATTATTAGTCCGAAATGAAACATTAAATCGTTATTGACTTTTAATGTTACGTGGAATATTCGTTGTTAGTTATTTATTATAGAAGGATCAAATAAAATCTAAATTAGCCTAAATAAAACATTGTTACGTTTTATTGTTATTATCTTCCCTTCTGAATCAGGATTTAGATTTTTATAAGTTAATTTAATATAATGGATATGTCATGAAAATTACTTATGTTCTGGAATAATTTAAATAAATTGTTTTATTTATCTACACTGTTTAAATTTGATAGTTAAAACGCCGACTATCAAATAAATATCCCCTACGTGTTAGTTCGAAGTGTCCGGGATGAGAACTGAACCCAAAACCACTTCGAACTGGCTTTACGATTGTAAACTAACTTGCAGATATAATTCTAAAAATAGAGAGAGTGAAGACCATAGATCTTCATGAGCGGAAGAACTATTTGAAAAAATTCTCTGGGTCACTCCTGAAGATATTTTGATAGTGATTCTGTCATTACTGAAATCTTCGGATTTGCAAGGACTACTCGCTAGTGATCCTTGGGGTGATACATATATTGGATATAGTAGGAGAGTACCTTCGGTTCATCCTGTTCCTGGATGACTTGTATGGACGAATGCCTAACAGAGTATTTCTTAAAAATCTTACATGTTGATTTTTACAAACGTATTTCTGTGGTGCTAGCTAACACCAAGGTATTTTTGTGCACGTTAATTAGTGATTTGACATATTTGACAATGTGGCATTCAAAGTAAACAATGGCTAGATGTTCTGAAGGTAAATTCTAAACCTCAAGTCTCATCAACCGAGAAATGACAAAAATCGGGCAGACAACATGGCTATGTGGGTCGCTCCCATTAGGGTGTATAATCACCTATATAGAGAAAATCCATTTCCTCCTTTATTCTATTTCGATGTTGTCCCTTTTTTGGGAAACGGTTGCTGATCCCAACCGTTGGTGGTATACATTCGATACACTCAAGCGAAATGAGTGGTCGGTCATGTGTGGGCCGAGTTGCAAGATGTTCTTGTTGAACCTAGTGTATTCCCCTCTAGAGATCGGCATGCGGTTCCATACCTTGTCATAGTCGGAATCCATTACCCAATAAGTGCTCGTGGTTTTGGTTGTATGCTATATATGTGGAGCGTGAGATGCAAGCGTTCTGCAAGATTGCTATTTATTTGTATTTAGACACTATTATAATATCAGATGATATATATGATTTCAAAAATTTTTGGGTTATCGTAAGGTAAAAACCATCTATATTTATGTGTGGATCGGTCTTACAATTATCATTTATTTCAAAAAGATTTTTGAACGTTAAATCAATCTGTTTTAAAATCGTTTACTCACACCAGTCCCATGACAGAATCAAAGTTTATTTTTCTATGTTTTCCCTAAACTCTTGGGTGCCCAAATTTGTACGGGAAGTCTAGTGGTTTCAGGATTTTACAGGTTAACTTGAAGAAGCTCGGATCAGGAAGCTTCAACCTTAGATATATAAAGTTTATTTCCGCTGTGTTATATATATATTTTGTACTTTGATGATGTATGTAAGCATAAATGCAGTTTTGTATCCTTAGATATTATATAATATATTTTATTCAGTTTTACTGTAAGGTTCATTATACTCTGATTCTGTTGTGTCCAGTTCTCCTTTTTCTTCTATTCTAACCGTCTTTCTTTCTATTTCTCACCCTCTAACTTTTTTCTATTAACGGTCTGTTAATTTCTGATGTTTGATTAGTCGATATGTGATACATGATATGTATTAGTATCGATAATCATGATCGGAACTTTTCGGGTTGTTACAGTTGGTATCAGAGTAATGGTTTAGTAATAACCTTGGCTCTGTGGCGTAGCTCGATAGAGATGGGGTTAGTAACACTCTAGATTGAGTTTGAGCGTACATATATGAGCACATATTTGGTAGTTGATACAAAAAACATTTTATATTATGTTGATTGATTTATTGAGTGATTTATGAATTTTGGTGAATACATGAGTCAAAAATTGTATCGATAGGTGTTCGTAAACTCTTGAATAGAGTAATTCGACACCGCATAATTTTTAAAAAAGTTGGGTAAATGAAATAATTTTACTTAGGATTATATTTTGATTTAAAAATAATAAATTTCTGAAATTATTATTGGCTATGTTGGTTGCTATTATAATTTGGTACCAGATTATAAAATTGAAATGATTATATGATGAACCAAATTAAATTTGTAAGGTGAATGAAATATACAAATGAGAAAAACCAGAAAAATGTTTGAGAAAAACAAATGTTTTGGATAAATTCAAGGGTTTTGGATTAGAATGGAATTGGAGGATTCAACTAGAACAACATTAAAATAGTATAGTTGAAGGGAATCAAACTGGATTGAATTTTGCAATGAAATATTTTCCAAGGGTAATAACCGATATTTCTAGTTATGAAAACGACTGTGATAAATATCAAATTGTTGATGTTTGAATTGAACTGTTTGATTGTAGTAAGATATTTTGGGTAGATGACATGTGTGTTCTGGATGCCTTGGTTGTTATGACTATTAAGGGATGACCCAAGTATTTGTTGAGATAAGTCTATAATTTTGGATATAACTAGAATCTCCTCGTTACTTGTCAATTTTAGGGACGAAATTCTTTTAAGGGGGTAGATTGTAATGACCTAGTTTTTGGACTAGTTTTATAATCTATAATGTATAGATTATACTCATAATTTGATTTAATAAAATAAAACAAGATTTATAAATTTGGGAATATATCAAGGAAATTCCAAATAAGTATATTTGTTGACAATAAAAATTCCTTAACCAATTTATATATGTATATAAATTGAATGATGGATGTTTTATCATTTTTCGTTGCTTTTAAAACCCATATGAAATAGATTACTCAAGTAAGAAACAAAAAGGAGATATTTAGAATGAAAAGACTTGTAGCATTGATTTGATAATGTAAATGAGATCGAATTCACTTAATTTAGAATAATCATATTAACTTGTTATATAAGTGTATGTAAAATAAAGTATATATATATTAACCCTTTTTTTGTTTACATTTGAACTTGCTTTGAATTCAAGAAAATATTGAGTTACTTAAATAAGCATTGGATTTAAACTTATTTATTGTAACGTCCTGAAATTTTAGTGATTTAATAATTAACTTATTTAGTTATTTTAATATAGCGGATTGGACCATAACGGATTATTTAATATAATTAAATATCGGTTTCGAATCTGGACAAGATCTTTGAGACGTAATCATAAATTAACTTTTAGAATTTTACTGTGATTTTTATTTTGGAAAATGAACAACTTTTATTTGGAGTATTTTGTTCCCCATATCAATATTTTGGGGTTCCACAGAATAAGCCGTCTTGTCTATATTATTATATTTCTGGGATCATGGCACATTGCTGGCCACGACGGTACTTTTATTTTGTCTATAGCAGTTCATAAGTGATCAGAGCTTTATACAACGACGTTAAACCTTAGATACACAGCTAGCCTACCAAACATTTGTAACCTACCTTTTTATGCAACGCCATACTATCCTTCAAAACATGCAGACAAAGATGGAAATAAACAATTACAAACATACGCCATGTTTATTTAAGTCCATGTTTCCTTAGCGTTTATGACATCGTTCCATTTAAATAATCTACCTCCCTCCACTTCACGTCAAACACCAACATAGTATCCATTCTCAAGTACAGTACCTACCCTACGTATTAAGCAGTGACCTATATATTAAAAACATGTCGGCCTATTTATTGAAACTTACCGACAAAGGAATCATACCGCAGACCTAAGTTTTGTTTCCAACAGACCTACCCAAGTCGTAGCGCCACTCTATAATTAGATACGCGCGGGTCAAGGTGTCCCGCTCTATAAATACGCAACCGATATCTTCTTTCCTTTCTGCTAGCTTCAAATCCTCGAGCTCCAACATTTTTCGTAGCTTTAAAATTAAAAAAAGAACAAACGAATGAATAAAATATGGCGTAAGGAGAAGAACAGGAATGGGTAATGAAAGGGGGTATATGTGCCATTTACAGTTGCTCGCGGGGAACGAGAAGTTTTCATATGGGAAAGAAGTTTAAAAGGAGTTTTGCATGAAAATCAAAGGGGGATGGCGTATGCGTGGCAAATGCGTAGAATGAAAGTGGTGGAGAGCCATGATGCATGGGAGGAGTGCTGCGCCGGTATATTTGTATGTGTGAGTGAGAGAATGTGAAAGGATTTGAAGGGTACGCATGGAAATGTTCACTTAGGCAAGGGTACGGTGGAGTGGTTGCATGAATACATAAATGGGATGCTAATGTTCAAGTGTGCATGGGGGAATATGGAGTATCAGTACAGAAGGGCGGTTTGAAAAGTGGAGAGGGCAAGAAGCCACTGTTGTGTTGATGTTAGGCGCGGATTTGGTAAGTGAAGTTGCGTTTTAAGTTGAAAAGGCATTAAAATGTTTGGATAGGAAGCGACGTAAACAAATAGGTGAAATCGAGAAATACGGTTTTTACTTTGGGAAGGGCGTGATGTCATGAAGGCCTGTGATGCAGGTTTTAAATGAGCATGGCCTGACAAAGTAAAGTTTGATGAATGGTCCGTCACTTTGGAATCGACGGAAGCTGGCAACACTATGAGTTGGTTTGGAGCAATTTGAAGCACGACAGAATTGAACGTCTGGTTTAATCGACTAACGTAAATAATTATTTAACGGTTAACGCGCAAAGGTGAGTAAATTCACTAACTCTGTTCTATTTTAAAATATTATGATTATATTTTAAATATTTATAAATGAATGATTGAATACTGTGTGGGATGGTTGCTTGGATGATTTGGTTGAAATAATATATACCGTTATGTATATATAAACCGTCGATTGAAAACGGTTTGTTTACCATTATACCGATATGAAATTGATGTTATTTGTGTGACTAACATCTGTGGATGCAGGGAAACAGTCTGGAGGGATCCAATTGGATTCCTCAACAATGATATTATTGTTTTTCATATATATATAACATTATATGATGTGATAAATAATCCGTTGTTGATTATTGTTTGTTTGAAGGATGGAATGACCCTAGCTCAGAAATAATTGGTATTTAAATACCGTAAATTATATTTAATTGGAATGAAAATGAAATTGGGTTTTGGGAAAGGGAAAATCTACTTTTAAGTAGAAATTGAATTTCAATTGAAATGGTATATGATAACTTGTTTTAATCACATTAAAACAAGTAGTTGATTTATAAATGATATTTAGAGATTAAGTGGAATAATTATTGTTAAATTATTTGGAAATATAAGAATGAATTTATAAAGGAGGAATTGGAAAATCGGTTCAGAAAACAATGACATCATTTCAATGTTTGAAATATGATTAGAACTAAATAACACCATTAGGAATCGGAACAATAATTCGACGATGTCAAATGTATTAAAGTAATTTATTTTAGGAATTATAATCTGATAGGATAGTTAATATTTAGTTTTAAACCAATAAATTATAATAGGACATGTAATCAATATTTAGTTATAAATTTGATATTGATTTAACAAGAAGTTGAATTAGAAACAGAATTTATAAAGTGGAATGGGAATTTAAAATTATAGAAGAGAATTCGGTAAATAAGATATGTACCTATAAGGGTACTTATTACTTGAATGAAGAGTTATTTGATAAAGGTGTTCAGATTTCTATAAAGGGATGATACTCACTTTTTAAAATGACTAATGTTTTAAAAGTGAACGTTGGAAGATTAAAATGTGTATAATGAAATTTGAAACATTTTCCACTGTAAATAGTGTATATTATCTAAGTGTAGAAAATAAGGAATCTGAAAAGAATGGAAATGTTTTCGAATGTTAATAACGTATATTTTCGGAAATATGGAAAAACATAAGGGTTTATATTATTTGGAAATGTTTTCCAAGAGCGTGAAGGGCTAAACCAGTTTTATAAATATGATTGTATAACGAAAATGAAGCGAAGACTCAACGTTAATGTTAACGTAAATAAGTATAACCAACTGAGTTTTTCAAAGTTAGTAAATGGTGTTATAGAACAATGTTTCAAATAGAACGAAGTTCCATTGATATTAGAAGTAATGCGAGTTTGAGTTACGGACTTGTATCTGTTCTAAGATAAGAACGTTGTCGAGCAAGGTCTGAGAGGTAAATAAAATACCCCAACTTGAACGACTTAACTATTATCGAAAGTTGGTATTAGTTTGTAATGGAAAGAGATGTCGAGATTAGTTATAAAAGGGAATATTGCAGCGTATTGCATGTTTTCAAACTATAACGATAGAGTAACGTTGTTAACCAAGCTTAAGCGTGGTATTTATATACAACACTATTCCTAGGAAATGGAAATAATTTGGTTTGAAATCCCCTTAATCTAAGTAATAAGCAAGTAATGGTGTTTTTCCAAAGAAGCGCAGAAATGTTGTATTGGACTGGGAACAAAGATGAATAATTGAGATTTAATATATTTCCCATATTGAATGGAAGTCTTCAAGTTGAAATTTGATAAAAAAAAAATTGAGTTTATATAATGATATAATGTGGCGTTCGACATTGTTTCAAATCGTATAAGAAATGATAATTGAATATTGAATAGAATATATATATGTATATATGGGATATATACATACATACATATATATATATATATAGAATATATATATAAGAAACTGGAAAATTAATGTTAATTAAAAAGGGCCGGCGATTATTTGATGTTTAATTGTATATTTGAATGGAAGTTTGTTTTTACTTCGATAGTTAAATAACCGACTATCGAAGTGTTTTGACCGTCGTTGTCGATATGGAGAGACCAGTTGGATTTATTATCCGAAAACCACTCTGTATAGGCATAAGCATTGAAAATTAAATTATATTAAAGATAATTGAAGACGAAGTGAATTGCAAGGGTCGTTCTGTTCTAGAACAGTGCTTTCTGTTTGTCCAGTCCCAGGACAACTTGTATGGACGAATGTCTGACTGAATATTCCTAAACGATCACATAAGATGGTCTTTTTCAAGATATTACGTCTGGTGGTGGAGCAATTCGTTTCTCTTAGCTTTTATACCTGTAATATTTTTGGGAAGATCAACTAGTGATTTGGCGGGTTTGACGATGTGACATTCAAAGTAATGATGACCAGATATTCTAAAAGATATGCGTAGCCTCAAACCTCACAACCGAGAAATGACAAAAATCGGGTGGGCAGCATGGCTAGTTGGGTCATACCCAAGCAGGGTGTATTGTCACCGATCTAGAGGAAATTCATATTTGTTCTTCTTTCGATTCTGTATCTTACAAGTTACGGTTGGACGACCGATAACCGTGGGTGAAAATATATTCGCTACACTCATGCTAAATGAGTGGGCGGTCATGTGTGGCCGGGTTGCAAGGCATTCTTGTTGAACCCCAGTGTATGCCCTCTAGAGTACACTGATCGTGAGGTGGTCCCATACCTTGTCATAGTTGGAATCCAATCTCTAATAAGCGCTTTGCGGTTTTTGATTTTATACTATATATGTAGAGCGTGAGATGCAATCGTTCTACTATTTGGTTACTTATTTGATTAGACATTGTTATAATATAACTAGATTTTGATATCAAAGTGTTTTGGGTTATAGTAAGGTAAAATCCGTCCATGTTTATGTGTGGGTTGGTCTTACTATTATCCTTTTCTTTCAAAGCGATTTCTAAAGTTAAACAATATGGTTGGAGTTTACTCACACCAGTCCCATGACTGACCTAGAGTTTATTTTGTTTGTGTTTTCCCTAAACTCTTGGGTGCTCAAATTTGTACGGGCAGTCAAGTGTTTCAGGATTTTGCAGATTCACTTGGAGGAGCTTGAAGTAGGAGACTTCACCGTTAGTTATTTAGAGATTATTCCGCTGTGATGTATATGAGTTATACTCTGATATGGTATGTATATACCAATTCAAATTTGTATTTCAAGATTTTGTTATATAATATATTTTATTCGTTCCGCTGTGAGATTCGTGTTTACTCTGATTCTGTTCAGTTGTATTCTTCTTACTCTTCTATTCTGTTAGTTCTATCTTTCCTATCTCATCCTCTAATTTCTTTCTATTAATAGTCAGGGTTCGATACTTGGTTTTTGACAAGTAATGCGGGATTTTGTGTTATTGTCGAAAATTCGAGCGTCGAATTTTTTTGGCCATTACAAGTGGTATTAGAGCAGAAGGTTAATTGATTACCTTGGCTCTGTAGCGTAACTCAATAGAGATGGAGTTAGTAATACTCTAGATTGAGTTTGAGTGTATATATATGAGTGAACGTATTTGTAAATTGTATAAAAATGGTTTTATATTGTGGAGATTTATTGGTTGAGTGGCTTATAAATTCTGGTCGATGGTGGGGCACCACAATGTTGATAGGGGTTTCTAGACACTCGAGTACGATGAACCGACATGGTATTGTTTTTAAAAGAGGTTAAATAAAATAAATTTACCCAAACTGAATTTTGATTTGAATAAATAAATAAATAAAAATATATATGGATTATAATGGTATATTAAGATGTGTAGATGGTTATAATCGAATAGGATTGTAATCGAGTTTGTTACGTAAATAACCAATTAGAAATTGTGTTAGTTAATATATTGAATCTGAATATAAAATCAAATGGATAAAATCTGAGTTTAAAACCAGAATTGGAATTAAAACGCTGGAAACTTGGAAAAGAGTTGGAAATAATATTTGGATTAAATATATGGAAATTTTAAAATCCTGGGAGATCTGAAATTGTTTTCCAAGTGCTGTGAAAGATATTTTGAAATAATTTTCAAATATAAATGTTTAAATATGAGTTTTGGAAGTGATATACTATTGAACTCACTTCGGTTGCTGGAAAATAATTCCGATGATGATCGCGACATCATCGGTGTTCATTTTCGAGTTTCTAAGTGACGGGTTACTACCAAAGATTTTGTTTTTAAATTATTTAAGGAAACAAGTTGTCAAAACTTCAAATGTTTTGAATTGCCATCATAATATATAAATATGTTTGATTTCGAACTGATTTGATATAAAACCCAGGAATTTGAATTCTGAGATTTGAGTTATGAAGTCAAAAAGATTGAAAGGGTAATAGTGGATAAATAAAATTGAAATTTAACTTAAACTAGGGTAAATAAAATCGGATTGGATTAGAGATAATCTAAGTTGGAATTTGATTGTTGAGCAAGAATTTGGAATTGAGTTTGGAATTGGAGTTTGAATGGAGTTATAAGTGGATGATTTGTTTCAAGGATAATTAGATTCGAAATCGATTGGAAATGAAATTGTATATGTTGAAGGGATAACAAATGGAAGGGATAGAGTTGGATGCCCAACAAAAAGGTACACGTTTATATTATATTGGGTATGATATATTTATGAGCTATTTTGGGCAAGCTACTTGGCTGTTTTGTTTTCTTATGGATTGGCGATGGCCCAGAGAGGAGAATTGTTGTAGTACCGATTAAGCCATGTAGAGGAGATGCTGGGATTTTTTTTTGGGAATTTAAGGTGTTAGAAAATGTTCAGAATTATTGGAAATATTCGTTTATTAGAATAAATCAATAATTAAATTGAAATTAATTGGCTCAGTCGAAACTGGAATTAAGAAGTAAAAGAAAATATTTTAACCTGATTATAATAGGGTTTGTATCATTCTTCCTACTTTAATAATTTCGAGGACGAAATTCTTTTAAGGAGGAAGGAATGTAACGTCCCAGAATTTTAGTGATTTAATAATTAACTTAATTATTTTAATATAGCAGATTGGACCATAACGGATTATTTAATATAATTAAATATCGGTTTTGAATCTGGACAAGATCTTTGAGATGTAATCATAAATTAATTTTTAGAATTTTACTGTAATTTTTATTTTGGAAAATAAACAACTTTTATTTGGAGTATTTTGTACCCTATATCAATATTTTGGGGTTCCACAGAATAAGCTATCCTGTTTATATTATTATATTGTAACGACCCGCATTGTACGCATCATAAGATCGTGGAATATTTCTTTCTTTCACATACGAAGTCGTATGGTCATGTAACTTCGGGAGACGACTATTGGGGTCATTTCCCATGTTCATGATTTTTCCCAATTTTTAAATGACCATTTTACCCTTAGTTGACACTGTTTTGGCCATAACTTTTGATTGGAAGGGAATTTTGACCTGAAACCACTTCCATTAGATTCTTTTGATGGTTTACCTTTCCGTAGAGTGGTCATAATAGCCAAACAGACTTACCGTTTGGGAGATATGGCTGAAATAAGGTTTGGAAGGTGAAAAACTGCTTAACCGGGCCAAATAGGGTGATTAGTGGATAGACCCATAACCCATTTCGGGATTAGGGTTATGGGGAGGCTGAAATGAGTTAGAGAATCATTTTCATTTCAGTTTTGAGCCGCCACTTTCCTTCTTGAAACCCTAGTAATGGCCTCCACCTTCTAATTTCATCCCAAATCGTCTCTAATCACTTTCTAATCGAAGATTAAGCAAAACTACATCAAATTAAGGAGAGGAAACACGAAAGTAAGGTTAGAGCTGCTGTTAGACACCAATATTCACCCAAATCAGCAAGGTTTTAGTTCTGAGAAATTTATTTGTGGCCAAGGTGAGTGATTAGCATTGTTTTGGCACTAATTACAGTTAATTAAGGGTAATTAGTGAAGATTAGCGAATTTATACACTAATAAATTCTGGAAAAATATCTATAAATTCGAAAATAATATTTTATGCCTCTGGTAGAAATTTGGTTTAATTTGGTTAAGTTTTGTTAACCCTATGATTAGTTTTGCTTAAACATGCTTAAGGGAATTTATGGGGTTTTGGGTATATTTGATCCATTTTGACATATAAATTCATTGTTTTGGTGTTTGTGGTTAGTTTACTATGTTGCTATGACTGTTTGAAATGATTTGTGGTTGATTAGTATAGTTAGATTGGTCGAAAACGTCGTCGAATGGCGTAAACAAGTTCCTGGAAAAAGTTGCAGAAAGTTGTGCAGGGTTTCAGATCGGATCAGATATGGGGGCTCGGATCGGATAAGCAAACTGGGCGAGAGATTTGATCGGATCGGAACTTAACACTTGAGAAATCTGGCAAAAAGGAAGGCCATGCTAGCAATATTGGGATCGGATCGGATAAAGGAGGAGGATCAGATCGGCTAAAGGAGGAGGATCGGATCGGCTAAAGGAGGAGGATCGGATCGGAACAAATGAAGGGCGAGGGAGCTGATCGGAGCGGAAGCATGAGCTGGATGGGAGATGGCACCCGACCCGACCCGAAGTGAGACACCCGACCCGAACCGACGCGATGGAGTGGACCCGAACCGAACCGCTATCAGAGGAGGACCATGCACCAACGCAACGCAGTGGACCCGACCCGAACCGATGGCTTGAAAGGAACCCGACCCGACCCAGTATTGACCAATAACCCGAGATGCAAAGGTAGTCCAAATGGAAGTTAGAGCTCAGGATCCAGTTGGGAACCAATGAGTTCACTTCATGGTTGGGCTTTGCTGCGGGACGTGTGCAAAGAGGTTGTCGGTATTTATAACTTTGGTTCACCACTGAGAGATGGATGGTGGGCTTGTAGTGATAGTTACACGGGATTGGATTCCGTCATGGCCCAAAGTATTAGGTGACCAAAGTAGTGGATATCGTATGCTTTACGCACTGAGTGAGGGATGTGAGGATGATTGCTATGCTTGATTGTTTAACACCACTATGACATGCACACCCCCACCCCCGTTACCTTTACACCATTTGAAATGGCACCATAGAGTGTTGTACAGTGTGTAGTGCTAACACTTTGGTTGTAGGTCCAGGTTCAGGTATGATTGGATTATACCTGTTATTGTTATGTTTTGTTGCTTATCGCTCATACCAGGCTTTATGTCTGACCCAGAGTTTTATGTCTCCTCTTATTACTCTGGGTGCTCACATGAGCAGACTAGAGTCAGGTTAGCTGGTGATGCGCGAGTAGCTGATTCGGAGGCAAGCAGGAGGCTTCCACGTATTATATATAGATATTCTCCCTGTGTCGCTGGTGGTCGCTACTTGGGCATTAGTAGTGTACCTCCTTTATCTTGCTTTTGTTTTGTTGAGATAGTTTGAAAAGTTGTAATAATGTTGGCTTTGGATCATAAGCTGTACTTGGATTTTCCGCTGCTATATTAGTTTATTTTCAGCTTATGCACTGTCTCACCTGTTTTATGTCAAGTATGTTGTTATTATATTTTATCCTATGCGCTGTGAGACATTCTACAGGTTCCTTGATTAGTTCATTTCCTTCTTCCCTTTCCTTCTGACGATCCGTTCCGTGCTAACTGGAAATGCATACAACGCACTTTTGGAGTAAATGTCGGTTGGTGCGGGGCGGGCCGTCACACTTGGTATCAGAGCTCTAGGTTGCGTAGTTAACCTAGGGAAAGACACTAGGGAGAGATAGTACATATGCGAGAGCGCGTATTTGTGATTACTTTGGTTTTCAAAAGTTATATATATATATATACTATTAGTAATATAAGGATGAAGTCGTACTGCACTAGCACCACTATGGGGTCGTTAATCATTTCTATTTTTCAGATTGACGATGAGTAGAGACACCAGGGGTGCTGGTAGAGGGACCGACCATGGGAATGCTCCTGACATGAGGACAATGTTCACTAACTTCATGAGGGAGATGCTTAGGGATGTTCAAGGGGCAGTTCCCAATCCCGGAAATGGTGGTGGTCCAGTAGTGCAGGCGCCTAGGGTCGATTTCGCCAAGTTGTGCAAGGATTACACTAACCTTGGTGGGAAGCCGTTCCATGGAACGGAGTCGGCCACAGATGTTCAGGATTGGTTGGATAGCTGTGATCGTATCTTCGATGACTTGGGTCTTGAGGATGCGATGAAGAGAAGGCTAGCGTCTCGTCAGCTGCAAGGGTGAGCGATGAATTGGTGGAATGCCATTAGAACAGCTACTCCAGAAGATCAAGTTACTTGGAATCAGTTTAAGACTCGCTTTTGTGATAAGTTTATTCCAGCTGCTCATAAATCAGAACTGTTCCGGAAGTTCTTGGAGCTTAAGGAGAACGGTAGAGCAGTCTCGGAATATATCACTGAATTCGACACTCTATCGAAATATGGATGGTCCCTTATCGATACAGTCGAAAAGAAGAACGAGAAGTTCATAACCGGCTTGGATGTGTACTTGTGGGAAAGACTTATAAACCATATCGATGAGACGTTCGAGTCTATTGTAGGAAAGGCATTAAGGTCAGAGAGCCTTTTCCCTAAGTTGAAGACTGAGGTTGCTACGACATCTGCAGAGGAGCCAAAGCCGCAAGCAGGCGGTGAAGGCAAGAAGAATTCTCAGAACAAGAGGAAGCAGAACCCGACCAAGGATGGTCAGAGTAGGAAGAATAAGAAAGATGGCGAATGCTTTAGTTGTGGCAAGAAGGGCCACTATGCCAGAGATTGTCGAGAAAAACCTGGGGAAAGGAAGTGCTTTAACTGCGGCCAGGTGGGACCACAAGGATGATTGCCCACAACCTCCTAGGGAGAAGCAGATTGTGAAAGCGTATGTTGTCAACGCTGTTCCTTCTTCGTCAAATGCCCCAACTGCGGCGCAAAAGGAAAAAGGTGCCGTTATTCGAGGTATGCTTTCTATTTAAGATGTTTTGATCGGGTTTTGTTTGACAAACCTGAGTTAGTTGATAGACCTTTAGTAGTGACGAACCCGATCGGTGGTTCGACTAGTTTTGGCATGATTTGTTAATGTGGTCTTATCGAGTCATGGATGTATATTTCCTTGTGATTGCTTTGTTTTGGGCTTTACCGGGTTTAGCATTATTTTGGGGAGTCGATCTACTCCAAAGGAATAGGGTGGTATTAGGTACCTACCTAGTGATGGCGATAGTAACTGGAGTTAAGGAAGCTAAGAGGTTATCGTTGTAATAATTCTAGTTGTCTCTGGGAGGCAAATGAGTACTCCAGTGCTAGATTGTTTTGCTAGTATCACCTCATGTGGATTGTCCGAACTCGGAGGAGATTTTCCTTGGGTGCTTGTCTGATATTGGTTTAGGCCTTTGGGGCTTGTGCTTGGGGAATGTCGATTTCGACTAGGATGGTTCGCGTGAGGGGTAAATAGTTGTTGTGATTTTTCATTGGTTGATATCTTGGTTTACTCGAGGAGTGATGGGCAGAAGGAACATGATGAGACTGTTCAGTGGTATAGACTGCCCAGAGTTAGACTTGATAGGGTTATGAGATTGCTCAAGTGGGACTCGGGAAAGATGCAAAGTAATGGATTATTTAGGACCCTATGTTGATGTTCTCTATTGGATAGTAGAACTTTGAAGGAATAGGATGTGTTCGTTGATCATGGAAGATACAACGAAGATTAGAGCGATTCAAGTTGGACTTGAACTCGTAAAAGAAAATAGGTGTTCGTTGATCTTGGAGATGCAACAAATAGGGAGACGACTCAAGTTGGACTAGAGCTTGTCGGCACTCAAGACTGGATCTGAGTTATAGAGTGACTCGAGTTGGACTCGAGAAGGCTGCAAGGAATTGGATTCAGCTCGAGTTGGACTCGAGAGGGCAGCAAGATAATGGATAGACTTGGGTTGGACTCAAGTATTTTAGGAGGACTAAAAGCAGGGGTATCTGTGGATGCCCGTTACCTTGGATCCGTTGGACGTGATCTAGTTATCCTTGGAGGATAAACGTACGTTGGACGTACGGTAGTCCGATTGGAGGCTGGGCTTCCACTAGTTTAATTATCCTTGGAGGATAAACGTACGTTGGACATACGGTAGTCTGTAGGGAGGCGGGGCTTCCATTGACCTGGGATTGGTTGGACCAGTCAAGTAGGCATCGGTGTATGTATGGAGGTTGGGCTTCCGTTAGTTATTGATGTTGGTTGGACCAGACATACTAGAATCGACATATTGGGATTAGTTAGCCCAGTCATGTAGGTGTCGATGTGTTTATGAATTTAGCAGGTGATAGGTAGGACTTGTTTGATGGATGTTATGGTTGCTATGTTGTTCCTATTTTTCTTCCCTTGAGTAGACTATCACCTGTAGGGTTCCAGCGATGGGGAACAAAGTGATTGTAGTAGAACTATGAGCCAGTGCAGTAGAGTCGTCATGACTCGAGGGGCAAAGTGGACATAGTAAAGGAATAGTAAGGCTAAGAGCCAGTGCAGTGGAGTTGTTATGACTTCATAGGGCAGAGTGGACATAGCAAAGGACTAGTGGCTATGGATCAGTGTAGTGGAGTCGACATGACTCCATGGGGCAGAGTGATCATAGTAAAGGATTTGGGTGCGGTAATAGTTGCATTGAGTAGGAGACATGCCAGTTTAGGGGTTTTGTTTCTAGGATGGAAGCAACTAAAGTATATCACAGGATATGATTTCGGGCCCAAGAGTGAATTGGATTCAGAAACACTAGTAAGCTTGACGATTAGATCGATTTTGATTTAGTGGATTAGTTCCAGTTAGAAAGACGATCCTAATCTATTGGAAACCATCTCTAGGGTAGGAAAGAGAATGATCAGGTAAGGATTTGATCGAGAAGGGTGGCTTCGAAAGAATAAGGGACTAGTTGCACCCAACGTAGATGGACTGAGAGGTGAAGTGCTTAGAGCATATCATCACTCGAAATTGACTATACATCCCAGTGGTAACAAAATGTATTGAGACATAGAGCAGATCTACTACTAGGAAGGGATAAAGAAAGACGTTGGGAAGTTTATGTCCAAATGCATAAATTGCCAGTTAGTTAAAGCTGAGCAAAAAGAAGCCTAGTGGTTTGTCACAACCGTTGGAAACAAGTCTCAATGGATTATATTGATAGTTTACCAAGGACTAGGTCAGGTCATGATGGTATTTCAGTGAATTGTATATTAGAGAATGAAGGCTACCCAAGATAGGCAGAAGGCTTATCTCGATAAGAGACGAAGAGATTTGGAATTCTTCGTTAACAACTGGGTGTTCGTCAAGATCTCTCCATTGAGAATGTGATTCGGATTAGTTGGAGAGGTATGTTAGCACCAAGATTTGTTGGCCCATTCCTAGTCCTCGAGCAAGTTGGGAACTTGGCGTATGAAGTAGAGCTACCAAACAAGATGGCGGGAGTTCACAATGTATTTCATGTTTCCCAGCTAAGGAAATTCGTGCATGACCCTAGTGTGGCTATTTCACCTGATCAGTTGGATAACATCGAAGTTGAACTTGAGGCGGTTGGAAACCGCAAGTCTATGCGTATTGTTGGGAACGATACGAAGCAGCTTTGAAGGAAGGCGGTGAAACTAGTCAAAGTCCAGTGGGGTGAGAATGAAAAAGACTGTACTTGGGAAACAAAGGAGGATATAAGGAAGAAGTATCCAGAACTCTTTGCCTAGTAAGGTTTTGGTAGTGATAGTTTCTTCCCTTGTTAGTAAACCGCATGCTAGGATAGACTTGTTTTGCATGATTGATTGTTGTTTTATGGTTGATAGGCATGCGGAACCCTTTTTGTGTTTTGGGTTAGAGAATTTCGGGGGCGAAATTTCTTAAGAGGGGGAGAGTGTAACGACCCGCATTCTACGCTTCATAGGATCGTGGAATATTTTTTTCTTTCATATACGAAGTCGTATTGTCATGTAACTTCGGGAGACGACTATTGGGGTCATTTCCCATATTCATGATTTTTCCCAATTTTTAAATGACCATTTTACCCCTAGTTGACACTGTTTTGGCCATAACTTTTGATTGGAAGGGAATTTTGACCTGAAACAACTTCCATTAAATTCGTTTGATGGTTTTCCTTTCCGTAGAGTGGTCATAGTAGCCAAACAGACTTACTGTTTGGGAGATGTGGCTGAAATAAGGTTTAGAAGGTGAAAAACTGCTTAACCGGGCCAAATATGGTGATTAGTGGATAGGCCCATAACCTATTTCGGGATTAGGGTTATGGGGTGGCTGAAATGAGTTAGAGAATAATTTTCATTTTAGTTTTGAGCCACCACTTTCCTTCTTGAAACCCTCGTAATGGCCTCCACCTTCTAATTTCATCCCAAATCGTCTCTAATCACTTTCTAATCGAAAATTAAGCAAAACTACATCAAATTAAGGAGAGGAAACACGAAAGCAAGGTTAGAGCTGCTGTTAGACACTAATATTCACCCAAATTAGCAAGGTTTCAGTTCTGAGAAATTTATTTGTGGCCAAGGTGAGTGATTAGCATTGTTTTGACACTAATTACAGTTAATTAAGGGTAATTAGTGAAGATTAGCGAATTTATACACTAATAAATTCTGGAAAAATATCTATAAATTCGAAAATAATATTTTATGCCTCTGGTAGAAATTTGGTTTAATTTGGTTAAGTTTTGTTAACCCTATGATTAGTTTTGCTTAAACATGCTTAAGGGAATTTATGGGGTTTTGGGTATATTTGATCCATTTTGACATATAAATTCATTGTTTTGGTGTTTGTGGTTAGTTTACTATGTTGCTATGACTGTTTGAAATGATTTGTGGTTGATTAGTATAGTAGATTAGTTGAAAACGTCATCGAATGGCGTAAACAAGTTGCTGGAAAAAGTTGTAGAAAGTTGTGCAGGGTTTCGGATCGGATCGGATATGGGGGCTCGGATCGGACAAGTGAACTGGGCGAGAGATTCGATCGGATCGGAACTTAACACTTGAGAAATCTGGCAAAAAGGAAGGCCATGCTATCAATATTGGGATCAGATCGGATAAAGGAGGAGGATCGGATTGGAACAAATGAAGGGCGAGGGAGCTGATCGGAGCGGAAGCATGAGCTGGATGGGAGATGGCACCCGACCTGACCCGAAGTGAGACACCCGACCCGAACCGACACGATGGAGTGGACCCGAACCGAACCGCTATCACAGGAGGACCATGCACCAACGCAACGCAGTGGACCCGACCCGAACCGATGGCTTGAAAGGAACCCGACCCGACCCAGTATTGACCAATAACCCGAGATGCAAAGGTAGTCCAAATGGAGGTTAGAGCTCAGGATCCAGTTGGGAACCAATGAGTTCACTTCATGGTTGGGCTTTGCTGTGGGACGTGTGCAAAGGGGTTGTCGGTATTTATAACTTTGGTTCACCACTAAGAGATGGATGGTGGGCTTGTAGTGATAGTTACACGGGATTGGATTCCGTCATAGCCCAAAGTATTAGGTGACCAAAGTAGTGGATATCGTATGCTTTACGCACTGAGTGAGGGATGTGAGGATGATTGCTATGCTTGATTGTTTGACACCACTATGACATGCACACCCCCACCCCCATTACCTTTACACCATTTGAAATGGCACCTTAGAGTGTTGTACAGTATGTAGTGCTAACTCTTTGGTTGCAGGTCCAGGTTCAGGTATGATTGGATTATACCTGTTATTGTTATGTTTTGTTGCTTACCGCTCATACCAGGCTTTATGTCTGACCCAAAGTTTTATGTCTCCTCTTGTTACTCTGGGTGCTGACACAAGCAGACTAGAGACAGGTTAGCTGGTGATGCGCGAGTAGCTGTTTCGGAGGCGAGCAGGAGGCTTCCACGTATGATATATAGATATTCTCCCTGTGTCGTTGGTGGTCGCTACTTGGGCATCAGTAGTGTACCTCCTTTATCTTGCTTTTGTTTTGTTGAGACAGTTTGAAAAGTTGTAATAATGTTGGCTTTGGATCATAAGCTGTACTTGGATTTTCCGCTGCTATATTAGTTTATTTTCAGCTTATGCAATATCTCACCTGTTTTATGTCAAGTATGTTGTTATTATATTTTATCCTATGCGCTGTGAGACATTCTACAGGTTCCTTGATTAGTTCATTTCCTTCTTCCCTTTCCTTCTGACGATCCGTTCCGTGCTAACTGGACATGTGTACAACGCACTTTTGGAGTAAATGTCGGTTGGTGTGGGCCACGACGACATTTTTATTTTGTCTGTAGCAGTTCGTAAGTGAGCGGAGATTTATACAACGACGTTAAACCTTATATACACAGCCGGCCTACCAAACATTTGTAACCTACCTTTTTACTCAACGCCATACTATTCTTCAAAACGTGCAGACAAAGATGGAAATAAACAATTACAAACGTACCCCATGATTTATTTAATTCTTTGTTTCCTTATCGTATATGACACCGTTCCATTTAAATAATCTGCCTCCCTCCATTTCACGTCAAACACCAACATAATCTCCGTTCTCAAGTACAGTACCTAGCCTATGTATTAAGCAGTGACCTATATATTAAAAACTTGTCGGCCTGTTTATTGAAACTTGCCGACAAAGGAATCATACCGCAGACCTAAGTTTTGTTTCCAACAGACCTACCCAAGCTGTAGCGCGACTCTATAATTAAATACGTGAGGGCCAATGTGTCCCGCTCTATAAATACATAACCGATATCTTCGTTACTTTCTACTAGCTTCAAAGCTTCGAGCTTCAACATTTTTCGTAGCTTTAAAAAAAAGAACAAACGAATGAATAAAATATAGCGTAAGGAGAGGAACATGAATGGGTAATGAAAGGGGGTCTGTGCGCCATTTATAGTAGCTCGCGGGGAACGGGAAGTTTTCATATGGGAAAGAAGTGTAAAAGGAGTTTTGCATGAAAATTAAAGCGGGATGGCGTATGCATGGAAACCGTGTAGATTGAAAGTGGTGGAGAGCCATGCTGCATGGGAGGAGTGTTGCGCCGGTATATTTGTATGTGTGAGTGGACGACTGTGAAAGGATTTGAAGGGATGCATGGAAATGTTCACTTATGTAAGGGTATATTGGAGCGTTTGCATGAATACGTAAATGGGATGCTAATGTTCAAGTGTGCATGGGGAAATATGGAGTATCAATATAGAAGGTAGTTTTAAAGTGGAGAGGGCAAGAAGCCACTGTTGTGTTGATGTTAGGTGTGGATTTGGTAAGTGAAGTTGCGTTTTAAGTTGAGAAGGCACTGAAATGTTTGGATGGGAAGTGACGTAAACAAATAGGTGAAATGGAGAAATAAGGTTTTTGCTGTGGGAAGGGCGTGATGTCATGAACGCCTGTGACGCAGGTTTTAAATGAGTGTGGCCCGAGAAAGTAAAGTTGGATGAACGGTCCGTCACTTTGGAATCGACGAAAGCTGGCAATGCTATGAGTTGGTTTGGAGCAATTTGAAGCATGACAGAATTGAACGTCTGGTTTAATCGATTGACGTAAATCGTTATTTAACGGTTAACACGCAAAGGTGAGTAAATTCACTAACTCTATTCTATTTTAAAATATTAGAATTAAATTTTAAATATTTATAAATTAATGATTGAATGCTGTGTGGGATGGTTGCTTGGATGATTTGGTTGAAATAATATATACCGTTATGTATATATAAACCGTCGATTGAAAACTGGTTGTTTACCTTTATCCCGATATGAAATTGATGTTATTTATGTGACTAACATCCGTGGATGCAAGGAAACAGTTTGGAGGGATCAAACTAGATTCCTCAACAATGATATTATTGTTTTTCATATATATAACATTATATGATGTGATAAATAATCCATTTATGATTATTGTTTGTTTGAAAGATGGAATGACCCTGCCTTTGAAATAATTGGTATTTAAATACTGTAAATTATATTTAATTGGAATGAAAATGAAATTGGGTTTTGGGAAAGGAAAAATCTAATTTTTAATAGAAATTGAATTTCAATTGTAATGACCTAGGAAATTTGGCGATCTTGGATATCGGCAGACAACATCATGTCGAACATCCAAGATCCGAAAACACCGGATAGTCCATGAAAGAAGTTAGAGGGTAAGGATAGATAAGATAGAAAATTAGAATAAAATTAGACGAAGAACACAACAACATCAGAGTAAACACGAATCTCATAGCGGAACGAATAAAATATAGTATACAAAATAACTTTTAAACACAAATATGTATTTGTATATTAGAGTACAACACTTACATAACATCATAAATAAACAATAGTTAGAAAATGCTGCTGAAGCCTCCTGCTCCAAGCTCCATCTAGTGTATCTATAAATCCTGACTACTTGACAGCCGTTACAAAATTGGGCACCCAAGAGTTTAGGGAAAACAAAACAAAATAAACTCCGGGTCAGTCATGGGACTGGTGTGAGTAAAACAGTTTAAAACAGTTTGAGCAATTAAACGATATCTCATAAGACTATGCCGTATAAAGAAACAGGTTTTTCCCTTATGAGAATCCAAAATAGTCTTTATATCAAAATTCTTTTGATATTATGATAGTGTTTATCAACCACAATATAATAATCATCTAGTAGAAATGCTTTCATCTAACATTCTATATATATATTATACAATCAAAACCGCGAGCACTTATTGGATAATGGATTACCAACTATGACAAGGTATGGAATGACCTTCCGATAGTGTACCTCTAGACAGGAATACACTGGGTTCAACAAGAACATCTTGCAACCCGGCCACACATAACCGACCACTCATTTCGCTTGAGTGTATCGAATGTATATCACCAACGATTGGGATCAGCAACCGTCTCCCGAATGGGACAACATCGAATAGATTAAAGAATGAAATGAATATCTCTAGATAGGTGATAATACACCCTAATGGAAGCAACCCACATAGCCATGTTGCCTACCTGATTTTTGTCATTGCCCGATTGTGAGACTAGAGGCCATGCTTATCTCTGACAGATCACGCAATTATTCACTTTGAATGTCACATCGTCATACCCACCAAATCACAAATTAATTTCCCCAAAAATACAACGGGTATACAGCTAAGAGAAACGAATTCCTCCGCCACCAAACGTACATATGTTTGAAGAGATCAACTTACGTGATCCATTAAATATATTCCGTCAGACATTCTTCCGTACAGGTTGTCCTGGGACTGGACAAACCGAAGGCACTATTCTGTAAACAGGACAGCCTTGCATAACTCTGTCTTCAATTATCTTTATCATAATTGATTTGCAACGCTAATGCCATACGGAGTGGTTTTCAGATAATATATCTGATCCCGGTCTCTCCGTATTGACAACGGAAAAATGATCTAAAACTTCGATAGTCGGTGATTTAACTATCAAAGAAAAACATGTGTGCAAACAACGATATTATTTATGCATGGAAATTATATTGATCAATCCTCATTAGAAAACATTTTTGATTCTTATTTGGGAAACATTTCCAAACCTCCTTCATTGGATTTAACCAGATGTTTAAATAAAACATCGCTACGCCAATTCAAATTATTACACTCATTAACTAATTTACTTAACAGACATTCGCTGTCGAACCTTAAATATTTCTATGTTAAAAATGAAGTCAATCAAGTTGGGGGATAACTTCCTCTCTGTCCTTAACCTAACAACCTTTCTAACCTCTAAATTGACAAATCACCCTTTTATATCTTTAACAACCTTCCTTACGTAACTCTCGGATTCTATCTACGAATCCACTTCTTTATTGAAAACATTGATTTTAACTATAGCGTTATAATCCCTACTTCTGAAATATCTAACTTCAAAATATAACTTTTATTCCTTAATTTAACTAAATAACAAAATAGACAGTTTATAACTAAATAAATAAATCTTGATTAAAAATCAGAAAGTAAATAGTACTTTCTCGAAATCGATGTAATCGAATTTTAACATGTAACTCTCTTTCGAATAATCTCTATTCGATAACTCCTTTTCGAATAAACTATATTCGATTAACTCCATTCGAATAAACTATATTCGATTTACTACTTCGAATAAACTATATTCGATAACTCCTTTTGAATAAACTGTATTCGATAGTCTCTCTTCAAATAGCTATATTAGATTAACTCTATTCGAATAACTAATATTCGATTAACTCTAATGGATTAACTCTATTCGATTAACTCTAATCAATTAACTCTAATGGATTAACTCTATCGATTAGCTCTAATCGATTAACTCTAATCGATTAACTCTATTTAATTACTCTAATCGATTAACTCTAATGGATTAACTCTGATTAATTACTCTAATCGATTAACTCTATTCGTTTAACTCTAATCGACTAACTCTATTAAATTACTCTAATCGATTAACTCTATTTAAATACTCTAATCAATTAACTCTGTTCGATTAACTCTAATCGATTAACTCTATTTGATTACTCTAATTGATTAACTCTATTTCATTAAATCTAATCGATTAACTCTAATGGATTAACTCTAATCGATTAACTCTATTCGATTAACTCTAATCGATTAACTCTATTCGATTAACTCTATTCAAATAAATTATATTCGATAACCCTTTTCCTTTTCTAAATAAATATTCCTTTTATCTTATTCTATTTATTTCCCAATATATATTCCTTTTATCTTATTCTATTTATTTAACAAATAAATATTTCCTTTTCAATTCTATTTACTTAACAAATAAATATTTCCTTTTCAATTCTATTTATTTAACAAATAAATACTTCCTTTTATAAAATCCTTTAATTTTATAAATATTTCTTTTTCAATATAACATTGAAAATTTCCTTTTTAACATTCAGTATTTCTTATGGTATTTAAAATACCAAATCACAATGATCAATATCATTCTAACACACATAAACAATAACATATTATATATCACATCATATATCACAATATATGAAAACAGTAACATAAATGTTGAGGAATCAAGTTGGATCCCTCCAACCTGTTTCCTTGCATTCACATATGTTAAACAATATGATATAACATTGATTTCATTTCAATATGAAATATTTTGATCAACAGAATCAATATTTGATTAACGATATATATATATATATATATATATATTATTAGATCTATAATTTCAACCAATTACTTAGTAGTTCAACCAACAGTCAACACATAGAAATCAACCAACATTTATCAATTCTAAAAATAAGTTATAAAAATGTAACTGTACCGAGTTAGTGAGATTTACTCACATTGGACGATCATCGTTAAATAACGATAATTGTCGGTTGATTCAGATAGACAATTTATTTCGCTATAAGTTTCAATGGACTCCAATCCACTCCCAGTCAGTTCCATTACGTAACCGCCCATCATAAGATCCCATCGGATCCTGTTTTGTCATATTCCAATACTGTATGATAAAGTTATATAATTTACAAGATTTAATACAATTTAAATTTAAAATAAACCAAATATTTATTCACTTTGGGCTTAACCTCATATGAATTCGGCCCACTTATCACTCCTTCCAAGCCCATGTGATAAATCCTTCTTCCTCCTCAATTCAACGCGAGTTCCTGGTAAAGCCATTTCCTCCATTTGCCTCGATCTTTTCTTCCACTACAACCCACCGAAATCAAAAAGTAATACACCATGTTCGTCCCCACAACGATCTCCCTCCACCCATCTCCATTGAAACAACTCGCACCAATCCCTCTCACTCACGTTCGCACGACACTCCAGGAATTCGAGCGTCCCTTTTACTCACGGAAATTCTCAAATCTTTGCGTACCCGCTCGATTTCCCTTACTCAATCCAGATGTAACGAAAAGGAATTTCGCTCGATCCGAATCAGCCGCTAAACCAACCTAGACCGTTCGAAACGCCTGATTGTTTTGAGAACACGACAAATTGGAACGAAAATAGAAGAATATTTCATTGCTTATTACAAAAATTCATCATAATACAAGAATATATAGAGTATGAATAAATATTACACAGAAATATCAGAGATTTAAATTACATTACATAGCAGCAGAAAATAATACAAAACACAACTAAAAGTAATACACTAATACTGTAACACCCCGTAATTCTATTAATATTAATATTTACAAATTAAAGAATAACTAATCTCAGACGTGAGAATTGTGGGAAACGGGTTGCGCCATTGTGTTCGTCTCGGAATTCTGGTTGAAATAGAGTCCGAGTTTGCGTGAATTGGACTTCGTATGAAGAAGTTATGGCCATCGGAAGTTTCAGAAAATTCAAAACAGCTCGCAAGAAATTTAAAAATTCAAACAGAAAAGTGTTCCCGCCCAGGCAGGTCGACTGGGGAGTCGACACTAGTGTCGACCTCCCCCCCCCCCCCGGTCGACTGTAGTGTCGACCTGGGTGTCGACCAGGTCTGGCGGCTAGGGTTTAGGCGGAGCCCAATCCTGAGCTGCTGATGTGTCTTTAGGGCTGTGTTGGCAAATTTAATGGTTCAGTTTAGTTCTGAGATGATCTGACGGTCTAAAATAAATCCTAACTCTATAAATACCTAGGTAGTCTCTCACCCTAATTCATAAGAAAAATAGAATAGTTACCGTCATACCGTCGCCATGGAAATCAGTCTAGCCGCTGCCAACTAAGAAGGAAGAAAAGCTTAATCAAATCCTAACTCTACTCAACTCTAAAGCAAATCTAGGCTATCTTTTCTCTTCTAAATTGTGAGTATGATGATCTTAACAAGATTATTATTATTTTAATTAGGTTAAGTCATGAATGGATTATGAGTAGATGATGTGAATTGTCGTATATGTTATCATGTATGTTATTAATCCTATGCTATGTGGTGATGATATCCTATATGTTGTAAATCATGCTATGATGATGTTATGTATGTTGAAAGTTTCTATGCTAAGTTGTGATGAATCATACATGTTAGAAAGCCATCTATGCTAGTTAGTTCATATTAATTAAATCATCATGTTTGGGCTATGTTGATCTATATGACAAGTTACATATGCAAGTTAGAATGATTAGAAAAGTTATGAACATATGCCATGACATCTATTATGACATCTAGAATTATGCTATGATATATGTGATACCCTATGCTAGTTCACACCATCATTATGTTGCCTAAAAAACCCATATGCAAGTTTATGTATAGATTTGGGCTATGATCATATCATGTAAATTGTGACATTGAACAAGTTGACACCTTTTGATCCTTAACATGCGTAGTTTATGCAAGTTTCACCCCTATTATGATTAGATTTATTTTAATTGTCTATATGTTGTGATAATTTATCTTTGTGCTATGTGTTAGACTATTCATATCTAGCCTATATTATGCGTTGAATAAGCGAACGTATAAACATGGGGTAAGGGTAATATTAAGGATTTAATACTAAGATGTTGGGGTGCAATTGATATGATTTTGCATGCCATGAATGGATGGTCATAATTGAGTCAATTATGAACATCATTAAATATGGAAGTAATTAATAATTTGAATAGGGAATTATTAAAACTGGGGTAGAAGATTATAAGTGTTAATCAATGCTTAGGACACGAGGTTGGACTCGTTTGTGACGTAAACCTGCCCGGACCCGCCCGACAAATCCAGTGGTCACAAATGTCAGCCCAATGTGAGAGGTCCTAGGCCTAAACTAAAGCATAACATTTGTAAAGACACGAGGTTAGACTCTTTTATGGTGTAAGACTGCCCGGACCCACCCGGCAAATTCAGCTGCCATAAATGCCAGTCTAATGTGAGAGGTCTTTATGAGGTTATGGCCTGAATGAATTAAGAAATACTTAACTAGATAAACATGTAAAGTGGGACATGGGGGTTAAGTAGGTGCCATGGGTGGAATGAGGAATATAGTGGGTGCCCTTAGTGGCATGTGAAATACGATTAGTAAGACTTAACCAAACACACATGTAAATGAACATGACTAACAGGGTTAAGTGGGATATACTAGTGGTGACAAGCTTAGGTGGATAGCTTGTGGGGGCCCATTTCAACTAGTATCCCAAACGTATCTTTGTGGGCTCGACCCAAGTCGAGGACGGGACACACATACTGGGTTTGACTATAAGAGGCCAAAACGGGGAGCGGTGGCAACACAAATCCAACGGGTTTCATATGCGTGTGTGGGCCCGGGCTGGTAGGTAAGACGTTGTTGCATCGTGTAGGTATAAGCCATGCATTCTCAAGTTGTATCAGGTTGCCACTTTAGGGGAGTGATACACCCCACTATGGGGCCAGCACGGGTATCTACGAATAGGGAGCCGATCGCAAGGGGGTAGTGGGGTACACCTAGTGGAGATAGGGGCAGACGGCACCTATTTAGTCAGTTAATGGTACGTAAGGCTATTTATAATGTTTTTGTGTAAAGCAAGTGGGATCAACCTTTAGGGTGACTGGTGCGGTGCAGTGTAGTAATTATTCGTTAGTAATTAGGTATGCCTTTAACGTTATCTTTCACGTTATCTTCATCTGCTCATTCCATACCTAAGAGTTCATAGACATTTACTTGTCTTCCAGTTTATGCCTTAGTCTCGTTATTTTGATAATAGTATTGTTAGAATTATCATACTCGCCAGACTTTATGTCTGACCCCCTCTATTTCTATCCTTTTTCCCCCTCCAGGTCCTCAGGTTGGACCCAGCTCTAAGGGAGTTTGATTGGATTGCTTCATCTCTTGGGAAAGCTTGGACCGTTGAAGTAAAGTCCAACTTGTTATCTTTTTTTTATGGCTGTTTATGTAATGGGATTATGTATTTTAGTTGATCAAGATGGATAATGTACTTGACTCTGATTTATGGTTTTTATGATATAATAAACATGTTTAATTTCCGCTGCAATAAAATGAAGTTTTAGATTTCCAAGTACTATTTATTATCTGTCTTGTTGTAATTTTTTTGTTCTATATTCACTTATAACCTCCATGGAAGTTAATGCATTCCCTTTATGAGTGACATTAATGGACGTGGGGTGTTACACGTGGTATCAGAGCTTAAGGCTACCAAAACAGATAATTTTTTTATAAAAATTATCTTTCTAAAGTATTTTTGGAAGAAGTGCTTTCAAAAACATGTTTTAATGAGTAATTTAAAGAGGAAAGTTTTTTTCAAGAAAAACATAATCCCCAAAAGCCATATCTTTATCTTTTGAATTCTCCACTTTGAATCTTTCCTTTTTCGTTTCAGCATGGCTGAAGATCTTAATCTACCCGACGGTGTAAGGATACCAGGATGGTATAGGAGGTTATTGGAGGCTAGGGCCGCTGCAGGTCCAGCCAATGTTCCTCCACCACCAGTTGCACCCGTTCCTCTTCCTCCTCCTCCTCGCATAGATACTTTTGCAAAGACGTGCAAGGAATTTAAAGCTATGGGTGAAAAACCCTTTCAAGGGTCAGAAACGTGTGTGGAAGCTAGAGACTGGCTTAAGGAGGTGGAAGAATTGCTAGAAATCTTTAAAGTAGAAGAAGGGAGGAGAGTTCGATTAGCAGCTTGGTTGATGAAGGGAGAGGCCTCGTTCTGGTGGGAGGTCACTAATGGGGAGCGTCCTGTTGATTCTTGGGCGGATTTCAGACGTAGGTTCGAGGTGAAGTTTCTCTCAAGGGCGGAAGAAAATCTATATATGGAAAGGTTCTTGATATTGAAGCAAGGAAGCTCATCAGTGAAAGAATATGTCAATAAATTTAATCAGTTAGCAAGGTTTGGCTTGGACTTAGTAAACACGCCGGAGAAGAAGGCCCTGAGGTTCGTTAATGGGTTGAATGGACCATTGCAAGGGTTGGCTATGACCCACATCCCTATGGGGGCCACCTTTGAGAAGTTAGTAGAAATGGTGCTCATGCATGAGGAGAAAAGCGCTAAAGCTGACAAGGCACTCGAGAAGAAAGGGGATCAGAAGAAACCCCAACAGAAAAACAAGAAGGGTGGTAAAGACAATAATGGCAAGGGAAAGAAGAAATGCTTTAACTGTGGAACCCAGGCCATCTCAGCAAGGATTGCCGAAAGAAAAAGAAGACTGGTTGTTTTCATTGTGGCGATGCGGGACATCTAGTGAAGGACTGCCCAAAGAAGGGGCAGAGGGCAAGGACTACCTCGGGAGGACAGGTGCAGGCTCTTATGGCACCAGGGCAGGCAAGGGGACAAGTTCAGGCTCTCGCAGTCCCACCGCTGCAAGAACGAGGTAGGACCATTTCTATTGAAAGCTTAGTTTTTCTATTTGATCATCCTGTCCGTACCTTATTCGATTCGGGCGCATCGCATTCGTTTATCTCTACATCATTAGTTGAATCACTGTACTTAAACATCAGTTTAGTAGAGGATCCCTTAGTTGTTTCGAATCCAATTGGGGGCTCAGGTCATTTGTCCGTGATGTGTTTGGATTTGAAAATTTCTATACTTAGCGTTGAGTTTAGATGTGATGCTTATGTGTTGGGCTTCACGGGCTATGGGCTAATTTTAGGAATGGATTGGCTATCCAGAAATGGGGCCGTTCTTGATTGTGAAAGGAGAGTAGTTAGGCTCGTGACTCGCCTTGGAAACACTCTCGAAATCTTTTGTAATCCCATAAATTTTGTTATGCTAAGTTATCTAGAATCGCTTGACGCGTCTGAGGAAAATCTACGATCTTTTAGAGTGGTCCGAGAGTATTCGGATGTGATTGAGGAGGTGAAGGACTTGCCTCCGAAGCGGGAGATAGATTTTCGAATATATCTTGTGGATAATGTGAAACCAGTATCTTTGCCAGTACGCCACATGGCCCTTCGTGAAAGGAGGGAACTCGATAAGCAAGTGAAGGAGTTGCTTGAGAAGGGGTTCATAAGACGAAGTATATTAGAGTGGGGTGCTCCAGTGGTATTTTCCACGAAGGCGGATGGGTCCCTTAGACTTTGTGTGGACTATAGAGAACTTACTAAGCTTATTAAGAAGAACAGACACCCACTGCCGAGGATTGACGATCTCTTCGATCAGTTAGTTGGCGCCTCAGTGTTTTCGCAGTTGGACTTAGCCACTGGTTTCCATCAATTGTGAGCGGCTGAGGATAGCATTGACAAGACTGCCTTTAGGACTCCAGATGGTTTCTATGAATGGCTAGTGATGCCCTTCGGTTTGACAAACGCCCCCGCATACTTTGTTTATTTGATGAGTAGGGTGTTTAGGGAGTACCTTAACAAATTCGTGGTAGTCTTTGTAGACAACATCTTGATCTTTTCTAAGGATGAAGAAGAGCATGCCCTACATCTTAGGGAAGTGTTAGAGACTCTTCGAGCGCATAGCCTTAAGGCTAAATTTTCTAAGTGTCACTTCTGGAGGAAGGAAGTACGGTTCTTGGGGCACGTGGTTTCCAAAGAAGGGATAGCTGTGGATCCCGCGAAGGTGGTGGCCATCCAAGATTGGAAGGTTCCTAAAAATGCTACCGAAGTGAGAAGTTTCTTGGGGTTGGCTGGCTACTATAGGAAGTTTATCAAAGACTTCACAAAGATATCAGCTCCATTGACACGCCTGACGAAGAAGAACCTAGTTTTCACATGGGACGTAGATTGTGATGATGCGTTCCAACGTTTGAAGAGAGCTTTGACTTCAGCCCCAGTCTTAGTATTGCCAGACGGGAGTAAGCCATTTACCGTATATACTGACGCTTGTGAGACAGGACTAGGCGCAGTATTAATGCAAAAGGGTAGGGTAATAGCCTATGGTGGAAGGCAGCTGAGAGCGCATGAGAAGAATTACCCCACGACCTAGAGTTGGCCGCTGTTGTTTTCGCGCTTAAGTCTTGGCGTCATTATCTTCTTGGTGAGAAATTCGAATTATTCACTGACCACAAATCTTTAAAATACTTATTCTCTCAGAAGGACTTGAACTTAAGGTAGCAAAGGTGGATGGAGTTCTTGGCGTCCTACGACTTTGAGATAGCATATACCCCTGGCAAGGGTAACGTGGTGGCCGATGCCTTAAGTAGAAAAAGATTATCCTTAAGTCCTTTGTTTGTTGAGCGGCGAAGTTTAGAGTTCATCTCTATGTTTGATTTTAGACCTTCCGTTGACTTCGTACCCGGTTTGCTAGCATCCTTGGAGGTCAGACCTACGCTTTTGGGACGGATTGGCGAGGCACAGTGAGACGACCCACAGTTGGTTGAGTTAGTAGAAAAGCTCAAAGGAGGGGAGTCATCAAGCCATCTCTGTAGGTATACCCTAGATGATAAGGGTTGGTTACGTAGGGACAGTAGACTTTGTGTACCAAAAGACGATGACCTAAGGAAGACTATTCTTGACGAAGCACATCGTTCGAAGATGACCATTCATCCCGGCGGGGACAAGATGTACAAAGACATGAAGAGAGTTTACTTTTGGGCCGGCATGAAGAAAGATGTGGCCGAGTATGTCGCTAGATGCTTGGTGTGCCAACAAGTAAAAGCGGAGCAAAAGAAACCCGGTGGGTTGCTTCACCCATTGGAGGTTCCACTATGGATGTGGGATCTCGATGGACTTTGTGGATAAATTACCAAGATCAAGGAAGGGTAATACGGGGATTTGGGTTATAGTAGATAGACTTACTAAGAGTGCCCATTTTATTCCCGTGAAAAGTAAGAGGACTGCTCCATGGTTAGCTTCTGTATACGTTCGAGAGATTGTTCGTTTGCACGGTGCTCCTTCTAGCATAGTGAGCGACCGCAATCCTATTTTCACTAGCGAATTTTAGAAAAACTTGCAAGAGGCGGTAGGGACTCAGTTATGTTTGAGCACCGCATGTCATCCTCAGACGGACGGCCAGACCGAGAGGGTGAATCGCATTCTAGAGGATCTTTTGAGGTTGTGTATCCTAGACTTTAGGGGTACATGGGAAGAGAATCTTCCATTAGTAGAATTCGCATATAACAACAGCTTTCAGTCCAGCATTGGCATGGCACCTTTCGAAGCTCTTTATGGACGACCTTGTCGTTCACCTACATGTTGGTGGGAATCTACGGATAAGATCTTACTTGGGCCCGATATGATTAGAGAGACTTCGGAGAAGATCGACTTGATTCGAAGGAGGATGAAAGCAGCGCAAGATAGGCAGAAATCATATGCGGATAAGAGGAGGACGGATCTTGAATTTGAGGTTGGGGACATGGTCTTTATCAAAGTGTCTCCACTACGGAACGTTGTTCGCTTCGGGTCCGTTGGGAAGTTAGCACCAAGGTTTGTAGGGCCGTTCCCTATTAAGGAGAAGATTGGACAAATGGCGTATAGAGTGGAGTTGCCGGAGAGACTTAGTGGTGTACACGACGTATTCCATGTGTCACATTTCAGGAAGTGCTTGCAAGAGACCGCGGAAGTGGTAGAGCCAAAATTGCTTAGAGAGGTGGAAATAGAGCGTGATGCGACAATTCGACGAGCTCCTACGCGCATTCTTAGGTCAGAGATCAAGAAGCTGAGGAATCGAGAGGTCAGACTAGTCAAAGTACAATGGGGAGATGATGAGAGCAACGTTACTTGGGAGACCGAAGAGAAGATGCGTTCACGATACCCTTTCCTTTTCGAGGGTATGTCCTTTAATTTCTCCTTTATCGCTTATCTTGTACTTATCTTACCTTTAGAGTATCCTCTAGCTAGTATTCTTGACCTTTAGTTAGGATAATCCTATGGTTGAAACATGTGTTTGAGACATGTTATGAATGATGGATGCAAAGTGGATGCAAGTGTTTGCTAGTGGTTGCCCGTGGACGCATATACACACACTATTAGGCACTAGATCGGCTCAGTCACTTCATACTGCATATTGCATATAAAGGGTTGTATTTAGTAAAATGGATGTATGACGATTGCTTTAATAGATGGATGTTGCATTCAGATGTTGATTGTGCACGCATATAGAGATAATATGTAGCATTAGGGAACTTTGTCATACATAATGGACGCATGGCACTATCATGGTTTGCATTAAGGAGGTCAACTGAATTAGTGGACCGCCTGATTTTGCATTAGATAGGGACATATACACACAATATGCATTTAAACATGAAAGCATTAGAAGTCTATAAGGACAATGGATGCCTATGTTTGATGGTTGAGTAGATGGACGATTGGATGTTAGGATATACATTCTTCTTAACTTGAAGATTTCGGGGACGAAATCCTTTAAGGAGGGGAGAATGTAACACCCCGTAATTCTATTAATATTAATTTTCACAAATTAAAGAATAACTAATCTCATACGTGAGAATTGTGGGAAACGGGTTGCGCCATTGTGTTCGTCTCTGAATTCTGGTTGAAATAGAGTCCGAGTTTGCGTGAATTAGACTTCGTATGAAGAAGTTATGGCCATCGGAAGTTTCAGAAAATTCAAAACAGCTCGCAGGAAATTTAAAAATTCAAACAGAAAAGTGTTCCGCCCAGGCAGGTCGACTGGGGATACGACACTAGTGTCGACCTCCCCCCCAAGTCGACCTCCCCCCCCCCCCAGGTCGACTGTAGTGTCGACCTGGTCTGGCGGCTAGGGTTTGGGCAGAGCCCAATCCTGAGCTGCTGATGTGTCTTTAGGGCTGTGTTGGCAAATTTAATGGTTCAGTTTAGTTCTGAGATGATCTGACGGTCTAAATAAATCCTAACTCTATAAATACCTAGGTAGTCTCTCACCCTAATTCATAAGAAAAATAGAATAGTTACCGTCATACCGTCGCCATGGAAATCAGTCTAGCCGCCGCCAACTAAGAAGGAAGAAAATCTTAATCAAATCCTAACTCTACTCAACTCTAAAGCAAATCTAGGCTATCTTTTCTCTTCTAAATTGTGAGTATGATGATCTTAACAAGATTATTATTATTTTAATTAGGTTAAGTCATGAATGGATTTTGAGTAGATGATGTGAATTGTTGTATATGTTATCATGTATGTTATTAATCCTATGCTATGTGGTGATGATATACTATATTCTGTAAATCATGCTATGATGATGTTATGTATGTTGAAAATTTCTATGCTAAGTTGTGATGAATCATACATGTTAGAAAGCCATCTATGCTAGTTAGTTCATATTAATTAAATCATCACGTTTGGGCTATGTTGATCTATATGACAAGTTACATATGCAAGTTAGATTGATTAGAAAAGTTATGAACATATGCCATGACATCTATTATGACATCTAGAATTATGCTATGATATATGTGATACCCTATGCTAGTTCACACCATCATTATGTTGCCTAAAAACCCCATATGCAAGTTTATGTATAGATTTGGGTTATGATCATATCATGTAAATTGTGACATTGAACAAGTTGACACCTTTTGATCCTTAACATGCGTAGTTTATGCAAGTTTCACCCCTATTATAATTAGATTTATTTTAATTGTCTATATGTTGTGATAATTTATCTTTGTGCTATGTGTAGACTATTCAAGACTAGCCTATATTATGCGTTGAATAAGTGAACGTATAAACGTGGGGTAGGGGTAATATTAAGGATTTAATACTAAGATGTTGGGGTGCAATTGATATGATTTTGCATGCCATGAATGGATGGCCATAATTGAGTCAATTATGAACATCATTAAAATTGGAAGTAATTAATAATTTGAATAGGGAATTATTAAAACTGGGGTAAAAGATTATAAGCGTTAATCAATGCTTAGGACATGAGGTTGGACTCGTTTGTGACGTAAACCTGCCCGGACCCGCCCGGCAAATCCAGTGGTCACAAATGTCAGCCCAATGTGAGAGGTCCTAGGCCTAAACTAAAGCATAACAGTTGTAAAGACACGAGGTTAGACTCTTTTATGGTGTAAGACTACACGGACCCGCCCGGCAAATCCAGCTGCCATAAATGCCAGTCTAATGTGAGAGGTCTTTATGAGGTTATGGCCTGAATGAATTAAGAAATACTTAACCAGATAAACATGTAATGTGGGACATGGGGGTTAAGTAGGTTCCTTGGGTGGCATGAGGAATATAGTGGGTGCCCTTAGTGGCATGTGAAATACGATTAGTAAGACTTAACCAAACACACATGTAAATGAACATGACTAACAGGGTTAAGTGGGATATACTAGTGGTGACAAGCTTAGGTGGGTAGCTTTTGGGGGCCCATTTCAACTAGTATCCCAAACGTATCTTTGTGGGCTCGACCCAAGTCGAGGACGGGACACGCATACTGGGTTTGACTATAAGAGGCCAAAACGGGGAGCGGTGGCAACGCAAGTCCAACGGGTTTCATATGCGTGTGTGGGCCCGGGCTGGTAGGTAAGACGTTGTTGCATCGTGTAGGTATAAGCCGTGCATTCTCAAGTTGTATCGGGTTGCCAATTTAGGGGAGTGATACACCCCACTATGGGGCCAGCACGGGTATCTTCGAGTAGGGAACCGATCGCAAGTGGGTAGTGGGGTACACCTAGTGGAGATAGGGGCAGACGACACCTATGTAGTCAGCTAGGGGTACGTAAGGCTATTTATATTGTTTCTGTGTGAAGCAAGTGGGATCAACCTTTAGGGTGACTGGTGCGGTGCAGTGTAGTAATTATTCGTTAGTAATTAGGTATGCCTTTAACGTTATCTTCATCTGCTCATTCCATACCTAAGAGTTCATAGACATTTACTTGTCTTCCAGTTTATGCCTTAGTCTCGTTATTTTGATAATAGTATTGTTAGAATTATCGTACTCGCCAGACTTTATTTCTGACCCCCTCTATTTATACCCTTTTTCCCCCTCCAGGTCCTCAGGTTGGACCCAGCTCTAGTGGAGTTTGATTGGATTGCTTCATCTCTTTGGAAAGCTTGGACCGTTGAAGTAAAGTCCAGCTTGTTATCTTTTTTTTTATGGATATTTATGTAATGGGATTATGTATTTTAGTTGATCAAGATGGATATTGTACTTGACTCTGATTTATGGTTTTTATGATATAATAAACATGTTTAATTTCCGCTGCAATAAAATGAAGTTTTAGATTTCCAAGTACTACTTATTTTCTGTCCTATATTCACTTATAACCTCCATGGAAGTTAATGCATTCCCTTTGTGAGTGACATTAATGGACGTGGGGTGCTACAGATATTGAGCTTTCCGAGTATCGTTCCAGTTGTAAATCAGGATCCTGTGAATATAAATCTGCAAAACCAAAACTACTAGCTGCCCGTGTCAAAATATGGGCACCCAGAGTTTAGGTTAAAAGAATAAACTCCAGGTTAGTCATGTGACTGGTGTGAGAACTAAAACAGTTATTAATCTTTATTTTAAAGTTAGGTAAATCAAGGGACCATGCCGTATAACACGGAACGGGTTTCCTCCCAAGAGTACCAGTGCATAAAACAAACAGCGCAATGCTAAATAAAGAAGAATGAAGCTATTATAAGACCCATGTCCCATCACACAATGCAACACAAGCCGGAGGATAGAGTTTTACCTTATAATAGCCAAATAATGCTTGATACGCTAAATTTCATCTTTTATTATTACTATAAGTGTATAGTGCATAAAACAACTTCAAATCATAAGTATCAATCATAGACGGCATACGTGCCCCATACCACTATGTCGCCATACTAGGCTCTACAATCAAAACCGCAAATGTCACATATTGGAAATTGGATTTCCATCTGTGAACCGAGGCAAAAGATAGTCCTCTACCGATTCGAGACAATCTAGCCCATGTCTCAGGACCCAGACACAGGTGAGCCCTTGGATCATCAGGGCCGGTCCACTGATGTGGATTAAACTTAAACCCTAGACACTGCGTTTCCCCGCCCTTTGGGGCGTAAATGAGCCCAATGATTCCATCGGCTCCACACAATCACCGATATATCTGAGGCGCCTTGCAACAACAACAACCACATAAGTCAAACTCGTCAGGGCGTGTAAAACCACCGACGCCACTTCTATCTTGTAATGACCCGCATTTGCAGAGGTATAATAATTAATTTATTTAATTATTTAAAAGGTGAATAAAAGGGTTTAATGGTCGTGGTTTTAAATAATGGTGAATATTTAATTAAAATAATAAATTAAATAATATATTTAATTCTAAAATAATCAGAATTGGCTGAAATGGCGATATTCTGTGAACTGGGTCATCCCGAAGATTTAATTCAGTTTAGAATTGAATTAGAATAACAAATATATTCAATCGACGTCAGTTTGAACGTATAATTATATTATAATTAAAATCGAGCTTGAAATGGCGCTGCAGTTCGCGATTTGGCGATTTGAACTTCAACTGAATGTACAGGATTCGTTTTTAGCCGGATTTATGTGAAACAAGAAACGTTTGGAGCTGGTGGAGTGTATCTTTCTGGTGGAAGAGAAAAATCGGGATTTCGTCGTGTAGATTTTGATGTACGTCCAAATCAAATTTCAGAAAAGTCGCTGTAGAATTCCTTTATAATTTGCAATGCTTTATTTACGTTATAAAAGATTTTTCAGTATAAACTAAATGTCGAGATAATCTGAATCTGAAATATCAAGCTGTAAATTCAAAGTTATGTTATCTATTATATGTTATTCATTCCTCAGTGAGGTTCGTGTTACTCTGATGTTGTGTTCTTCTTCTTCTTCTATTCTAAGTTTCTATCTTATCTATTCTCACCTTCTAATTTCTTTCATTAATTACCAGGATTTTTCGATGTTTTGGTTATCGACATCGAGCTTATGTCGATAACCAAAGTCGCTCAAAATCCGGGTCACTACAGTTGGTATCAGAGCTTAAGTTAAGAATTACCTTGGCTCTGTGGCGTGACATGGTAGAGATAGGGTTAGTAATACCCTAGATTGAGTTTGAGTGTATATACACGAGTTAACGTATTTTTATTTGATATAAAATTTGCTTTATATTGTGGAGATTCATTGGTTGAGTTGTTTGTGAGTTCTGGTCGATCAGTTTGATCCACTGTATCGGTAGGAGTTACTAAACACTTGAATACGATGGGTCGTCACGATATGTTTTGAAAAGAGGGTAAAATAAAATAAGTTTACCCAAGGTATATCTTGATATAAAGAAGATATATATATCAAAATTATAATATAGTGGATATATTGGTTGTTATTATAATCGAGTAAGATTATAAATTAAATGGTTATGTAAATAACCAATCAGAATGTATATAAGTGAAATACGTGAAATCAGATGAATTAAATCTGAATTTAAAATCAAAATTTGAATTAAAATCCTGGAAACATGTAAGTGTTTGTAAAAGGATTGAAATTATATATAAGGAAATTTTAAGATCCTGGGAGATTTTAAAATGGTTTCAGGTATGGTGAAAGTTATTTTGAATTGATTTCAAAATTAAGTGTTTAAGATTGAGTTTAAAAATGTTATATTATTGAACTCACTTCGATAACTAGAAATAGATTCCGATGATGATCCAGACATCATCGGTGTTCATTTTCAAATTTGTAAGTGACGGATTACTACCAAAGATTTTGTTTTTGAATTGTGTTGAGGAACAAGTTATTCGGGAATTCAAATGATTTGAATTGTTATTATGGTTTCCAATTTGATTTGAAATAAAGCCCAAGGATTTAAATTTCAAAATTTAAATTTAACTTATGAAATTAAATAGTTGAAATGGTAAAGTGAATAAATTGGAATTTAACTTAAACTAAGTTAAATAAAGATGGATTGGATATGGTTAGAGATAATCTGGTAATGGAATTTGGCTCGGATAGAACCAAATGTCGAGTTTGGGGATAAGTTGATTGGAATTACATTGGTATATGTTGAGTTGATAACCAATGGAAATGGTATAATGATATGGCCGGCAAAAAGGTACAAGTTTATTTTATATATGAGTTTGGATTTTGTGAGCCGAATTGGCAAGCCGCTTGGCTGTTTGATTTTCTTTTTGGTTGGAGATGGCCCAGAGAGGCGAGTTGGAGTTTGACCTATTGACCAGTACAAAGGAGGTGCTGGCGAAATTTTTCGAAAAGTTAAGGTGTTAGAAAATTTTCAGGATTTTTGAAAATTTTTGTTGATAAGAATTAATTAATAATTTAATTGAAATTAAATTAGTTCAGTTGAAACTGAAGTTAAGAAGTGAAATAATAAGTTCTAACCAGTCGATAGGGTCGTCCTCTACCTTAGCAATTTCGAGGACGAAATTATTTTAAGTAGGGTAGAATGTAATGACCCGCATTTGCAGAGGTATAACAATTAATTTATTTAATTATTTAAAAGGTGAATAAAAGGGTTTAATGGTCGTGGTATTAAATAATGGTGAATATTTAATTAAAATAACAAATTAAATAATATATTTAATTCTGAAATAATCAGAATTGGCTGAAATGGCGATATTCTGTGAACTGGGTCATCCCGAAGATTTAATTCAGTTTAGAATTGAATTAGAATAACGAATATATTCAATCGACGTCAGTTTGAACATGTAATTATATTATAATTAAAATCGAGCTTGAAATGGCGCTGCAGTTCGCGATTTGGCGATTTGAACTTCAACTGAATGTACAAGATTCGTTTTAAGCCGGATTTATGTGAAGCAAGAAACGTTTGGAGCTGGTCTAGTATATCTTTCTGGTGGAAGAGAAAAATCAGGATTTCGTCGTGTAGATTTTGATGTACGTCCAAATCAAATTTCAGAAAAGTCGATGTGGAATTCCTTTATAATTTGCAACGCTTTATTTACGTTGTAAAAGATTTTTCAGTACAAACTAAATGTCGAGATAATCTGAATCTGAAATATCAAGCTGTAAATTCTGATATGATATTCTGGAGCTGTACGATATCATATTTGAATATATACGATAATATAAATTTATTCATATCTAATTTAATTATATTTAAATATATTTATATATTTAAATGGGTCATTCAGAGCTTTAAAAATAGCCAGTTTTGCAAACGAAGTCGGAATTCAACGAAACTAATTTTGTTGGATCTGCAATGTCAAATAGTTGTTAGATATGAAGTTTCGTGATTTTTAGAGTCAGTGTGTGGCCGTACGAATTTTTAGAGTGAAAAGCAGTCAGTATTTTGATAGTTAAAAATACGCTGTGTGAGCATACGAAGTCGAAATTAGACGAAACTAGTTTCGTTGGGACCGTAGTGTCGAACTGTAACTGCATGTCCAGTTTCTTGATTTTTGGGTATCGTATATGATCACAGGAATTTTAGAGGATAGATACAAACAGCGTAAGAATATAAATGAATATAAAAATAAAATAAATATCTAAAAATATCTAGATATTTCAGTTGCCTATAAATAACCGACTAACTCACCTCCTTATTAACCTAATCTTCAGACATTTTCAAGCCGCCAGTTTGGGGCTTCAAAGAGAAATCCTGCCTCATGAAAATCAAAGTAAATCAAAACAAATTCATAAAATCCTAAACCATATATATATGGATTCATCAAAGAGAGAATTTCAAGCTGGTATTTGTTTTAGTAGGCTCGGTGGCTTTTTCCAGCATTCGAACTAAAACCGTAGAAGCTAGGGTTCATCGGCCTGTGAATTTTGGTGAATCGAGTTTGTGTTTGAGTTCAAATTCGGGTTTGTGGTGTAAAGGAGTGTCGGTTGGATTTTTTGTGAGGATTCAGTACTGGAAATTGTCGCACTCACCTATAGACTGGACCGAAGTGGTGAGCGACGGGGAAACAGATGGTGAGTCGGGTTCGATTTTTACTTGAAGGAGTTGGTGGAGTTTTAGAATGGGAGTTCAACGTTGGTTGATTTGTTGGAGTTTTCATTGAAGAATGGAGTGTGGTGGAGGATCGAAAGGATGGAAATGGCGTGCGATGTAGTGATGGGTACTGGGAGAAGTTCGGTGTTGTAAGAAGATGAAGTATGGGCTGGTAGATGGGCTTGGGCCGGGATATTAAAAAGGTGGATTTAGTTTTGATATTTGGTTAAATAATTGAATGAGGAAAAGGAGTTGGAAATGGTTGAGGATGGTTGTATGCTGAGGACAGCGTTCAAAGAGGACGGGGAAGAAGATGGTTAAGAGGCGGGTTCATGAGTTTATGCAGTGGACAATTAGGCCTTAGTTCAGGGTGAGTCCAGTTAGAAATAAAATGTTAGTTTTATTTACTTTAAATTAATCGTAGAACTTGTAAAATACATAACTTGCTCGTACATTATCAGAACTGAACGAAACAAGATCCGACAGGATCATATGGGCGGACACTACCCAATGGGACTGACCGGGATTGGATTGGGGCTCGTACGAATTTATGGCGAAATAAACTGTTTGATTCAAATCAAATAACAGTTTATCATTCTTTAATGATGAATTGCAAATGTGAGTAAATCTCACTAACTCTGAACAGTTTATATTTTCATGTTGTATTTTTAGAACTGTTAAATATTGACTGTTTGCTGTATGTTGACTGTTTGATTGAACTGCTAGTCAGTTAGTGAAAATTATATATGTATAAACAGTTAAATATTTATATATTGATTTTGCTATCAGAATAATTTATATTGAACTGAAAGTGATGATAATCATATTGTGTAACATCTGTGGATACAGGGAAACAGGTTGGAGGAATCCGACTGGATTCCTCAACAGTTATTTTATTGTTTTTCATATCTTATGATATATGATGTAGTTAAAACCTATGGTTGATTATATGGGTTTGAATGAGATTGGCCATCGTGATTTGATGTGTTAAGTAACATAAAATATCGAAAGAGGAAAAGGAGATTTTCAAAGTGATATTGAAAACAGAATATTTATAAACTGGAATATTTATAAATAAGAAATATTTATAAATTTGAATATTTATAAATAGGAGATATTCAAAAAGGAAATAATTTCAAACCATTTTCTTTTTGAATGGAAAGGCCTGTGTGGCGGGTTTGAGGATTTTCCCAATGCTCCCGTTACAAAGGAAGTTATGGCGAATTTTTCAGAGAATTTAAGGAGTTAGAATATTTCAAGAATAAATGTGAAAAGGAAATATTTGTAAACCATTTACAAATAGAATTGAAAAGGAAACGTTATAAAAAGGAAATCATTTTTAAAGTGTAGAACCGTTATTTAAAAGTAAATCTTTCCAAATGAATAAAACGTTGTTAAAAAGGAAATCTTTATAAAGTGAATAAAGTAAATCGAATATGGTATTCGAAAGGAGTTAAATCGAATATTGTATTCGAAAGGAGTTAAATCGAATATGGTATTCGAAGGGAGTAAATCGAATATGGTATTCGAAAGTTAGTGAAACGAATATGCTATTCGAAAGGGGTTAGTCGAGTCGAGTTAGTTGAATAGAGTTAACCAGTTCAGTAGAGTTAACCAGTTCAATAGAGTTAACCAGTGAGTTAAGTAAGTCAAGTTAACCAGTGAGTTAAGTAAGTCAAGTTAATCAGTTGGAGTTAATCGATTCGAGTTAAGATTTTCGAGTTGATAATTGAGTTAAGTTATCGAATACCACTTATTCGAAGTAGAAGTTATCAAATATAGTTATTTGAGATAGAGTTAGTCAAACAGAGTTATTCAGGATAAGTTGCCATCTCGTACGACTGCTAGCGTAATTCATAGGGTTGTAAATAGCCTATGGCGCTCGGATGTTTCGTGAGGGAGTCAGGCATAACCATTGTGATCGCTGCGATCTAGAGTCAAGCGAATGGAGTTAAATCGAATATTAGTTATTCGATAGGAGTTAATTTCTTGAGTTAGATTATCGAGATAAGTTAATCGAGTTAAGTTCTTGAGTTTGATTATCGAGATAAGTGAGTCGAGTTAAGTTCGTCGAGTTAAATTAATCGATGTTAGTTTCATCGAAAGGAGTTAATCGATGTTAGTTCATCGAAAGGAGTTAATCGATGTTAATTTCATCAAAATGAGTATCAATGTTAGTTTCATCGATGGGAGTTATCGATTATAGTTTAATCGAAAGGAGTTATCGATTAGTTAAATCGAAATGAGTTGTCAAATTTAGTTATTCGAAAAGGAGTTATCGGTTTGTTAAATCGAAAGGGAAGATTTTCGAATATCGTTTATTCGAGAGGAGATTATCGAATATAGTTTATTCGAAGGAGTTATCGATTATTAGTTAATCAAAGTGAGTTATAGAATATTAGTTAAATCGAAGGAGTTATCGAATATAGTTTATTTGATGGAGTTAATCGATTAGAGTTAAATCAAATGAGTTGATCGAATATAGTTTATTCGAATAGAGAAAAGGAGTTAATCGAATATAGTTTATTCGAATAGAGAAAAGGAGTTAATCGAATATAGTTTATTCTAATAGAGTAAATGAGTTAATCGAATATAGTTTATTCGAATAGAGTTAGAGGAGTTATCGAATATAGTTTATTCGACAGGAGTTAAGTGAATTAGTTAAGTTAAACTAAGTGAACTAGTTAAGTGAATTGGTTAAGTTAACCAAAGTGAATTAGTCGAGTTAATCAAAGTGATTAGTTCAGTTAATCGAGTTGAATTTGTCAATCAAGTTAATAAATTGAGTTAGTCAAACCAAGTAAAACCAGTTAGAGTTAATTAATTAAGGTTGACCAGTTAGAGTTGATCGGTCAGAATTAACCAGTTAGAGTTAATCAATCAGAGTTAATCAAATAGAGTTAAGTAAAATTAGAACTGACTAGAGATTAGTAAATTGAATGGTTTTCTAAGTGCCTATCTGATGTTGGTTTCGGCCTTCGGGATTTATACTTAGGGGATTGTTCTCAAACTAGTTTACAGTCAGGGACTGATTGTTGGGGAAGAGTAGTGATTTATAAATAAGCAGATGGAAACGTTTTCCAGTGTTAATAACATATATTTTCTAAACATAGAAAATAAGGCAATGTGAATATATATATAGATATATGTCGATGATTGATCGATATAATTTCCATCTGGAAATAATATCGTTGTTTGCACACTTGTTTTTCTTCGATAGTTAACTCACAGACTATCGAAGTTTTTGACCATTTTAACGTTGTTAATATGGAGAGACCGGTTGGATTATTATCCAAAGAACCACTTTGTATTGGCATAAGCGTTGAGAATCATTTATGCCAAAGATAATTGAAGACGGAGTAAAGTGCAAGGGCTGTTGTATAAGTCTTAGTTAACAGTGACTAAGAAGGACATACTGAATAGTGCCTTCGGTTTGTCTAGTCCCAGGACAACTTGTATGGACGAAGGTCTGACAGAGTATATCCAATGGATCGCGTAAGTTGATCTCTTCAAACGTATATACGTTGGTGGCGAAGGAATTCGTTTCTCTTAGCTGTATACCCGTTGTATCTTTGAGGAAACCAATTTGTGATTTTACGGGTATGACGATGTGACATTTCTAAGTGAATGAAGATGGATGTCTGACAGAGTATTTCCAGACGATCACGTACATTGATTTCTTCAACCGTACCAAGAGTGGAAGCGGAGAAGGAAACTTCCTTAGCTAACACGTAATGTACTGTTGTAGACGTCAATTAGTGATTCTGATGGATCTGACGATGTGACATTCGAAGTGAATCTGATGTGATGATAACGCGTAGCTTCTAGCCTCATCAACCGGTAAATGACAGAAATCGGGCAGGCAGCATGGCTAAGTCGGTCGCACCGAAGTAGGGTGTATAATCACCTATCTAGAGAATATTCATTTGTTTCTTAAATCTATCAATGTTGTCCCATATATATACGGGAACGGTTGCTGATCCCAACCGTTGGTGATGTACATTCGATACACTCAAGCAAAATGAGTGGTCGGTCATGTGTGGCTGAGTTACAAGATGTTCTTGTTGAACTCCAGTGTATCGTTCCTAGAGTACACTGATCGGAAGGTGGTTCCATACCTTGTCATAGTTGGAAATCCATTATCCAATACGTGCTTGCGATTTTGATTGTATACTATATATGTAGAACATGAGATGAAAGCGTTTATGCTAGTTGATATCTATTTGTATATAGACATAATTATAATATCAAAAGGTTTTTGATATAAAGATATTTTGGATTCTCATAAGGGAAAAAACCCGTTCCGTTCTGCGGCGTGGTCTTATGAGATATCGTTTACTTGTTCATATACCTGTTTGAACTGTTTTACTCACACCAGTCCCATGACTGACCCGGAGTTTACTTTGTTGTTTTCCCTAAACTCTTGGGTGTCCAATTTTGTACGGGCAGTCAAGTAGTCAGGATTTTACAGATATACTTGGAGAGCTTGGAGCAGGAGGCTTCAAGATCATATAGCAATAATTATTTCCGCTGTGTTGTAAGTACTGTACTCGGATAAGTGCTATTGTATACATAAATGTTATATTTCAAGGTTATGTTATCTATTATATGTTATTCGTTCCGCTGTGAGGTTCGTGTTACTCTGATGTTGTGTTCTTCTTCTTCTTCTATTCTATGTTTCTATCTTATCTATTCTCACCTTCTAATTTCTTTCATTAATTACCAGGATTTTTCGATGTTTTGGTTATCGACATCGAGCTTATGTCGATAACCAAAGTCGCTCAAAATCCGGGTCACTACATATCTAGAAGGAAACGCATGCCCTCCCTGAGGTTCTCTCCCGTTTCTGGTTCACAACCGGGGTGTGAGGCTCGCGAATTCATGTTACACAAAGCTATGCCACACAGGTGGTGCTTTGATCATCAACCACAAGACTTTGCTTTTCAACAGAAGCCTTGATCAATTGCCACTTAGGCATGCCACACATGCAATTCACTCCATACGATTGATATCCATCAATATATAACCCCTGAGCTCGTACGTCTCAGAGAAAGGCGTTAAGCAAGAGAATAAATTCTCCGCCGCCAAACAGATATATATTTAATTGAAATCAATCACACAGAATAAAATCCAATGTCAGACACACAGTCCATTTACAAGTTCGTTCTGGGTCTGAACGAAACCGGAGGCACCTTGTACCTCACCTATCCATCGATCTCCAAGTACGTATGGACAATCACCAACTGATTCCATCCTCTTGGATGTACAGCCCAATCAAGATCATCTTTAATCACCCAAACGATGTGAAGACCTCCGATCTTCAACCATCGTCTTCATCCTCGACACCACGTCGAATCAGTTATTCAGAATGGGATAAACCCGGTCTTTCTGAATAACTCGCTTATATAATAAATAAGTGTTACACAAACACAACATACGCCTCATTCCACTTCAGAATATTCTTTTATTCAAATATTCTTATACTTTGGGAAAGGTTCCCATTAATTTTATCAAAGATAAATTCTTTAAATTTATTCTTTAATCTTCCTTTGAATGTCAATTCAAACTAGTCGAGATTAGCGAACCACACCGAAGTAATCATTTATTTTATTTCCTAATCCATGAAGTAAAACTGGTAATACTTCATATCTAACACCACGGTGTCATCGGTAAATTCAATTACCATTTCACGTTCAAATCTAATTAAAGACTTAACTATCGCCTGGAGCAAAACTGGTGCTACTCCTTTCTCAATCACTCCAACCTAATTAAAGATTCATTAAAACTCCACTTAGTTTTAATCTTCCCAATAATCACTATCAATGATTATTTAACTTGGAAAATCACATCCTGTCTTTAACTGGGTTAAAGAACCAATGTCATTTAAAACACGGTTCATTATAAACCCAAAATCAAAATCCATTAATTATCGGGGTAAAGAACAAGTGTTATTTAAAACACCGTTCACGATAAACCCAAAAATCAATTTCAAATTCAATTCCAATTAAATACCATTTAATTGGTACGCTTCATTAAATCTAAATCAAAAGATTTAATCTTTTTCTCAACTGGGTTTAAGAACAGTGTTAATGAAGACACCATTCACTACAAACCCAAATCTCATTTGATATTAAATACAAGGCTCTGAATAGAAAATATATCGGCTTATAATCAATATCAAATTCTACGATCAACAAATATCGTATTGGAAATTACAATATAAATATATCTTTCAAATTCCCATTACAATATCTGTATAATCACGAAATCCAACATCGAAACATTCCAAAGACAATTTCGATTCAAATCCATTCCAATTCAATTATTGGAAATTCTGGTTACTTTTAAAACCATTTCAAATCCACTTTATCTATTTAAAAATAAATAAATTATTATTCTAGTTCAAAACCAGTTCATTTAGATAAAAATCTATTTTTATCTTTTCAAATATGGAAATTTTCATCCCAATTCTTCACAAATCATTTCTTATGATTTTACACTAATTATTGATATTTTTAATAATTTTATAAAGGCCCGTACAGTCGATTTCCATCAACGGCCATCGAACTGCACTTACAGCGACCTATTCCAAATTTGATTTGGACATAGTTCCAAATCCAACCGTTAGATTTCAAATCTCTAATATTCGTTAGAAAGCTCTTGTCGATACGAACCCAACGGTTCCGGTTTTAGGAGAATCCGACGGTCGGATCTCCCCGTAATATCCATTGAAGTCAATGATCGAAATTCGCGAACTGCCGCGGCGCGGTGCATTCTATTCAGGCCAATATATATAATATAAGTATATTATATATATTTCATCGATTTCCTTTTAAAACGTATTTTATAAATCGTTTTAAATTCGTTTTCAAAACAATTTAACTTCATATTCAATTTCTAATCAAAATTGAATATTCCATATCATTAATCTATAAATGATAATATTTTCAAAATGTTATATTTTGAAATCACTTCCTTTTCTATATTCATTTTAAAAACGAATATAATCGATATAAATATCGTTCGCATCAAAATGGCGTCAATCTAACCAACACGGCTTTATATATTTCAATAACATCGTTATTCTATTCAACAAATGAATATTTTCTTCAACACATTAATTTTTGTTTTTCTATTCAACACATGAATATATATTTTACTGTTCAACACATGAATATATATTTTATTTCAACACATGAAATTATTTCATTTCAACACATGAAATTATATTTCTATTCAATACATGAATATTTATTTTTCTATTCAACACATGAATATTTATTTTTCTATTCAACACATGAATATATATTTCATTTCAACACATGAATTTATTTTTATTATTTTCCAAATTTAAATGAGGCCCAATCAGTTACCATATAACGTTAATTGTATGGATTCCCTACAACACATGTATATAACAGCAATAAATCATCAACCATCATCCAGAGTGCACCACACAACTGCATAAGCATTAAATATAAATAATTAATGCTTACACAGTCTGTCAACCCATCGATTGACATACAACTAAACAATCGGGATTATTGTACGTCAAATATCATCCCAATACCCGTGTGGGGTTTCAAATCAACAAGCACAGAATTTATTTGTGCAGTTGGGTGATGTGTAAAATTTATCGTCCCAATCAATATCTATCAAATCGGTGTACATAAACAAATCGTTGGACTTGTAAATGAATATATATTTTATTTCAACACATGAATATATATTTTATTTCAACACATGAAATTATTTTATTTCAACACATGAAATTATTTTATTTCAACACATGAAATTATATTTTATTTCAACACATGAAATTATTTTTTTATTTCAACACACGAATATATATTTCTCACATCACAATCAATACTCAAATTTCACAACACAAACAATCACACAAGTCGTCCATGGTCTGTGGACGACGGGTGTCAGGTGCTACTAAGCACCGTCTGCATCCTAGTATATATTTAAACTAGAAATTAAAATAAAAGTGAGGAATTCTCACCGACTAGCTAAACCAATTCACCACGACTCTTCATATGTAGGAAATCTTCGCCGTGCTTTCTATCGAGACCTGTTTCACGTGGTATATGTTAAAAACTATATTTTTAACAACGCTACTTCCTATATAAAGATTATATTTTTATATATTCAACATCGCTATAAAAATCCTGTTTTTATATATTCAACATCTCTATAAAGTTCATATTTTTATATATTCAACATCGCTATAAAAATCATAACTTCATAAATTCAACATCGCTATAAAAATCATATTTTTATATATTCAACATCGTTATAAAAATCATATTTTTATATATTGTTATTCATACATAAAAATCCTTTTTTTATTCGCTATTTGCACATAAAAAATCAAACCATTTCTCTAATAAAAAATCATGTCTATATATATTTTCAAAAAGTCATACCTTCATGGATATAAAAATTCCTATTTTCCTATAATTAAAAAATCATGTTTTATTCCCTAATACTTATACCAAAAATCGAATTTTTAATAACACAAATAAAATTAAAACTCACATTGTTTGTTCGGGAAGGAGGAGGAGGGGCCTGGCCTGCAGTGGCGGCGGCCAGGGTGGCTGAGGCGTTGGGGAGCGGCGCTGGAGGCGTCAGGCTGTCGGGGTTGGGTTTTGGGCGGATTGAGTTTCGATTGGGGGGGGGGGATGAAGAGGGGCTGTGGCGTCGGAGGGGGGGGGGGGGGTAGGTCTCGTCGGAGGCGGAGCTGGGGCCCCAGCCTCAGGCGCGGCGGCGGTGGCTTGCCATCAGGGCGACGACGGCTAGATCGAAATCGTTTTTTTTAATTTTTTTTCTAAACGAGCGTTGACTGTGAGATATGAAGAGAGATAGAGGGGAAAGGATATTATATATATAAATATTTAACTAATTTAATTTTACATAAAGTCACTTTTTCATTTGAACCTCAAATCGAGCCCACCGACTGTCGTCCATAGCACATTACCTCCATTCCAAACACAATAGGATATGTATCGTAAGCCGATTCGACTGTTTCGATCAGTTTCCGTCAAAATCAAAATATAAATCTACATATTGAATTTGAACGCACATTTCAATTTACCGGAGCCACATATTAACTCTAAAAATTCCCGAAAAATATTTTCTAGCTTTGTATTGACGATACGGTCCTAACAAAACTAATTTCATCAAATTCTGTGACCGTTTGAAAAATGGCCATTTTCCAGTCGATTAAAATCAACTAAAACTGGTCAAACTCGTTTTCCTTTGCCACACTCACATATTGATTCGAAAAATTATGAATTTTGGAACCTAGCAATAATTAGACATCCCGGATCCAACAAAAGTGGTTTCGTCGAAAACCGAGGTCGTTTGCAAAATTTCCATTTTTAAGGGCCAGAATTCCATAGCGACTATTCTGAATTTTCAACTGGACGTAACTTTTGATTCCCGCTATGAAATTTCAATTTTTCCGATTCGTTGGAAAGCTATTCTCAAATAGATTCTAATATTTTTGGTTTCGCTAAAATCCAGTTTATTTTGTATCCTGTACACTCATTTGAAATTTGAAATCGAATTTTCAAACTACCGCGCCATTTTCGTTTCCTTTTATAATTATAAATAAATATTTATATTCCAACGATGATTCAAATAAATATATACATTCTAATTCTATTCAAAATAAATTTCTCGCCGTTATTATTTAAAATAATTCATTTTAAATATTCAAAATTCGCTAAAATTGCCAAAATAAAAATTTCAAATTGGTTCAGATTTCCATGTTATTGCACCAAAAATCATAACTAAAACGAGAAAAACTGCTTTGATTTCCACTTTGCTAAAACCCTAGCTCGTTGCTGTGAAACGCAGCGAATATATATGACATTCAAACCCCAAATTAATCACATAGAAATGAAGAGCTTTACTCTAGGATCTCGCATATAATTATTTCAGGATTTATAAAAATTTATATGAATTTATATTGGATTTTAAAACTCACGATATGAGTTGAAGATTGAGGCGTGAATTTCTGTCGTTGTAGACTAAGGAAAAAAAACTGTTTAGTGTTAGAGGGTGAATATGCTGTATATATATAGGTTATGATAGCTTCTAAGGGAAGCTTTCTACATTATTTTATTTATTTATATCGTTATTCTATTTGTATTTGCCATAAATTTTTTTCCTATGTTTACTCATGATATCCAAAAATTACGAAAATGGACATACACCTTCAGTTCGACATTACGGACCCAACAAAACTAGTTTCATCGAATTCCGACACCGATTGCTCACACAACGTAATATTAACCATCAAAATATCGACTGTTTTTCACATTAAAAATCCATACGGCCACATACTAACTCCAAAAATTACCAAAATTGAAAACTAACAATAGTTTAATATTACGGATCCAACAAAATTAGTTTCATCAAAAATGGAGGTCATTTGCCAAAGTGGCTATTTTTAAAGCTCTAAGTAAACCTTTTTAAATATTAAATATATTTAAAAATAATTAAATTAAATATTTATAAATAAATATTATCCTGTATATTCACAATAGAATACCATACAACTCCAGAATAATCCTATATGAATTTTTAACTCGCTATTTCAAATCCCGATTAAATTGATATTCGATTTATAATGAAATTCCTTTTATAAATCGTTATAAATTATAAAGGAATTCCATAACGACTATTTGAAAATTTGGTTTGGATATTACTCAAAATCTTCACGACGAAACCCCGATTTTTCTCTTCCATTAGAAAAATATAGTTTACCAGCTCCGAACATTTCTTGTTTCACAGAAATCCGGCTCAAAACGGATTCTGTATATTCGTTTAAAGTTCGGATTGCCAAATTACGAACTGCCGCACCATTTCGAGCTCGATTTTAATTTCAACCATCGTTAATTAAATATATTCGTTATCGTAATTTAATTTTAAACTGAATTAAATATTTTAAATTGTCCAATTCACACAATATTGTGAATTCTGTTAATTCCGATTATTTCAGAATTAAATATATTATTCTATTATTTATATTAATTAAATATTCAATATTATTTAATTAAACAACCATTTAATTCTCTAAACCATTATTTAAATAATTAAATAAATTAATTATTTAATCGTAAAAATACGGGACATTACATTCTTCCCCCTTAAAATAATTTCGTCTTCGAAATTGCTAAGGTAGAAAACAAACCCTATTTACTGGTTAAAATTATCTGTTCACTTCTTAAATTTCTGTTTCACTAAACCAATAAATTTACAACTAAAATATTAATTAATTCTTATCAACGAAAATTTTCAAAAATCCTGAAAATTTTTCTAACACCTTAAATTTCCCAAAAAATTCGCCAGCACCTCCTTTGTACTGGCCAGTAGCTCAAACTCCAACTCGCCTCTCTAGGCCTTCTTCAACCCAAGAGAAAATAAAATAGCCAAGCGGCTTACCAATTCGGCTCATAAATCTCATACCCAATAGAAATATGAACTTGTACATTTTCGTCGGGCATATCATTAGATCCTTTGCATCTGTTACCAATTCAACATATACCTATGTTATCCCAATCAAACTCCAATCGTTTTTTATCCTCAACACAACCATTCGCTTATATCTAAACTGAATCTCATTTCAAATTTCTATCCCACAAATCCAAATTTCTCGATATCCTTCTAAGCCAATTCAACTCCAATTTTCTTTTGCAAATTTCAATTCAATTCCCACTTAAGTGGCTTTATTTTAATTCCAATTTGCTTTCCCAAATTTCAATTCAATATTGTTTTAAATCAAACAATCTCTCCTTGGGAATTTTAAATAACTTTGCTTCTCTAAAATCAAATATTCCTTTTCAGGATTCCAAAAAACTTGCTTTTCACAAAACAATTCAAAATCAAAATCCTTGGTAGTAATCTGCCACATAGCAACTCGAAAATGAACACAGATGATGCAGCTGTCATTATCAGAATCTATTTTCCAGCGATCGAAGTGAGTTCAATACTATATCACTTTCAAAACCATTTCTAAACACTTCCATTTTGAAATACATTTCAAAATACGATTCACACTGCTTGTAAAACAAATTTAAAATCTCCCGATTTTAAAATTCTCATATATTTAATCCAAATTCATTTACCAACAATTTTCCAATTTCCAGAAATTTTAAATTCCAAATTCTAATTTAAATTTCAGATTTAATCCATCTGATTCCATATATTGCACTTATATGAATTCGGATTGGTTATTTACTTAACCGTTTAATTTATAATCTTAATCAATTATAATAACAACCAATATATCCAATATAATATAATCATTTCAATATAAATCCTTTATATCAAAAATATAGTTTGGGTAAAATTATTTCGTTTACACTCTTTCCAAAACATACCGTGTCGGTTCATCGTATTCAAGTGTTTAGAAACTCCTACCGATACAGTGGATCTAACTTATCGACTAGAACTCATAAACAACTCAACCAATAAATATCCACAATATAAAACCATTTTTATGTCGAATAACAAATACGCGCTCATATATATACACTCAAACTCAATCTAGGGTATTTCTAACCCCATCTCTACTGAGTCACGCCACAGTGCTAAGGTAATTACTTAACCTTCAGCGCTGATACCACTGTAACAACCCGGGGAATTTGGCGACCTTGGATATCGGCATACAACATCTTGTCGAACATCTAAGAACCGAATACCCCGGATAGTCCATGAAAGAAGTTAGAGGGTGAGGATAGATAAGATAGAAAATTAGAATAGAAGAAGAAGAAGAACACAACAACATCAAAGTAAACACGAATCTCACAGTGGAACGAATAAAATATAGTATACAAAATAACTTTGAAACACAAATCTGTATTTGTATATTAGAGTACAACACTTACATCACAACGGAAATAAACAATAGTTAGAAAATGCCGCTGAAGCCTCCTGCTCCAAGATCCATCTAGTGTATCTATAAATCCTGACTACTTGAATGCCCGTACAAAATTGGGCACCCAAGAGTTTAGGGAAAACAAAACAAAATAAACTTCGGGTCAGTCATGGGACTGGTGTGAGTAAAATAGTTTAAAACAGTTTGAGCAATTAAACGATATCTCATAAGACCACGCCGTATAACGGAACGGGTTTTTCCCTTATGAGAATCCAAAATTGTCTTTATATCAAAATTCTTTTGATATTATGATAGTGTATATCAACCACAATATAATAATCTTCTAGCAGAAACGCTTTCCTCTCACATTCTACATATATAGTATACAATCAAAACCGTGAGCACTTATTGGATAATGGATTACCAACTATGACAAGGTATAAAACCACCTTCCGATAGTGTACCTCTAGAGAGGAATACACTAGGTCCAACAAGAACATCTTGCAACCCGGCCACACATGATCGACCACTCATTTCGCATGAGTGTATCGAATGTATACCACCAACGGTTGGGATCAGCAACCATTTCCCGAATGGGTTATAATCGAATAGATTAAAGAATGAAATGAATATCTCTAGATAGGTGATAATACACCCTAATGGAAGCAACCCACATAGCCATGTTGCCTACCTGATTTTTGTCATTGCCCGATTGTGAGACTAGAGGCCATGCTTATCTCTGACAGATCACGCAATTATTCACTTTGAATGTCACATCGTCATACCCACCAAATCACAAATTAATTTCCCCAAAAATACAACGGGTATACAGCTAAGAGAAACGAATTCCTCCGCCACCAAACGTACATATGTTTGAAGAGATCAACTTACGTGATCCATTAAATATATTCCGTCAGACATTCTTCCATACAGGTTGTCCTGGGACTGGACAAACCGAAGGCACTATTCTGTAAACAGGACAGCCCTTGCATAACTCCGCCTTCAATTATCTTCATCATATTTGATTCGCAACGCTATTGACATACAGAGTGGTTTTCAGATAATATATCTGATCCCGGTCTCTCTGTATTGACAATGGAAAAATGGTCAAAATTTTTGATAGTCGGTGATTTAACTATCAAAGAAAAAAATGTGTGCAAACAACGATATTATTTCTGGATGGAAATTCTATCGATTAATCCTCATTAGAAAACATTTCTGATTCTTTTTCGGGAAACATTTCCAAAACTCCTTCATTGGATTTAACCATATGTTTAAATAAAACATCGCTATGCCAATTCAAATTATTACACTCATTAACTAATTTACTAAACAGACATTCGCTATCGAACCTTAAATATTTACGAGTTAAAAATGAAGTCAATCAAGTTGGGGGATAACTACCTCTCAGACCTTAACCGAACAACCTTTCTAACCTCGAAATAGACATAGTACCCTTTTATATCTTTAACAAACTTCCTTACGTAACTCTCGGGTTCTATCTACGAATCCACTTCTTTATTGAAAACATTGATTTTAACTATAGCGTTATAATCCCTATTTCTGAAATATCTAACTTCAAAATATAACTTTTATTCCTTAATTTAACTAAGTAACTAAATAGACAATTTATAACTAGATAAACAAATCTTGATTAAAAATCAGAAATTAAATAGTACTTTCTCAAAATTGATATAATCGAATTTCAGCATGTAACTCTCTTTCAAATAATCTTTATTCGATAACTCGTTTTCGAATAAACTATATTCGATTAACTCCATTCGAATAAACTATATTCGATTAACTCCTTCGAATAAACTATTTCGTTAACTCCTTTTGAATAAACTATATTCGGTGGTCTCTCTTCGAATATCTATATTCGATTAACTCTATTCGAATAACTAATATTCAATTATCGCTAACGGATTAACTCTATTCGATTAACTCTAATCAATTAACTCTAATAGATTAACTCAATTCGATTAACTCTAATCGATTAACTCTATTCAATTACTCTAATCGATTAACTCTAATGGATTAACTCTACTCGATTAACACTAATTAATTACTCTAATCGATTAACTCTAATTAATTACTCTAATCGATTAACTCTATTTAATTGCTCTAATCGATTAACTCTATTTAATTACTCTAATCGATTAACTCTATATAATTACTCTAATCGATTAAGTCTATTTGATTAACTCTAATCGATTAACTCTATTTAATTACTCTAATAGATTAACTCTATTTAATTAAATCTAATCGACTAACTCTAGTGGATTAACTCTATTCGATTAACTCTAATCGATTTACTCTATTCGATTAACTCTATTCAAATAAATTATATTCGATAACTCTTTTCCTTTTCTATTTGTTTTACAATTACTTCAATTTCTATTTGTTTTACAAATATTTCCTTTTCTATTTGTTTTACAAATATTTCCTTTTCTATTTGTTTTTCAATTACTTCATTTTCTGTTTGTTTTACAAATATTTCCTTTTCTATTTGTTTTACAAACATTTCCTTTTCTATTTGTTTTACAAATATATCCTATAAATATTTCCTTTTATAATATCATTTTTATTTTCTAAATAAATATTCCTTTTATCTTATTCTATTTATTTCCCAATATATATTCCTTTTATATTATTCTATTGTAACGAACCGGATTTTCGGCGACTTTGGTTATTGACATAAACACGATGTCGATAACCAAAACATCGAAAAATCCCGGTAATTAATGAATGAAATTAGAAGGTGGGAATAGATAAGATAGAAACTTAGAATAGAAGAAGAAGAAGAACACAACATCATAGTAACACGAACCTCACAACGGAACGAATAACATATAATAGATAACATAACATTGAAATATAACAGTTATGTATACAATCGCACTTATCAGAGTACAACACTTACAACACAGCGGAAATAAACTATAGCTATATGATCCAGAAGCCTCCTGCTCCAGCTCTTCAAGTATATCTGTAAAATCCTGACTACTTGACTGCCCGTACAAAATTGGACACCCAAGAGTTTAGGGAAAACAACAAAGTAAACTCCAGGTCAGTCATGGGACTGGTGTGAGTAAAACAATTTAAACAGGTATATGAACAAGTAAACGATATCTCATAAGACCACACCGCAGAACGGAACGGGTTTTTCCCTTATGAGAATCCAACATATCTTTATATCAAAACCTTTTGATATTATAATAATGTCTATGTACAAATAGATATCAACTAGCAGAAACGCTTTCATCTCACGTTCTACATATATAGTATACAATCAAAATCGCAAGCACGTATTGGATAATGGATTTCCAACTATGACAAGGTATGGAACCACTTTCCGATCAGTGTACTCTAGGAACGATACACTGGAGTTCAATAAGAACATCTTGTAACTCAGCCACACATGACCGACCACTCATTTCGCTTGAGTGTATCGAATGTACATCACCAACGGTTGGGATCATCAACCGTTCCCGTATATATATGGGACAACATTGATAGATTTAAGAAACAGATGAATATTCTATAGACAGGTGATTATACATCCTACTTCGGTGCGACCGACTTAGCCATGCTGCCTGCCTGATTTCTGTCATTTACCGGTTGATGAGGCTAGAAGCTACGCTTTATCATTACATCAGATTCACTTCGAATGCCACATCGTCAGATCCATCAAAAATCACTAATTGGCGTCTACAACAGTACGTTACATGTTAGCTAAAGAAGTTTCCTTCTCCGCTTCCACTCTTGGTATAGTTGAAGAAATCAATGTACGTGACCTTTCTGGAAATACTCCGTTAGACATTCATTCATACAAGTCATCCTCATTCACTTAGAATGTCACATCGTCATACCCACCAAATCACAAATTGACTTATCCAAAAATAACACGGGTATACAGCTAAGAGAAACGAATTCCTCCGCCACCAAACATGAATATGTTTGAACAGATCAACTTACACGATCCATTGGATATACTCTGTCAGACCTTCGTCCATACAAGTTGTCCTGGGACTGGACAAACCGAAGGCACTATTCAATATATCCATCTTAGTCACTGTTATCTAAGACTTATACAATAGCCCTTGCATTTTACTCCGTCTTCAATTATCTTTGGCATATATGATTCGCAACGCTTATGCCAATACAGAGTGGTTCTTTGGATAATAATCCAACTCGTCTCTCCATATTAACAACGTTAAAATGGTCAAAACATCGATAGTCTGTGATTTAACCATCAAAGAGAAACAAGTGTACAAACAACGATATTATTTCCAGATGGAAATTATATCGATCAATCATCAACATATATCTATATATATATATATTCACATTGCTTTATTTTCTATGTTTAGAAAATATGTGTTATTAACACTGGAAAACGTTATCCATTTGCTTATTTATAAATCACTGTTCTTCCCCAACTATCAGTCCCTGACTGTGAACTAGTATGGGAACAATTCCCTAAGTATTAATCCCGAATGCCGAAACCAACATCAGATAGGCACTAAGAAAACCATTCAATTTACTAATCTATAGTCAGTTCTAATTTTACTTAACTCTAATTGATTAACTCTGATTGATTAACTCTAACTGGTTAATTCTAACCGATCAACTCTAACTGGTCAACCTTAATTAATTAACTCTAACTGGTTTTACTTGGTTTAAATAACTCAATTTATTAACTCGACTGACTAATTCTACTTGATTACCCTAACTTGATTTACTTATATCGATTAACCGAACTAATCACTTTACTCCTGTCGAATAAACTATATTCGATAACTCCTCTAACTCTATTCGAATAAACTATATTCGATTAACTCATTTACTCTATTCGAATAAACTATATTCAATTAACTCCTTTTCTCTATTCGAATAAACTATATTCGATTAACTCCTTTGATTTAACTCTAATCGATTAACTCCATCGAATAAACTATATTCGATAACTCCTTCGATTTAACTAATATTCTATAACTCACTTCGATTAACTAATAATCGAGAACTCCTTCGAATAAACTATATTCGATAATCTCCTCTCGAATAAACGATATTCGAAAATCTTCCCTTTCGATTTAACAAATCGATAACTCTTTTCTGAATAACTAAATTCGATAACTCCTTTCGATTTAACTAATCGATAACTCCTTTCGATTAAACTATACTCGATAACTCCCTTCGACGAAACTAACATCGATACTCCTTTCGATGAAATTAACATCGATTAACTCCTTTCGATGAAACTAACACCGATTAACTCCTTTCGATGAAACTAACATCGATTAATTTAACTCGACGAACTTAACTCGACTAACTTGTCTCGATAATCTAACTCTAGAACTTAACTCGATTAACTTATCTCGATAATCTAACTCAAGAACTTAACTCGATTAACTTATCTCGATAATCTAACTCAAGAACTTAACTCGATTAACTTATTTCAATAATCTAACTCAAGTTGATTAACTCCTATCGAATAAGTAATATTCGATTTAACTCCATTCGCTTGACTCTAGATCGCAGTGATCACAATGGTTACGCCTGACTCCCTCAGGAAACATCCGACCGCCGTAGGCTATTTACAGTCCTGCGAATTACGCTAGCAGTCGTACGAGATCGCAACTTATCCTGAATAACTCTGTTTGACTAACTCTATCTCAAATAACTATATTTGGTAACTTCTACTTCGAATAAGTGGTATTCGATAACTTAACTCGATTAACTCTTTTCAATTAACTCTATTGATTAACTCTAACTGGTTTTACTTGACTTACTTAACTCACTGGTTAACTTGACTTACTTAACCCAACTGGTTAACTTAACTTACTTAACTCACTGGTTAACTCTATTGAACTGGTTAACTCTACTGAACTGGTTAACTCTACTGAACTGGTTAACTCTACTGAACTAGTTAACTCTACTGAACTAGTTAACTCTATTCAACTAACTCGACTCGACTAACCCCTTTCGAATAGCATATTTGTTTTACTAACTTTCGAATACCATATTCGATTTAATCCCTTCGAATACCATATTCGATTTAACTCCTTTCGGATACCATATTCGATTTACTTTATTCACTTTATAAAGATTTCCTTTTTAACAACATTTAATTCATTTGAAAAGATTTACTTTTAAATAACGGTTCTACACTTTAAAAATGATTTCCTTTTTATAACGTTTCCTTTTCAAATTTATTCTTGAAATATTCTAACTCCTTAAATTCTCTGAAAAATTTGCCATAACCTCCTTTGTAACAGGAGTATCGGGAAAATCCCCAAACCCACCACACAGGCCTTTCCATTCAAAAAGAAAATGGTTTGTAATTATTTCCTTTTTGAATATCTCCTATTTATAAATATTCCAATTTATAAACATTTCTTATTTACAAATATTCCACTTTATAAATATCTCTTATTTATAAATATCCCATTTTATAAATATTCTATTTTCAATATCACTTTGAAAATCCCCTTATCAACATTTCGGTATGTTATGGTATTCAATTATATCAAATCACAAAGTTCAATATCGTCCATGCACATATAATCGCCCACAGATTGTATATCACATCATATAACAATATATGAAAAACAATAAAATAACTGTTGAGGAATCCAATCGGATTCCTCCAGCCTGTCTCCCTGCATCCACAGATGTTATACAATATGATTATCATCACTTTCAGTTCAATATAAATTATTCTGATAGCAGAATCAATATATAAATATTTAACGGTTTATATATATATATATATATATATATAATTACATATATATATATATACAATTTTCACTAACTGACTAGCAGTTCAATCAATCAACCAACACACAACAATCAACAGATGATTAACAGTTCTAAAAATACGTTATAAAAATATAACTGTTCAGAGTTGGTGAGTTTTACTCAAATTGGACGATCATCGTTAATAACGATAACCATCGCTTGATTCAGACGGACAATTTATTTCGCTATAAATTGTAACGGACTCCAATTGACTCGCGGTTAGTTCCATTGTGAAGCGCTCGTCCATACGATCCCAACGTGACTGACGGTTCGTGATTCTGATATCGTACGTAGAAGATACGGCGTTACGAAGTTTGAACGCTTTTAATTTAAATAAAACATAGGAATTAAATTCTAATGGGCCTCACCACTATTCTTGGCCCATTATTCCTTTTTAAACCCGCTCCTCTCTCTTTGCCTTCTTCCCCAAAACACCTGTACGCGCCTTGCTCCAGGGATCGACATCCATTGCCTCTCCTTTGCTTGCTCCAATCCCATCATCCTTCAACTTAAAAATCGAACTAAAATAATCACAATACTCCTCTTGCCGATCTCCATCTACCCGTAACAACCACTCTCAACTCGTTCATCTCCAAAGAAGGCCGCGACTCTAGGCGTCTGTACACAGTGCGACATCAATACGTCCAGCATCCTCCCAAAGTTACACAAAATGTGCGGCGTCTACTAATAAACAGCATCATGAACTCGAAACCAACCCACTCGTCCTTAATCGACACCAAATTCAAACCCTAGGCTACTGCGTCCACCATCAACGAACAAGAACGGAAGTCGAACCCAGATAAAAGGACATGAGGCTGAAGAGGATCATCTCAGGAAGTTGAATATATATGTAGTATATTTTATCAAAATTTATTTCCATTTATTTTGATTAATTTCTCCTTGCGTTTTGCTGTTGGAGTTTATTTGGTGGCGGCTCAAAGTTTTTGAGCAGAGGACTTTGTGAATTCGGTTATAAGGTTTTTACGAGGGGGTATATATATAGGGTTGACACTTGACACAAAATATCTAGATATTGTGTTTTGTGGCTGCCGTTTCTTTTGTTGTCCGGAGAAAAAGATGTGCCGTTGGCCTTGTTTATGTTCACAAAAGTTATTAGCCGTATTTATCGTACACATATAAACAAATGGGATTAACACTTGAAATAGAAACAAGTCCTTTTGATTTTGTTGGTCCTTTAACATACCACGTTGCCTAAATTTCATTCACGTACGGATAGAAATAAAGATACCGTTGTATCGAGCTTGGCTCCACGATCCCAAAAATATAATAATACCGGTAGGTGGACTCATATTTTGAAACTTCAAAATGTTGATTTCAGGGTGCGAAATACTTCAAATAAAAAGTCGCTTATTAAATTAAATAAAAATTACAGTAAATTCTAAAAATTATTTTATCACTATTTCTCAAAAGAACCTTGTCTAAATTCAAACCCGATATTCGAATATTTTGAGAACTCTTTTATAACGTAAATAAAGCATTGCAAATTATAAAGGAAATTCCACGGCGACCTTTCCAAAATTTGATTTGGACATAAATCAAGATCTACACGATGAAATCCCGATTTTTCTCTTCTACTAGAAAGATATACTCCACCAGCTCTACACGCTTCTTGTTTCACAGAAATCCGATTTAAAACGAACCCTGTACATTCATTTGAAGTTCGAATCGCCAATTTACGAACTGCAACGCCATTTCAAGCTCGTTTTTAATTATAATATAATTATACGTTCAAACTGTCGTCGATCGAATATATTCATCAATAAAATTCAACTCTAAGCTGAATTAAATCTAAGGGACGACCCCGTTAACAAAATATTGTGATTTCCAATATTTTTGATTATTTCTGAATTAAATATATTATTTAATTATTTAATTTAATTAAATATTCCATATTATTTAGTTAACGACGATTAAATTCCTATATCACTATTTTAAACAATTAAATAAATTAATTATACCCCTGGAAAATGCGGGTCATTACATTCTTCCCCACTTAAAATAATTTCGTCCTCGAAATTGCTAAGTTAGAGGACGATCCTACTTATTGGAATTCCTAAGATTTGTTTACCCCTTATTTCTGATTTTAACTGAACCAATTAATATCAACTAAAATATTTATTCATTCCGACTCACTAAAATTTTCAAAAATTCTGAAAATTTTCTAACACTTTAAATTTTCGAAAAATTTCGCCAGCACCTCCTTTTTACTGGTCAATAGCTCAAACTCCAACTCGCCTCTCTGAGCCTTCTTCAACACAAAAGAAAATCAAAACGCCAAACGGCTTGCCAATTCGGCTCATAAATTCCAAACTCATATAAAATATAAATTTGTACCATTTTGTTGGGCATATCATTATATCCCTACCATCTGTTATCAACTCGACATATACAAATGCCATCCCAATCAACTCCAACCAAGTTATTTTTAACACAACCATTCGCTTATTCAAACCGAATTTAATTTCAAATTCGAGTTTCAAATTCCAAACTCTCAACTTATCATTTCAAATTCAAATCCAGATTATTCTCTAATCACTTCCAGTTTTTCTTAACCTATCATCTCAAGTTAAATCCTGGTTTATTTATTACTTTTACCATCCCATTCGAATTAACTTCACAAGTTAAATTTTAATTTCTAGAACTTAAATTCCCGGTTTTATTTCAAATCAAATTTGAAATCATAATACCAATTCAAAACCTTTGAATTTCTAAACAACTTGTTTTCTCAAAACAATTCAAATCAAAATCTCTGGTAGTAATCCACCACTTAGAACTCAAAAATCACACCGATGATACTGCGCAGTCATCATCGGAATTATTTTCCAGCGACCCAAGTGATTTCAATACTATATCATTTCAATACCCTTACTAAATACATCCATTTTGAAAACATCTCAAAATCTCCCAGGAACTTAAAATTTCCTTATTTTAATTCCAAATCTGATTTAAATTCATATTTAATTCATCTTATTTCATATACTTTACTTATATGATTCTGATTGGTTATATATAACCATTTCACTTTATAATCTCATTCGATTATAATTACAACCAATATATCTAATATATGATAATATATTACATATCCATACTGTGTCGGTCCATCGTATTCAAGTATTTATTTACTCCTACCGATACAGTGGATCAAACTGATCGACCAAAACTCATAAACAACTCAGCCAATGAATCTCCACAATATAAAACCATTTTTATATCAAATATAAATACGCTCTCTCGTATATATACACTCAACTCAATCTAGGGTATTACTAACCCTATCTCTACCGAGTCACGCCACAGAGCCAAGGTAATTCTTAACTTAAGCTCTGATACCAACTGTAACGACCCAGATTTTCGGCGACTTTGGTTATCAACATAAACACGATGTCGATGACCAAAACAACGAAAAATCCCGGTAATTAATGAAAGAAATTAGAAGGTGAGAATATATAAGATAGAAACTTCGAATAGAAGAAGAAGAAGAACACAACATCAGAGTAACATGAACCTCACAGCGGAACGAATAACATATAATAGATAACATAACTTTGAAATATAACAGTTATGTATACAATAGCACTTATCAAAGTACAATACTTACAACACAGCAGAAATAAACTATAGCTATATGATCCAGAAGCCTCCTGCTCCAGCTCTTTAAGTATATCTGTAAAATCCTGACTACTTGACTGCCCTTACAAAATTGGACACCCAAGAGTTTAGGGAAAACAATAAAGTAAACTCCAGGTCAGTCATGGGACTGGTGTGAGTAAAACAATTTAAACATGTATATGAACAAGTAAACGATATCTCATAAGACCACGCCGCAGAACGGAACGGGTTTTTCCCTTATGAGAATCCAACATATCTTTATATCAAAACCTTTTGATATTATAATAATGTCTATGTACAAATAGATATCAACTAGCAGAAACGCTTTCATCTCACGTTCTACATATATAGTATACAATCAAAATCGCAAGCACGTATTGGATAATGGATTTCCAACTATGACAAGGTATAGAACCACCTTCCGATCAGTGTACTCTAGGAATGATACACTGGAATTCAACAAGAACATCTTGTAACTCAGCCACACATGACCGACCACTCATTTCGCTTGAGTGTATCGAATGTACATCACCAACGGTTAGGATCAGCAACCGTTCCCGTATATATATGGGACAACATTGATAGATTTAAGAAACAAATGAATATTCTCTAGATAGGTGAATATACACCCTACTTCAGTGCGACCGACTTAGCCATGCTGCCTGCCCGATTTCTGTCATTTACCGGTTGATGTGGTTAGAAGCTACGCTTTATCATTACATCAGATTCACTTCGAATGCCACATTGTCAGATCCATCGAAAATCACTAATTGGCGTCTACAACAGTACGTTATGTGTTAGCTAAAGAAGTTTCCTTCTCCGCTTCCACTCTTGGTATAGTTGAAGAAATCAATGTACGTGACCTTTCTGGAAATACTCCGTCAGACATTCATTCATACAAGTCATCCTCATTCACTTAGAATGTCACATCGTCATACCCACCAAATCACAAATTGACTTATCCAAAAATAACACGGGTATACAGCTAAGAGAAACGAATTCCTCCGCCACCAAACGTGAATACATTTGAACATATCAACTTACACGATTTATTGGATATACTCTATCAGACCTTCATCCATACAAGTTGTCCTGGGACTGGACAAACCGAAGGCACTATTCAGTATATCCATCTTAGTCACTATTATCTAAGACTTATACAACAGCCCTTGCATTTTACTCCGTCTTCAATTATCTTTGGCATATATGATTCGAACGCTTATGCCAATACAGAGTGGCTCTTTGGATAATAATCCAACCGGTCTCTCCATATTGACAACGGTAAAATGGTCAAAACTTCGATAGTCTGTGATTTGACCATCAAAGAAAAACAAGTGTGCAAACAACGATATTATTTCCAGATGGAAATTATATCGATCAATCATCAACATATATCTATATATATATTCACATTGCTTTATTTTCTATGTTTAGAAAATATATGTTATTAACACTGGAAAACATTTTCCATTTGCTTATTTACAAATCACTGCTCTTCCCCAACTATCAGTCCCTGACTGTGAACTAGTATGAGAACAATTCCCTAAGTATAAATCCCGAAGGCCGAAACCAACATCAAATAGGCACTTAGAAAACCATTCAATTTACTAATCTCTAGTCAGTTCTAATTTTACTTAACTCTAATTGATTAACTCTGATTGATTAACTCTAAGTGGTTAATTCTAACCGATCAACTCTAACTGGTTAACCTTAATTAATTAACTCTAACTGGTTTTACTTGGTTTGACTAACTCAATTTATTAACTCGACTGACTAATTCAACTCGATTACCCTAACTTGATTTACTTATCTTGATTAACTGAACTAATCACTTTACTCCTGTCGAATAAACTATATTCGATAACTCCTCTAACTCTATTCTAATAAACTATATTCGATTAACTCATTTACTCTATTCGAATAAACTATATTCGATTAACACCTTTTCTCTATTCAAATAAACTATATTCGATTAACTCCTTTGATTTAACTCTAATCGATTAACTCCATCGAATAAACTATATTCGATGACTCCTTCGATTTAACTAATATTCTATAACTCACTTCGATTAACTAATAATCGATAACTCCTTCGAATAAACTATATTCAATAATCTCCTCTCGAATAAACGATATTCGAAAATCTTCCCTTTCGATTTAACAAATCGATTACTCCTTTTCGAATAACTAAATTCGATAACTCCTTTCGATTTAACTAATCGATAACTCCTTTCGATTAAGCTATAATCGATAACTCCCTTCAATGAAAGTAACATCGGTACTCCTTTCGATGAAATTAACATCAATTAACTCCTTTCGATGAAACTAACATCGATTAACTCCTTTTGATGAAACTAACATCGATTAATTTAACTCAACGAACTTAACTCGACTAACTTATCTCGATAATCTAACTCAAGAACTTAACTCGATTAACTTATCTCGATAATCTAACTCAAGAACTTAACTCGATTAACTTATCTCGATAATCTAACTCAAGAACTTAAGTCGATTAACTTATCTCGATAATCTAACCCAAGTTGATTAACTCCTATCGAATAACTAATATTCGATTTAACTCCATTCGCTTGACTCTGGATCGCAGCGATCACAATGGTTACGCCTGACTCCCTCAGGAAACATCCGACCGCCGTAGGCAATTTACAGCCCTGCAAATTACGCTAGCAGTCGTACGAGATGGCAACTTATCCTGAATAACTCTGTTTGACTAACTCTATCTCAAATAACTATATTTGATAACGTCTACTTCGAATAAGTGGTATTCGATAACTTAACTCGATTAAATCTTTTCAATTAACTCTATTGATTAACTCTAACTGGGTTTACTTGACTTACTTAACTCACTGGTTAACTTGACTTACATAACCCAACTGGTTAACTTGACTTACTTAACTCACTGGTTAACTCTATTGAACTGGTTAACTCTACTGAACTGGTTAACTCTACTGAACTGGTTAACTCTACTAAACTAGTTAACTCTACTGAACTAGTTAACTCTATTCAACTAACTCGACTCGACTAACCCCTTTCGAATAGCATATTCATTTTACTAACTTTCGAATACCGTATTCGATTTACTCCCTTCGAATACCATATTCGATTTAACTCCTTTCAAATACCATATTCGATTTACTTTATTCACTTTATAAAGATTTCCTTTTTAACAAAGTTTTATTCATTTGAAAAGATTTACTTTTAAATAACGGTTCTACACTTTAAAAATGATTTCCTTTTTATAACGTTTCCTTTTCAAATTTATTCTTGAAATATTCTAACTCCTTAAATTCTGTGAAAAATTCGCCATAACATCTTTTGTAATGGGAGCATCGGGAAAATTCCCATACCCGCCACACAGGCCTTTCCATTCAAAAAGAAAATGGTTTGTAATTATTTCCTTTTTGAATATTTCCTATTTATAAATATTCCAATTTACAAACATTTCTTATTTATAAATATTCCACTTTATAAATATCTCTTATTTATAAATATCCCATTTTATAAATATTCTATTTTCAATATCACTTTGAAAATACTCTTATCAATATTTCAGTATGTTATTGTAACGACCCAGAAAATTTGAACCAATTTAAAAAAAATTAAATTGGCTAAAATAATGGATTTTAAATACTTAAAATAAATATTTTAAATAATAGAAATGAAAACTAAGTTTGAATCGACAATTGAAAACGAATATAATTAATTATAATTATAAACAAGGCCTGAAATGGCGCTGCAGTTTCAAAAATTGAATTCAAACTTTGTCGGACTGTACCGGGTGCAAAACAATACGGATTTTAGCGAAACCAAAAATATTTAAATCGGTTAGTGAATACCTTTCTAACGAATCTGAAAAATCGAATTTTCATAGCGGAAAGCAAAAGTTATGGCCGAATGAATTTTTCAGAAAGGTCGCTATGGAATTTATATAGCCCGTGAAATTGGCCATTTTGCATACGACCTCAGAATTCGACGAAACCACTTTTGTTGGATCCGAGATGTGAAATTATTGCTAGGTTTCAAATTTCATAAATTTTGAAGCTAGTATGTGAGCGTGGCAAAAGAAAACGTGTTTTGGTCAATTAAAGTTAAATTGGATCGACCAGAAATGGGCCTTTTTGCAAATGGTCTCAGAATTCGACGAAACTAGTTTTGTTGGGACCGTATCGTCAAAACATAGCTAGATTTATTTTTATGGAATTTTTCGAATCAGTTTGTGGCTCTGGCAAATTGAAATGTACGTTCCAATCAAATATTGAATGTTTTATATTTTAATTTAAAGGAAAACTGACTGAAACATTCGAATGGGCCTTCGAGACATATCCCATTGTGCGGAATGGGGGTAAAACGCTAGGGACGACAGTCGTTGGGTTTGATTTCGAGTCCGTTTAAGAAAACCCCAATTTTTGAATAAATATGTATATCGACCAATAGGAAAATTCTTTCATAAATAAAAAAAAATCAGAAACCCCCCCCCCCCCGTTAAACGCGATCGATGGCGAAAGAAGCTCCCTTCTTCTTGCCCAAAATCTGGCCGATCCCTTCATCGGTGACCCCTACCCCAGTTCAACTTTTCGAAGATCTCTCCCCCCTCTTCAAATCAACACCGACTTCACCCCCTATCGTCGCACCATCGGAGAGAACGACCTCTCCAAAGTTCGCGCCTTTAGCGCGTCGCCACTCCTCCAGATCGCCGACGAGTTCAACGGCGTGGGGATCCTCTGGCGTGTGTTTCGGAGCTCGGCAACGTGGTGTGCTCCAATCGTCACCTAGCGCAACGGATTGAGCGAAAATCGTAAACCTAGTTTCAAAGATTACAAGCAGGTAGCGACTTATATATTCTGAACTGATTTTAACACCTTTAAACCATTGCAAACCTTGAAAAAAATCGTATCTTTTTGCTATGTGATCGAAATTCAGTGAAACAAGAGACAGTGGACTCGTGTGGACGTCTTCTACATTTTAGAAGAGATCGCATATTTTTCTGAGCCTTCTGCCATTTTTGGTGGAGTGGAACCCAATGTGAGATTTCTAATTTATAAACGATATGGAAAACGACGATGTATAAATTATATAGTCGATGTATGAGTTATATAAGCGTTGTACACCTCTTGTATATGCGTTGTATAAGTTGTACGTTCGATGTATAAGTTATATATGCGTTGTATAAATTATATATGTTTTGAAATAGAAGTGAATTGCTATATATATATATATATATATATATATATATATATATATATATATATACGCCCCTCGTCCACAAACCATGGACGATATTTATTGGTTGTGATTGGTGTGAAAATTGATTGATAGCGAATGGTTGATTGTGATTGTTTGTGGTTGATATTGATTGATTGTGGTTGAAAAATACCCATTTGTGGTTGAGAAATATTTGGTTGAAACCACATAGGATTAGTTTGTGGAAATGAAATAAATATATACATGCCGCCTGCATGCGAACTAGATGCATGATCCCCATTGTCAAAAACCGCGAGGTTTTAAGAGCGAGGAGCTGTACTAGGGACGGTCCCGATTTTAACTACCCTGCCGTTATGCTACCGAAATTTTGAATAATATTCATGTGTTTGAATTATTTTCATTTGCTGAAACTATTTTTATTCGTTGAATAGAAAACCTTCATGTGTTGAATCGATATTCATTCGTTGATTAGAAATTCATATGTTGAATGGTATTCGTGTTTTAAATATAAAAATCACATTTTTATCTATATATATAAACTATAGAAAACCTTCATGTGTTGAATCGATATTCATTCGTTGATTAGAAATTCATGTGTTGAATGGTATTCATATTTTGAAATAAATTGTTTCATAATAAAAATCACCTTTTATCAACTATATGGACTATGTAAAATAATCTCATTTTAAAAGAAATTGTTTTATAATAAAAATCCTATTTTTATCACCTATATAAACTATATAAAATAATAGTGTTTTGAAATGAATTGTTTTACAACAAAAAAAAAATCACATTTTTATTATATACATGAATTGTTGAAATGTGAAGTGTTAAAAATAGCCACTCGTTCAAATAAATATGCATGAGTTGAAATATTCCTTAATTAGCTTATGATATGATTTTTTTTTGCCTATGCATGCAACATTAGAATGAATGATGCTTTTAAACCAAATGGAATCAAACATGAAGTTGAATGGAAAATGATAAGTGATAAGAACTGTATATCTGTACATGCATATTTATTTGAACAGGTTATAGCAAAGGGGCTAGAGAAGAGGAATAAAATTTTGTGCCCGACAAATAGGTACACATTTACTGTTTTGTTTGGGTGATGATTTTATGAGCCTGTTGGCTAGCCGCTTGGCTTTTTCTTTTTCTTTTTGACATGAGACGCCCGTGTGGCTATTTGGGAATTTTCCCAACCCCTCCCGTACAAAGGAGGTTATGGCGAAATTTTCCAAAATTTAAAGGCGTTAATGAAATATTTGAAGTGGGATTAATGTAGGAATTTTTGAATGAACTATATTTATATAAATATAAATAAAATTAAAACGAAACGTGGCCGTGCAGTTCGTGTTTTGAAACCGTGATTTCAAATGATTATACCGGGAGATCTGACCATCGAATTTTCCTGAAATCGCAACCGTTGGGTCCGCTTTGAAAAATCTTTCAAATAGCACCAACTTTGTAAAAATCCAACGGTTGGATTGTCTGGAATGTTTGATTCAAATCTGAAGAAAAACAGCGCCAGAATCAATTATATATATATATATATATATATATATATAATTACATTTAATCGAATAACGACGCTGTAGTTCGTATTTTGAAATCGAAACTTCAAACGATTGTACCGGGAGATCCGACCGTCGGATTTTCCCGAAACTGGAACCGTTGGATTCGTTTTGAAAAGACCTTTCTAATGATGTAAATTGTGTGAAGATCCAACGGTTAGATTTTCAGATATGTGTAAATCAAATCTGAAGAAAAACAAAGCCACGGCCGCGTTATGGCCCGAAGCGTCGTTTTGAATAAATTGGCTATTTTAAAATAAATAAAAATAGCGATAAATCGTTATAAAATATCATAAACGATATGGAATGGAAACAAATTAAATTTGCTTGATTTATGTGGTATTTGATGGTTGAATGTGTTTGGTGTGAAAATTACATTAAAGAACAAAATTGGTGTTGTCGAATGATTTAACCATTGAAATAAATTGATTTGAAATTCTAAATATACGTGAATTATTTGAAAAGGCCGAGTTAATTCTCATTTCAAATAATTGACCGACGATTGAAATTCGAAGATGGAGACGGTGGTCGAAGACCGGAGATCTTTACCTCGTTTGGATGGTAACCGAGGTCCTGATTGGGAGGCATCCCGAAATATGGATAATGAGTGGTGATCGTCCACATGTATGTGGTGATCGATGGGTTTGCGAGGTATTTAGTGCCTCCGGCTTCGTTCAGACCCAGAACGGACTTGCAAATGGATAGTGTGTCTGACATTGGAATTTATTCTATGTGATTGATAACCATCAGTTGCACGGTGTGAATTGCCTGTATGGCATGCTAAGATGCAGTGATCAAGGCTTCTGTTGAAAAGCAAAGTCTTGTGGTGATGATCAAAGCACCGCCTGTGTGGCATAGCTTTGTGTATGATGTGAAATCGTGAGCCTCACACCCTGGTATGAATCAGAAACGGGAGAAAGGACCTCAGGGAGGGCCTGCGTTTCCTCCTTGCTAGAAGTGGCGTCAGTGGTTTTACACGCCCTGACGAGTTTGACTTATGTGGTTGTTGCTGTTGCGAGGCGCCTCGGTTAGATCGGACGATTCGGGTCCGATGGAGTTACTTGTTGGCACGCATACGCCCCAAAGGGCGGCGAAACGTAGTGCTCAGGCATTTTAATCCACTCCGTGTGGACCGGCTCTGTCGCTCCAAGGGTCGATGCGTTCTGATCCTGAGACTCGGGCTAGGCAGTCTCGAATTCGGTAAGGACTATCTTTTGCCTTGGTTCATGATGGAAATCCAATTTCCAAATACGTGACTGTGCGGTTTTGATTGTATACCTATATATGGCGACATAGTGGTATGGGGCATTAATGCCGTCTATGATTGATAGTTATGATTTGAAATTGTTTTCAAAACATATAAACACTAGCAGTAATATCAAATGCCTTTGTTTTATTCGTATCAAGCATATTTTGGCCGTTATAAGGTGAAAACTCTATCCTCCGATTTGCGTTGCATTGTGTGATGGGAACTGAGTCTTAATCACGGCTTTATATATTTTAATAACTTTGTTATTCTATTCAACAAATGAATATTTATTCTGTTCAACACATGAATCTATATTTCTTTCAACACATGAATATTCTCAACACATAAGTATCGTCAACACATGACTATTTCTATTATTTAATATATTTTATAAAATTATGGTATATATCGTTTGATTTTTAATCAGACTCCAACCGTAAAGTAGTAAGAGAATGATTCCCTAAGTATTAACCCCAGAGGCCGAAACCAACATCAGATCAATACTGAGGAAACCACTCATCTTATCTAGTTTCCAGTTAGTTTCTAATCTTAAATATGATAAAGATGTAAATTTTATTGTTAAAATATTTTACTCAACACATGATAAGTTTTAACACATGAATATTCTCAACACATGAGCATCGTCAACACATGACTATTTCTATTCAACACATGAATCTGCTTTATTTTATTCAACACATGAATATATATTTTATAATATTCTTTATTTTCCCGATTGGAATGAGGCCTAATCAATTACCATATAATGTTAATTATATGGTTTCCATACAACACATGTATATAAATAGCAACGATAAATAATCAACCATCATCCAAAGTGCACCACACAACTACATAAGCATTAAATATTAATAATTAACGCTTACACAGTCTGTCGACCTATCGATCGACATACAACTAAATAATTGGGATTAGTGTATGCCAAATATCATCCCAACACCCGTGTGGGGTTTCAATCCACAAACACTGAATATTATTTGTGCGGTTGGGCGACGTGTAAAATTTATCGTCCCAATCAATATCCTTCAAATAGGTGTACATAAACAAACCGTCCGGTTTGTAAATGAATATTTATTTATTCACATTCACGTTAAAAATTATATTTATAATGATAATTAATTTATTTCAACACATGAATGTTTTATTATCTATTTCACATTCAACATCACAAACAAACTTCACAATACATCAAACAAGCATACAAGTCGTCCATGGTCTATGGACGACGGGTGTCGGCTGCTGCTAAGCACCGTCTGCATCCTAGTATGTATTTTAACTAGAAAACAAGATTTAAAGTGAGAAGTTCTCACCGACTAGCTAAACCAAACGCCACGACTCTTCATAGGTAGAAATCTTCGTCGTGCTCGCCTTTTGTCATTTTCGTTGCCCGTAGCCACTACATATATAAAAATTACATTTTTTTATATTGTTGCTATGCATATAAAAATCACATTTTTATAATAGCTCTTTATGGATAAAAATTCTATTTTTACACCGCTACTATATAGATAAAAATTCTATTTTTACACCGCTACTATATAGATAAAAATTCTATTTTTACTCCGCTACTGTATAGATAAAAATTCTATTTTTACACCGCTCCTATATAGATAAAAATTCTATTTTTATAACGGTGTTCCTATAATAAAGATTATATTTTTATCCCGCTATTCTCTATATAAAAATTATATTTTTATATCCCTCTCCTTCCAATAATGATTATATTTTTACTTCGCTAAAAGTCAAATCTTTACTTCATTAAAAATCCAACTTTTCTTCGCTAATATCATATATAAAAATCCGACCTTTCTTATGTGATTAACTCTATAAAAATCCGACCTTTATTATTTCTACTATGTAAAAATCACATCTTTATTATTTCTACTATATAAAAATCACATCTTTAAGTAAATTTCAGATCTAAACTATATTACACAAAAATATAAAACTGATTTTCATATTATTAAGCTAAATACCTAAGATAAAAATAATAAAATAAATAAAATAAGGTAAAGATCACTGTTTTTGGCGAAGGAGGGTTCCGGGTCGGAGCTAGGGGCGGCGCTGGCCAGGTGGAGGTGGAGGTGGCGGTGAAGATGCGGCGATGGATTGGTGGAGTGGTCGGTGGCGCACGAGGTTTCTGCGATGGGAGGGAAGAGAGGGCGCGAAGGAGATGGAGAAAGAGGAGTAGGAGAAGGGGAGGAAGGGGGTGACCTCGGTGGTGGGCGGCGCCACCAAGGGGGGGGGGGGCGTGATGGCGGTTCTTCCGCCTCCGTCTTCCTATTTTTTTCCTTTCTTTTCTGTTGTAATTAATGGGGGGATGTGTTGACCGATTTGAAGAGATAATGGGGAGCCAGGGTTTTTAATTAATTAATTTATTTATTTAATTTAAAAAAGCAACTTTTAATTTTGACCTCGAAATCGAACCCACGACCAGTCGTCTATAGCTAATTACCCCCATTACGAACACAATGGGATATGTATCGTAGGCTGATTCAATCGTTTCGATCTGTTTTCGTCAAAATCAAAATATAACTCTGTATATTGAATTTGAACGCACATTTCAATTTAACGGGGCCACGTGTGAACTTTAAAAATTCCCGAAATTTTTTTTACCTTCGTATTGACGATACGGTCCTAACAAAACAAATTTCGTCAAATTCCGAGACCGTTGAAAAATGGCCATTTTCCAGTCGATTAAAATCAACTGAAACTGGTCAAACACGTTTTCCTTTGCCACGCTCACATATTGATTCAAAAAATTACGAATTTTGAAACCTAGCAAAAATTTGACATCACAGATCCAACAAAAATGGTTTCGTCAAAAACCGAGGTCGTTTGCTAAATTTCCATTTTTAAGGGCCAGAATTCTATAGCAACTATTCTGAATTTTCAACTGGGCATATCTTTTGATTCCCGCTATGAAATTTCAATTTCTTAGATTCTAATATTTTTGGTTTCGCCAAAATCCGGTTTATTTTGCACCCGGTACATTCATTTGAATTTTGAAATCGAATTTTCGAACTACCGCGCCATTTTCAATTCCTTTTTTAATTATAAATAAAATATTTATATTCTAACGACGATTCAAATAAATGTATACATTCCAATTTCTATTCAAAATAAATTTCTCGTCGTTATTATTTAAAATAATTCGTTTTAAATATAGAAAATTCATCAAAATTGCCAAAATAAAATTTTTAAATTGGCTCGGATTTCCGGGTTGTTATAATTGTATATGATACATTTTGTAGAAATCTATTTATTTTGCTTTACAGATCATTATAAGAAGATGCTATTAATTACTAGGATGACAATTTATATAAATATTCATTGCCTATTTCATGTTTTTCTTTCCTTTTGTAATAGAAGAAAATTAATTGTTGTGATTTATTATGCATTAGCGTATAATGTATCTATAATAATGAATTCATCATTTAATGCAGATATTTAACATTTCTACGTATTGTTTGACATTGGATAAAAACTACCTTATATTTAGATTTTATAGAGATTTGTTTCTTAGTTTGTTACATCATAAGAATTATATATTGTCGTTGTTGATAAAAATAAAAAATAAAGATTATGTTAAACGTAATGGATAATTCTTTTTTGGAAATGAATGAAATTTCTGCACAAATCAAGCAAGCCGCTTTCAAAATAGATAAAAGCTGGTATAAAAGTTGTTTACAAAAATAAGTTTTGCATTAATTTACAATTCTAACAAATTTCATTAATTTAGAATTACAATTCTCTATTCCCTATTAATTATTTGGTCCCTACCGATTAATGGGCTTAATTGACCCATTAATTCTTAATGATAAGTTCACTAATTCTTAGTATTAATTTATTTCTTAAGTTTGCATTATTAATTAACCACATTAATTCTTGCCTAATTTATTTATTCTTCTTAATCAACTAATTTGTTAAATTTCACCTTCTTACTGTTGACTTATGATCCCTATTATGAAGTCGGTTTTCTCACCGTTATGCGGTTATACTAGTATATAATTTAAATCAAAAAATAGTATTTAAATCTTAATTACACACGGGGTTTACTATATATTTTCTTAGTAGTGTAATTTTATGAAGGTCATGTAATATTTTTATGGAATGTATTGTGTTGACCAAATTTTCATTACACATTATTAATTATTGGTAGTTGTTAAATCTAGATCTAATTGAATAATCGTGTCAATATCAGTTATTCATAACATGTTAGTCATTTATCCATTGAAAACACATATTTATTAATTTTCTAATTTAAGTATTAAATTTCCACATTCATCAATCCAATATTTAAAATAAAAATTTAGATATGTGCATGATTTAGTTTGATGATGGTGTTCCAAAACATAAAAAATAAAGATTAGGGTCTATATGCAAAATCAGTTTCAAATTCAATTCAAAATTTGTGTAACCACTTAATTAACATTGCATGTTAGTTATTAATTGGGGAAATATTATAATAGCATTGAAACATCATATTTTCTAATACATGTAGCATAATATAACATGAAAATTATTAAACATAGATGTTTTATATAAAAAAAATTGGAATAACCAATGCGTTTTACTATTTCATTTGAATATTCATGCAAATCTATGTATAAGATATGACATATGATAAATTAAAAAATTAACTATTATCACTGGTACAAAATAATTTTAGATAAACATAAAAACACTTAAAAATATATTAAAAACAAAATTTAGGTCAAATAAGTAAAGAATCATAATCAAAAAACTAATTTGTAAAATTAACTTATTATTTTTAGAATAAGCTAATCATAGATGACATTATTTTGATGTAGAAAAAGGTATTCTACAAACGACACATCTACGTGCACAGATGATAAAAACAATAAAATGGAAGAATAAATTATCCGTTGCGAAATAATGGTTTGACAAATTTATTAAAAAGCTAAAGTTAGTATGTTTGATTATGAATTAAAATATATGAAAAACACAACTTACCAAGAAAATATGCATTTTCTTCTAAAATGAAAAGTTAAAATTTAAATTATAATTATAACCGTTAAAATTCATAATTAGTTTCTTAGAAATATCTATCACACATCTTCCCTTAACAAGCTGACATCACTTTACACCTAACTTTACAATTAAAGGTGTAATCATTTTAAATTTAACCCTTATTTATTAGTTTGTCACACTTCACTTGTATTTTTTATGTAATTATCGCTTAATAGAATTTGTACTTCACAAGTAGTATTTTGTATTTGTTCGTTTAAATGTGCATATAGCCCAAATTTTCCATTTCACATGAAAGAAAAAAAATCATAAACATGTTTATCATCTATATAAATGTATAATGTTTCATTTTAAGCATAAATAATTAAAGAAATTATAATGTTACCTTAAGAAACATTGAAAAATATTGCTTTAATTGTTTAGTTATTAAAGAAATTTGTCTATACATTCTTTCATTTTTTTTTTAAGTAGAAGTAAGAATGTGAACAAAAGTTGTTAAGAATAGATAGAAAGTTTCAACTATAATGGTCCTTTATAGTGAGAAAGAATTTATTAAATTATCAAATAATACATAGTGTAAATTTTTTGTAATATAGAATTTGATTCATACCAAAATGTGATCTATCACCAATATATATATATATATATGAAATATTATATTTACTAAGTTGTGCATATTCTTTGATAGATTTATAACTTTTGTACACCTACGCATGTTTTCTAATATAATATTTTTAGAATCATTTGACATTGTTGCATGTTAAAATAATTAAAAAAGAAAAATCTTTAATACAAATATCTTTTAAGGTTAAAACTATCATTCAAAAATGTGATGATCAAGTGGCTGGACAAAATTCCATAACCTACATGAATTAGTACATAAAGACAACTCCAACCATTACGAGAATTTAATTTACATTTAATATTAAAAACTGAGAACATAAATTAAATTAAAATAGAGATATTTACCGATTTCAGGTTAAATTCAAATTAATTAGGCAATTATTAACAATGTTATATTCATACAAAATATATTTAGGTGAATTGATGACATAGTGACTTGAATCTATTTTATGTGGTCTTAGTTAAAATAATTAATTGTCATCAGTTAGAGAATTCAATTGTATTTAATTAACATTTCAATATCAAAGACATAATAGTAAGAGTATATTATTTTCTCTCTGAAGCAAGGATAAAAGCCATTTGTCAAACTAATATTGAGCTAAAAACGAAAATGGTTAAGTCTCAAACTATCATCATTATCTTTGGGCTTATAACAGTTGTTCTAATGGATAAATTTGTTAAATGCATGGAATCGGAAAAGGGTAAGTCAACTTTGTTCATTTCTCAATAGGAAAAAATAAATAAAGTAGACATATTCTCTAATAAACGTATAATTTGTTTACAAAACATTGGCATATTTTATAACAGTTTCAAAATTGGATAAAGTGGGAAGTAGGAATTTGAAAATTTTAATACTTAAAAAAAATCAAACATTAAGCTACTTTTAACATGGGACTCTATATAATTCTTACTTTCATTAACTTGTCAACCTTGCTTATAAAGAAAACATTCCCAATTTCGTTTTATAATTATTATATTCAAATCATTGTGTATCAAGATAATTGACTAAAATAAATAAATGATATCAACTTTATTTCAATTTGTAGATTTTTAAAGATATTAAAATTTTGCATTCAAATAAATGTAAAAATATGGTTACTATCGGAATAAATATGATTTTCTAGTGTACGTAGCTATCACTGAAAGTGAACTATGGTATTTATTATATTAAAATATGAATTGAAATTGATTAACTTATGGAAATAATTAAGTAAAATAATTAATATTAATACGATAATTGAAAGAAAATAAAATTACAACTAACATGATAATTAAAGGAAAACATAATTGTCATTAATTACCATTAATATGTTAATTAAAAGTGTTAACGCAAAAAGTGGCACTAACACCCCAAAATGCCTATCAACATTTCAAAATATAATCAAACACAAGGCTAAGAATTAATAAAGCTGAGAAAAGTAAAGTGCAAGCAATTTTAGAGTGGTTCGGTCTTATATTTGACCTACATCCACTATAGGAAACACCTTTTATTATGATCACGGAGATTACAAAATACATGCTTCTCTCAACTTTATACATTTCTCTCTAATCTCTTTGATCTCTCGAATTTGATAGGAAAATTCTCTTAGACTTCTGGAGCTAGGGAGATTAATGAGATCAATATTCGCTACTTTGCATTCAAATGATACTTGTCAATTTCATGTTGGAGGAGAATGTAGATCGGAGCTTGAATGATCTGTAATGGAGGTTAGAATTGCTTAGAATAGTTGAGAGAACAAATGAACAGCACTTCGTGGAGCTAGGGATCGATCCCCATTAATGCGGAGGTCATGGTCTATTTATATGTGGAGGTTGAATGAAGTGGAAGGCTGAAATATGGTGTGCATGATTTCGGTCCGTCCTTAAGTTATTTATGAAAATCCCATCAGCCCAAATGTTCCTAACCAACACGAACAGTTGTCACCAGCTGTCACTAGATGTAATTCGACCGACAGACCCACTCTCTTCCAACCGACCGAACCAAACGACGCTCCCTGACTGATGGACCATAGTGCTTCCTGACCGACCAACCCACATCTTTATTCAGACCGACCAACCCGTATCTCATCTGACCAACCGAGTCGGTTGTATCCAACTATCATACCCGACCAACGAGGTGATGATTGACCAACCAAGTGATACTTGATCTCGAACGACCAACTATGTTATTTGCTAACCGACCCCAGTTTATTTTTTGACTGAGCCGTCTCAATGCTTCCTGTCTGATTCATCAATGTATATGTGATTTTTAGTGGATAACATTTGCCCCTCGGAGTTTATAATTTCTTGCTTGCAAAAAATTGTATACTTCGAAATAAACATTTTTATTATACGATGTTTCATTTATGCTTTGATGGGCCATTCATGTTGCACTACGTTTCTTACATGCACTGATTGACACGTTCATTTCTCTTATGCGTCGGCTGCGAATGAAATTGCCTGGGTCGGTTACATCATACAACACATATCAGGTTCAGTTTCATTCCCGTGGGACGGCCTGGTCTTTGTGATGGGATGGATTGGCCCATATTTTTTTTACCTTTATAACATTTCCTTACCCCTTGCTCTTCTCCATTTCTTGCATCCCCAAACCGACAAATTTTAATGGGGGCTGAAACTTTTTGAAGAAAGCTAGTCTTCGCCTCAATTTCCGGTCGTTTTTTCAATTTAACTTCTTCTCAATTCAATTCACGTTCAAGCACTGCTCTACTTTGGGTTAACTCGAGTTGATCTCGGAGCAAAATTCCTCAAATTCGTACCCCTTCAAAGTTCCTAAACTCAAGCCAGTCCTTGCCACTCAAATTCATGAAGTTGCAGGTATTAATACTTCTTGAAATTTGCGTTGATTTTTTTGATTTTTGAGCTAGGGATTGAGATGATACTTGGGTACATGGGGGTCGGTTGTGACCGAACTGAATTTTTGAAGGCTTTGAATGATTACTTGTATGTCTAGATCCAATTTTTTTGTAACTTGTAATTGAGCTTTGAAAAATGTAATTTGAATCGAACTTGATGGCATTTGGCTTCTTAGAAGTTGGGTTTTAGTCTCACACCCGTTATGTGTTTGTTAAAATGTATGAAACTAGAATTTTGTGTGCTCTTGCTTCGACAATAATGTTTGTCTTTGTTTGTTGGCAAGCTTTGAATTTGTAATATCATGAAATACACATACAAGCTATTTTTAGAAATTCTGACTTGTGTTAAACTTGACCAATGTGGTCATATAAATTCCTCCTTATTGCCCTAGCTTGATAATGCTGTTACGAGGCATGAATCCATTCATGTTAAATGGTTCTTGATCACACTTGTCATGTTAGAATTTGGTTGCACTTGCACTTCGGAGAATGGTCATTATATGCAGGAATTGAGAAACAACACTATTGATGGACTGGTTGTAACCAACCAGCTACGGATCCATCTATAACGACCTACCATGGGTCGGTCAGTACCGACAACTATAGGTCGGTCTGTACCAGTCCACTAGTGGTTGGTCATTACCGACCCACTAGGGGTCGGTCCGTACCGACCCGTTATGGGTCGGTCCGTACTGACCTAATGTAGGTTGGTTAGTACCGACACCTCATGGTTGGTTATTTCCAGTCCATTATTTCTTTGGGTTATTTGACAATCCCTCTAATTACTAACCTTTCTTTTATTATGCTAATTTTACAACCACCTTTCATTGTAACTTGCTCTGCAACAAAACACTTGTTTTAGGCCAATATACTTTATTGTCGATTGCCCGTATCGACAAAAAGTTAGATAATTGTTTAAAGATTTTATATACAACACTATATGGCCTATACTTGAATGATTCGTTTGTGCTAGAGTGCCTATTGATCATTTTAATATAATCGCACATCTCTTACACAAATTGAACATTCGAGTGTATGTTCGTAGTAAAGCTTGGAATTGATTAATCAATTAGTACGGATTATAGACCCCAAACCCTTCTTTCATATAGCTGCAAAACCTTCTTTCATATAGCTGTATATAGCATTTCTTACCTTAGGAAACGCTCACCGGTAGCTTGTTTTCAGGGATGACTATTTGCGCAGAAATGGAAACTAGACAGAAATCACGCCAACATTCTGAGGAAGCGTTTGAATCTACTCAAATTGAGTCCTCTATTCAGGTTTCAGATGTTAATCATGAGTTCTCGGTGCCTCGATGCAACGACCCGAATTTTTGGTCGATTTATTTTAAATATTTAATATGGGTTTAAATAGTGAATTTATAATATAAATGGTATTTTATTTGGTTATCGATTAAATAATCAAAATACGATTTATTTTGATAATTATCATAATATGAAACAGTAACAATTGAATTCAGAGTTAAAACTGTATCAAAACAATTCTATAGATTAATATAAATTCTATTTGAATTAGAACGATAATAATAATTTACTATCAGTGAATTTAATGGTTTTAGATCGATTTATATTTTAAATCGAATTTAATTTAAAACGTTAATTTAATTTGTTATCCCTTCTATACAGTCGAATTAAATTTTAGAAACTGTTCCGTTGAATTCAGAATAATGGATAACGTTGGAAACATCAGTCGTAACGGTTGAATAGCGGTTCGGGACTTCGAGTTAGGGACCACAAAATATTTTAAAGAAAATTAAATAAATATTTTCCATCAGCCGTCCTACCTATATTATTTCGTTTCGCAGGCCTAAGGAGTTAATCGCGCAGCTAATTTTCTTCTTCTCGAGCTGTATAATCTGTCTCCCATATTCAATATCAAAAAAACAGCAAATTAATGGCCAAATTGAATGCCGCAGACATTCTTTCTGTTTTCACTTCTATATATTAGCCTATCGACTTCGTATTCTTCTCAATATACCCGTTCAATCCTTTTTCCCTCTTTCGTTCTACCTCCCAGAAATCAAATCCACCGAAAGAAAAAAAAAGAGTAAAACCAAATTAGAAATCACGAACTCAAATCGCGATACAACCCTGGACCCTCCTGACGCTCGGCAACTAGATGCGATCGCGATGCAGTATATAAGAAGCTAGGGTTCTCGAGTTCTAAATGGTCTTGGGATGATCGATCGATGGTGGAAAGGCCGGCTCTCGAATTTACTGCTCTCGAATTTACTGTTGATGACGAGGTAAGCTGGGGGTGTGCAATCTGTATTGTAAGGATAGTAGAGTTGATCGACGCTTGGTTGTGGCGTGCGATGGGGACAGTGCAAGTATGCTACAGGTTTGTTTTTGGGGCAATGTCGGAACCAACGTGAAAGTAGGGTATGTGAAACTGGAGTGAAGTTTGGACTGTATGAATCTGGAGTAGGATTGTCTGGTGTAGCAGTAGGGTTGGTCAAGGGCAGAGAAGAATTCAAGTGTTCGGTGATGTAGTAGTGGCGACTATAATCGAAGTGGTGCACGGTTAGGTATAGTGTATTAGCAGCAAGAAGATTATAAATGGAGTAAGGTAAAATTTACTTAATTATATTAATTAAAAATGTTTAATTTCATTTATATACATATATACATATATATATATATATGTATATCAACTTGTAAAAATAACAACACTATCATATGATCACAGATCCAAGTGAAACAAAGTGCATTAGAGTCGTATCAACCATATTTTAGCATACAAACTAGATTGGAACTAATTGACAAGCTATTACCTCGATTGGGCGGGATTTGCATATGAATAAGGTATACGTTTTTATTTTAAATACTTAGGACAATAAATTTATTAACTTGTTAGATTAATTTAAATTAATGATAACATAATCGATTAATAAAATTTTAAAATCATAGGGGAAGTTAAATTCATTCGGGTACATTCGAAGTCGAAACGTTATGGAAATTAACAAGATATTCGGCAAATGAAATCAGGTGAGTAAATCTCACTCACCTTTTTCTTTAAAATTATTTTTATTTGTTAAAAATAATTGTTTGTTGCTTGTTTGGATGCTTTCTTGTTGTTTTAAATATATTAGTTATTTAGGGTTGACTATTATATATATATATATATATATATATATATATATATATATTGGGTTGATGATTGGATTGATTCCCGCAGTCTCATTAGCGGATGCCTGCAGTATCATTAGCTGATGACCCTATGCCCATATAAATAAGTGGATCCCCTTTTTATACCGCGATATCCTGCCTCGAAGCAGGATGGGTATTATTTCTGTTAACTAACATCTGTGGATGCAGGAAAACAGGTTGGAGGGATCCAACTGGATTCCTCAAAAATATATTATCTGTTTGTTTAATTAATGATGTGCTAGAAAACCTGAAATAAATAATTGGTTGTTTGGTGTTTAAATATCACTGGTCCTAAGTGTAAATTTATAAAAATACCCTGAAAGGGGTATTTGAGATTTAAAAAGTGAAATTCTATTTTAAAAAAATAGAATTTGAATATTGAAAGTGAAATGGATTTGAATAAAGAAATTTTAAATGTGGAATTTGAAAATAGAATTTCAAAATAGAAATGGGAATTGGAATATAGAAATTCAAATGAAGTTTTGAAAATAGGTTTGAATATAGAAATTCAAATTAAGTTTTGAAAATAGATTTGAATAAAGAAAGTTCAAATGAAATTTAAAATATAGAATTTGAATATAGATATTCAAATGGAGTTTAAATATAGGATTTGAATATAGAGATTCAAATGGGATTTTAATATAGAAATTGAATATAGAAATTCAAAGAGAATTCAAATCTAGAATTTGAATATAGAAATTTAAACAGATGTTGAATATAGAAAATTTAAAGGAAATTCAAATATAGAATTTGAATATAGGAATGTAAATAGAATTTGAATAAGGGAATTTGAAATAGAATTCAAATAAGAGGATTTAAATAGAATTTGAATAATAGAGTTAAAAAGAAGTTTGAATATTTGAAATTTCAAAATAGAATTGAATCGGAGTTTGAATATTGAAATTCAAATAGAATAAATATGGAATTTGAATTCAAAGAGAATTAAATAGGGAATTTGAATGTAGAATTCAAAAAGGAATTCAAATGGAATTTAAGTTATAAAATTTGGATATAACTTTCAAATGGAATTTTAAACTATGGGATTTAACTATATAATTCAAATGGATTTTGAAATATGGAATTTGAATATAGGATTCAAATAGAAGTGAAATTGGAATTTGAATATAGAATTCAAATAAAAGTGAAAATGGAGTTTGAATCAAGAAAAATTCAAATAGAGTTAAAATGGAGTTGAATTCAATCTAAACGAAGTTTGAAAGTTTATATTTTTAAATATAATTAAAACGAACTCGCCGCAGCGCTGCAGTTCTTAAATTGGCGATTCGAACTTCAATCGACTATACAGAACTCAATTGAAATCGGAATTCTTTGAAACAAGAAACGTCAGGACCGATTTGATAATAGTTTTCTGATGAAGGAGAAAAATTTGGATTTCGTCGTATATATTTTAAGTTATGTCAAAATCAAATTTTCAGAAAAACAACGCCATATCCATTTAAAAACCATAACGATTTATTTAATTTTATACAAGGATTTTAAGCGAATAAAATCCGAATTTCTATTTAGAAAATTTCAGAATTGAGTTGTAAAATATATGCGGATTCAAGTTGTGTAAATGAATAAGATTTTTGAAATAGAAATCAGATTTTTTTGGATTTATTGAATAGAATTAACTAATTTGAATAGAAATTAGTTAATGGGATTTTGAATTGATATTGGGCTTCGAATAAGTGAATTCGATTTGAAAATTTATATTCGAAATCAAACAGGAAACTAGAATTGAAATTAGAATTCAAATTTGTATTGAGCAAGATAAATATTTTGTTTGAACATGTTATCTTCAAACAAAGAAGAGAAATAGGCAAAAATAGCTAATTAAAGAATAAAATGGGCGAAACTGAATTCAAACGATTGAATTGAGTTGAATTGAAAACAGGTGAGCATGTGTTAGACAAGTATGGGATGAAGTATACGAAGATTTTAAATTATGTGTCGGACAAAAAGGTACATGTTTAATTTCATATATGAGGTTTTTATGCGCCATATCGACTAGTCGCTTGCCTTTTTCTTTTTCTTTTGGATTGGTGAGGGCCATGGGAGGCTATTTGAAATATCCCGAAGCTCCTGGTACAAAGGAGGTTATGGCGAAATTTTCCGGGAATTTAAGGAGTTAGAATATTTTTAAGAAATTTTGATAGTTAGAAATCAATATATCGATATATATTGAATTCGATAAGGAAACAAATTTAAAATAGAATATTATAAACAAAAAGGAAAATCTATAAAATAGAAATAGAAAGCGAACTTTATACATGTTTTAAAAATGCATAATTGGGTTTTATAGTGTGTTTATTTGAGGTAAGTGGTTTTTCCGTTTTGAAGTTGGGAATGTTTTCAGTCAAGGTCTGAGAGGTAATAATAGCCCAACTTGATTGATTTCATTTTTAATTGATAAATAGCAGGATCCAGTCTCGAAGAGAAGTGTTTGAAAAAGAATTAGTTGAATAAAATATTTTGGGTTGTTGTAACGATTTTTTTACACAACATTCGTTTTAACCCAAGTAATGGAATTTTGGAAATATAAAAGTAATATTTCCTGAGTATAATTAAAATAGTCGGGAAATAGATAAGTGATTGAAACTGTTTTCAATTTCAAATAGAATATATTTTCTAAGTGTAGAAAATAAAAGAAGGCGAGATATAGAAATGTTTTTCCAAAGAATTTAAGAGTCCGTGATGATAATTGAAAATATTTGTTGAACAAATATTGATAAGGAAATGGAAAGGGTGATTTAATTAATGAATGGTAATCAAAGGGCCCGGTGATTTGTTTGGTGTTTGAATGGATGTTTGTTTGTTTTTCTTCGATAGTTAAATAACTGACTATCGAAGTGTTTGCCAATATCGTTGTCAATATGAAGAGACCGATTGGATTATTATCCGTGAACCACTCTGTATTTGCAGTAGCGTTGCGAATCAGATTATATGAAGATAATCGAAGATGGTGTAAAATGCAAGGGCTTTTTCTATTTATAGAAATTGTGCCTTCGGTTTCGTTCAGTCCCAGAACGAACGTAAATGGACGAATGTCTGACAAAGTATTTCCAATAATCTAATGAGTTGGTCTGTATGAATATATATAGTTGCAACGAATTTATTCCCTTAGCATAATATCCAGAATATTTGTGCAAATTAATTAGTGATTAACGGATCTGACAATGTGACATTCAAAGTAATTGCGTTATCAATGAATGGAAAGTAATCGTAGCCTCAGGCCTCAACAACCGGGAAATGACAAAAATCGGGCAGGCAGCATGGCTAAGTGGGTCACTCCCATTAGGATGTATAATCACCTATCTAGATATTCATTTAATTTCTTATTCTACTCGATGTTGTCCCATTCGGGAAACGTGTAATGACCGAGAATTTCGCTCGATCCGAATCAGTCGCTAAACTGACCCAGACCTTCGAAACGCCTGATTGTTTTGAGAACACGACAAATTAGAACGCAGATAGAAGAACATTTCATTGTTTATTACAACAATTAATCACAATACATGAATATACAGAGTATAAATGAATAAATATTACACAGAAAATATCAGAGATTACAATACATTACATAGCAGCGGAAAAAAATACAAAACACAATTGAAGGAGATATACGGATACAAATCTTTCTGGATATCGTTCCAGCTGTAAACCAGGATCCTGTGAATATAAATCTGCAAAACCAAAACTACTAGCTGCCCATGTCAAAATAAGGGCACCCAGAGTTTAGGTTAAAACAATAAACCCTAGGTCAGTCATGGGACTGGTCTGAGAACTAAAACAGTTATTAATCTTTATTTTAAAGTTAGGTAAATCAAGGGACCACGCCGCTAACACGGAACGGGTTTCCTCCCAAGAATACCAGTGCATAAAACAAACAACGCAATACTAAATAAAGAAAAATGAAGCTATTATAAGACCCAGGTCCCAACACACAATGCAACGCAAGCCGGAGGATAGGGTTTTACCTTATAATAGCCAAAGAATGCTTGATACATTTAAAACAGATTATTTGATACTATCATAAGTGTATAGTGTATAAAACAACTTCAAATCATAAGTTTCGATCATAGACGACATTAGCGCCCCACCCCACTATGTCGCCGTACTAGGCTCTACAAATAAAACAGCAAAGTCACGTATTGGAAGTTGGATTTCCATCTGTCAACCGAGGCAAAAGATAGTCCTCACCGATTCGAGACTGTCTAGCCCGAGCCTCAGGAACATCCGCAACTGCCCCTTGGATCGTCAGGGCCGGTCCACCGATGTGGATTAAAATTCTGAACACTGCGTTTCCCCGCCCTTTGGGGCGTAAATGAGCTAACGAATGACTCCATCGGACCCGGATCGTCCGATCAAACCGAGGCACCTCGCAACAGCAACAACCACATAAGTCAAAATCATCAGGGCATGTAAAACCACTGATGCCACTTCTAGCTAGAAAGAAACGCATGCCCTCCCTGAGGTCCTCTCCCGTTTTTGGTTCACACCGGGGTGTGAGGCTCGCGAATTCACGTTACACAAAGCTATGCCACACAGGCCGTGCTTTGATCATCAACCACAAGACTTTGCTTTTCAACAGAATTCCTGATCAATTGCCACTTAGGCATGCCACACATGCAATTCACTCCATGCGTTTGATATCCATCAATATATAACCACTGAGCTCGTACGTCTCAAAGAAGGGCGTTAAGCAAGAGAATAAATTCTCCGCCGCCAAACAGATATATATTTAATAAAAATCAATCACACAGACTAAAATCCAATGTCAGACACACAGTCCATTTACAAGTTCATTCTGGGTCCGAACGAAACCGGAGGCACCTAGTACCCCGCATATCCATCGATCTCCAAGTACGTCTGGAAGATCACCAATTGATTCTCTCCTCTTGGGTGTATGCCCCAATCAAGATCATCAATAATTATCCAAACGACGTGAAGACCTCCGGTCTTCAACCACCGTCTTCCTCTTCGACACCACGTCGAATTAGTTATTCAGAATGGGATAAACCCGGTCTTTCTGAATAACTCGCGTATATAATAAATAACTGTTACAAAAACACAACATACGCCTCATTCCAATTCAGGATATTCTTTTATTCAAATATTCTTATACTTTGGGAAAGGTTCCCATTAATTTTATCAAAGATAAATTCTTTAAAGTTATCCTTTAATCTTCCTTTGAATATCAATTCAAACTAGCCGGGATTAGCGAACCACACCGAAGTAATCATTTATTTTATTTCCCCATCCCAACCTATTCATCCCATGAAGTAAAACTGGTAATACTTCATATCTAACACCACGGTGTTATCGGTAAATTCAATTACCATTTCACGTTCAAATCTAATTAACTATCGCCTGGAGTAAAATTGGTGATACTCCATTTTCGATCTTTTCAATCTAATTAAAGATTCATTAAACCTCCACTTAGTTTTAATCTTTAACTGGGTTAAAGAATCAGTGTCACTTAAAACACGGTTCACGATAAACCCAAAATCACATTCCATTAATTATCGGGTTAAAGAACAAGTGTTATTTAAAACATTGTTCACGATAAACCCAAAAATCAATACCAATTCAATTCCAATTAAATATTATTTAATTGGTACACTTCATTAAATCTAAATAAAATGATTTAATCTTTTTCTCCACTGGGCTTAAGAACAGTGTTAATGAAGACCCCATTCACGACAAACCCAAATCACATTTGATATTAAATACAAGGTTCTGAATAGAAAATATACTGGCTTATATTCA